>NW_026844700.1:22234148-22281056 GCF_025583915.1 Anolis sagrei ordinatus | reverse complement strand
AGATGTGTTCCACACTGGGCATGCATACCCAGCAGCAGAGTAGCACAGCACAAGGGCAGATGTCTTCACTGTATCTGGTTGTGATCCCCAGGTTGTGCCACTGACCACCTGCTGCAATGCAACCTGAGCCCTGCCACATGCACAATGGAGGACCTTCTTGCAGCAACACCGGAAGCACTCCAAGTGGCCAGATACTGGTCAAAGGACAACCAACTACCAAACTCACAAGCTGTGTATTTTTCTGTTTGTTTGCTTTGTTCTGTTAGAAATGTAATATAATGGACTGGTTGCTCTGACACGACAAATAAATACGACCCTCTCAGGGGTCCCGAACCCCAGGTTGAGAAACACTGCCATACAGCCCGGAAAACCCACAGCAACCCAATCCAGGCCTTCTTTTCAGCCCCTTCACCGCACCTTGTCAGGTATCAAAACCATTTTTAAAAAATCTATCCTGTGTTAGGTTTTCTATGATTGTGATTTAGGGTATTTTTTTAAGAAAACGATTTTTCTTCCTGCCGTATCCTATAATCTGCCACTTGAGACGGGCACCAATTGCGGCACCGCTATTTATTTACCGATTAGTAATGATTGTTAAACGTAATGTTGTCATAAAAGAAGCTGGGCGACCAGAGAGATGGAGACCGTGGGTCAAGCTGCCTGGGAAACCCGTCGGAATGGATCCCCTGGCAGCCTGGGCTTGCTGTGCCACCGTTGGCATTGTTTTGGATCTCAGCATCCCTCTCCTCTCTGTGTGTTTCCCTCTCTCTCTTTCCCAACAACACAGTTTATGCTCCAGCGGCTGGATTAGAAACACCCATCCATCTCCTTGGCACCCTCCTCCCTCTCCTTCTTCCCAGCTTCCTTGGCATCGGGCATTTCCGTTGCCAAGCAACCCGGCAGCCGGGACTTCACATCCTCCTTTTCCTTCCTCAATTTCACTCCAATTGCATCTCACCTGCTTCAGGCAGCCTTCATTCCAGCCTGTCTAGGAATGGTAAATGTAAATGGTAAATGTAAGAATGGCAAAGCAGCTGGCCTGGATGATCTACAGATGGAACAAATCAAGAACTTTGGTCCCAAAGCAAGGCGTTGGCTGCTGGAGCTGATGAATAACTGCACTGCATCCTGTCAGATCCCCAAAATCTGGAGGAAAGCAAGAGTCATCGCCATCTTGAAGCCAGGCAAAGACCGTAATGACCCAAAAAGCTACAGACCAATCTCCCTGTGGTACCACCTCTACAAAGTTCTGGAGAGACTTATTTTGCATAGAATTATGGAAAAAATAGACCCCTGTCTGATCCCACAGCAAGCTGGCTTCAGAAAAGGCAAAAGCTGCACATCGCAAGTGCTGAACCTGACTCAGCACATAGAAGATGGCTTTGAAAGGCAGCAGATCACAGGAGCTGTCTTCATAGACCTGTCAGCAGCCTATGATACTGTGAACCACTGCCTCCTCCTGAGAAAAATGTATAATATCACAAAGGACTACCACCTCACCCGCCTCATAGGAAACCTGCTACAAAACAGCTTTTTTGTTGAGTTCCAGGGCCAGAGAAGCAGATGGCGAAACAGAAGAACGGCCTGCCTCAGGGGAGCGTGCTTGCTCCATCCATGTTCAACATCTACACAAATGACCAGCCACTGCCAGAAGGGACAGAGAGTTTCATCTATGCTGATGACCGTGCCATTACTGCTCAAGCAAGGAGCTTTGAGTTGGTAGAACAGAAGCTTTCCGAAGCTCTAGGTGCTCTTACTGCCTATTACAGGGAAAACCAGCTGATCCCCAACCCATCTAAAACACAGACATGTGCCTTTCATCTCAAGAACAGACAAGCATCCCGAGCTCTGAAGATCACCTGGGAAGGAATCCCACTGGAGCATTGCAGCGCACCCAAATACCTGGGAGTCACTCTGGACCGTGCTCTTACCTACAAGAAGCACTGCCTGAACATCAAGCAAAAAGTGGGTGCTAGAAACAATATCATACGAAAGCTGACTGGCACAACCTGGGGATCACAACCAGACACAGTGAAGACATCTGCCCTTGCGCTGTGCTACTCCGCTGCTGAGTATGCATGCCCAGTGTGGAACACATCTCACCACACTAAAACAGTGGATGTGGCTCTTAATGAGACATGCCGCATTATCACAGGATGTCTGCGCCCTACACCACTGGAGAAATTACACTGCTTAGCCGGTATTGCACCACCTGACATCCGCCGGGAAGTAGCAGCCAATAGTGAAAGGACCAAGGCAGAGACATCTCCAGCTCATCCCTGTTTGGGTATCAGCCAGCACGTCAATGACTTAAATCTAGAAATAGTTTTCTAAGATCTACAGAGACACTCGCTGGAACACCTCAGCAAGCGAGAGTTCAAAAGTGGCAGGCTCAAACCCAGAACCTCAACCAATGGCTGATACCAAATGAGAGACTCCCCCCTGGGCACACAGAGGACTGGGCGACTTGGAAGGTGCTGAACAGACTGCGCTCTGGCACCCCAAGATGCAGAGCCAACCTTCAGAAATGGGGCTACGAAGTGGAATCCACGACATGCGAGTGCGGAGAAGAGCAAACTACAGACCACCTGCTGCAATGCACCCTGGGCCCCGCCACATGCAACATGGAGAACCTTCTTGCAGCAACTCCAGAGGCACTCCAAATGGCCAGATACTGGTCAAAGGACATTTAATCAACTACCAAACTCACACGTTTTGTATTCTCTCTGTTTGTTTGCTTTGTTCTGTTAGAAATGTAATATATTTGACTGGCTGCCCTGACACGAGAAATAAATAAATAAAGGAATGGTAGGAATGGGTTGTAACCTCCTGCCCTGAAGAGATGTGGTTGAGGAAAATGGCACTAGCAGAAGCAGTGGTACCAACACCTACTATCAGACAGATGGCAAGCTATTTAACCTCAGCAGACTGAAATCCAAAACCAAGGCCACAACAGCATCTGTTATAGAACTCCAGTATGCTGATGACAACGTCGTCTGTGCGCATTCAGAAGCCATTCTAAACGCCTTCGCAGAAGCATACGAGAAGCTCAGCCTCTCGTTGAACACCGAGAAAACCAAAGTGTTCTTCCAGCAGTCGCCAGCCAATGCCAGAAATACAGCTTAATGGTGTAACATTAGAAAATGTTCACCATTTCTGTTCTGGTACTTTATTTGCTTTGTATTAAATGTTTGGTTGCAGTCCTGGGTTTCAGGGACTCTGCAGATAGGTGGCTTCCTTTGGTTGCAGTCATAGGACAAGTCACCTGTCCATCATAGTTCAGTTTTGGTTCCGCCCCTTGTTCAGGACAATTGGGAAGGGAAGGGAGCCATTTTTAGTTAATCTCAGCAAGGAAAGCTAATGTACAGGACGTGTGCAAGCTTCCCCTGTACAAAAGCTTCAACCCTTAAGACTTTCCGGGGGGAAACAGTCTTAAGAGCATCTAAGACAGTGTTTCTCAAACTGGGGGTCGGGACCCCTGAGGGGGTCATGAGGGGGTGTCAGAGGGGTCGCCAAAGATCATCGGAAAATACAGTATTTTCTTTTAGGGATTCCATGTGGGAAGTTTAACCCAATTCTATCATTGGTGGAGTTCAGAATGTTCTTTGATTGTAGTGAATTATAAATCCCAACAACTACAACTCCCAAACGTCAAGGTCTATTTTCCCCAGACTCCACCAGTGTTCACATTTGGGCATATTGAGTATTTGTGTCAAGTTTGGTCCAGATCCATCATTGCCTGAGTCCACAGTGCTCTCTGAATATAGGTGAACTGCAACTCCCAAACTGGGAGCCCCCGGTGGCACAATGGGTTAAACCAGGGGTAGGGAACCTTTGGCCCTCCAGCTGTGGTGGACTTCAACTCCCACAATTCCTTGAGGCTCGGCATTGGGCCAAGGTAAGCCTTTGGGGCGAATGCCGAGCCTCAAGGAATTGTGGGAGTTGAAGTCCACCACAGCTGGAGGGCCAAAGGTTCCCTACCCCTGGGTTAAACCCCTGTGCCGGCAGGACTGAAGACTGACAGGTCGCAGGTTCGAATCCAGGGAGAGGCGGATGAGCTCCCTCTATCAGCTCCAGCTCCTCACGCGGGGACATGAGAGAAGCCTCCCACAAGGATGATAAAAAAAACATCAATTCATCCGGGCGTCCCCTGGGCAACGTCCTTGCAGACGGCCAATTCTCTCACACCAGAAGCGACTTGAAGTTTCTCAAGTTGCTCCTGACATGACAAAAAAACTCCCAAACTCAAGGTCAATGCCCACCAAACCTTTCCAGTGTTTTCTGTTGGCATGGAAGTGTGCCCAATTTGATTCAATTCCATCGCTGGTTGAGTTCAGAATGCTCTTTGATAGGCAAACTATAAATCCCAGCAACTACAACTCCCAAATGACAAACTCAACCTCACCATATTGGATATTTACATTATGATTTATAACAGTAGTAAAATGACTGCTATGAAGTAGCAATGAAAACAATGTTATGCTTGGGGGTCACCACAACATGAGGAACTATATTAAGGGGTCACAACATTAGAAAGGTTGAGAACCACTGATCTAAGACCTTCCGGGGGAGAACAGTCTTAAGAGTCTCCAAAGATTTCCAGGGAAACAGCCCTGAAGACCAAAGAACTCCAGCTGGAGAACATCTAAGCCTTTACTGGTAGGTCCACTCAGAGTTCGAGAAGCAGATCGACCCGGTAGCGGAGCCCACATCAATAAGGGTTAGATTACAGTCAGCCTGGGAGAAGTGAAAAGGGGGACTTTCCTTTAAAGTAAAGAAGAAGTTATTGAAGACAGTTGCCTGTCCTTCGTGGGCAAGATTAGGAATTCACCAGTTGCCTAAAAGCTTGGAATCAGTTGCTTAACTTTACTGAAGACAAGAGAAGTTTCTGTTTGATTGTTCGTTAATAAAAGACTTTGTTGTACTTCTCAAGCCATCTAAAGACTATTTGTGGTGGAAAACCTCTGAGAACTTCTCTTGGGCCCCCTGGCTTCCCGCTGGGCAAAGGTTGCACACCCTGTTCTAAAGGAAATTAGCGCATGACAGAACAATTTCCACTCCTTTGGCAGCCATCTCTCCACAAAAGTCAACATTGACACTGAAATACAACACCGCCTGAGCTCTGCGAGTGCAGCATTTTTCTGAATGAAGCAGAGAGTGTTTGAGGACCGGGACATCCGTAGGGAGACGAAAGTGCTTGTCTATCAAGCTATTGTCCTCCCAACTCTTCTATACGCTTGCAAAACGTGGACTGTCTACAGACGTCACATGCAACTCCTGGAACAATTCCATCAGTGTTGCTTCTGGAAAATCCTGCAAATCTCTTGGGAAGACGTCAGCATGCTGGAAGTAGCAAAGACCACCAGCATTGAAGCATTGGTCCTCCACCATCAACTCCACTCGACTGGTTGTCCGATGCCCAACCACCGTCTCCCAAAGCAGTTGCTCTACTCCGAACTCAGGAACGGAAAATGGAATGTTGGTGGACAGGAAAAGAGATTGAAAGATGGGCTCAAAGCCAACCTTAAAAACTCTGGCATAGACACTGAGAACTGGGAAGCCCTGGCCCTTGAGCACTCCAGCTGGAGATCAGCTGTTGGGATGGGGGGGGGGGGGGGGGGTTGATTTTGTCATTTGAGAGTTGTAGTTGCTGGGATTTATAGTTCACCTACAATCAAAGAGCATTGTGAACTCCACCAATGATTGAATTGAACCAAACTTGACACACAGAACTCCCATGACCACCAGAAAATATTAGAAGAGTTTGGTGGGTACTGACCTTGAGTTTTTGGAGTTGTAGTTCACCTATATCCACAGAGCAATGTAGACTCAATCAATGATAGATCTGGACCAAACTGGACACAAATCCTCAATATGCCCAAATATGAAAACTGATGGAGTTTGAGGAAAATAGACCTTGACATTTGGGAGTTGTAGTTGCTGGGATTTATAATTCACCGACAATCAAAGAGCATTCTAAACCCCACCAACAATAGAATTGGGCCAAACTTCCCACACAGAATCCCCATGACTGACAGAAAATACTAGAAGAGTTTGGTGGGCACTGACCTTGAGTTTTAGAGTTGTAGTTCACATACATCCAGAGAACACTGTAAACTCAAATAATGATGGAGCTGGACCAAACTTGGCATGAATACTCAATATGTCCAAATGTGAACACTGGTAGAGTTTGGGGAAAATAGACCTTGGCATTTGGGTGTTATAGTTGCTGGGATTTATAGTTCACCTACCAACAATAGAATTGGGCCAAACTTCCCACACAGAACCCCCATGACCAATAGAAAATACTGTGTTTTCCGATGGTCTTTGGCAACCCCTCTGACACTCCCTCGCGACCCCTCCAGGGGTCCCGACCCCCAGGTTGAGAAATGCTGCTCTATTGCATCCTGAACTCTGGAGCAGCAGAGAACAAGTTGACTCTGTCTTGTGCTTCTTGGGTAAAAAATACCAACACACCCATTTAAGGAAAGTCCCACTTTGCATGATCTAAAATGAAGTTCATCTGGCACAGGTGGAAATTGATCTGGTGAGTTTAATCGATGCCAGGTCTCCAAAAAGGTGGCCGGCAGAGGGCAGCAGCGCTCATGTCCTTTATTGCACAGCAGCTACAATGCTTAGGAAGTGATAATTTGGGGGCAACACCCCCAAATTGCCACTCTCCAGCTCTGGTAGTTGATTCCCAGGATAGCTGCACAACCCATGGCTGCAAAAAGTGGTTCCTAACAAGTCTTTTAACTGGTGGCACATAGGAATGTGCTCTGTGAGTGACAAGAGGGGAGTATCGATAGAATTACAAGCTGGATAGATGCGGGGAATGCCATGGATGTAGCGTACCTGGATTTCAGGAAGGCCTTCGACAAGGTCCCCCATGACCTTCTGGCAAGGAAAGTCCAATGTGGGCTAGGTAAAACTACGGTGAGGTGGATCTGTAATTGGGTAAATGGACGAACCCAGAGGGTGCTCACCAATGCTTCCTCTTCATCCTGGAAAGAAGTGACGAGTGGAGTGCCACAAGCAGGGTTCCGTCCTGGGCCCGGTCCTGGTCCTGTTCAACATCTTTATTAATGACTTGGATGAAGGGCTAGAAGGCAGGATCATCAAGTTTGCAGACAACAATAAATTGGGAGGGATAGCCAATACTCCAGAGGACAGGAGCAGGATTCAAAATGATCTTGACAGATTAGAGAGATAATTGGCCAAAACTAACAAAATGAAGTTCAACAGGGACAAATGCAAGATACTCCACTTTGGCAGGAAAAACAAAATGCAAAGATACAGAATGGGGGACGATGCCTGGCTCGAGAGCAGTACGTGTGAAAAAGATCTTGGAGTCCTCGTGGACAACAAGTTAAACATGAGCCAACAATGTGATGTGGCGGCAAAAAAAGCCAATGGGATTTTGGCCTGCATCAAGAGGAGCATAGTGTCTAGATCTAGGGAAGTCCTGCTCCCCATGCTCTATTCCGCTTTGGTCAGACCACACCTGGAATATTGTGTCCAATTCTGGGCACCACAATTGAAGGGAGATATTGACAAGCTGGAATGTGTCCAGAGGAGGGTGACTAAAATGATCAAGGGTCTGGAGAACAAGCCCTATGAGGAGCGGCTTAAAGAGCTGGACATGTTTAGCCTGAAGAAGAGAAAATGGAAAGGAGACATGATGGCCATGTATCAATATGTGAGAGGAAGTCATAGGGAGCAAGCTTGTTTTCTGCTGCCCTGTTTAAAAGCTTCCAAAGAAGTAGCCTCTACCACACTCCGGGGCAGAAAGTTCCACTGCTGAACAAAGCATCTTCAGACAGTTGCTCTGAGAAAGACCGTGGAGGGTCTCTCTCAGGAATGTGACCTTGTGAATCTTCCTGAGACATCTCGGGACTCTCATCTGAGCTTAACTCAGGCCCATTTGACTTGTATACCACTCCCAATTTGGCTCGGAGCGGTTTACAGCAATAGATTAAAACAATACAACCTACTTTAAAATACAATAAAAACAAGAACAGATGAATGGCCAAAACTAACAAAATGAAGTTCAACAGGGAAAATGCAAGAGACTCCACTTAGGCAGGAAAAACGAAATGCAAAGATACAGAATGGGGGACAATGCCTGGCTCGAGAGCAGTACATGTGAAAAAGATCTTGGAGTCCTCGTGGACAGGAAGGGGAACTTGAGCCAACAATGTGATGTGGCAGCAAAAAAAGCCAATGGGATTTTGGCCTGCGTCAAGAGGAGCATAGTGTCTAAATCTAAGGAAGTCATGCTCCCCATACTCTATTCCGCCTTGGTTAGACCACACCTGGAATATTGTGTCCAATTCTGAGCACCACAATTGAAGAGAGATATTGAGATGCTGGAATGTGTCCAGAAGAGGGCGACTCAAATAATCAAGGTTCTGGCGAACAAGCCCTATGAGGAGCGGCTTAAAGAGCTGGGCATGTTTAGCCTGAAGAAGAGAAGATGGAGGGGAGACATAATGGCCATAGGGAGGAGGGAGCAAGCTTGTTTTCTGCTGCCCTGCAGACTAGGACGCTAAACAATGGCTTCAAACTACAAGAAAGGAGATTCCATCTGAACATGAGGAAGAACTTCCTGACTGCGAGAGCTGTTCAGCAGTGGAACTCTCTGGGGTAGAGGCCTCTTCTTTGGAAGCTTTTAAACTCTACCACACTCCAGGGCAGAGAGAGTTCCACAGTTCTTCCTAATGTTCAGATGAAATCTCCTTTCTTGTAGTTTGAAGCCATTGCTCCATATCCTAGTCTCCAGGGAAGCAGAAAACAAGCTTTTTCCCTCCTCCCTGTGGCTTCCTCTCACATACTTATACATGGCTATCATGTCTCCTCTCAAGCCTTCTCTTCTTCAGGCTAAACATGCCCAGCTCCTTAAGCCGCTCCTCATAGGGCTTGTTCTCCATACCCTTGATCATTTTAGTCGCCCTCCTCTGGACACATTCCAGCTTGTCAATATCTCTCTTCAATTGTGGTGCCCAGAATTGGACACAATATTCCAGGTGTGGTCTAACCAAGGCAGAATAGAGCATGGGTAGCATTACTTCCTTAGATCTAGACACTATGCTCCTATTGATGCAGGCCAAAATCCCATTGGCTTTTTTTGCTGCCACATCACATCGTTGGCTCAACTTTAACTTGTTGTCCATGAGGACTCCAAGATCTTTTTCACACGTACTGCAGACGGTTGCTCTGAGAAAGACCGTGGAGGGTCTCTCTCAGGAATGTGACCTTGTGAATCTTCCTGAGACAGTTTGGGACTCTCATCTGAGCTTAACTCAAGCCCAGGCAAACATTTAACCCCACTGCCAACAGACCCATGCCCAGAAACCCCTTCACCCCCAGTCCCATCAGGAACATCATCCCCATTCCCATTATGAACATCAGACACAATCACAGGCTGAACTACAACAGGATGCATGTTAGTCCAGAGTTTGGAAATATTACTTTCCAAAGGCTTTATCACACGAGGCAGACAAATGAATATTGAAGCTGGACCACCATTTTTGGTCCTTATTGCACCATCTGCAACCCACTGCACCCCATGATTCCCCTGCCCCTTGCTATTGATAAGCAAAAACCATCAATGGCTTGTAATTCTGCAATATTCCTTGGTGCAATGAATGTTTCTGGCCGGCCTATCGGCAGTAAAATAATGCGAGGGGGCTGGATTCTCCTCTCCATCTTCTTCCCCGTCATTTATTCCCGAGCTGTCTCTCTTCTGCTTATTTTACATTTTACATATTGGCTTTTTATTGTTTATGTGGCTGAAATTGCTCTAAAAATCTATACACATAATAAAAGTCAACATCTGTGTGTGTGTGGCTGGGTGTCCATTTACACAAACAAGCTCCCACTTCCACAAATAGCTGTAACTCCGACTACTCGGGAGACACCAAAGGCCCTCCCTCCAATGACATTGCAGGTTATAGTAAGATCCTAGATTTTATGTGTTTCCTCCACCACAGACATCCCAGTGTTTCTGACTCTCTCCATTGGTGTGGAATTTGCATGACCTCACCCACTGCCTCCCCCTTAATCCTTTCCTATTCTTTTCTATTGCACCCAATGGGGACAATTCTACCCTAGATTTTATGTGTTTCCTCCACCACAGACATCTCAGTGTTTCTGACTCTCTCCATTGGTGTGGAATTTGCATGACCCTGTCTCCCCCTTAATCCTTTCCTATTCTTTTCTATTGCACCCAAGGGAAGGCTTTCACACGGGGACAATTCTACCCTAGATTTTATGTGTTTCCTCCACCACAGACATCTCACTGTTTCTGACTCTCTCCATTGGTGTGGAATTTGCATAACGCCACCCACTGCCTGCCCCTCAATCTTTTCCTATTCTTTTCTATTGCACCCAAGGGAAGGCTTTCACACGGGGACAATTCTATCCTAGATTGTATGTGTTTCCTCCACCACAGACATCCCAGTGTTTCTGACTCTCTCCATTGGTGTGGAATTTGCATGACCACACTCACTGCCTCCCCCTTAATCCTTTCCTATTCTTTTCTATTGCACCCAAGGGAAGGCTTTCACGCGGGGACAATTCTATCCTAGATTGTATGTGTTTCCTCCACCGCAGACATCTCAGTGTTTCTGACTCTCTTCATTGGTGTGGAATTTGCATGACACCACCCACTGCCTGCCCCTCAATCCTTTCCTATTCTTTTCTATTGTATCCAAGGGAAGGCTTTCACACGGGGACAATTCTACCCTAGATTTTATGTGTTTCCTCCACCACAGACATCTCAGTGTTTCTGACTCTCTCCATTGGTGTGGAATTTGCATGACCCCACAAACTGCCTCTCCCTTAACCCTTTTCTATTCTTTTCACAGCAAACAGAGAAATTGTTCAGCAACTAAACATACTAGAGAGGTTTGGAGAGAACTCACCATGATTTGTAGGAGTTGTAGGTCCTGGGATGTATAGTTCACCTGCAATCTGAAAACACTCTGAACTCCATCAA
Source organism: Anolis sagrei ordinatus (assembly GCF_025583915.1). NCBI lineage: Eukaryota > Metazoa > Chordata > Lepidosauria > Squamata > Anolidae > Anolis > Anolis sagrei. The sequence continues at coordinate 22,270,057 of NW_026844700.1, read as the reverse complement.
GGATGGATCTGGAACTAACTTGGCACACAGTACCCCCCAGGACCAACAAAAAATACTGGAGGTCTTTGGAGGGATTTATGGGACTTGTAGTTCACCTACATCCAGAGTGCACTATGAACCCAAACAATGATTGATCTGGAACAAACTTGGCGAGTATACATACATGATATGAATATGAATACTGGCCAGTTTTATGGAGAATTGGCCTGGACATTTTGGAGTTGTAGGTATTGGGATTTATAGTTCACCTGCAATCAGTGAGCACTCTGAACTCCACCAAAGATGGAATGGAACCAAACTTGGCACACAGAGCCCGCACAACCAGCAAAAAATACTGGAGGTCTTTGGGGAAAATTCACCTTGATTTGGGGGAGTTATAGTTCACCTACATCCAGAGAGCACTGTGAACCCAAACACCGATTATTTGGAGGGATTTGGGGGAAACTGACCTTTCTGGGAGTTGTAGTTCACCCCCAACCAGAGAAATAGTGACCTCTACTAATGATGGACCTGGACCAAACTTGGCACACATACCTGATATGCCGAAATCTGGTTAGGGAAGGGGTTTGGGGGGGGGGGGAACTCAACTTTTCTAGGAGTTGTAGTTCACCCACAACCAGAGAAACTGTGACCTCCAGCAATGATGGACCTGGACCAAAATTGGCACACCGAATCCCATTATTAACTCAACCTACTGGAGGGACTTGCGTGGACTAACTCACTATAGTGGGAGTTGTAGTTTACCCTACAGCCAGAGAGCACACTGAACTCCACCAATGATGCATCTAGAGCAAACTTGCCCAACATAACAAACTTTAAGTACTGATAGAGTTTCTTGAGGTTCACCCGGCATGATGTGAGTTGTAGTTTCGTGTGATAAACTCCTACCACGCAAAATCTAGAGTGGCATAGGGATTCCTGGAATGGCAGTTTGAAAAAGTAACTTCCCAAACTCCGATCCTCTCCGAGATAAACTCTGAATATTTTTGACCTTGCTCCTCTGCGTTTACATTAATTTGGACTTGGGTGTTGTTTTGCATTGAGAGGCAGGATATTTCGCATATTCATATTATTGTTATTTATAGTTTTTAGGCTAATTTCATGGGGTAGGTTGATACTTCATCACCAAAAAAAATCAATATTTACTATTTTTTTAGATATTGATTGTTATGCTTTTGTGTTCAGGCGCATTTGAGCCTGTCTGCGTTATTGATAGGTGATTTGTGTTTTTGATATTATGCCGATACAAATATATCGACTGGAGCAACATTTGCACATTTTGATGCATTGTTGTTATTGCAAAGCAACTTTAAAGTAACTTGCCTTCTCCTTAACCTGGTTTCAGATATGGAGGACACAGTGCTCTGCGCTGCCTGAAAGGCAGCAGATCACAGGAGCTTTCTTCATAGATCTGTCAGCGGCCTATGAGACTGTAAACCACCGCCTCCTCCTGAGAAAAAGGTATAATATCACAAAGGACGGCCACCTCACCCGCCTCATAGGAAACCTGCTACAAAACAGGAGCTTTTTTGTTGAGGTCCAGGGCCAGAGAAGACTCAAACAATGAGGGATCAGGACCAAACTTGGCATGAATATTCCAAATACCCAAATATGAACACAGATAGAGTTTGGGGAAAATAGACCCTGACATTTGGGAGTTGTAGTTCACCCACACCCAGACAGCACTGTAGACTCAAACAATGAGGGATCAGGACCAAACTTGGCATGAATATTCCAAATACCCAAATATGAACACAGATAGAGTTTGAGGAAAATAGACCCTGACATTTGGGAGTTGTAGTTAATGGCATTCTGAACCCCACCAACGACAGAATTGGGCCAAACTTCCCACACAGAACTCCCATGGCCAACAGAAAATACTTACCACCCAGTCTAGCTCCCTTCCCCAGGGCAAGAAAACATAATCAAAGCCCTCCTGACAAAGAGCCATCCATTCATATATTGATAGTATCCAATATCTAACATGGGAAGGGTCCTTGTTGTTGTTAGTGTCTTAGCAAATTGACCAAGGCTTAACCCTTATTATCCAGTCTGGTGTCCTTGTCCTTAGCCAGGGGCGGCTCATCCATTACGCGAAGTAAGCGGTCGCAGAACACCTTTTTTTGCCAGGGGCGCAGAGGCGCTGCTGTAAATGCCCCTCGACCGCCACTTGAGGAGCACCACCTCAGCTCACAACAGCCCTAGCAGTCCGGGAGGAGCCTCGGCTTTCTTGCCTCACTGCTGGGCGATCCTCTTCCCAAAGGGGCCAGGCCCTTGACCCTCGCCTAGCCCCTCTCGTTCCTGCTCCACCCGGCCACCGGGTGCGCAAGCAGAGCCAACACTCAATCGTTCTCCGCGTTCGATCCCTTCCCCATGACCGGCTCCGTTTCCCGATCCCCCGGCGCTCCACCCGTCTCCTCTCCTCTCCCCAATCCGCGGGTGGGCCAAGGGGCGGATCTGCCGCGCCTGGCCCACTTTGGGTCCGGAGGCGTGTCTGAAGACCCCAGCGTGCGCACCAAAAGTCGCCTCTTCTCCTGACTTTCTCTTCAGCCATTGGGACCAAGAGAGAGAGAGAGCCCCTCCGGCTGGAGGTATCTCCCACCTCCGCTCCCTCCTTTGTTTTTGCGCCTACCTTCAGGAAAGGTGGGCATCTCCACCCTCTCTCTCTCTCTCTCTCTCTCTCGGTCCCAATGGCTGAGGAGAAAGTCAGGAGGTGACTTTTGGTGCACACGCCGGGGTCTTCAGGCACGCCTCTGGACCCAAAGCGGGCCAGGCAAGGGAGCAAGTGCGGCAAGTGTAGTTACTGGGATGTATAGTTCACCTACAATCAAAGAGCATTCTGAACTCCACCAATGATGGAATTGAACCAAATATGGCACACAGAACTCCCACGACGAACAGAAAATATATATCAATGATTGGTTGGGGGGGGGGCAAAATATTGTTTGCTTACCGTTGAAAATTACCTAGGGCCGCCTCTGTCCTTAGCAAAACTATAAGTTACTATCTTTTATAGGGGGGGGGGTCATGTTCGACTTCAGGTAGATCCATCAGGAGGATGGCTAGGAGTTGCAGTCCAAGAATGGGTAGAGAAGGAAGAAAGGGGATAAAAAGGAAGGGAAAGAAAGGGGGAAGGAAGGGAAGAAGGAGAGAAGGAAGGAAGGAGAGAAGGAAAGAAGAAAAATTGGGAGGGAAGGTTGGCCATAGCAATATGTGACGGGTACAGCTAGTATAGATAGAAGACCTCACTTTAAATGTATTGTCCGGTTCCAGACTCAATTCAGGAGGCATATTGACAAGCTGAAATGTGTCCAAAGGAGGGTGACACAAATTGTCAAAGGTCTTGAAGGGAGATTGTTATGCTTAATCTGAAGACGAGAAGACGGAGAGGTGACAAGATCTCTATCTTGAAAAGGATGTGATGTGAAAGATGGAACAAGCTTGTTTTCTGCTATTACAGGTAGTATGACATGAGCGAATGGATTCATATTCAAAGGAAAATAAATTAGGAAGAACTTCTAAGAGTTTCCTTAGTCCAGGTTTCTCAACCTGTGGGTCGCGAGGTGGTTTCAGAGGGGTTGCCAAAGACCACCAGAAAACATCTAGATCCATCATTGTTTGAGTCCACAGTGCTCTTTGGTTGTAGGTGAACTACAACTCCAAAACTCAAGGTCAATGCCCACCAACCCCTTCCAGTGTTTTCTGTCGATCATGGGAGTTCTGTGTGCCAAGTTTGGTTCAATTCCATCGTTGTTGGAGTTCAGAATGCCCTTTGATTGTAGGTGAACTATAAATCCCAGCAACTACAACTCCCAAATGTCAAGGCCTATTTCCCCCAAACTCACTCAGTGTTTTCATTTGGGCATATTGAGTATTCATGCCAAGTTTGGTCTAGATCCATCATTGTTTGAGTCCACAGTGCTCTCTGGTTGTAGGTGAACTACAACTCCAAAACTCAAGGTCAATGCCCACCAACCCCTTCCAGTATTTTCTGTCAATCATGGGCCATGTTTGGTTCAATTCCATCAATGGTGGAGTTCAGAATGCCCTTTGATTGTAGGTGAACTATAAATCCCAGCAACTACAACTCCCAAATGTCAAGGCCCATTTTCCCCAAACTCCATCTGTGTTCACATTTGAGCATATTGAGTATCTGTGCCAAGTTTGGTCCAGATCCATCATTGTTTGAGTCCACAGTGCTCTCTGTATGTAGGTGAACTACAACTCCAAAACTCAAGGTCAATGCCCACCAACCCCTTCCAGTGTTTTCTGTCGATCATGGGAGTTCTGTGTGCCAAGTTTTGTTCAATTCTAACGTTGGTGGAGTTCAGAATGCTCTTTGATTGCAGGTGAACTATAAATCCCAGCAACTACAACTCCCAAATGTCAAGGTCTATTTTCCCCAAACTCTCTCAGTGTTCACATTTGGGCATATTGAGTATCCCTGCCAAGTTTGCTCCAGATCCATCATTGTTTGAGTCCACAGTGCTCTCTGGTTTTAGGTGAACTACAACTCCAAAACTCAAGGTCAATGCCCACCAACCCCTTCCAGTGTTTTCTGTCGATCATGAGAGTTCTGTGTGCCAAGTTTGGTTCAATTCCATCACTGGTGGAGTTCAGAATGCTCTTTGATTGTAGGTGAACTATAAATCCCAGTAACTACAACTCCCAAATGTCAAGGCCTATTTTCCCCAAACTCACTCAGTGTTTTCATTTGGGTATATTGAGTATCCCTGCCAAGTTTGCTCCAGATCCATCATTGTTTGAGTCCACAGTGCTCTCTGGTTGTAGGTGAACTACAACTCCAAAACCCAAGGTCAATGCCCACCAACCCCTTCCAGTGTTTTCTGTCAATCATGGGAGTTCAGAGAGATCTAATCTGGAAATATCCTGCCCATCTGTGCTGTATGTGGGCCTTTTAGACCCTACGGAAGCCTGATTCCATTGCATGGCGACACAGTGATACAACACAACCTGCTCCCTCTTTATTCCAGAGTACATTAAATCATCTGGGGATGTAAACGTGGTCTCCTTATGTGGTTGGGGATCTACAAAGGGGAGGGGGCAAGGGTCAGTCCAGGGCTTTTTCTGCAAAGAGACAGAATGGGGGATGCGTGGCTCAAAAGCAGTACGTGTGAAAAAGATCTTAGAGTCCTCGTGGACAACAAGTTAAACATGAGCCAACAATGTGATGCGTTGGCAAAAAAAAGCCAATGAGATTTTGGCCTGCATCAAGAGGAGCATAGTGTCTAGATCCAGGGAAGTCATGCTACCCCTCTATTCTGCCTTGGTCAGACCACACCTGGAATACTGTCTCCAATTCATGGGACCAAAATTGAAGGGAGATGTTGACAAGCTGAAATGTGTCCAGAGTAGGGCGACTCAAATAATCAAGTCTGGAGAACAAGCCCTATGAGGAGTGGCTTAAAGAGCTGGGCATGTTTAGCCTGAAGAAGGGAAGGATGAGAGGAGATATGATAGCCATGTATAAATATGTGAGAGGAAGCCACAGGGAGGAGGGAGGAAGCTTGTTTTCTGCTTCCTTGGAGACTAGGAGGAACAATGGCTTCAAACTACAAGAAAGGAGATTCCATCTGAACATGAGGAAGAACTTCCTGATGGTGAGAGCCATTCAGCAGTGGAACTCTCTGCCCCGGAGTGTGGTGGAGGCTCCTTCTTTGGAAGCTTTTAAACAGAGGCTGGATGGCCATCTGTCAGGGGTGATTTGAATGCAATATTCCTGCTTCTTGGCAGAATGGGGTTGGACTGGAAGGCCCATGAGGTCTCTTCCAACTCTTTGATTCTATGATTCTATGAATTCCATCATTGGTGGAGTTCAGAATGCTCTTTGATTTTAGGTGAACTATAAATCCCATCAACTTCAACTCCCCAAATGTTGAGGTGTATTTTCCCCAAACTCCACCAGTGTTCATATTTGGGCATATTGAATATTTGTGGCAAGTTTAGTTCATATCCATCACTGAGTGCACCGTGCTCTCTGGATGTAGGTGTACTACAACTCCAAAACTCAAGGTCAATGCCCACCAAATCCTTCCAGTATTTTCTGTTGGTCATCAGAGTTCTGTGTGCCAAGTTTGGTTCAATTCTATCGTTGGTGGGGTTCAGAATGCTTTTTGATTATAGGTGAACTATAAATCTCAGCAACTACAACTCCCAAATGACAAAATCATAATGTTTTGAATGATTGTCACTCCCTTGTGTTGTGAGACGTTGTATTGCCAAATTTGGTGTGATTTCATTCATTGGTTCTTTTTTAATATATATTGTTTTTAAGTGCAGGCCAAGGTCTTTAGCGCTGCACCCAGTGTGGTCATCACCATTGGAACCGCTTTCACTGGCTTGTACCAATTTGCAGTTCGATCTTTAAATCCTCATATTGTGTAAGCTCTTCCAGTTGAGTCTCATCAATTATTATTATAATTATTATCTATATAAATAAAAACGTAATGTTTGTTTGTGATACCATCAGAACTCAAGAACCAGTGGGGGGAATTGACACCAAATTTGGACACAAGGCACCTAACAACCCAATGTATGTCCTTCACTCAAAAAAACCCTGATTTTGTCATTTGGGAATTGTCATTGCTGGGATTTATAGTTTACCTACAATCAAAGAGCATTCTGAACTCCACCAATGATGGAATTGGGCCAAACTTAGCACACAGGGCTCCCATGACCAGCAGAAAAAACTGGAAGGGTTTGGTGGACATTGACCTTGAGTTTGGGAATTGTAGTTCACCCACATCCAGAGAGCACTGTGGACTCAAACAATGGCGGATCTGGACCAAACTTGACACAAAAATTCCATATGCCTAAATATGAACACAGATGGCGTTTGGAGGAAATAGACCTTGACATTTGGAGTTGTAGTTGCTGGGATTTATAGTTCACCTACAATCAAAGAGCATTCTGAATTCCAACAATGATGGAATTGAACCAATCTTGGCACACAGGACTTCCATGACCAACAGAACACACTGAAAGGGTTTGGTGGACATTGACCTTGAGTTTGGGAATTGTAGTTCACCCACATCCAGAGAGCACTGTGGACTCAAACAATGATGGATCTGGACCAAACTTGGCACGAATATTCCATATGCCCAAATATGAACACAGATGGAGTTTGGAGGAAATAGACCTTGACATTTGGGAGTTGTAGTTGCTGGGATTTATAGTTCACCTACAATCAAAGAGCATTCTGAACTCCACCAATGATGGAATTGACCCAAACATGGCATACAGGACTTCCATGACCAACAGAACACACTGGAAGGGTTTGGTGGGCATTGACCTTGAGTTTGGGAGTTGTAGTTCACCTACATCTAGAGAGCACTGTGGACTCAAACAATGACGGATCTGGACCCAACTTGACACAAAAATTCCATATGCCTAAATATGAACACAGATGGAGTTTGGAGGAAATAGACTTTTGACATTTGGAATTTGTAGTTACTGGGATTTATAATTCACTACAATTAAAGAGCATTCGGAAACCCACAAACGACAGAAATTGGGCAAACTTCCCACACAGAACCTTGATGACCAACAGAAAATACTTAAGGCCATCCAGTCCAACTCTCTTCACCAGGGCAAGAAAATGTAATCAGAGCCCTCCTGACAAAGAGCCATCCAGCCATAGATATAGATAGATAGATATGATCAGAGGCGGCCCTAGGTAATTTTCAATGGTGAGCAAACAGTATTTTGGCGCCCCCCCCCCCCAAAATACTGTTTGTTGTGGGAGTTCTGTGTGCCATATTGGGTTCAATTCCACCATTGGTGGAGTTCAGAATGACCTTTGATTGTAGTTGAACTATACATCCCAGTAACTACAACTTGCATATGTCAAGGTCTATTTTCCCCCAAGAGTGCCTCAAGAGCGCCCTTGGGTAAAATCAACTATACCGCAAATGCTTACTTTGCGTAATGGTTGAGCCGCCCGTGCTTGCGTGTTATTGTTTATATGTGTGTTACATTAATTGTATTGTTTTTGCTTATGGTATTTTGTTTTATTGATGCGTTGTCGGGCTTGGCCTCACGTACGCCGCTCTGAGTCCCCTTGGGGAGATGGTGGCGGGGTATAAATAAAGTATTATTATTATTATTATTATTATTATTATTATTATTATTATATTCATTCTGTTTTGGCCCATTCTGTCCAAGGAATGCAGTAGGATCGTTCTGAGTTTATGGCTAGCTTGGTAAAAGGAAGTGCTTACTTGTTACTATGTAAGAGCTCATAGAAGGCCCTTGTACGCCTTTTTTCCAACCTTCTATGTACACTGTACATCTTATTTGAAAAAAAAATGAGACTAGGCCTGTTATGTATTCGGTAATCTCTGGATACAATAAGTTCCCTGTTCCTGCCATCTAGATCAGGTTGTTAAAATGGTCCAACAAGCCCTTGGTGGAATACTTAAAAACATTCCATCTGAACACAATCATAGAATCATAGAATCATAGAATCAAAGAGTTGGAAGAGACCTCATGGGCCATCCAGTCCAACCCCATTCTGCCAAGAAGCAGGAATATTGCATTCAAATCACCCCTGACAGATGGCCATCCCTGACAGATGGCTCTCTCTCTCTCTCTCTCTCTCTCTCTATATATATATATATATATATATATACATTTCAAACTCTGTTCTTGTCCCTAGCCCACTTGATTGGGTGTCTCCAAACCCCTTTGGGGGGAAAAAATCCCCATTGCATCTTAAGAATGCAATGGCCATCCAGCCTCTGCTTAAAAGCTTCCAAAGAAGGAGCCTCCACCACACTCCGGGGCAGAGAGTTCCACTGCTGAACGGCTCTCACAGTCAGGAAGTTCTTCCTAATGTTCAGATGGAATCTCCTCTCTTGTAGTTTGAAGTCATTGTTCCGCGTCCTAGTCTCCAAGGAAGCAGAAAACAAGCTTGCTCCCTCCTCCCTGTGGCTTCCTCTCACATATTTATACATGGCTATCATATCTCCTCGCAGCCTTCTCTTCTTCAGGCTAAACATGCCCAGCTCCTTAAGCCGCTCCTCATAGGGCTTGTTCTCCAGACCCTTGATCATTTTAGTCGCCCTCCTCTGGACACATTCCAGCTTGTCAATATCTCTCTTGAATTGTGGTGCCCAGAATTGGACACAATATTCCAGATGTGGTCTAACCAAAGCAGAATAGAGGGTAGCATTACTTCCCTGGATCTAGACACTATGCTCCTATTGATGCAGGCCAAAATCCCATTGGCTTTTTTTGCCGCCACATCACATTGTTGGCTCATGTTTAACTTGTTGTCCACGAGGACTCCAAGATCTTTTTCACACGTACTGCTCTCGAGCCAGGCATTGTCCCCCATTCTGTATCTTTGCATTTCATTTTTTTCTGCCAAAGTGGAGTATCTTGCATTTGTCACTGTTGAACTTCATTTTGTTAGTTTTGGCCCATCTCTCTAATCTGTCAAGATCTTTTGAATTCTGCTCCTGTCCTCTGGAGTATTGGCTATCCCTCCCAATTTGGTGTCGTCTGCAAACTTGATGATCATGCCTTCTAGCCCTTCATCTAAGTCATTAATAAAGATGTTGAACAGGACCGGGCCCAGGACGGAACCCTGAGGCTGAACAAGGAAGAACTTCCTGACTGTGAGAGCCGTTCAGCAGTGGAACTCTCTGCCCCGGAGTGTGGCGGAGGCTCCTTCTTTGGAAGCTTTTAAACAGAGGTTGGATGGCCATCTGTTGGGGGTGATTTGAATGCAATATTCCTGCTTCTTGGCAGAATGGGGTTGGACTGGATGGCCCATGAGGTCTCTTCCAACTCTTTGATTCTATGATTCTATATAGAGAAATAGATATGATCAGAGGCGGCCCTAGAAATGGGGCCACAAAGTGGAATCCTCGACATGCGAGTGTGGAGAAGAGCCAACCACTGACCACCTGCTGCAATGCACCCTGAGCCCTGCCACATGCACCATGGAGGACCTTCTTGCAGCAACACCAGAGGTGCTCCAAGTCAATTACCAAACTCACAAAATTTTGTATTTTGTCTGTTTTTTTTGTTTTGTTGTTGTTTTGGTCTGTTAGAAATGTAATATAATTGACTGGCTGCCCTGACACGACAAATAAAATATTATATTATTAGCACAGCACAATATTAGTATTATTACTAATACAGGGCGGCCTTTTGCAGCTGACAGATGTTGATTTTATTGGTGCCAATTGTTTTTAAGTGCAGACCAAGGTCTTTAGTGCTGCACCCAGTGTGCTCATCACCATTGGAACCACTTTCACCGGCTAATACCAATTTGCAGTTCGATCTTTAAATCCTCATATTGTGTAAGCTCTTCCAGTTGCATCTCATCAATTATTATTATTATTATTATTATTATTATTATTATTATTATTATTATTATTATTAATGTTTATGTCTACCTTTGGGTGTGGAGACCAGATCAGGAAATGAATGGATAGAGAATGGAGACTGGGGGGGAAAGGCCCTGGACTGGGGGGCAGAGAGATGATGCTGGCATGTGGTCCAGGTCTGAGGATGCAGATCCAGGGCGAGGATGCTGCTGGTCCAGCCCTAGCCAGGCGCGTGCACGAGAGCAGCCTTCCCCTTTTTCCTACGTGTGCGCGCGCAGCCTCCCGCGCCAGCCCAGGCAAGGCAGCAGCAGCAGCAGCAGCAGCTCAGGTTGCCTCTCTCTGCCTGCCTTGCCTTGCCTTGCCTTGCCTTGCCTTGCCTGCCTTTGGAAAGCCAAGGCTCTTCTCCCCAAAGGCTAGGACCCTCTCTTCCCTCCTCTTCCTCTGGACTAAGCCCTGAACTTTGGAAGCGGAAAGGGGTCTCAGGTAAGCCCGCTTTCTCCTCCTCCTCCTCCTCCTCCTCTTTTTCCTATAGCCCTTCAGCATCCCACAAGGCTTCCCCAATGGGTCCAGATCTTGCTTTTCTGCCCCCAAATGTGCAAAATCCTGGGGTTCCAGGGTCACAGCAAGAAGGAGGTCCTTGCCTTTCCTCTCCCCTCCCTTTCTCCTCTTTCGGGAAGGCAATTGTCGGGTCTTTTTCGGATTCTGGTTTTGGAAAAGCAGGAAAACAAGAGACTTCCTACTTTGGGGATGTGATGCTATGGGAGTGGGCAGCATTGGGGGTGAGCCTTGGGCATCCTCTGAGCCAAAACAGGGGCAAAAAAGGCATCCTTTCCTGCTGGAGAGGGAAGCTGGCACATCTGGAAGGCACTGGAGGGTGAATCCCAGGCTCCAGAAATGCCCAGAAACATAATAATAATATTATAGATAATAATATAATATAATATAATAACATATTATATAATAATATATATATATATATATATATATATATATATATATATAATAAATTAATAATAATATATAATGAGATGGAGCCCTTTCTGCTCCCATTTCCTTGCACTTATTATTTATGTATTATGCCCAGAAACATAATAATAATATTATATATAAAATATAATATAATATTATATATATATATATAATAAGATGGAGTCCTTCCTGCTCCCATTTCCTTGCACTTATTATTTATGTATTATGCCCAGAAACATAATAATAATATTATATATAAAATATAATATAATATTATATATATATATATAATAAGATGGAGTCCTTCCTGCTCCCATTTCCTTGCACTTATTATTTATGTATTATGCCCAGAAACATAATAATAATATTATATATATAATATATAATAATATATTATTATAATATTATAATATTATAGATAATAATATAATATAATATAATAATATATATAAAATAAATTAATAATAATATATAATGAGATGGAGCCCTTTCTGCTCCCATTTCCTTGCACTTATTATTTATGTATTATGCCCAGAAACATAATAATAATATTATATATAAAATATTATATATATATATATATATATATATATATATATATATATATATATAATAAGATGGAGTCCTTCCTGCTCCCATTTCCTTGCACTTATTATTTATGTATTATGCCCAGAAACATAATAATATACTATATAATAATATATAATAATATATTATTATAATATTATAATATTATAGATAATAATATAATATAATATAATAACATATATATAATAATATTATATATATATATATATATATATATATATATATAATAAATTAATAATAATATATAATGAGATGGAGCCCTTTCTGCTCCCATTTCCTTGCACTTATTATTTATGTATTATGCCCAGAAACATAATAATAATATTATATATAAAATATAATATAATATTATATATATATATATATAATAAGATGGAGTCCTTCCTGCTCCATTTCCTTGCACTTATTATTTATGTATTATGCCCAGAAACATAATAATATACTATATAATAATATATAATAATATATTATTATAATATTATAATATTATAGATAATAATATAATATAATATAATAATATATATAAAATAAATTAATAATAATATATAATGAGATGGAGCCCTTTCTGCTCCCATTTCCTTGCACTTATTATTTATGTATTTTATTTTATTTTATTTTATTTTATTTACGATATTTATATGCTGCTCCTCTCACCCCGAAGGGGACTTAGAGCTGCTCACAATATATATATATATATATATATATATATATATATATATATATATATATATATATACATACACAGAGAGAGAGAGAGAATATATATATATATATCTATATATACACACACACAGAGAGAGAGAATATATATATATATAGAGAGAGAGTGAGAGTGAGTGTGTGTGTGTATATATATAGAGTACAATATATAGAGTACAATATCAGTATTATATATTACTCCCTCTCTCTCTCTCTCTCTATATATATATATATATACATTTCAAACTCTGTTCTTGTCCCTAGCCCACTTGATTGGGTGTCTCCAAACCCCTTTGGGGCGAAAAAAATCCCCATTGCATCTTAAGAAAAAATTAAATTAAATTAAATTAAAATAAAATAAAAATATAAATAAATATAAATAAAAAACAATCCCCCACTGCGTCATAAGAAAATAAAAATAAAAATTAAACATAATAAAGAAAATAAAATAAAAATTAAACATAATAAAAAAGTTAAAAAAATATCCCCATTGGATCATAAGAAAATAAAAAAAAATAAACATAAGAAAAAATAAAAAAATTATCCCCATTAAGTTGTAAGAAAATAAAATAATAAAATAATATTAAATAAAAAAAAATCCCCCATTGCATCATAAGGAAAAATAAAAAATAAGTGTATTTTATATATATATATATATATATATATATATATATATATATATATATATATATGCCACTCTGAATCCCCTTCAGGGTGAGAAGGACGGCATACAAATATCATAAATAAAATAAATAAAATATATATAGTACAATATCAGTATTATATATTACTCCCTCTCTCTCTCTCTATATATACACACTTCAAACTCTGGTCTTGTCCCTAGCCCACTTTATTGGGTGTCTCCAAACCCCTTTGGGGAGAAAAAAAATCCCCATTGCATCTTAAGAAAATAAAATAAAATAAATAAAAATATTAAATTAAATACAAATACAAATAAATATAAATAAAAAACAATCCCACCTTGCACCTTAAGAGAATAAAATAAAAATTAAACATGATAAAATAAAAAAAAATAAAAAATATGCCCATTGCATCATAATAAAATAAAATAAAAATTAAACATAATAAAAATAAAATTAAAATAAATAAAATTAAAAAAACAATGCCACATTGCATCTTAAGAAAATAAAATAAAAATTAAGCATGATAAAAAATAAAATAAAGAATATCTCCATTGCGTCATAAGAAAATAAAATAAAAATAATAAAAAAGAAAATACAAATAAATATAAATAAAAAACAATCCCGCATTGCATCTTAAGAAAATAAAATAAAAGTTATATATTATATAAAAAAATATATAAATAAATAAAAAAAATTATGCCCATTAAGTCATAAGAAAATAAAAAAATTAAAATAATATAAAATAAAAATAAATAAAAATAATCCCCCATTGCATAAGGAAATAAAATAAAAATTAAACATAATAAAAAATTAAAATAAAATAAAATAAAAAAATATCCCAATTAAGATAAAAATAGTACAATGTAAAATAAAATTAAAATTAAAAATATTTCCCCATTGCATCATAAATAAATAATAAATAAAATAAATAGTCCTCTATTGCATCATAGCTGCATCCTCTTGTGTTGTTGTTGCTGTTGTTTCTATTGAATTAGTTAACGATTACGCTGTCTTTGGTACCTCAAACGTCAGCCCCTGTGTCCGGGTCTGTTTGCCCATCCGATTCCAAAAAATGGCCCTCGGTTTCTATCAGCTCTGCCTTTTGAGATGCCATCTCTCAGTTGCATATAGAAAACCATATTGGAGAAACCTAAACGGACACGATATCCATCCAATGCCAATTTTCTGAATTGTCTCCCCAAAAAACCCCAGTAAGATGTCTTTTAACAATTGAGTAATATCTCTGTTGTCGAAGGCTTTCGTGGCCGGAACCATTGGGTTGCTGTCAGTTTTCTGGGCTGGCTGGTAATGTTCCAGAAGCATGCTCTCCTGACGTTTTGCCCACATCTATGCCAGGGATCCTCAGAGGTTGTGAGGCCTGTTGGAAACTAGGAACGTGAGGTTTACATATCGGTGAACATATAAAGAGGGCTGACTCCCCCCCCCCCTTGCATTAAATGGCCTTGAAGCTTCAAAGCCTGGCTGATTCCTGCCTGTGGGAATCCTTTGTTGGGAGGCATGTGGACAATTCCAACAGAAAGGAGAAAACCGCAAAAATGAACAAAATCTGTTGCAATTATTTGATTCTGAGTGTGAATGTTGCAATTGCCCAGCTTGATTAGCACTGAATGGACTTGCAGCTTTAAAGCCTGGCTGCTTCCTGCCTGGGGAATCCTTTGTTGGGAGGTGTTCACTGGCACTGATTGGCACAATTTCAACAGAAAGGAGGAAACCATGAAAATGAAGGAAAGCTGGCAACCAGTATTTTTTTAAAAATCCCTAAAATCAGGAACCTCCCAACAAAGTATTCCCCCAGTCAGGAAGCAGCCAGGCTTTGAAGCTGCAAGGCCATTCAATGCTAATCAAGGTGGCCACTTGCAACATTCATACTTGCCTCTTTCTCCCACCCAGGATATATAAACCCAATTTTCCTAGTTTCTAACAGACCCCACAGCCTCTGAGGATGCCTGCCATAGATGTGGGCAAAACATCAGGAGAGAAAGCTACATGGCCAGACAGCCTGGAAAACTCACAACAACCCGGTTATGCTGGCCATGAAAGCCTTCGACAACTCATGAAACGTAATAATAATAATAATAATAATAATAATAATAATAATGAGGTTTATATATGTGAAATGATGTCCAAGCTGGAAGAAAGAACTCTTGTCCGTTGGAGGCAAATATGAATGTTGCAGTTGGCCACCTTGATGATGATGATGATGATTATTATTATTATTTTAAATATGTTGTTGGAAGACTTTCATGCCAAAATCACTGGGTTGTTGTCAGTTTTCCGGGCTGTATGGCCATGTAACAGAAGCATTCTCTCCTGATGTTTCACCCACATTTATGGCAAGCATCCTCTGAGGTTATGAGTAGGGTTTATATATCTGTGGAATGTCCAGGGTAGGAGAAACAACTCTTGCCCGTTGGAGGCAAGTAAGAATGTTGCAGTTGGCCACCTTGATTAGCATTGAATGGCCTTGCAGCTTCAAAGCCTGGCTGCTCCCTGCCTGGGGGAATCCATTGTTGGGAGGTGTTAGCTGGCACTGATTGTTTCCTGTCTGGAATTCCCCTGTTTTCTGAGACAGAAATGCTGGGCCACTCTCACAACCACCATGTCTGACTACACAGAGAAGCCACTGAAATCCACAACCACGTGAAAAATTTCAACAGAAAGGAGGAAACCATGAAAATGAACAAAATCTGGCTACTAATATTTTCAAAAAAACCCTTAAAATCAGGACAGTAAATAAAGAACAATACTCAGACAACAAAAAAATGCCAAACAACAGCTAACACCACCCAACAAGGGATTCCCCAGGCAGGAAACAGCCAGGCTTTGAAGCTGCAAGGCCATTCGATGCTAATCAGGTGGCCAGTTGCAACATTCACAGGACCCTGGACATTCCACAGATATATAAACCCTACTTGAATGGTTTAAAACAACCTCACAACCTCAGAGAATGCTTGCCATAGATGTGGGTGAAACATCAGGAGAGAATGCTTCTGTTGCATGGCCATACAGCCCGGAAAACTGACAGCAATCCAGTGATTTCGGAATGCAAGTCTTCCAACAACATATTTAAAATAATAATAATAATAATCATCATCATCATCATCATCATCAAGGTGGCCAACTGCAACATTCATACTGGCCTCCAACAGTCAAGAGTTCTTTCTCCCACCTTGGAAATAATTCCACATATATAAACCTCACTATTATTATTATTATTATTATGTTTCATGAGTTGTCAAAGGCTTTCATGGCCAGCATATCTGGGTTGTTGTGAGTTTTCCGGGCTGTCTGGCCATGTAGCATTCTCTCCTGACATTTTGCCCACATCTGTGGCAGGCATCCTCAGAGGTTGTGGGGTCTGTTGGAAACTAAGGAAATTGGGTTTATATATCTGTGGAATGATGTCCAGGGTGGGAGAAAGAGGCAAGTATGAATGTTGCAACTGGCCACCTTGATTAGAATTGAACGGCCTTGCAGCTTCCAAGCCTGGCTGCTTCCTGCCTGGGGGAATCCTTTGTTGGGAGGTTTTAGATGGCCCTGATTGTTTCCTGTCTGGATTTCCCCTGATTTTTGAGTATTCTTCTTTATTTATATAATAATAATAATAATAATAATAATAATAATAATAATAATAATAATACCAGGTGCTTTGCAAGTAAAGCAGTTTCATAGCTCACATAGTCTTGTGTTTTAGGCGTAATCATCTTCATCATCATCATGCTTTATCGGACATGGCAATACAGTCAAGGGGAAAGTGGGGGTGCTGTGAGGGATGGGGGGTTGCATGGCTTGCAAGGAGCCCTAATGGTAGGTGCCGGAGACAGACCAAAAGGGAGGCCATTGAAGTAGCAAAGTTTGAATATCCTTACTGAAGCCATCACCTCGCTCCCTCCTCCCCCCCCCCTTCAAGGCCCACCCTTTTGTCCCTGTGAGCAGAACGTCATATCTGGAAATACAAAAACAGCTGACGGATCAGACAGTCAAACCGCCGCTTCTCTCCTGGACGAGGGAGCTGGATGGGGGATTCAGTGTCGCATTCATAACCAAATTACCAAATGGTGATATACTCAGCCATAGATTCCATCCAGGCCTTTTCACTTCCAGGAAAAGGGTTGCAAACTATGAAACATCAGACTCTTGGGGATGACAACATCCCCTTCCAAAACATTTCAGTTAAGCACTGCATAGGATTTCCCTCCCATTTGTTTTTCCCCCCTGTGTGTCTGTTCCTTGTTTTGCCTGACTCCCCAAGACCTGTTCAAGATTCCTGCTTGTGCTTTTTTCAAAATAATCTTTTGTCCTCCCGTTTTGTTTTCTCTCCACATCTGCCCTTCCCCTCCCTTCCATTTCCCTTTCTCTTCCTTTTCTCTTCCCCTTTCTTTCTTTTCCTTCTCTTCCCTTTCCCTTCTCTTTCCTTTCCCTACTCTTCCCTTTCTCCTACCCTTTCCCTTCATTTTCTTTTCTTTTCCCTTTCCCTTCCTTTCCCCTTTCCCCTTTCTCTTCCCTTTCTCCTTCCTTTTCCCTTCCATTTATTTGCTTTTCCCTTCCTTTCCCTTTCTTTCCCTTTCTCTTTTCCCCCATCTCTTCCCTTCCCTTCTCTTTCTCCATCCCTTTCCTTTCTTTTCCCTTCCCTTTCTTTGCCTTTCCCTAGCTTTTCCCTTCCTTTTCCCTATTAGCTTTTCCCTTTCCTTTCTTTTCACTTCCCCATCTCTTCCCTTTCCTTTCTCCATCTCCATCTCTTCCCCTCCCTTTCCCTTCTCCATCCCCTTTCCCCTTTCCTTTCTTTCCCCTTACCCTATGTCTTCCCTTTCCCTTCCCTTTCCCTTCACTTTCTTTGCCTTTCCCTAGCTTTTCCCTTCCTTTTCCCTTTTAGCTTTTCCCTTTCCTTTTTTTCACTTCCCCATCTCTTCCCTTACCTTTCCCTTCCCTTTCTCCATCCCTTTCCCCCTTTCCCTTTCCTTTCTTTTCCTTTTCCTTTTTTCTCCCTTCCTTCCTTTTTCCCCTTCCTTCTCTTCCTTTCTCCTCCTTTCCCTTTTCCCCCTTTCCTTTCTTTTCCCTTCCCTCATGTTTTCCCTTGTCTTTTCATTCCCTTCCCTTTCTCCTTCTCCTGCTTTTCCCTTCCCTTCCTTTTCCCCTTCCCCATCTCTTCCCTTTCCCTTCTCCTTCCCTTCTCTTCCCTTTCCCTTTCCTTTCTTTTCACTTCCCCATCTCTTCCCTTCCCCTTCTCTTTCCCTTCCCTTTTCCATCCCTTCCCTTTCCCTTCCCTTCTCTTCCCTTTTCCATCCCTTTTCCCTTCCCTTTCTTTTTCCCTTCCCTTTCTTTTTCCCTTCCCTTTCTTTTCCCATCCTTTCCCTTCTCTTTTCCTCCCCTTTGCTTTTCCCCTTTCTTTCCCCTTCCCATCCTTTTCTTTTCCCCTTCCCTTTCCCCCCTCCCTTCCCCATTTCTTCCCTTCCCCATCTCCTTCCCTTTCCTTTCCCTTCCTTTTCCCTTCCCCTTTTCCCTTTCCTTTCTTTTCACTTCCCCATCTCTCCCTTCCCTTTCTCTTCTCTCCCTTCTCTTCTCTTCTCTTTTCCACCCCTTTCCCCTTACTTTTCCCTTCCCTTCCTTTCCATTTCTCTTCCCTTCCCTTTCTCTTTTCTTCCATTTCTCCTTCCCTCCCCTTCTCTCCCCTTTCCCTTTCCTTTTCTTTCCCTCTCCTCCCCCTGCCCTCCCTCCTTCCACTGGGTCTGTATTTTCTACCCAATGTATGTTTTTGTATGATTTTACATGATCCGTGATGGCGTAAATACCCCCAAAATGCCAGAACCAGCCTGATCTTGGAATTTAAGTAGGGTCACCCTGGTTAATACTTGGATGGGAGACCACCAGTGGAGACCAGGTGCTACAGAGAAGATGTCACGGGAAGGAACTGGCTAAACCACCTCTGAGGATCCCTTGCCTAAGTAAAGCCTATGAAATGCATAGAGTCACTTTATGTTGACAGCCAACTCATGTATTATTATTAGCAGCAGCCGTAGTAGTAATAGTCGTATTTATATCTCATTTCTTCTCTCACAAAGGAGACTCGAAGTGACAAACACTTAAAATCATACAATAACTGGAAATACCTCTCGCAAAAGCCCTTCAGAAGTGAACATATGGCAGTGTACTACTATTAATTTCAAAGGTGTTGTCATAGTAGAACTTCAAAGTGTGTAAAACATGGGGAGGGGGGGTGTCAAAGCAAGGAAAGAATGAGTCGAAATGGTAGCTCTAGCTGTATTGGTAATCGCTAGTCGGAGTGATTTGAAATAGATTAGCAAGGCTTGGTGTGTGTTTTTTTGCATCCTCTGTGAATTGACAAGAGCCGGAGTAAAATAACTCCCACGCTAAATGGTGCCGTTGATGAAGAACGCTCGGCCAATCGGGAGTGGATCTGTGCCTGCGTTCGTACGACGCTTTCCGACGTTCTGGAACGACAGACACGAAATCCTCCCGTTCTTTGTGTTTGCCTTTCGCCCTGGGCTCAGGTCGGTAGATCTGTCAGTCCTTGTCGGAGCTCTGACAGAAATATCAATCCATGTTTATCGCCGCCGACTCCAAAGATGCGCCTTGTAGCTCGGGCGCTTCCCGGCTTATATTTTATTTACTTACTCCTCAGAAGCAGGAGTCGATCGAGATCGTTTTCTCAAAAGCGGGGGGGACCTCATTTACAAAGCTGACACATCCATGGGGAAAAGGGATATTTCATCCCAGCCTGCCACGTAATGAAAACCATGTAGCATTTGAGTTGGCCTCAATTGTCTTGGATGGATGAGAAGACGGGGCGAAGCTTTCCAAGATGCTCCCATGTATGGAATGAAGCCTGCACACTGTTGGGCAAACATGACATTTGTAAAGCATATGGATGAGTGTATCGGAGTGTGTATAATATCGCTATTCCTCACTTTCCAAGAGAGATGGGTCTGGATTGGAAGCTAAGGCCTATGAGAGCGGCCAGGGGCGGCGCAACCCATATGCAAAGTAAGCATGCGCAGTAGAGTTGATTTTGCCCAGGGCGCTCTTGAGGCACAATGGTTTCAAACTACAAGAAAGGAGATTCCATCTGAACATGAGGAAGAACTTCCTGACTGTGAGAGCTGTTCAGCAGTGGAACTCTCTGCCCCGGAGTGTGGTGGAGGCAGGGGCAGCTCAACCATTACGCAAAGTAAGCCTTTGCAGTATAGTTGATTTGCCCAGGGGCGCTCTTGAGGCACAATGGCTTCAAACTACAAGAAAGGAGATTCCATCTGAACATGAGGAAGAACTTCCTGACTGTGAGAGCTGTTCAGCAGTGGAACTCTCTGCCCCGGAGTGTGGTGGAGGCAGGGGCAGCTCAACCATTACGCAAAGTAAGCCTTTGCAGTATAGTTGATTTGCCCAGGGGCGCTCTTGAGGCACAATGGTTTCAAACTACAAGAAAGGAGATTCCATCTGAACATGAGGAAGAACTTCCTGGCTGTGAGAGCCGTTCAGCAGTGGAACTCTCTGCCCCGGAGTGTGGTGGAGGCAGGGGCAGCTCAACCATTACGCAAAGTAAGCCTTTGCAGTATAGTTGATTTGCCCAGGGGCGCTCTTGAGGCACAATGGCTTCAAACTACAAGAAAGGAGATTCCATCTGAACATGAGGAAGAACTTCCTGACTGTGAGAGCCGTTCAGCAGTGGAACTCTCTGCCCCGGAGTGTGGTGGAGGCTCCTTCTTTGGAAGCTTTTAGACAGAGGCTGGATGGCCATCTGTCAGGGGTGCTTGAGGCACAATGGTTTCAAACTACAAGAAAGGAGATTCCATCTGAACATGAGGAAGAACTTCCTGGCTGTGAGAGCCGTTCAGCAGTGGAACTCTCTGCCCCGGAGTGTGGTGGAGGCAGGGGCAGCTCAACCATTACGCAAAGTAAGCCTTTGCAGTATAGTTGATTTGCCCAGGGGCGCTCTTGAGGCACAATGGCTTCAAACTACAAGAAAGGAGATTCCATCTGAACATGAGGAAGAACTTCCTGACTGTGAGACTTGTTCAGCAGTGGAACTCTCTGCCTCAAAGTGTGGTGGAGGCAGGGGCGGCTCAACCCAGTACGCAAAGTAAGCATTTGCAGTATAGTTGATTTTGCCCAGGGGCGCTCTTGGGGCACTCATGGGGGAAAATAGACCTTGACTTATGCGAGTTGTAGTTACTGAGGTGTATAGTTCACCTAAGTTTGGTGGAGGCAGGGGCGGCTCAACCATTATGCAAAGTAAGCCTTTGCAGTATTGTTGATTTGCCCAGGAGCGCTCTTGAGGCGCTCTTGGGGGAAAAATAGACCTTGACATATGCGAGTTGTAGTTACTGGGATGTATAGTTCACCTACAATCAAAGAGCATTCTGAACTCCACCAATGATGGAATTGAACCAAATATGGCACACAGAACTCCCACGACGAACAGAAAATATATATCAGTGATGGGTTGGGGGGCGGGGCACTAAAATACTATTTCAGTGTTTCTCAACCTTCCCAATGCCGAGACCCCTTAATACGTTCCTCGTGTTGTGGTGACCCCCACCCATAATATCGTTTCCGTTGCTACTTCCATAATGCTAATTTTGCTCCTGTTATGGATCATCATGTCAATATCTGAGATTTTCATTCACTGAACCAAATTGGGCACAAATACCCAAGATGCCCACATTTGAATACTGGTGAGGTTGATATTGTCATTTGAGAGTTGTAGTTCCTGGGATTTATAGTTCACCTACAATGAAAGAACACTCAGAACTCCACCAACGATGGAATTGAACCAAACTTGGCACACAGAACTCCCACGGCCAACAGAAAATACTTGAAGGGTTTGGTGGGCATTAACTTTGGGAGTTGTAGTTCACCTACGTCTAGAGAGCACTGTAGACTCAAAATAATGATGGATCTGGACCAAATTTGGCACAGATACTCAATATGCCCAAATGTGAACACTGGTGGGGTTTGGGGAAAATAGACCTTGGCATTTGGGGAGTTGGAGTTACTGAGATTTATAGTTCACCTACAATCAAAGAACACTCAGAACTCCCCCAACGACGGAATTGAGCCAAACTTGGCATACAGAACTCCCGAGACCAACAGAAAATACTGGAAAGGTTTGGTGGGCATAGACTTTGAGTTTGGGAGTTGTAGTTCACCTACGTCCAGAGAGCATTGTAGACTCAAAATAATGATGGATCTGGACCAAATTTGGCACAGATACTCAATATGCCCAAATGTGAACACTGGTGGGGTTTGGGGAAAATAGACCTTGGCATTTGGGATTGTAGTTGCTGGGATTTATAGTTCACCCACAATCAAAGACCATTCTGAATCCCACCAACGATAGAATTGGGCCAGATTTCTCATGCAGAACCCCCATGAGCAACAGACAACACCGTGTTTTCTGTTAGTCTTTGGCGACCCCTTGGACACCCCTCTGCGACCCACCCAGGGGTCCCGACCCCCAGGTTGAGAAACACTGTACTATTTGCTTACCGTTAAAAATTACCTAGGGCCGCCTCTGAGAGTATCTGAGTGTGTATAATATAGCTATTCCTCACTTTCCAAGAGAGATGAGTCTGGATTGGAAGCAAAGACCTATGAGAGCGATTTAAGAGCAGCTAGGTATGTTTAGTTTCGAGAAAAGAAGGCTAAGAGAGGAGATGACAGCCATGTTTACATATTGGAAAGGATGTCATATCGAGGAGAGGGAAAACTTGTTTTCTTCTGCTCTGGAGACTTGGAAACAATGGTCCCTGGTCAAAGTAGTCCCTGGTCTACAGCTCTCTGGTGGAGTGGTCCCTGGTCTTGTGGACCCTGGTCAAGTGGTTCCTGGGAAAAGTGGTCCCTGGTCAAAGTAGTTACTGGTCTAGAGCTCTCTGGTGAAGTGGTCCCTGGTCTAGTGGTCCCTAGTCAAGTGGTCCCTGGTCAAAGTGGTCCCTGGTCAAAGTGGTCCCTGGTCAAAGTGGTCCCTGGTCTAGAGCTCTCTGGTGAAGTGGTCCCTGGTCTAGTGGACTCTAGTTAAGTGGTTCCTGGGCAAAATAGTCCCTGGTCAAAGTGGTCTCTGGTCAAAGTAATTCCTGGTCTAGTACTCTCTGGTAAAGTGGTCCCTGGTGAAGTGGTCCCTGGTCTAGTGGACCCTTGTTAAGTGGTCCCTGGACAAAATAGTCCCTGGTCAAAGTGGTCCCTGGTCAAAGTAGTTCCTGGTCTATTACTCTCTGGTGAAGTGGTCCATGGTCTAGTGGACCCTGGTCAAGTGGTCCCTGGTCAAAGTGGTCCCTTGTCAAAGTAGTCCCTGGTCTAGAGCTCTCTGGTGAAATGGTCCCTGGTGAAGTGGTCCCTGGGCAAAATAGTCCCTGGTCAAAGCGGTCTCTGGTCAAAGTAGTTCCTGGTCTAGTACTCTCTGGTGAAGTGGTCCCTGGTCTAGTGGATCCTGGTTAAGTGGTCCCTGGACAAAAGAGTCCCTGGTCAAAGTGGTCCCTGGTCTAGTGGTCCCTAGTCAAGTGGTCCCTGGACAAGTGGTCTCTGATCTAGTGATCCCTGGTCAACTGGTCCCTGGTCAAAGTGGTCCCTGGTCAAAGTAGTTCCTGGTCTAAAGCTCTCTGGTGAAATGGTCCCTGGTCAAGTGGACCCTGGTCAAAGTAGTCCCTGGTCAAGTGGTCCCTGGTCAAGTGGTCTCTGATCTAGTGATCCCTGGTCAAAGTGGTCCCTAGTCAAAGTAGTTCCTGGTCTAAAGCTCTCTGGTGAAGTGGTCCCTGGTCTAGTGGTCCCTGGTCAAGTGGTCCCTGGTCAAAGTAGTCCCTGGTCAAAGTAGTTCCTGGTCTAGTGCTCTCTGGTGAAGTGGTCCCTGGTGAAGTTGTCCCTGGTCAAGTGGTCCCTGGTCAAGTGGTCCTTGGTCAAGTGGTCTCTGATCTAGTGATCCCTGGTCAAAGTGGTCCCTAGTCAAAGTAGTCCCTGGTCAAAGTGGTCCCTGGTCAAAGTAGTTCCTGGTCTAGAGCTCTCTGGTGAAGTGGTCCCTGGTGAAGTGGTCCCTGGTCTAGTGGACCCTGGTCAAGTGGTCCCTGATCAAAATAGTCCCTGGTCTAGTGATCCCTAGTCAAGTGGTCCCTGGTCAAAGTGGTCCCTGGTCAAGCGGTCCCTGATTTGGGTGCAATATACCCCAGCATGGGAGGAATACCGTGACTTCAGGCAGCACACAAACACACGCTGAGACCGACACACATATCACGGTGCTCAGCAAATCCACTATCTGCCACTGTGCTTTCAAACCAGCTTGCGATGAGGGAGAAGTAAACATAGCCACCCAAGAGGCAAACTGGCTGGAAGAAAGTGTGGGGAAAGGTGGAGGGGGAGTGCCTGTCTGTGTCTGCTCTGGGGCATTTCATCATGGTGTCATCATCATGGCAGGCCTGGAGGGCTGTTTCAAGGGAGATGGGAAGAAGGGGTTGATCAGAGCCGCAGCGTAGCCCCAGGACTCATATGTCGTTTTTGCAACGGTTCAACAGATGGGACTCTTAAGCAATGTTTTGAAAGGGGTTGGCATTAAATGACATAACTGTACACTCTTGCACGTATCTATTCAGAAATAAGTCCACTGAGTTGAGTGGCATTTGCTCCTAGGTAAGCGAGTGAAGGGTCACAGCCTAAAGACCTAATGAATCGTCTACTGTTTGGTGGATTAATCCAGATTTTTTTCAATCTGATGCTTGCCAGATGTTTTGCTCTGACCAAGATGGAGGACGGTTGATGGGCAGCGGATTAAGCATTCATTAAATCAGTGTTTCTCACCCAGGGGGTTGGGACCCCAAGGTAAGTTTCAGGGGGGTCGCCAAAAATCACAAGAAAACAAATTTCTGATGTGTTTAGGAACCCCTTTGGCAGAGAAGGATGACGATCTCTCCGCCTGTCCTCTTCCTTTTTGGAAACAGACAATCTATAGAGATAAAAATGTTATGTTCGTTTGTGGGATTAACAGAACTCCAAAACAACTGGACGAATGTGTCCAGAGGAGAGCGACTAAAATGATAAAAGGTCTGGAGAACAAGCCCTATGAGGAGCGGCTTAAGGAGCTGGGCATGTTTAGCCTGAAGAAGAGAAGGCTGAGAGGAGACATGATAGCCATGTATAAATATGTGAGAGGAAGCCACAGGGAGGAGGGAGCAAGCTTGTTTTCTGCTTCCTTGAGACTAGGACGCAATGGAACAATGGCTTCAAACTGCAAGAGAGGAGATTCCATCTGAACATGAGGAAGAACTTCCTGACTGTGAGAGCCGTTCAGCAGTGGAACTCTCTGCCCCGGAGTGTGGTGGAGGCTCCTTCTTTGGAAGCTTTTAAACAGAGGCTGGATGGCCATCTGTCAGGGTGATTTGAATGCAATATTCCTGCTTCTTGGCAGAATGGGGTTGGACTGGATGGCCCATGAGGTCTCTTCCAACTCTTTGATTCTATGATTCTATTAATTGTCTGTTGTGTAAAAAGACACCTAACAACCCAATGTATGCCCTTCACTAAAAAAAGAATGATTTTGTCATTTGGGAGTTGTAGTTGCTGGGATTTATAGTTCACCTACAATCAAAGAGCATTCTGACCTCCACCAATGATGGAATTGAACCAAACCTGGCACACAGAACTCCCATGACCAATAGAAAATACTGGAAGGGTTTGGTGGGCAGTGTCCTTTGCATATTTTGAACTACTAGATTGGCAGAAGCTGGGGCTAACAGCGGGAGCTCATGCCACTCCCCAGATTTGAACCTGTGACCTTTCGGTCAGCAAGTTCAGCAGCTCAGCGCATTATACTGGAAGAGTTTGGTGGGCATTGACCTTGAGTTTTGGAGTTGTAGTTCACCTACATCCAGAGAGCACTGTGGACTCAAATGATGATGGATCTGGACCAAACGTAGCACAAATATTCAATATACCCAAATTTGAACACTGATGCAGTTTGGGGATAGCAGAATTTGAGATTTGGGAGCTGTAGTTGCTGGAGTTTATAGTTCACCTGCAATCAAAGAGCATTTTGGACCCCACCAAGGATAGAATTGGGTTAAAGATCCCACACAGAACCGCATGACCAACAGAAAATACTATGTTTCCTGATTGACTTTGGCGACCCCTCTGACACCCCCTCGCAGACCCCCCCAGGGGTGCCGACCCCCAGGTTGAGAAACACTGGCTTAGATCCACTATGAGGCCTATTTTTGACCTGTCAGGAGGGAGGGAGAGAAACCCTAACCCTTTCTTATCTCCCCCTCCTGGAGATACCCCCCTCTTGCCTGTGCCTTGGACACAGATCCTTCAGCAACCCTTTTGTCCTGTCAGCTTGGCTTCCTAATACAGAGAGAACTTGATTTTTTCTACATTTCAGAGCTTGTACTGTATATACAATCTATATAAATAAAAATGTAATGTTCATTTGTGGGATTAACAGAACTCAAAAACCACTGGACGAAATAACCCCAAATTTGGACAAAAGACACCTAACAACCCAATGTATGTCCTTCACTAAAAAAAATTTGATTTTGTCATTTGGGAGTTGTAGTTGCTGGGATTTATAGTTCACCTACAATCAAAGAGCGTTCTGAACTCCACCAACGATGGAATTGAATCAAACTTGGCACACAGAACTCCAAGGGTTTGGTGGGCATTGACCTTGAGTTTTGGAGTTGTAGTTCACCTACATCCAGAGAGCACTGTGGACCTGAAGAATGATAGATCTGGACCAATCTTGGCACAAATACTCAATATGCCCAAACCAGAACACTGGTGGCATTTGGAGAAAATAGACCTTGCCATTTGGGAGTTGTAGACACCGGGATTTATAGTTCACCTACAATCAAAGAGCATTCTGAACTCCAACAAGGAGAGAATTGGGCTAAACTTCCTAAACAGAACCCCCATGACCAATATAAATACTGTGTTTTCTTATGGTCTTTAGCGACCTCTCCGATACCCCCTCGTGACCCCCCCCCAGGGGTCCTGACCCCCAGGTTGAGAAACACTGTATTAAAGGGTTGCGGCATTAAGAAGGTTGAGAAACACTGCAATAAATGAATGAACAATTGACATTCCAGACCCTCAAAGTATAAGCACTTCAGGAGAGATGGTATATAAAATCCTTTGGGGAAATTTGGAAGGTGTGAGAGAACGTCATTAAGGAGCCACTGATGTTTAGAAGTTTATCTGTAAATATTGGCATTTCTGTCCATTCATTCATTCATGCTTCTCTCGCTTTTGTAGTCTACTCCAAGTACTCGGATAGAAGCAGGAAAAGGTGCTGTTAAGTTGCATTAACTTACAAGGCTGGCTGTCGTCTTAATTGGTTCATCTACCAATTAAAACTTGCCTCTGAGCATGCACAGGGGAGCTTTGCCTCTAAGCAATGGCGGCCTGACCCCGATACATCTGGGAAATGGGAAAATGAAGCCTTCTTGGTTGTTTCTTAGCCTCAAAGAAGACGTCAGGCCATAAAGAGTGGACCAATCAGCCCTGATAAAGATGGAGTAATGGGAAGAGAAAGGCAGAGGCAGGCTTTTGCAGCTATAGGATGCTGGCCCTTTCTTCTTCCCCCTCCTTGCTGGCAGGGGCGGCTCAACCAATTACGCAAAGTAAGCATTTGCAGTATAGTTGATTTTGCCCAGGGGCGCTCTTGAGGCGCTCTTGGGGGAAAATAGACCTTGACATATGCGAGTTGTAGTTACTGGGATGTATAGTTCACCTACAATCAAAGAGCGCACTCCAGCGGGAAGGTAACGGTGCTCCATGCAGTCATGCCGGCCACATGACCTTGGAGGTGTCTATGGACAACACCGGCTTCTTCGGCTTAGAAATGGAGATGAGCAGCAGAGTCCCAGAGTCGGACATGACTGGATTTAAGGTCAGGGGACAACATTTGCCCGCCGCCACCCCCCACCCCCCGACTCCTGAATGTGGCGAGGCCGCATCCCGAAGGCAGGAGAGCAGGCTGGGCCCACGGAGACGGAGGGCAAAGCGGACCCAAGCCGCTTTGCCTGCCGCCTCCCCCCCCCCCCCTCTTGCCTCCTGGATGTGGCGAGGCCGCATCCCGAAGGCAGGAGAGCAGGCTGGGCCCACGGAGACGGAGGGCAAAGCGGACCCAAGCCGCTTTGCTTGCCTCTCCCCCCCCTCCTGCCTCCTGAATGTGGCGAGGCCGCATCCCGAAGGCAGGAGAGCAGGCTGGGCCCACGGAGACGGAGGGCAAAGCGGACCCAAGCCGCTTTGCCTGCCTCTCCCCCCTTCTCCTGCCTCCTGGATATGGCAAGGCCGCATCTCGAAGGCAGGAGAGCAGGCTGGGCCCACGGAGACGGAGGGCAAAGCGGACCCAAGCCGCTTTGCCTGCCTCTCCCCCCCCCCCCCGCCTCCTGGATGTGGCGAGGCCGCATCCCGAAGGCAGGAGAGCAGGCTGGGCCAACGGAGACGGAGGGCAAAGCAGACCCAAGCCGCTTTGCCTGCCTCTTCCCCCTCCTGCCTCCTGAATGTGGCGAGGCCGCATCCCGAAGGCAGGAGAGCAGGCTGGGCCAACGGAGACGGAGGGCAAAGCAGACCCAAGCCGCTTTGCCTGCCTCTTCCCCCTCTCCTGCCTCCTGAATGTGGCGAGGCCGCATCCCGAAGGCAGGAGAGCAGGCTGGGCCCACAGAGACGGAGGGCAAAGCGGACCCAAGCCACTTTGCCTGCCTCTCTCCCCCCCCTCCTACCTCCTGAATATGGCAAGGCCGCATCTCGAAGGCAGGAGAGCAGGCTGGGCCCACGGAGACGGAGGGCAAAGCGGACCCAAGCCGCTATGCCTGCCTCTTCCCTCTCCCCCGACTCCTGAATGTGGCGAGGCCGCATCCCGAAGGCAGGAGAGCAGGCTGGGCCCACGGAGACGGAGGGCAAAGCGGACCCAAGCCGCTATGCCTGCCTCTTCCCTCTCCCCCGTCTCCTGAATGTGGCGAGGCCGCATCCCGAAGGCAGGAGAGCAGGCTGGGCCCACGGAGACGGAGGGCAAAGAGACCCAAGCCGCTTTGCCTGCCTCTTCCCCCCTTCTCCTGCCTCCTGGATGTGGCGAGGCCGCATCCCGAAGGCAGGAGAGCAGGCTGGGCCCACGGAGACGGAGGGCAAAGCGGGCCCAAGCCGCTTTGCCCCCGCCTCCCCCCTTGGCCCGCCGCCTCCCTCCCTCTTCGCCCGCCTCTCACCCTTCTCCACAGCCCGCGGGCCGGATAGATGCCCTCGGGGGGCCGGATCCGGCCCGCGGGCCGTAGTTTGGGGCCCCCTGTCGTAGAATAATATATTCATTGGGGAATTCTGCAATGGCAACTAGGCTCACCGGGTTAGTCATAAAGGGAAAGCGGCGGAATGGAAAGGCAGCCATCCAACTGTATCTTTAATGAGATGCGCTGCATTGGTGGGATAAGGCCGCAGCCTCCCAGGTTGCACCAGATTATGGGTTCGCCCTTTAGCTATAGACTGGGAACTGGGGTGGACCACACGTCCTCCTGGCATCATTCCTGGGTCTGTGAACACACCGCAGCCTCACCTCCACGACTGAGTAACAAAGCATGGGCAAAAGCAACACCTTCTTTCTGCAGCTTGCAAAAGCTGGGCATACTGTGTTGTTGCGGCAATAATAATAATAACAATAATAATAATAATCTATATAAATATAAATGCAATGTTCATTTGTGGGATTAGCACAACTCAAAAACCACTGGACGAATTGACACCAAATTTGGACACAAGGCACCTAACAACCCAATGTATGTCCTTCACTCAAAAAAAATTATTTTTGTCATTTGGGAGTTGTAGTTGCTGGGATTTATAGTTCACCTACAATCAAAGAGCATTCTGAATCCCTCCAATGATAGAATTAGGCCAAGTTTCCCACACAGAAAGCCCATGACCAACAAGGTTTGGAGTGTCCTTTGGTTTTGGAGTTGTAGTTCACCTACATCCAGAGACCACTGTGGACTCAAACAATGATGGGTCTGGACCAAACTATACAATTACTCAATATGCCCAAATGTGAACACTGGGTGGAATTTGGGATAAACAGAATCTTGACATTGGGAGTTGTAGTTGCTGGGATTTATAGTTCACCTACACTCACAGAGTATTCTGAACCCCACCAACGATAGAATTGGGCCAAACCTCCCACACGGAACCCCCATGTGGGCCACAGCAACATGTGGCAGGGGACGGCCAGTCTATATAAATAAAAATATAATGTTCGTTTGTGGGATTAACAGAACTCAAAAACCACTGGACGAATTGACACCAAACTTGGACACAAGACACGTAACAACCTAATGTATGTCCTTCACTCAAAAAAATAGATTTTTGTCATTTGGGAGTTGTAGCTGCTGGGATTTATAGTTCACCTACAATCAAAGCGCATTCTGAACTCCACCAATGATGGAATTGAACCAAACCTGGCACACAGGACTCCCATGACCAACAGAAAATACTGGAAGGCTTTACTGAGCATTGATCTTGACTTTTTTGGACTTGTAGTTCACCTACACCCAGAGAGCACTGTGGACTCAAACAATGATGGATCAGGACCAGACATGGCACAAATACTCAATATGCCCAAATGTGAACACTGGTGGAGTTTGGGAAAATATACCTTGACATTTGGGAGTTGCGGTTGCACCAGATTATGGGTATTTGGAGGGATTTATAGGTGTTGTAATTCACCGGATCCAGAGTGCTCTATGAACCCAAACAATGATGGATATGGACCAAACTTGGCATGCATACCCGATATGCCCAAATTTCAATACTGGAGGGTTTTGGGGGGAATTGGCCTGGACATTTTGGAGTTGTAGGTATTGGGATTTATAGTTCACCTACAATCAAAGAACATTCTGAACCCCACCAACGATAGAATTAGGCCAAATTTCCTGCACGGAAAGCTCATGACCGACATAAAATACTGGAAGGGTTGGTAGAAATTGACCTTGAGCTTTGGACTTGTAGTTCACCTACATCCAGAGAGCACTGTGAACTCAAACAGTGATGGATCGGGACCAAACTTGGTACAAATACTCAATATGCCCAAATGTGAACACTGGTGGAATTTGAGGGAAATAGACCTTGACATTAGGAAGTTGTAGTTGCTGGGATTTATAYTTCACCTGCAATCAAAGAACATTCTGAATCCCACCAATGATAGAATTAGGCCAAATTTCATGCACATAAAGCCCATGACCYAAAAAAAAAAATACTGGAAGGGTTTGGTGGACARTGACCTTGAGTTTTGGACTTGTAGTTCACCTACATCCAGAGAGCACTGTGAACTCAAACAGTGATGGATCGGGACCAAACTTGGTGCAAATACTCAATAAGCCCAAATGTGAACACTGGTGGAGTTTGGGAAAATAGACRTTGACATTTGGGAGTTGTAGTTGCTGGGATTTATAGTTCACCTGAAATCAAAGAGCATTCTGAACTCCACCAACAACAGAATTGGGCCAAACTTCCCATACAGAACCCCTATGACGAACATAAAATACTGTGTTTTCTGATGGTCTTTGGTGACCGCTCGTGACCCCCCCAGGGGTCGCAACCCGCAGGTTGAGAAGCGCTGGTTTAGGGCTTTATAGGCTAAAGCCAGTACTTTAAATTGTGCTTGGTAGTGGACTGGAAGCCTGTGGAGCTGGCATAACAGGGAGGTTGTGTGCTCCCTGTAAGCAATATGGTTGCTTCCTGTTGGACCATTCAAAGCTTCCAAACAGTCTTCAAAGGCAACCCCACGTAGAGTGTGTTGCAGTAATCTATCCAAGAGTGTAGACTACTGAAGCCAAGTCTGACTTCCCCATTTTCCTGAGCTGAATCTGAGCTGAATTTGCAAGGCCATGCAAAGCTTAGGGGAGTGTTTGTGTCTGTGTTGAAAGTGCTGTGTAGGCAGGAGCTGGGTGCTTGCCCTGCAGAGCCACCCTCTCCGCCGCATCTGCCCCGTGGCTCTTGGGGGAGCGCACGCCTTCCCCGACACTGTCATCTCACATCACTTTCTCAGTCTCTAGGATATGGACGCGGCTCCGGATGCCACTCGCGGGCAAAGGGGGCTCAGCAAGCTGTCACGCTGGTTCTGGGAGAGTTCTTCCCACTCTCCGACAGCAAAGCTGAGCGGCTCGGAAAGCAAAGACCTCCTCCAAATGAAAGTGGAAAGCTCTCCCCTTCGCCCGACGTTTGGGGAAGCTGGGGGTGCAAGGTGGGGGGGACGGGAACACCAAGGCACGACTGCTTACGGCATGGCAGTTGCCAAGTCACATTGCATCACATGCTACGCTTTGGCAGAAATGACTTGTTGGGATGCTGGTGCTTTAAAGATGGCTTGTATCAAAAAGATGCTTTACACACAAAGATATTTTATAGCAAAGGAGTCGGCATTATGAGACACTGGGGATTGCGGGTGGCCCCTGAAACTGGTTCTGGTTCACCAAATCCTCAGGCTAAGTCCATAAGAAGAGGCAACAAGGGGGTTGGCTACTCTTGATCTCATCCTAACAAATGCGGAGGAACTGATCGATGCAGTTGAAGTGGTCGGATCCTTAGGGGCAAGTGACCATGTGCGCCTGCAATTTGAGGTACAAAGGAAGGCCGAAACTAAGACAAGTCAAGCCTGCATTTTGGACTTTAGGAGAGCTGATTTCCAAAAAATGAAGGAAACACTGAGCAGCATTCCATGGACACAGATACTAAAAGACAAGGGAGTTATGGATGGATGGGAATTTCTCAAGAGTGAAATACTCAAGGCGCAAATGCAAACTGTGCCAACAAAGAGAAAAAATAGGACAAGTGCAAAGAAGCCAGAATGGATGTCCAAAGAACTTCTAACTGTGCTAAGACACAAAAGAGACATGCACAAGAAGTGGAAAAAGGGAGAAATCACCAAAGAAGAATTCAAACAAATAGCCAACATCTGTATTGTTTTATTGCTTGTTGTTTCAATATTGCTATAACTGTTTTTCATTTGCTTTAGGTTGTGTATTGTTATGCTATGTTTTGAGGCCTTGGCCTTTGTAAGCCGCATCGAGTCCTTCGGGAGATGCTAGCGGGGTACAAAAAAAGTTAATAATAAAACGTCAAGTTTGCAGATTGCAGACCAAATTGGGAGGGAGAGCCAATACTCCAGAGGACAGGAGCAGGATTCAAAATGCTCTTGAAAGATTAGAGAGATGGGCCAAAACTAACAAAATGAAGTTCAACAGTGACAAATGCAAGATACTCCACTTAGGCAGAAAAAACGAAATGCAAAGATACAGAATGGGGGATAATGCCTGGCTCGAGAGCAGTACGTGTGAAAAAGATCTTGGAGTCCTCGTGGACAAGTTAAACATGAGCCAAGAATATGATATGGCGGCAAAAAAAAGCCAATGGTATTTTGGCCTGCATCAAGAGGAGCATAGTGTCTAGATCTAGGGAAGTCATGCTCCCCATGCTCTATTCCGCTTTGGTTAGATCACACCTGGAATATTGTGTCCAATTCTGGGCACCACAATTCAAGAGAGATTTTGACAAGCTGGAATGTGTCCAGAGGAGGGCGACTAAAATGATCAAGGGTCTGGAGAACAAGCCCTATGAGGAGCGGCTTAAGGAGCTGGGCATGTTTAGCCTGAAGAAGAGAAGGCTAAGAGGAGATATGATAACCATGTGTAAATATGTGAGAGGAAGCCACAGGGAGGAGGGAGCAAGCTTGTTTTCTGCTTCCCTGGAGACTCGGATGCAATGGAGCAATGGCTTCAAACTACAAGAAAGGAGATTCCATCTGAACATGAGGAAGAACTTCCTGACTGTGAGAGCCGTTCAGCAGTGGAACTCTCTGCCCTGAAGTGTGGTGGAGGCTCCTTCTTTGGAAGCTTTTAAACAGAGGTTGGATGGCCATCTGCCAGGGGTGATTTGAATGCAATATTCCTACTTCTTGGTAGGGGGTTGGACTGGATGGCCCAGGAGGTCTCTTCCAACTCTTTGATTCTATGAGTGCATGCGCAAAAACGACATCTCCCAGCATCCCCTTTAGGGGAGGAAGATGCTCCAAATGCACTGCTTCCAAGCTGCAAGCTTGCTTCTTGGATGTCTTTGAGAGTATCCGAATCTGTACATATTTCCTATTTCCTACTCCTGGACTGCAACTCCCAGCAATCCTCCAGATAGATAAGATAGATAGTAGATAGACAGATCYATCAGGAGGTCTGCTGGGAGTTACAGTCCAAGAAAAGGTAGAGAAGGAAGAAAGGAGAGAAAGAAAAAGGGAGGGGAAGGAAGGAAYGAGAAGGAAGGAAGGAAGGAAGGAAGGAAGGAAGGAAGGAAGGAAGGAAGGAAGGAAGGAAGGAAGGAAGGAAGGAAGGAGAGAAGGAAAGAAAAAGGAAAGGAAGGAAGGAAAAAGGGAGGGAGGGAAGGAAGGAAGGAGGGAGAAAAAGAAAGGAGGAGAGAAAGACAGTGGGAAYGTTGGCCACAAGAACGTGTGGTGGTGGGTACAGCTAATCTATATAAATAAAAATATAATGTTRGTTTGTGATATTCACAGAAAGCAAAAAACACTGGGGGAATTGACACCAAATTTGGACACAATACACCTAACAACCTAATGTATGTCCTTCACTWAAAAAAAATTGATTTTGTCATTTGGGAYTTGTAGTTGCTGGGATTTATAGTTCACCTACGAAGTACAGTGTGTAGATCAGTGTTTCTCAGCCTTCCTAATGTTGTGACCCCTAATGTTGTGATCGAGCGTGGTCTACTCCATGAGGTTATGGCCTTAATACAGTTCCTCATGTTGTGGTGACCCCCAACCATAAAAGTATTTTCATTGCTACTTCATAAACGTAAAACTGGTGGGGTTGGGGGAGATTGATTTTGTCATTTGGGAGTAGTAGTTGCTGGGATTTATTGTTCACCTACAATCAAAGAGCACTCTGAACTTCACCAACAATAGAATTGAACCAAACTTGGCACACAAAACTCCCATGATCAACAGAAAATACTGGAAGGCTGTGGTGGGCATTGACCTTGGGTTTGGGAGTTGTAGTTCACCTACATTCAGAGAGCACTGTGGACTCAAACAATGATGAATCTGGACCAAACTTGGCACGAATACTCAGTATGCCCAAATGTGAACACTGGTGGAGTTTAGGGGAAATAGACCTTGACATTTGTGAGTTGTATTTGCTGGGATTTATAGTTCACCTATAATCAAAGAGCATTCTGTACCCCACCAACGATAGAATTGGGCCACATAGAACCCCCATGAACTACAGAAAATACTGTGTTTTCTAATGGTCTTTGGCGACCCCTCTGACACCCCCTCGTGACCCCCCCCCCTTTCAGGGGGGGAAGTTAGACCTCATCAGGAAAAATGCAGTTTCGAACTCTGTGCAAAGCAATTCAAGAAAGACATGGGGGAAAGATGGAACATGTCCAAAAATGGGCAACTAAAAGGATCAAGCCCTATGAGGAGCGGCTTAGGGAGCTCAGTATGTTTAGCTTGGAGAAAAGTACGGTAGGTGTAGCCTTTTTTTTTTTTTTGCTTATACTCTGGACTCTTGTGTAGTGCTGTGGCCATAGGTGGCTCCAGGCCTGGGGTGCAATAGTAACCCAACAGGTGACATGCTTGCCGTGTTTAAAT
>NW_026844700.1:22209547-22234048 GCF_025583915.1 Anolis sagrei ordinatus | reverse complement strand
ACAGTTCTCCCATGACCAACAGAAAATACTGGAAAGTTTTGGTGGGCAGTGTCCTTTGGTTTTGGAGTTGTAGTTCACCTACAACCAGAGAGCACTGTGGATTCAAACGATGATGGATCTGGACCAAACTTGGCACGAATAATCAATATGCCCAAATATGAACACTGGTGGAGTTTGGGGAAAATCGACCTTGACATTTGGGAGTTGTAGTTACTGGGATTTATAGTTCACCTACAATCAAAGAGCATTCTGATCACCACCAATGAGGGAATTGAACTGAATTGGCACACAGAACTCGCATGACCAAGAGAAAATATTGGAAGCGTTTGGTGGGTGTTGACCTTGAGTTATGGAGTTGTAGTTCACCTACAACCAGGGAGCACTGTGGACTTAAACCATGAGGGATCAGGACCAAACATGGCATGAATGCACAATATGCCCAAATATGAATACTGGTGGAGTTTGGGGAAAACAGACCTTGCCATTTGGGAGTTGTAGTTGCTGGGATTTATAGTTCACCTACAATCAAAGAGCATTCGGATCTCCACCAATGATGGAATTGAACCGAATTGGCACACAGAACTCGCATGACCAAGAGAAAATATTGGAAGCGTTTGGTGGGCGTTGACCTTGAGTTTTGGAGTTGTAGTTCGCCTACATCCAGAGAGCACCGTGGATTCAAACAATGATGGAGCTGGACCAGACTTGGCATGAATACTCAATATGCCCAAAAGTGAACACTGGTGGTGTTTGGGGAAAATAGTCCTTGACATTTTGGGAGTTGTAGTAACTGGGATTTATAGTTCACCTAGAATCAAAGAGCATTCTGATCTCCACCAATGATGGATTTGAACCAAATTGGCACACAGAACTCTCATGACGAAGAGAAAATATTGGAAGCATTTGGTGGGCATTGACCTTGAGTTTGGGAGTTGTAGTTCACCTACAACCAGGGAGCACTGTGGATTCAAACGATGATGGATCAGGACCAAACTTGGCACGAATACTCAATATGCCCAAATGGGAACACTGGTGGTGTTTGGGGAAAATAGTCCTTGACATTTTGGGAGTTGTAGTTGCTGGGATATGTAGTTCACCTACAATCAAAGAGCATTCTGAATCTCACCAACGACAGAATTGGGCCAAACTTTCCATATAGAACCCCATGACCAACAGAAAATACTGCATTTTCTGATGATCTTTGGTGACCCCACTGACACTCCCTCGCGACCCCCCCAGGGGTCCTGACCTCCAGGTTGAGAAACACTGAAGTAGTGCATCACCTCTACTTGATGCTTTCAACTCAGCATCTGTGTCCCAAATGGGTATCCTTCTAAAGTATTAGACTACAACTCCCATCATCCCACCAGCACAGGGGTGGGAGATGGTGGGAGCTGTTATTCTCACAGATGGGAATGGCACTGAATGGAGCAAGCTGCATTGGGGTTGGGGATGGCAAGTGATGCCTTTCCCCCACATTCTCCAAAATGAGATTAAAATATATTCCGAAATCAGGAGAGCCCAGGAAGGCAACTCCTTTCTCCTTCGCTCTCCACCAGGATATGGAAAGAACTGCCTCGGATATATACCATAACAATGTCTGCTGTCAGCGAATGCAATTTGTGTCTAATAAATCAGACGGCAAGACTTGCAAGATCAAATAATCCTAATAACATTTGCATAATGTGCACACTTTGCATAAATTGTCGCGGCGAGCAGCGCGCCTGAAGAGCCTGCCCTCCTGGGCTCGAGAATTACTATTCCTATTACTACTATTATTAGTAGTATTATGTTACTTGGACAGGCAGACAGTTAAGGTCCCTGCTTGAGACGCGGCCAAGGACAACGGGGACCGAGGAGGATGCGCAGCGCAACCCAAAGTACTGGGAGAAGGGAGTATGGGCATCCGCATTGGTGGCTATACCCCAAACCCGGAAATATGGCCAAGAGGAGAAGCAGGAGCATGCCAAAAGCATCCTATTTATTTATCGTGTCAGGAGCAAACCAAACAGTTGTATTGCATTTTGAACAAAACAAACAAACAAATAAAACACAAAGTTTGCAAGCTTGGTATTCTATTAAATATCCTTTGACCAGTATCTGGCCACTTAGAGTGCCTCTGGTGTTGCCGCAAGAAGGTCCTCCATTGTGCATGTGGCAGGGCTCAGGTTGCATTGCAGCAGGTGGTCAGTGGTTTGCTCTTCTCCACACTCGCATGTCGTGGATTCCACTTTGTAGCCATTTCTTAAGGTTGGCTCTGCATCTCGTGGTGCCAGAGCGCAGTCTGTTCAGTGCCTTCCAAGTCGCCCAGTTTTCTGTGTGCCCAGGGGGGAGTCTCTCATTTGGTATCAGCCATTGATTGAGGTTCTGGGTTTGAGCCTGCCACTTTTGGACTCTCGCTTGCTGAGGTGTTCCAGCGAGTGTCTCTATAGATCTTAGAAAAGTATTTCTTGATTTAAGTTGTTGACATGCTGGCTGATACCCAAACAAGGGATGAGCTGGAGATGTCACTGCCTTGGTCCTTTCACTATTAGCTGCTACTCCCCGGCGGATGTCAGGTGGTGCAAGACTGGCTAAGCAGTGTAATTTCTCCAGTGGTGTAGGGCGCAGACACCCCGTGATAATGCGGCATGTCTCATTAAGAGCCACATCCACTGTTTTAGTGGGGTGAGATGTGTTCCACACTGGGCATGCGTACTCAGCAGCAGAGTAGCATAGCGCAAGGGCAGATGTCTTCACTGTGTCTGGTTGTGATCCCCAGGTTGTGCCAGTCAGCTTTCGTAGGATATTGTTTCTAGCACCACTTTTTGCTTGATGTTCAGTCAGTGCTTCTTGTAGGTAAGCGCACGGTCCAGAGTGACTCCCAGGTATTTGGGTGCGCTGCAATGCTCCAGTGGGATTCCTTCCCAGGTGATTCTCAGAGCTCGGGATGCTTGTCTGTTCTTAAGATGAAAAGCACATGTCTGTGTTTTAGATGGATTAGGGATCAGCTGGTTTCCCCTGTAATAGGCAGTAAGAGCACCTAGAGCTTCGGAGAGCTTCTGTTTAACCATCTCAAAGCTCCCTGCTTGAGCGGTAATGGCACGATCATCAGCATAGATGAAACTCTGTCCCTTCTGGCAGTGGCTGGTCATTTGTGTAGATGTTGAACATGGATGGAGCAAGCACGCTCCCCTGAGGCAGGCCGTTCTTCTGTTTCCGCCATCTGCTTCTCTGGCCCTGGAATTCAACAAAAAAGCTCCTGTTTTGTAGCAGGTTTCCTATGAGGTGGGTGAGGTGGTCGTCCTTTGTGATATTATACATTTTTCTCAGGAGGAGGCGGTGGTTCACAGTATCATAAGCTGCGGACAGGTCTATGAAGACAGCTCCTGTGATCTGCTGCCTTTCAAAGCCATCTTCGATGTGCTGAGTCAGGTTCAGCACTTGCAATGTGCAGCTTTTGCCTTTCCTGAAGCCAGCTTGCTGTGGGATCAGACAGGGGTCTATTTGTTCCATAATTCTATGCAAAATAAGTCTCTCCAGAACTTTGTAGAGGTGGCACAACAGGGAGATTGGTCTGTAGCTTTTTGGATCATTACGGTCTTTGCCTGGCTTCAAGATGGCGATGACTCTTGCTTTCCTCCAGATTTTGGGGATCTGACAGGATGCAGTGCAGTTGTTCACCTGAACCCCACTGATGATGCATCTAGAGCAAACTTGCCCAACATAACAAACTTGAAGTACTGATGGAGTTTTTTGGGGTCAACCTGGCATGATGTGAGTTATAGTTCACCCACAACTTTATGCACTTTGTAAAAAAATTTAAAAAATGACTTTTTCAATGCTGGGTACCCAAGCTAATAGTTTAATACAAGCAATGGATCCTGTAGGACAGAGTTTCTCAACCTTCCTAATGCCAGGACCCCTTAATACAGTTCCTTATGTTGTGGTAACCCTCAAACATAAAATCATTTCCGTTTCTACTTTATAACTGTAATTTTCTACTATGATAATAGTAGAAATTGTAATGTAAATATCTGCTGTATTTTCATTCACTGGACCACATTTGGAATAAATATCCGATAAATATCCTTGGGAAGTCTGACTTGGCCACGGTAGTCCACGCTCTGGTTACATCCCGTTTAGACTACTGCAATGCTCTCTACGTGGGGTTGCCTTTGAAGACAGCTCGGAAGCTCCAACTAGTCCAACGCTCGGCAGCCATGATTTTAACAGGAGCGGAGCGCAGGGAGCATACAACCCCCCTGTTGCGCCAACTCCACTGGCTACCGATCTGCTACCGGGCTGAATTCAAAGTGCTGGCGTTGGCCTTTAAAGCCCTAAACGGTTCCGGCCCAAGCTACCTATCCGACCGCATCTCTGCCTATGAACCCACCAGGACTTTGAGATCTTCCGGGGAGACCCTGCTCTCGATCCCGCCTGCTTCTCAAGCTCGGCTGGCGGGGACGAGAGATAGGGCCTTCTCGGTGGTGGCTCCTCGGCTGTGGAACGCCCTTCCTGCGGACATTAGACTAGCACCATCTCTAATGGTATTCCGCAAAAAGGTGAAGACCTGGCTGTTTGAGCAGGCGTTCGAATAATTAGTGCAATGATTGGTTAATGAACACTGGAATGGAACAATGGATGACGAATCTGGAACATGTTTTTGATGACAAGACGACAGTGAATGGGTATTGTAGTAACTGTTTATTAATTGTGTAATGTGTTAGGTTGTTAACTCTTTCTATACTGTAGCACTGAATTTTTGCTGTTCGTATTTGTTGTGAACCGCTGTGAGTCGCCTTCGGGCTGAGAACAGCGGTATATAAGTAAGGTAAATAAATAAATAAATAAATAACCAAGTTTGAATACTGGTGGGGTTAGTGGGGATTGATTTTGTCATTAGGGAGTTGTAGTTGCTGGGATTTATAGTTCACCTACAATCAGAGAGCATTCTGAACTCCACCAATGATGGAATTGAACCAAACTTAGCACACAAAACTCCCACAACTAACAAAAAATATTGGATGGGTTTGGTGGGCATTGACCTTGAGTTTAGGAGTTGTAGTTCACCTACATCCAGAGAGCACTGTAGACTCACACAACAATGGAAATGGACTAAACTTGGCATGAATACTCAATATGCCGAAATGTGAACACTGGTAGAGTTTGGTGAAAATAGACCTTGACATTTGGGAGTTGTAGTTGCTGGGGTTTATAGTTCACCTACAATCAAAGAGCATTCTGAACTCCATCAGTGATGGAATTGAACCAAACTTGGCACACAGAACTTCAATGACCAACAGAAAATACTGGAAGGGTTTGATGAGAATTGACCTTGAGTTTAGGAGTTGTAGTTCACCTACATCCAGAGAGCACTGTAAACTCAAACAATGATGGATCTGGGCGAAACTTGGCACCAATACTCAATATGCTGAAATGTGAACACTGGTAGAGTTTGGTGAAAATAGACCTTGACATTTGGGAGTTGTAGTTGCTGGGGTTTATAGTTCACCTACAATCAAAGAGCTTTCTGAACTCCACCAGTGATGGAATTGAACCAAACTTGGCACACAGACCTTCAACGACCAACAGAAAATACTGGAAGGGTTTGATGAGAATTGACCTTGAGTTTAGGAGTTGTAGTTAACCTACATCCAGAGAGCACTGTAAACTCAAACAATGATGGATCTGGACGAAACTTGGCACCAATACTCAATATATCCAAATGTGAATACTGGTGGAGTTTGGGGAAAATAGACCTTGAGATGTGGGAGTTGTAGTTGCTGCGATTTATAGTTCACCTAAAATCAAAGAGCACTCTGAACTCCACCAACGATAGAATTGGGCCAAACTTCCCCATGACCAATAGAAAATACTGTGTTTTCTGATGGTCTTTGGTGATCCCCTTGACACCCCCTCACGACCCCTCCATGGGTCCCAACCCCCAGTTTGAGAAACACTGCTGTAGGACTTCCTCTTCATCCTGAACAGAAGTGACGAGCGGAGTGCCGCAGGGTTCTGTCCTGAGCCCAGTCCTGTTCAACATCTTTATTAATGACTTAGATGAAGAACTAGAAGGCATGATCATCAAGGCATGATCATCAGCAGGCGACACCAAATTGGGAGGGATAGCCAATACTCCAGAGGACAGGAGCAGGATTCAAAATGATCTTGACAGATTAGAGAGATGAATGGCCAAAACTAACAAAATGAAGTTCAACAGTGACAAATGCAAGATACTCCACTTTGGCAGGAAAAACGAAATGCAAAGATACAGAATGGGTGCCTGGCTTGAGAGCAGTACGTGTGAAAAAGATCTTGGAGT
This sequence comes from Anolis sagrei ordinatus, assembly GCF_025583915.1. Classification (NCBI taxonomy): domain Eukaryota; kingdom Metazoa; phylum Chordata; class Lepidosauria; order Squamata; family Anolidae; genus Anolis; species Anolis sagrei. The sequence continues at coordinate 22,227,741 of NW_026844700.1, read as the reverse complement.
CCTCGTGGACAACAAGTTAAACATGAGCCAACAATGTGATGTGGCGGCAAAAAAAGCCAATGGGATTTTGGCTGCATCAATAGGAGCATAGTGTCTAGATCTAAGGAAGTAATGCTACCCCTCTATTCTGCTTTGGTTAGACCACACCTGGAATATTGTGTCCAATTCTGGGCACCACAATTGAAGAGAGAGATTGACAAGCTGGAATGTGTCCAGAGGAGGGCGACTAAAATGATCAAGGGTCTGGAGAACAAGCCCTATGAGGAGCGGCTTAAGGAGCTGGGCATGTTTAGCCTGAAGAAGAGAAGGCTAAAGTAAAAAGGTAAAGGAAAAGGTAGTCCCCTGACATTAAGTCCAGTCATGTCTGACTCTGGGGTGTGGTGCTCATCTCCATTTCTAAGCCGAAGAGCCAGCGTTGTCCGTAGACACCTCCAAGGTCATGTGGCCGGCATGACTGCATGGAGCGCCCTTACCTTCCCGCCGGAGTGGTACCTATTGATCTACTCACATTTGCATGTTTTCGAACTGCTATGTTAGCAGAAGCTAGGGCTGACAGCGGAAGCTCACGCCGCTCCTCGGAATCGAACCTGCGACCTTTCGATCAACAAGCTCAGCAGCTCAGTGCTTTAACCCACTGCGCCACCGGGGAGATATGATATGAGATGATAGCCATGATATGATATGATAGCCATGTATAAATATGTGAGAGGAAGTCATAGGGAGGAGGGACAAGCTTGTTTTCTGTAGACTAGGATGCAGGATATGGAACAATGGCTTCAAACTACAAGAAGGAGATTCCATCTGAACATTAGGAAGAACTTCCTGACTGTGAGAGCTGTTCAGCAGTGGAACTCTCTGCCCCGGAGTGTGGTGGAGGCTCCTTCTTTGGAAGCTTTTAAACAGAGGCTGGATGGCCATCTTCAAGGGGGGATTTGAATGCAATATCTGCTTCTTGGCCGGGGGTTGGACTGGATGGCCCATGAGGTCTCTTCCAACTCTTTGATTCTATGATTCTATAACTTGGCATATAGTCAGTCTAAAGGGGAACTACACCTCTCCTGCCATTCCTCCAGGATCCCTAAATTTCCGAGAAGGAATAGATGGAGAAAGAGGCGTCAGCTTTACCCGCCTGGAGAGCAAGGCCATAGAAGTCATGGCGGTGTGGCCCACTTACCAGGCGATGCTCCAACCCAGTGGACAGCTGCCTTTATTCACCCAATAAATCTTACCGCCTTCCGCTCCCGGATCCGGCCCAACGAGTCATTCCTAATGGCAATCGCTAGTTTGTGCATCCGCTGCTGCTCTTTTAACGGGGCCATTAAATACAATCAGCTCTTGCTTCTCTTTCCCCCGCTCCCCCTCCCCCCCCCTCCCCCGTCCCCTTCATCACAATCCAGGGAAGTGGGTTTTTCATGCTTAACAGCTGTAAAAGGAATCGCTGACTCTGGACTCGGCCTTGGAATAATAAAAAGCAGATCGTAAGCAGGCTTCTGCCGCCTGTCCTTCTGTTCTAGCTCCCCAGTGCCAGGTTTCAACCTGCTCCTCCTTCCTCCCTTCCCATGCTCCAGTTTAATTCTTAATTTTTGCAAAAAGAAACTCCTGAAAAGTCTAGGAAACTGACACATCCCACTTTTCCGCAGGTTTGTCTGGTGTTGGAAGATAACCAAAGGGGGATTCCTCCGGGCAGGAAGCAGCCAGGCTTTGAAACTGCAAGGCCATTCAATGCTAATCAAGGTGGCCAATTGCAACATTCACACTTGGTTTGTCAGGTGCTGTGCTATGAATTCCAGACAGGAAACAATCAGGGACAGCTAACACCTCCCAACAAATGATTACCCTAGGCAGGAAGCAGTCATGCTTTGAAGTTGCAAGGCCATTCAGTGCTAGCTAAGGTGGCCAATTGCAACGTTCACACTTGCCTCGGCCAACAGGAGTTCCAGGTTGGTTCATCAGGTGCTCTGCTATGAATTCCAGACAGAAAACAATCAGAGCCAGCTAACACCTCCCAACAAACAATTACCCCAGGCAGGAAGTAGCCAGGCTTTGAAGCTGCAAGGACATTCAATGCTTATCAAGGTGGCCAATTGCAACGTTCACACTTGGTTCATCAGGTGCTCTGCTATGAATTCTAGACAGGAAACAATCAGGGCCGGCTAACACCTCCCAACAAATGATTACCCCAGGCAGGAAGCAGTCAGGCTTTGAAGCTGCAAGGCCATTCAATGCTAGTTAAGGTGGCCAATTGCAATGTTCACACTTGCCTCGGCCAACGGGAGTTCCAGGTTGGTTCATCAGGTGCTCTGCTATGAATTCCACAGAGGAAACAATCAGGGCCAGCGAACACCTCCCAACAAACAATTACCCCAGGCAGGAAGTAGCCAGGCTTTGAAACTGCACGGCCATTCAGTGCTAGTTAAGGTGGCCAATTGCAACTTTCACACTTGCCTCGGCCAATGGGAGTTCCAGGTTGGTTCATCAGGTGCTCTGCTACGACAGAGACTGGATGGCCATCTGTCGGGGGTGCTTTGAATGCAATATTCCTGCTTCTTGGCAGGGGATTGGACTGGATAGCCCATGAGGCCTCTTCCAACTCTATGATTCTATGAATTCCAGACAGAAAACAATCACGGCCAGCTAACACTTCCCAACAAAGGATACCCCCAGACAGGAAGTAGCCAGGCTTTGAAGTTGCAAGGCCATTCAATGATAATAAAGTTTGCCAATTGCTGTTAAGAATATGTGTGTGTTTTGATTTGGTGTATTGTAGTTTTCAAAGTTAGTGTTTATGTGCTTAGAAATGTGATGCTTTGTAATGCAATGTGCCGGAGGTTGTAATTCCTGTGTGGAAAGGGTTAACTGTATCATGGAGGAGTTGTAAATCTCAGTGCGGAAAGTGTTGTACGCTGAGTTACGTCGTACGTCATCTTGTTACTGTGGAATGTAAGGAGGTGCCTGATTCCAGATTACAACAAAAAGCTGAACCATGTAGCCGCTCGAGATGTTTCTTGTTCTACTTAGCTTCTAGTGTAAATATTATTTTAGTTTTGTGTTAAATAAAATGGTTTTTAGACAAGAAGATGTGTCTCAGTGCCTTGTGTGTGCTGAGATCGTCGCCATTCCATTGACAATTGGTTATGGGCCCAGCACGCTTCCGCTGCGCATACTTGTGGAACCTGTGTTGAATCTGTACCCAAGCTGTGTGCTTAACCTGTGTTGGAGCTGCTGTGACTGATGACAACTTAATCGGGGTCTTTTAGAGCCAAGTCTCTTACTCACGTCCATCTGATAGAAACTCGGCTGGCAGAATGAAAAAGGGAAGCACTCCCCTCCTCCAGGAAGAGGTGGATCCATACAATTGAGCTTGAGGAAGCAATTTAACTGGTGCAAACAACACTGATTGACAGCTATAAATAACCAATCAATCCAACTATACATAAGCAGGGTAAAACGACAGGATTAAGCATGATACAACAGTTTAAATCTTGCAACTAACAGTTCTACACATAGGTGGCGCCACTCGCACCCTCACATTCGGGCTAATATGGGCGGGATAGAAATGATGTAAATAAATAAATAAATAAATAAGATGGTCAGTTACAACGTTCACACTTGCCTCGGCCAACAGGAGTTCCAGGTTGGTTCATCAGGTGCTATTATTGCCAAACATGGTTCAGTGAATGAAAATACATCCTACAGATCAGATATTTACATTATGATTCTTAACAGTAGCAAACGTACAGTTATGAAGTAGTAACAAAAATAATGTTATGGTTGGGGGTCACCACAAATGAGGAACTGTATTAGGAAGATTGAGAACCACTGCCTTAGCAAGACCAGTAGTGAGAGAGAAGGCGGCCTCATTTTTCATTTGTATCGGCTCTCTGAAATGCCATCTCCAGAACCGTATGCTTCTGAAGAGCCTTCGGGATGTGTTTTCCCAAGTCAGGATACTGTGTTGCTGGCATTTGCTTGCTGCTTTTTCAATTGCCTCTATTGATTCCCGGTCCTTTTACTCCCGTGGTGTTGAATGGTTTTAGGTTTGTATAGCACATTTAATGCCTGATATGTTTTGCTTTGTAATCTATTGTAAACATTCTTGAGAAATTTATTAAACAAACAAACAGCAAAGGCTGGATATTCTGTTTTGCAGAGGAAAGGTGGACAAAATGCTAGGCAAAGCCATGGAAAGATGTTGAGTTGGCAGGTGCACGATGGGGGAAGGAATCGGAGTGGGATTTCAGAGGGTCAGGACGCGGGGACCTGCTTAGCCCATTGTCATCATCCCTGACAGAAACAGAATGAAGGATGGGAAAGGAAATGCAAACATGCTTAGAATCACAGAATCATAGAATCATAGAGTTGGAAGAGTGAAATACACAAGGCGCAATTGCAAACTGTGCCAACAAAGAGAAAAAATAGGACAAGTGCAAAGAAGCCAGAATGGATGTCCAAATGACTTCTAACTGCACTAAGGCACAAAAGAGACGTGCACAAAAAGTGGAAAAAGGGAGAAATCGCCAAAGAAGAATTCAAACAAATAGCCAACACCTGTAGGGAAAAGGTCCGCAAGGCTAAAGCAAAAAACGAGCTCAGGCTTGCCAGGGACATTAAAAACAATAAAAAGGGCTTCTTTTCTTATGTCAGTAGAAAAAGGAAAAACAAGGAGGCGATAGGGCCTCTTCGAGGAGAAGATGGGGCAATGCTGACAGGGGATAGGGAAAAGGCAGAACTACTTAATGCCTTCTTTGCCTCGGTCTTCTCACAAAAAGAAAGTCATCTCAACCTCAGCAAGATGGAGTGGATGAGGGATTAGAGGACATCCAACCCCAAATTGGGAAACAAGTCATCCAGGAATACCTGGCGCTCTAAATGAGTTCAAGTCCCCAGGGCCAGATCAACTACACCCAAGAGTATTGAAGGAACTAGCAGAAGTCATTTCGGAACCATTGGCAACCATCTTTGAGAGTTCTTGGAGAACGGGAGAAGTTCCAGCAGATTGGAGGAGGGCCAATGTGGTCCCAATCTTCAAGAAGGGAAAAAAGGATGACCCAAACAATTACCGTCCGGTCAGCCTCACGTCGATACCAGGCAAGATTCTTGAAAAGATTGTTAAGGAAGTGGTCTGCAAACACTTAGAAACAAATGCGGTCATCGCTAATAGTCAACATGGATTTATCAAAAAACAAGTCATGCCAGACTAATCTGATCTCTTTTTTCAATACAAAAAAAAATATCATATCTCCTCTCAGCCTTCTCTTCTTCAGGCTAAACATGCTCAGCTCCTTAAGCCGCTCTTCATAGGGCTTGTTCTCCAGACCCTTGATCATTTGAGTCGCCCTCCTCTGGACACATTCCAGCTTGTCAAGATCTCTCTTCAATTGTGGTGCCCAGAATTGGACACAATATTCCAGGTGTGGTCTAACCAAGGCAGAATAGAGCATGGGGAGCAGGACTTCCCTAGATCTAGACACTATGCTCCTATTGATGCAGGCCAAAATCCCATTGGCTTTTTTTGCCGCCACATCACATTGTTGGCTCATGTTTAACTTGTTCTCCACGAGGACTCCAAGATCTTTTTCACACGTACTGCTCTCGAGCTACCTGTCCCCCATTCTGTATTTTGCATTTCGAAGATACAGATGCTTACATAGTCTCATGTGTTGCAGAATGCAAAGATTCAGATCATCGTCTCTTGATAACAAAGGCTAGTTGGGTTTTGTTTTGCGCGGGGTAAAAGTCTCTAAATGCCAGCTTGGCTAACTCTACTTGGTTGTTTCAGCCTGTCATCCAGAGCAATGTCCTTTTGGAGATACTTACTAAGTCAATGTTACCTTCCTAATGCTGCGACTAGGCCTGGTTGATCAAGAAAAAATTTGGTTCTAAAATCGATTTGTAATTGGGGTGTTTTTTTGTTTCGATATTTAAAATAATTACAAAATTTTCCCAAAAAAAAGTTTCGGTATTTACGAAATTTCGTAAATATTTACAAAACATTTTGTAAAGATGGCGGACCCCCGCGCATGCGTAAAAACACTTCCGAAGCTTCGTTATTGGCGCGGGGGTCGATCCGTTAAGGGTATAACGAATTGATTCGTTAAAATTCTTTTTAGTAGAAGGATGCCTGGTTCTTGTGCCTCTGCAACCACTCAGCGGAAGTGAGGTATAGAGAGTGGGATGGCAACAACCTCCCATCCTGGCCTGGAAGAGAGACCCCATGAAATCAACAGCTTTCTTCTCCTATCCCCTTTGCTTCCATTGTTGGATCTCAGACCAAGTTAGTGTCCCTCCTATGATTGATGGAAACACAGTAATGAGCAGCCAGTTCTGATAGTGGCAGCAGGGTTGGCAGTTGCCTGCTTCTGCTCTTGAGGCAGTGGGTGTGATGCTACTACTCATTCATTCAACTGGAGAGAAATGCTGTGAAATGGCAGGAGGCATGAATTCTCACCATTTCACTAATTCTTGCATGTATCTCCAGTTGTATCCACCCAGTCCCAACCTCACAAATACTCATCTCAGGCGGGCCACGGAGGCAGAGCCGGCGCTGCAGGAATCCCCTCCCCGGCTCCTGCGCTCCGGCTCCGGCTCCTGCGCCCTCCTCCTCCTCCTCCTCCTCCTGGCACTTCCTGCAACACAGCTGGGAGAGAGAGGCGCCTTAAAGAGACAACCGGCCTCCGCGCGCCGGCCAATCGGGAGCCGCGCTCGCGCCCAACAGGCAGGAACAAGGCTTGGCTCCCTAAGGGCGAGCGCGCGCGGGCCGGCCAATCGGGAGCCGCGCTCGCGCCCAACAGGCAGGCGCGGGGCTTGGCTCACTGGGTGCGCGCTCGCGCCGCCCCTTCGCCCCGCCCGCCCCATTTACGAAACGGGCGAAAGCTCGTTAAAACTGTGGGGTTGCCGTTTCGATATTTAAAAACCCTTCCGGGTTTGAAAATATGTTTTGTTATCGTTTCGTAAATGCAAAAATTAACGAATGTTTAACGAATTACGAAATTAACGAACGAAACCGCACAGGCCTAGCTGCGACCCTTTAATACAGTTCCTCGTGTTGTGATGACTTCCAACCATAATATTATTTCCATTGCTACTTCACAACTGTAATTTGGCTGCTGTTATGAATCATAGAATCACAGAGTTGGAAGAGGCCTCATGGGCCATCCAGAGTAGTGTACAGGGAGCATACTACCCCGCCCCCCTGGTTCCATCAGCTCCAGCACCTCCTAAAAAAGGATTCCTGCAGGCACGAAGCAGCCAGCCTTTGAAGCTGCAAGGTCATTCAATGATAATCAAGATGTTCAATTGCAACATTCACACCCGCTCCCTGGATTCGAACCGCCAAACTTTTGGTCAGCAGGTTGAACAGTTTAACCCGGGGGGGACCTATTTACCTTGGACTCTGCAGCAAATGCTTCCTCTGTATTTCACAAAAAGGGGAAATCAGCCTGTTTAGCAAGTTTTGGAAATGGTGAGTAATAATACCATTAATTAGAGCACTGATGAACCAGGTTAATAATTAATTATAATAATAGTAATAATAATTAATAGTAATAAATAATAATAATAATAATAATGTAATAATAATAATAATGTATTATTATTATTATTATTATTATTATTATTATTATTAATTAGAGCACCCGATGAACCAACCTGGACACAGAATATTATTCGAGAACACAAAAATGCTGGATCATTCTCACAACCACCATGTCAGACAACACAGAGAAGCCATTGAAATCCACAAGCATGTGGACAACTCCAACAGAAAGGAAAAAACCATGAAAATGAACAAAATCCGGCTACCAGTATTAAAAAAATCTAAAATCATAACAGTAAATAATGAACAACACTCAAAAATAGGGGAACACCAGACAAGAAACAACCAGGGACAGCTAATCAACTCTCTACAAAGGATTCCCCCAGGCATCAATCAAAAGCTAAACAAGGTGGCCAATTGAAACATTTACACCTACCTCCAACAGACAAGAGTTCTTTCTCCCACCCTGGATATTCTACAATCTATAAACCCCACTTGCCTAGTTTCCAACAGACCTCACAACCTCTGAAGATGCCTGCCATAGATGTGGGAGAAACGTCAGAAGAGAATGCTTCCGGAATATGGCCAGACAGCCCGAAAAACTCACAGCAACCCAGACTCTCTTCCCCTTGACATACCTGTATTCTACCTTTCACTGTGTGCAATGAATCAGCAGTGCCACCTGCTGGGCAGGGCAAAGCAGTGTCGCTGCCATTTATCTTTATGGGAGATGGTATTACTTGGCATCCAAAGAGCGCATTTTTCTAAAACACTCAATAGGCATTTTTCTATCAGCATTATAATATCGATGAAAATAATCTCCTGTATAAAAGATACTAGACTTGTGTGTTTGAATGCGGAAATACCCTTGATTCGGATCTAGTTCGGATGTTTATTTATTTACAGCATTGATATTCCTCCCTTCTCACCCCGCAGGGGACTCAGGACGGATTACAATGTACATATACATGGCAAACATTCAATGCCATAGACACACAACATACATACACAGACACACAGAGGCTATTTAACTTTCCAGCTTCATGAGGGTATGCTTTTTGAATTCTGGCCACCGGGGGAGCTGTCACTTCACCGTCCACTTGTGACACTGATGGAGTACTTCCTCATTTTTTGCACGCTGCTGGAGAGTTTTATGGCATCGTAAATTAGTTAAATTAGCCTCCCCCTAAATTTCCTACTTGACGGATGCAACTGTCTCTCAGGCTGCAAAGGTCAACAGGAAACTAGACAAATGGCCAGGGGAGCTGTCGCTTCACCGTCCGTTTGTGACACTGATGAAGTACTTCCTCATTCTTTGCAGGCTTGCTGGAGATTTTTATGGCATAGTAAATTAGTTAAATTAGCCTCCCCGCATAAGCATAGACAGACACAGAGGGAATTTAACTTTCCATGAGGGTATTCTGGCCACCAGGGGAGCTGTTGCTTCGCCGTCCGTTTGTGACACTGATGAAGTACTTCCTCATTCTTTGCATGCTTGCTGGAGATTTTTATGGCATAGTAAATTAGTTAAATTAGCCTCTCCGCATAAGCATAGACGAAGATGCAGAGGGAATTTAACTTTCCATGAGGGTATTCTGGCCACCAGGGGAGCTGTTGCTTCGCCGTCCGTTTGTGACACTGATGAAGTACTTCCTCATTCTTTGCATGCTTGCTGGAGATTTTTATGGCATAGTAAATTAGTTAAATTAGCCTCTCCGCATAAGCATAGGAAGATGCAGAGGGAATTTAACTTTCCATGAGGGTATCTGGCCACCAAGGGAGCTGTTGCTTCACCGTCCATTTGTGACACTGATGAAGTACTTCCTCATTCTTTGCATGCTTTCTGGAGATTTTTATGGCATAGTAAATTAGTTAAATTAGCCTCTCCGCATAAGCATAGGCAGACACAGAGGGAATTTAACTTTCCATGAAGGTATCTGGTCACCAGGGGAGCTGTTGCTTCACCGTCCATTTGTTACACTGATGAAGTACTTCCTCATTCTTTACAGGCTTGCTGGAGATTTTTATGGCATAGTAAATTGGTTAAATTAGCCTCTCCGCATAAACATAGACAGACACAGAGGGAATTTAACTTTCCATGAGGAGAATTCTGGCCACCAGGGGAGCTGTTGCTTCACCGTCCATTTCTGACACTGATGAAGTACTTCCTCATTCTTTGCAGGCTTGCTAGAGATTTTTATGGCATCGTAAATTGGTTAAATTAGCCTCCCTGAGTAGGCGGTACCTAAATTTCCTACTTGACAGATGCAACTGTCTTTCGAGCTGCAAAGGTCGACAGCAAGCTACACAAATTGGTCAGACACTCACTCCGACCCAGGATGGCTTCGAACTCATGACCTTTTGGTCAGTAGTGATATTAATGCAACTGACTCCCAGCCAGCTGCGTCACAGTCCCGAATGTTGAAACACGTTCTGACACGCCTCCTTGCTGCCCCACCAATGTTAAGAATTTGGATCATAGAGTCATAGAATCATAGAGCTGGACCTCATGGGTTTTTCAGAAGCCACCCTGGAGGACTTTGCTTCCAGAACGTGTGTCTCCGATGCTGCTTTCTCAATGGCACAAGAGCCCCTGCCTGAAAACAAATGGTTTCCTGAGCTGACGTTGAAGACGTCACTGTGCCAAAAGGGTCCTGATGCCAAGACTGGGTTTGTTCCCAGTCTTAAGTTCGAACGAAGTGGCTCCGCTCTTCCCCAATTATGTCTTGCTTCACCCCCACCCTCTCCTCCCCTTCCCAAAGTGTCAATTTTTGCAAGAAATTGCAGAAACAGCTCATTAGCAGCCTGACTCTGCCTGATTTCTCTCGGCAGCAGCACAGGGAAGATGTGACGTATTTCAGATGGCAAGAATCGCAGGCGCTGTTCCCAGCAGGTGAGAAACTACGCTTCTCAAAGATGGCAAAGAATGGCTGAGGAACATAGAATATACATGGCAAACATTCAATGCCATAGACACACAACATATATAGACAGACACACAGAGGCTATTTAACATTCCAGCTTTTTCATGAGGGTTTTCTGGCCACCAGGGGAGCTGTCGCTTCACCGTCCATTTGTGACACTGATGAAGTACTTCCTCATTCTTTGCACGCTTGCTGGAGATTTTTATGGCGTATATTAGCCTCCCCGCATAAGCTGTACCTAAATTTCCTACTTGACAGATGCAACTGTCTTTCAGGCTGCAAAGGTCATAGAATCCTAGAATGCTAGAGTTGGAAGAGACCTCAGGGCCATCCAGTCCAACCCCATTCTGCCATGAAGCAGGAATATTGCATTCAAATCACCCCTGACAGATGGCCATCCAGCCTCTGTTTAAAAGCCTCCAAAGAAGAAGCCTCTACCACACTCCAAGGCAGAGAGTTCCACTACTGAACGACTCTCACAGTCATAGAATCCTAGGGTTGGAAGAGACCTCATGGGCCATCCAGTCCAACCCCATCCTGCCAAGAAGGAGGAAAATTGCACCCAAAGCACACCCGACAGACGGCCATCCAGCCTCTGTTTCAAAGCTTCCAAAGAAGGAGCCTCCACCACACTCCGAGGCAGAGAGTTCCACTGCTGAACGGCTCTCACAGTCAGGAAGTTCTTCCTCATTGTTCTGTTGCGCGCTGGGCCTGTAAATAGTTGTCTTTAAAACAGGACGTGCAACCTTTGCCCAACGGGAAGCCAAGGGGCCTAAAGAGAAGTTCTCAGAGGTTTCCACCACAAACAGTCTTTAGATCAGTGTTTCTCAACCTGGGGGTCAGGACCCCTGAGGGGGTCGCAAAGGGGTGTCAGAGGGGTCGCCAAAGACCATCAGAAAACACTGTATTTTCTGTTGGTCATGGGGGTTCTGTGTGGGAAGTTTGGCCCAATTCTATCATTGGTAGGGTTCAGAACCTCCTTGATTGTAGGTGAACTATAAATCCCAGTATCTACAACTCCCAAATGTCAAAGTCTATTTTCCCCAAACCCCATCAGTGTTCACATTTGGGCATATTGAGTATCCGTGCCAAGTTTGGTCCAGATCCATCATTGTTTGAGCCCACAGTGCTCTCTGGATGTAGGCGAACTACAACTCCCAAACTCAAGGTCAATGCCCACCAAACCCTTTCCAGTATTTTCTGTTGATCATGGGAGTTCTCTGTGCCAACTTTGGTTCAATTCCATTGTTGGTGGGGTTCAGAATGCTCTTTGTTTACATGTTAACTATAAATACCAGCAACTACAACTCCCAAATGACAAAATAAATCCCCCTGCCAACCCCACCATTATTCACATTTGGGCATACTGGGTATTTGTGCCAAATTGGGTCCAGCGAATGAAAATACATCCTGCAGATCATTATTTACATGGCGATTCATAATGTTAGAGTTATGGTTGGGGGTCACCACAAAATGAGGAACTGTATTAAGGGGTCGTGGCATTAGGAAGGTTGAGAACCACTGTTAGATGGTTTGAGAAGTACAACAAAGTCTTTTATTAATGAACAATCAAACAGAAACTTCTCTTGTCTTCAGTAAAGTTAAGCAAATAATTCCAAGCTTTTAGGTAACTGGTGAATTCCTAATCTTGCCCACAAAGGACAGGCAACTGTCTTCAATAACTTCTTCTTTAAAGGAAAAACCCCTTTTTAACTTCTCCCAGGCTGACTGAAATCTAAACCTAACTGATGTGGGCACCACTACCAGGTTGAACTGCGTCTCAAAGCACCGAGTGGACCTACCAGCAAGGCCTGTAGTCTCTTCAGCTGGAGTTCTTTGATCTTTAGGGCTGTTTCCCTGGAAAGTCTTTGGAGACTCTTTTCCTTCTGTTTCTGTTGGAATTTCTGTAACCCTGGAAATTCTTAAAGGTTGAAGCTTTTGTACAGGGGACGTTTACACACGTCCTGTACATTGGCTAACCTAGCTGAGACTAACTAAAAAATGGCTCCCTTCCCTTCCCAATTGCCCTGAGCAAGGGGCGGGACCAAAACTTAATGATGATGGACAGGTGGCTTGCCCTATAACTGCAACCAAAAGAAGCCACCTATCTGCAGAGTCCCTGAAACCTAGGACTGCAAACAAACATTTAATGTAAAGCAAACAAAATTTGGAGCTCCTGGTACAGCTGTACCAGAACACTCATGTTCAGATGGAATCTCCTTTCTTGTAGTTTGAAGCCATTGTTCCACATCCTAGTCTCCAGGGCAGTAGAAAACAAGCTTGCTCCCTCCTCCCCATGACTTCCTCTCACATATTTATACATGGCTCTCACATCTCCTCTCAACCTTCTCTTTTTCAGGCTAAACATGCCCAGCTCTTTAAGCCACTCCTCACAGGTTTTGTTCTCCAGACCCTTGATCATTTTAGTCGCCCTCCTCTGGACACATTCCAGCTTGTCAATATCTCTCTTGAATTGTGGTGCCCAGAATTGGACGCAATATTCCAGATTTGGTCTATAACCAAAGCGGAATAGAGGGGTAGTATGACTTCCCTAGATCTAGACACGATGTTCCTATTGATGCAGGCCAAAATCCAATGGGATTTTTTTCCGCCGTATCACATTGCTGGCTCATGTTTAACTTGTTGTCCACGAGGACTCCGAGATCTTTTTCACATGTACTGCTCTCGAGCCACACGACCCACATTCTGTATCTTTGCATTACATTTTTTACCTTGCATTTGTCACTGTTGAACTTCATTTTGTTAGTTTTGGCTAATTTTTAGCGCAGCAAAATTGCGGGTCAAACAGTGGGCCACCTCCTATACATATGGACCATGATGCCGGTGCCTGTTCTGGTACAGCTGTACCAGAAGCTCCAATTTTATTTGCTTTGCATTGAATGTTTGTTTGCAGTCCTACGTTTCAGGGACTCTGCAGATAGGTGGCTTCTTTGGTTGCAGTTATAGGGCAAGCCGCCTGTCCATCATCATTAAGTTTGGTCCCGCCCCTTGCTCAGGGCAATTGGGAAGGGAAGGGAGCCATTTTTTAGTTAGTCTCAGCAAGGAAAGCTATGTACAGGACGTGTGTAAAGCTTCCCCTGTACAAAAGCTTCAACCTTTAACAATTTCCAGGGTTACAGAAATTCCAACAGAAACAGAAGGGAAAGAATTTCCAGGGAAGCATCCCCCAAAGCTTTGAAGGCTTTCCAGGGGAGAACAGCCCTAAAGATCAAAGAACTCCAGCTGAAGAGACTACAGGTCTTGCTGGTAGGTCCACTCGGTGCTTTGAGACGCAGTTCAACCCGGTAGTGGTGCCCACATCAGTTAGGTTTAAGTTTACAGTCAGCCTGGGACACCTTAAAAAGGGGATTTTCCTTTAAAGTAAAGAAGAAGTTATTGAAGACAGTTGCCTGTACTTCGTGGACAAGATTAGGAATTCACCAGTTACCTAAAAGCTTGGAATTATTTGCGTAACGTTACAGAAGACAAGAGAAGTTTCTGTTTGATTGTTCATTAATAAAACACTTTGTTGTACTTCTCAAGCCATCGAAAGACTGTTTGTGGTGGAAACCTCTGAGAACTTCTCTTTGGGCCCCCTGGCTTCCCGTTGGGCAAAGGTTGCACGTCCTGTTTTAAAGACAACTATTTACAGGCCCAACGCACAACAGAACAGTGCCCAAAAGCCATTCCCTGGATTTCCCGGGGGCCTTCCTTGCTGTGTTCTTTCAAACAGTCATACATTTCCTCTTGTTTGAAAATATGGCTGAGATTGGCTGTTTTTTCCCCCCTGACAGCTTTAGAAAAATTACTGTATTTATACACCGCTTTTCTGCCAAAGCTCTCTCAGGCAATTTTCAATTTTAGCTAATGGCTCAAAGTCTGCCGGGAGGGGGAAAAAAGCCTACGAGAGAGGATTACGCAGAGAGGAGAGGGAGAATGAGCAAGTTCAAAGAAACTGACTCTTTCATGATGTGATATATATAATGAAGTCGCATTATGGAGCTGCAACATCAGGAGTCGGGTTCGGGGAGGCTGGCTAGGCAAAGAGAGCCGGGTCGCTGCTGGTGGTCCTCCACTCCCCAAGACTGCTGCAAAACTCATCTAATGACCAATCAAGACCAAAGTTGGCACACAGAGCCCCCATGACCCACTCTACATCCTGCTGCAGTTTTGGAGAAGGGTGGACCATGGATGATGGAACTTCCAGTACCTTCACTCACTTTCTGAGACCTCTGCAAACCTCATCCAATGACGGATCAAGACCAAACTTGGCACATAGACCTCTCATGACCCACGTTACGTCCTGGTGTTGTTTGGAAAAAATTGGAGATGGATGATGGGACTTGCAGTACCTTTGCTCACTTCCTGAGACCACTGAGACCCTCGCCAATGACTAATCAAGACTAAACTTGGCACATGGAGCTCCAATGACCCACTCTACATCCTGGTGCAGTTTGGAGGAGGACAGACCATGGATGATGGGACTTCAAGTACCTCCACTCCCTTCCAAAGATTGCTGCAACCCTCTTCTAATGACCAATCAAGACCAAACTTGGCACATAGAGCCCCCATGATCCACTCTACATTCTGCTGCTGTTTGAAAGAGGATGGACTTTGGATGATGGGACTTGCAGTACCTTCACTCACTTATTGAAACCACTGCGACCCTCATCCAATGACTGATAAAGACTAAATTTGGCACACAGAGCCCCCATGACCCACTCCTTCACTCACTTCCTGAAAATAATGCAGCCGTTATCCAAAGACCAATAAAGACCAAACTTGGCATACAGAACCACCAATACCCACTTTCTCTAATAACCTGGGCAACGCCGGGTCCCCAAGCTAGTATATAATAAATGTGAATGTTTGTTTGTATGTATGTATGTATGTATGTATGTATGTATGCGTAGGGTGGAAGGGCGGAAGTGTATGTGGCAGCTTTCTGATTGGCTCTCACTTTCACAGGCCACAGAGACTTGCACGAGTGACAGACCTGGACCAAACTTGGCATGCATAACCCCCATGACCCCCTGAACGTCCTGGTGCGGTTTGGGGGAGGACAGAAAATGGATGATGGGATTTTTAGTACTTTCAAACCCTTCAGTTCCCACAGACCACTGCGGTCCCCAACAAAGACCGATAAAGCCCAAACTTGGCACACAGAGCCCCCATGACTCACTCTACATCCTACTGCAGTTTGGAGGAGGGCGGACCATGGATGATGGGATTTGAAGTACCTCCACTCACTTCCTGAAACCGCTGTGACCCTCATCCAATGACTGATTAAGACCAAACTTGGCACACAGAGCCTCCATAGAATCATAGAATCAAAGAGTTGGAAAAGAGACCTCATGGGCCATCCAGTCCAACCCCCTGCCAAGAAGCAGGAATATTGCATTCAAATCACCCCTGACAGATGGCCATCCAGCCTCTGTTTAAAAGCTTCCAAAGAAGGAGCCTCCACCACACTCGGGGCAGAGAGTTCCACTGCTGAACGGCTCTCACAGTCAGGAAGTTCTTCCTAATGTTCAGATGGAATCTCCTCTCTTGACCCACTCCATGACCCACTCTACATCCAGCTGCTGCTTGGAGGAGGATGGGCCATGCACGATGGGATTCGTAGTACCTTCACTAACTGATAACTGATAAAGAACACCTTTGCCACACAATGCCTATCTCAAATAACCCGAGCAGCGCCGGGTCCCCAAGCTAGTATATAATAAAAGTCATTGTTTGTTTGTATGTATGTGGAGGAAGGGCGGAAGGGCGGAAGTGTATATGGCAGCTTTCTGATTGGCTCTCACTTTCACAGGCCACAGAGACTTGCATGAGCAACTGATCTGGACCAAACTTGGCACATAAACCCCCGTGAACCCCTTTATGTCCTGGTGCTGTTTGGGGGAGGTGGACCACGGATTATGAGATTTGTAGTACTTTGAAAGGGTTTAGTTCCCAGGGAGCACTGTGGCCCCCAACAAAGACCGATAAACACCAAACTTGGCACACTGAGCCCCCATGACCCACTCTACATCCTACTGCGGTTTGGAGGAGGGCAGACCGTGGATGATGGGACTTGAAGTACCTCCACTCGCTTTCCAAGACCTCTGCGACCCTCACCAATGACTGAACAAGACCAAACTTGTCACACATAACCCCCATGACCCACTCTACATCCTACTGCGGTTTGGAGGAGGGCAGACCATGGATGATGGGACTTGAAGTACCTCCACTCGCTTTCCGAGACCTCTGCGACCCTCATCCAATGACTGAACAAGACCAAACTTGGCACACATAACCTCCATGACCCCTTTTACATCCTGGTGAGGTTTGGGGGACGGCAGACAATGGATGATGGGATTTGTAGTACTTTCCAACACTTAGATTCCCAGAGACCACTGCGGCCCCCAACAATGACCAATAAATTGTCGAAGGCTTTCATGGCTGGAATCACTAGGTTCTTGTGGGTTTTTTCGGGCTATAGGGCCATGTTCTAGAGGCATTTCTCCTGACGTTTCGCCTGCATCTATGGCAAGCATCCTCACTACTACCTCTGAGGATGCTTGCCATAGATGCAGGCGAAATGTCAGGAGAAAATGCCTCTAGAACATGGCCCTATAGCCCGAAAAAACCCACAAGAACCTAATGGCCAATAAACACCAAACTTGGCACACAGAGCACCCATGACCCATTCTACATCCTACTGCAGTTTGGAGGAGGATGGACCATGAATGGTGGGACTTCAAGTACCTTTTCTAGTGCAGAGGTAGGCCATTTTATGCCCATTTTATGTTTTGAACTGCCGCTATCGTACTTCCTATCTGTGTTGGCATTGAAAGCTGCCTTCTCCACCTTTGTTGTGTTCTGAAGAGCTACAAGCACTTGTGATCTCAGCAGAGGGGGCCCCAAACAACACAGTCACCTCCTCCCCTCCAGTTCCTCCCCATCATTAGCCAGCGATGAGAACGGGAACTGGCTCCCTCACCAGCCTCTCGGGAACATTCACTGGGAGACTTCTGCATCTGCAGTAGCTCCATGCAGCCTTTGGGGATGCTAGGAAAATAACAAGCCTTTCAGCAATCATGCGATATTATTGCTAAGAGGTTTGGGACTCAGAGCAAACAGTCATTTTTTTTAAAGTATGCTAAAACTACCTAGCAATCTGAGAGAGAAAACACGCAAAGTGGGATGCTGACAATCACAGTTTCGCCAAAGGCTTGGAGGGGAGCATTGCCTTTCCCAAAAATACGACATTCTGACACATTCCCAGCTTCCGTCCAGGACGGAGGGGACGTGCGATTGTCCAAAAATCCTGTGCTTAAAAATATTTATTTATTTACAACATTCTTATCCCGCCCATTTCAGCTCGAAGGCGACTCAGGGTGGCGTACACATCGGCAACAATTAGATGCCATATAGAAATACACTTATCGATTTTATTTATCTACTAGCCGTCCCCTGCCGTGCGTTGCTGTGGCCCACATGGGGGTTCTGTGTGGGAGGTTTGGCCCAATTCTATCATTGCTGGGGTTCAGAAGGCTCTGTGATTGTAGGTGAACTATACATCCCAGCAACTACAACTCCCAAATGGTAAGATTCTATTTTCCCCAAACTCCACCAGTGTTCACATTTGGGCATATTGAGTCTTCGTGTAGAGTTTGATTCAGATCCATCATTGTTTGTGCCCACAGTGATCTCTGGATGTAGGTGAACTACAACTCCAAAACCAAAGGACA
>NW_026844700.1:22176995-22199803 GCF_025583915.1 Anolis sagrei ordinatus | reverse complement strand
GCACTCACAGAGCACAGGCTGTGTTGTATTTCAGTGTCAATGTTGACATCTGTAGACAGTCCACGTCTCACAGGTGTATAGCAGGGTTGGGACAATAGCTTTATAAACAAGCACCTTGGTATCCCTACGGATGTCCGAGTCCTCAAACACTCTCTGCTTCATTTGGAAAAATGCTGCACTCACAGAGCACAGGCCGTGTTGTATTTCAGTGTCAATGTTGACATCTGTAGACAGTCCACGTCTCACAGGTGTATAACAGGTTTGCACCTTGGTATTCCTACGGATGTCCTGGTCCTCAAACACTCTCTGCTTCATTTGGAAAAATGCTGCACTCACAGAGCTCAGGCGGTGTTGTATTTCGGTGTCGATGTTGACGTCTGTAGACAGTCCACGTTTCGCAGGCGTATAGCAGGGTTGGGAGGACAATAGCTTTATAAACAAGCACCTTGGTATCCCTACGGATGTCCTGGTCCTCAAACACTCTCTGCTTCATTTGGAAAAATGCTGCACTCGCAGAGCTCAGGCAGTGTTGTATTTCAGTGTCAATGTTGACATCTGTAGACAGTCCATGTTTCGCATAGTAGGGTTGGGTGGACAATAGCTTTATAAACAAGCACCTTGGTATCCCTATGGTTGTCCCGGTCCTCAAACACTCTGCTTCATTCAGAAAAATGCTGCACTTGCAGAGCTCAGGCGGTGTTGAATTTCAGTGTCAATGTTAACTTTTATGGTCTATTTTGCCCAAACTCTTTCAGTGTTCACAATTGGCCATGTTGGGTCTGTGTGCCAAGTTTGGTCCAGATCTATCATTGTTTGAGTCCACAGTGCTCTCTTAATGTAGGTGAACTGCAACTCCAAAACTCAAGGTCAATGCCCACCAAACCCTTCCAGTTGGTCATGGGGATTCTATGTGCCAAGTTTGGTTCAATTCCATCATTGGTGGAGTTCAGAATGCTCTTTTAGGTGAACTATAAATCCCAGCAACTACAACTCCCAAATGACAAAATCATAATTTTTTGAGTGATGGTCACTCCTTGTGTTGTGAGACTTTTGTTGCCAAATTTGGTGTGATTTCGTTCATTGGTTCTTTTGTTTTTAAGGTACTCATTATGCACAGAGCATTTATATATATATATAGATTATTATTATTATTATTATTATTATTAATAATTGCTTTTTATCTCCATAAACACACTGCCTTGCCAGAGAAGAAAAATATGCCATGCAGATGATCAATCTATATAAATAAAAATGTAATATTCATTTGTGCTACCATCAGAACTCAAAAACCACTGGGGGAATTGACACCAAATTTGGACACAAGACACCTAACAGTCCACTCAAAAAAACTGATTTTGTCATTTGGGAATTGTTGTTGCTGGGATTTATAGTTTACCTACAATCAAAGAGAATTCTGAACTCCACCAATGATGGAATTGGGCCAAACTTAGCACACAGGGCTCCCATGACCAACAGAAAAAACTGGAAAGGTTTGGTGGACATTGACCTTGAGTTTGGGAATTAGTTCACCCACATCCAGAGAGCACTGTGGACTCAAACAATGATGGATCTGGACCAAACTTGGCAAATATACTCAATATGCCCAAATATGAACACAGATGGAGTTTGGGGAAATAGACCTTGACATTTGGGAGTTGTAGTTACTGGGATTTATAGTTCACCTATAATCAAAGAGCATTCTAACCCCACAATGATGGAATTGAACCAAACATGGCATACAGGACTCCCATGACCAACAGAAACACTGGAAGGTTTGGTGGGCATTGACCTTGAGTTTGGGAGTTGTAGTTCACCTACATCCAGAGAGCACTGTGGACTCAAACAATGATGGATCTGGACCAAACTTGACACACATATTCCATATGTCCAAATATGAACACAGATGGAGTTTGGGAAAATAGACCTTGACATTTGGGAGTTGTAGTTACTGGGATTTATAGTTCACCTACATCCAGAGAGCACTGTGGACTCAAATGATGGATCTGGACCAAACTTGACACAAATATTCCATATGCCCAAATATGAACACAGATGGAGTTTGGAGGAAATAGACCTTGACATTTGGGATTTGTAGTTACTGGGATTTATAGTTCACTACAATTAAAGAGCATTCTGAAACTCACAAACGACAGAAATGGGGCAAACTTCCCACACAGAACCCCCATGACCAACAGAAAACACTTAAGGCCATCCAGTCAAACTCTCTTCACCAGGGCAAGAAAACGTAATCAAAGTCCTCCTGACAAAGAGCCATCCAGCCACAGATACAGATAGATAGATAGATAGATAGATAGATAGATAGATAGATAGATAGATAGATAGATAGATATGATTCTCACACATGCACACAGATATCATAGATTTGAAAGAGACCCTTAAGGAAGGACTATGATATGTTGCATATTCCAGAGTAGGCAAGCCAGACACTCTCCACATCAACACTGACAAAGAAACAAGAAATACTGTTTACTCACAAGCATAAAGGAATTACATATATTAGAAACCAACACTTTCTCATTACTTTATTTTCCAGATCACCAGACTGGGCCACAGCAACGTGTGGCAGGGGACAGCTAGTAAAAAATAAATAAATAAACAGTATTAAAGGGTCTCAGCACTAGGAAGGTTGAGAAACACTGTGGTATAAGTACTCCACTGGGAGATAACTCCACTCGTTTTTATGGTGATGAGACTGTGTGTCTGAAAAGGATGTGCTATGTGTGTGTCAAATCATCAGTTTTAAACAGCCATGTGGGTTAAGCCTGGCTGAAATGTGTGGCAAACCCGGCACCGAGCTAACTGCCTGGCTCCTTGGCAACTGCAAAGCTCTTTCAATGCGCAGGGCAGCGAGTGACTGAACTGTGTGTCAGCATTAACCGGGCATCGCGTGATGACCTTCCATTTGCTGCCCAACATCGCTGTGAGTTTGGCCTCAAAGGCCAGGAGCAGAGGCTTGGTTGGGGTAGGCAGGAGATGGCTGGATGCCAGTCCACGGACAAGGGTCACCAGCCAAAAAAGGACGGGAAACAGTGATGGGGAAGCAAGAGCAAGGACTTAAGAGCCTCCCTTGCAGCCCTATGCAGGAAAGACAGCCACCGAGAGGAAAGAGATGCATGCCCATGCACACAGGTCCCATTCGAGGAGACGCAGCAGAGTCACGAAGGACATTTCACGGCGACCGATCCATTAACGTGTGCACGGGGCGGGGAAAAGGCGGCGGTTCCTCACGGCTCCCTGTGGGGTGACTAACAGACCAATTAAACTGCCAATAAAAAATTTAATCAAGTAATAATGCACCTTACTTTGTTTAATTAGTGTTCTGTCAAGTGAATGAATATTTAAGATGAGCGCCGTGGAGCCCTGTGCCAGGCCTGGCCCCCAGCAGGCAGGCGAAAGCAATAAGCGAGCTTGGCAGCCCGGCGGCCACATTTCAATTACACTGACAGCTTCCCCTCGATGAGGCAGTATTGATCGCGGGCAATTAGGCCATCCGAAGGGCCGGGCCAGGATGGCATGGGCATGAAAGGGGGCTGTGATCAGAGGTGGCCCTAGGTCATTTTCAACGGTAAGCAAAAAGTATTTTGGTGCCCCCCCCCCCACCAATCATTGATATATTCTGTTTGTCGTGGGAGTTCTGTGTGCCATAGTTGGTTCAATTCCATCATTGGTGGAGTTCAGAATGCTCTTTGATTGTAGGTGAACTATACATCCCAGTAACTACAACTCCCAAATGTCAAGGTTCTATTTTCCCCCAAACTCCACCAGTGTTCACATTTGGGCATATTGAGTATTCATGTCAAGTTTGGTCCAGATCCATCATTGTTTGAGTCCACAATGTTCTCCGGATGTAGGTGAACTACAGCTCCAAAACTCAAGGTCAGTGCCCACCAAACCCTTCCCATATTTTCTGTTGGTCATGGGAGAACTGTGTGCCAAGTTTGGTTCAATTCCATCATTGGTGGAGTTCAGAATGCTCTTTGATTGTAGGTGAACTATACATCCCAGTAACTACAACTCCATATGTCAAGGTCTATTTTCCCCCAAGAGCGCCTCAAGAGCGCCCCTGGGCAACTATACTGCAAGTGCTTACTTTGCGTAATGACTGAGCTGCCCCTGGCTGCAATGAGGGCAGGCTGGGCTGGGTACCGCACACATCTATACACACAATAAAACCGAAAATATGTATGTGTATGTGCCTGGGGTGTCCACTTACACATACAAGCTTCTGCCTCCGCAAACAACTATAGCTCCCACTGCTCAGGAGACACCAAAGGCCCTCTTCCCAATGACATTGCAGGTTATAGAGAGCGTCATGAACATAATAATAACAATCATCATCATCATCATAATCGTCATTATCATCTATATAAATAAAAATGTAATGTTCGTTTGTGCTATTCACAGAACTCAGAAACCACTGGGGCAACTGACACCAAATTTGGACACTCTGTCCCTAACAACCCAATGTATGTTCTCCACTCAAAAAAACAAGGAAAACAAAAAGTAGAAATGACTTCTAAACTGCATGTCCACAAAGGAGAAACTGCTTCTCTCCCTCCCTTCCCTTCTTTCCTCCCTTTCCTTTCTTTCCTTTTCTTCTTTCCTTCTCCTTCCTTCCTTCCTTTCTTTCCCTCCTTCCCTTCCTTCCTGTCCCTCCTTCCTTTCCTTCTTTTCCTCCCTCCCTCCCTTTCCTCCTTCTCTCCCTTGCTTCCTTCTCCTCCCTCCCTGTCCCTCCTTCTTTCTTTTCCTTCCTTCCCTTCCTCCCTCCCTTTTTCCTTCCTTCATGTCCCTCCTTCCTTCCTTCTTCCTTTCCTTCTTTCTATGTAAGATATAAATGCAATATTAAATGGAAGGGACAGTCAAGAAGTAACAAGAGAAGGAGGGAAAGAGGGAAGGAAGGAGAGAAGGAGGGAGGGGAAAAAGGAAAGAAAGAAAGATAGAGAAGCAAGGAAGGAGAGAAGGAAATAAAAAAGTGAAAGGAAAAAGAGAGGGAAGGAAGGAGAGAAGGAACGAAAGATAGGGAGGGAAGGAAGGAAGGATGTAACCAAAGAGCAAAGAAAGGGAGGAAAGAAACAGATAGAGATGGAAGAAAGATGAGAGATAGGGAAAGAAAAAGAGGAAAGGGAGGAAAGAGGGAAGGGAGGAGAGAAAGAGGGAGGGAAGGTTGGCCACAGCAACGTGTGGCGGGTACAGCTAGTATATACATATAAATGTAATGTTTGTTTGTGGGATTAACATAACTCAAAAACTACTGGATGAATTGCCTCCAAATTTGGCTACAAGACACCTACTAACCCAAGGAGTGACCATCACTCAAAAAAAAATGGTATTGCGAGTTGGTGGAGTTCACCTACAAAGAGAATTCTGAACTCCACCAATGATGGAATTGACCAACAGAAAACACTAGAAGGGTTTGGTGGACATTGACCTTGAGTTTGGGAGTTGTAGTTCATCCACATCCAGAGAGCACTGTGGACTCAAACAATGATGGATCTGCAGAGGCGGCCCTAGGTAATTTTCAATGGTAAGCAAACAGTATTTTGCTCCCCTCCCCCAAATCAATCATTGATATATATTTTCTGTTTGTCATGGGAGTTCTGTGTGCCATATTTGGTTCAATTCCATCATTGGTGGAGTTCAGAATGCTCTTTGATTGTAGGTGAACTATACATCCCAGTAACTACAACTCACATATGTCAAGGTCTGTTTTCCCCCAAGAGCGCCTCAAGAGCGCCCCTGGGCAAAATCAACTATACTGCAAAGGCTTACTTTGCATAATGGTTGAGCCGCCCCTGGATCTGGACCAAACTTGGCACAATTATTCCATATGCCCAAATATGAACACAGATGGAGTTTGGGGGAAACAGACCTTGCAATTTTTGAGTTGTAGTTACTGGGATTTATAGGTCACCTACAATCAAAGAGCATTCTGAACCTCACAAATGACACAATTGGAGCAAACTTCTCACACAGACCCCCCATGACCAACAGAAAATACTTAAAGCCATTGAGTCCAACTCCCTGCACCAGGGCAAGAAAACATAATCAAAGCCCTCCTGACAAAGAGCCATCCAGTCATAAATATAGATAGATAAATATGATTCACACAGAGAGAGATATCATAGATTTGAAAGTGACCCCTAAAGAAGGATAATTATATGTTGCATGTTCCTGAGTAGGCAAATCAGACAATCTCCACATCAACAATGACAAAGAAACAACAAGAAATACTGTTTACCCACAAGCATCAAGAAATGACATATATTAGAAGTCAACACTTTCTCATTACTTTATTTTCCAGGTCACCAGACTAGGTCACAGCAATGCATGGCAGGGGACGGCTAGTAGTAGTAGTAGTAATAATAGTAATAATAATAATAATAATAATAATAATAATAATAATAATAATAATAGGGCAGTTTTCTGGCCTTGTATATTTCTGCCGCTTCTGTGATTGTTCATTTGTATTTTGATTCTGTAGTCCACTTGTCGATGGATGTCCAGAATCAGCAGCATCCACCGCGGTCCTTTTTATCCTGGGTGTCGACCGAGCCAGTATAGACTTTGTTTTGGTTTGCTCTCTCCATAGTGCTAATGGATTAGGTGCTCTTAGTTCCACTCCTCAGCTGAGACCTCTCTGACTTGGTTGAACCTGCTGGTAGTTACACTACCGCCAGCACAGCTCTCAGCATCCTTGGAGCAGTTAAGCCCCCCACCATGACAAGGTGGCATCCAGGCACTTGATGATGGTGTCTAGGCACTTGATGATTCAACTGCAAAAATACTGTGGGACTTTTGAATCCAGACTGACAAAGTTTTGGAACACAATACACCAGACATCACGATTGTGAAAAAGAAAAAGTTTGGATTATTCATGTCGCCATATCAGGTGACAGTTGCGTTGAGGAAAAAGAACAGGAAAAACTCAGCTGGAGAGCTCAAGGGCCAGGGATTCCCAGTTCTCATTGTCTATGCCAGAGTTTTATAGAATCATAGAATCATAGAATCAAAGAGTTGGAAGAGACCTCATGGGCCATCCAGTCCAACCCCCTGCCAAGAAGCAGGAATATTGCATTCAAATCACCCCTGACAGATGGCCATCCAGCCTCTGTTTAAAAGCTTCCAAAGAAGGAGCCTCCACCACAATCCAGGGCAGAGAGTTCCACTGCTGAACGGCTCTCACAGTCAGGAAGTTCTTCCTCATGTTCAGATGGAATCTCCTTTCTTGTAGTTTGAAGCCATTGTTCCGTCTCCTAGTCTCCAAGGAAGCAGAAAACAAGCCTGGCTTCCTCTCACATATTTATACATGGCTATCATATCTCCTCTCAGCCTTCTCTTCTTCAGGCTAAACATGCCCAGCTCCTTAAGCCGCTCCTCATAGGGCTTGTTCTCCAGACCCTTGATCATTTTAGTCGCCCTCCTCTGGACACATTCCAGCTTGTCAATATCTCTCTTGAATTGTGGTGCCCAGAATTGGACACAATATTCCAGATGTGGTCTAACCAAAGCAGAATAGAGGGGTAGCATTACTTCCTTAGATCTAGACGCTATGCTCCTATTGATGCAGGCCAAAATCCCATTGGCTTTTTTTGCCGCCACATCACATTGTTGGCTCATGTTTAACTTGTTGTCCACGAGGACTCCAAGATCTTTTTCACAAGTCCTGCTCTCAAGCCAGGCGTCACCCATTCTGTATCTTTGCATTTCATTTTTTCTGCCAAAGTGGAGTCTCTTGCATTTGTCACTGTTGAACTTCATTTTGTCCATCTTTCAATCTCTTTTCCTGCCCATCAACATTCCGTTTTCCGTTCTTGAGTTCTGAGTAGAGCAACCACTTTGGGAGACAGTGGTCGGGCATCCGGACAACGTGACCGGACCAGCGGAGTTTATTTATTTCCGTTACGTTTACCCCGCCCTTCTCACCCCCGAGGGGGGACTCAGGGCGGCTTACAGAAGAAGGCACAATTCGATGCCTTTATCACATATACATATACATACATATATAAAAGCAATTAAACAGTTACAAATTGAAATTAAAATCATCAATACAGACAATACAATAACACAATAGTAAACTAATCCTGAGCTCAGCGTTCGGAGTTCCGTAGATCCATTCCGTTTCGTCAAATTCCTGCTCATCATCAAGTCTTCTTTAGCTGCCAGAATGTCCAAATGCCTGGTCCCATATCCAGGTCTTCCACTTTTTCCTAAATGAAAGAAGGGAAGTCGCCGATCTAATCTCCCCGGGGAGTGAGTTGCACAGGTGAGGGGCCACCACCGAGACGGCCCTGCTCCTCGTCCCCACCAGCCTCACTTGTGATAGAGGCGGAGTCGAGAGCAGGGCCTCCCCAGAAGGTGGGACGTAGAGGGAGATCCGTTCGGACAGATACACTGGACCGGAACCGTATAGGGTTTTGTAGGTCAAAACCAGCACTTTGAATTGTGCTCGGAATTGGATCGGCAGCCAGTCGAGCTGACACAACAGGTGGGTGGTGTGCTCCCTGTATGTCGCTCCGGTAAGCAATCTGGCTGCCTCCCGCTGGACTAGTTGGAGTTTCCGAGCAGTCTTCAAAGGCAACCCCACGTAGAGTGCGTTGCAGTAATCCAATCGGGATGTAACAAGAGCATAGACCACCGTGGCCAAGTCCGACTTCCCAAGGTATGGTTGATGGCGGAGGGCCATCGCTTCAAGTTTTGCACCTGTATGAGGCTGCAATCCCTATCACATTCCAGCTGGGCTTTTGGGAGTTGCAACCTGCCATGTTGGGAAAAGATGCTCTTGCTATCTTTGGTTGGAATTACCATAACATTTCGGATCAATAGATAGATAGGTTGAGAAATAGACACACAACTGAGGAAAGCGAGGAAGAGGAGAGGCCAAGAGCCCACCCTTTGCCATTCTCCCCAACCCTTGCAGCCCTGAGAGATGGTGCAATCCCAGAAGGCCCTTGATAATTGTTTGTTTCACTTGAGCTGTTTTGTGGCCAGGGTAGGGTGAGTCTTGTAATGAGTATGGATTTGCCGGTAAATAAGTCCCCCTGCTCCTCAGCCCTGTAATAAATGCATTTGCAGTAATCTGGCTATCGTGCAGTGTAATTGCTAGCTGTCAGCCCAAATTGATGTGGCGGGCCCTGACTTTGCTGCCGCCGTGCCCTTCCTTCACGCTGTGATTCCTCCTCGGCCCCATCTCCAAACCACACACACACACTCACAACGCCCTGTCCCCGGAGGGCCCTCTATTTGGTGCAGTCGCTGGAGTGTGACAACCGCTCTTGTGTCCCTCCCGAGTGCATCTGACACGCTGCCTGATCTTGGATCCATGGCAAGGAAAGGAATCTGGGCATCTGGACAGAGAGAAAGCACTGCCAGCAGCCCAGCGAGAGACTCTGGGTTTGGGGTGCCGTTCAACTACTATCGTCCTCATGAATCTATAGCTGTGTTTCTCAACCTTCCTAGTGTCACATCCTCTTAATACAGTTTCTCATGTTGTGGTGACCCCCAACCAGGGCCGTAGCCAGAAAAAAATTTCGGGAGGGGTTGAAATTTGGGGGGGGGGGTTTGAAAATTTCACGGGGGGGGGGGGGGGTTGAAACCTGCCTCCTACCTCACGCTGAAGCAAAGAGCACAGCAGGGGGCAGAGCAGCCTTCAATAGCCTGCAGCTCCGCCCTTGTCAACCACCTCCACCAAGTCTGGCCTCCTTAATGAGAGCATTCAACATCCCCCACCCCAACTTGGTTGCATCACTACTGTTCTGTCGCGCGCTGGGGCTGTAAATAATTGTCTTTACAACGTTGAGTGGACCTACCAGCTAGGAGGCAGGTAAGTCTCTTAATACAGTTTCAGTTAACATCCTCTTAATACAGTTTCTCATGTTGTGGTGACCCCCAACCAGGGCTGTAGCCAGAAAAAAATTTCGGGAGGGGTTGAAATTTTCGGGGGGGGGGTTGAAAATTTTGCAGGGGGGGGGTGAAACCTGCCTCCTAGCTCACGCTGAAGCAAAGAGCACAGCAGGGGGCAGAGCAGCCTTCAATAGCCTGCAGCTCCGCCCTTGTCAACCACCTCCACCAAGTCTGGCCTCCTTAATGAGAGCATTCAACATCCCCCACCCCAACTTGGTTGCATCACTACTGTTCTGTCGCGCGCTGGGGCTGTAAATAATTGTCTTTACAACGTTGAGTGGACCTACCAGCTAGGAGGCAGGTAAGTCTCTTAATACAGTTTCAGTTAACATCCTCTTAATACAGTTTCTCATGTTGTGGTGACCCCCAACCAGGGCTGTAGCCAGAAAAAAATTTCGGAGGGGTTGAAATTTTTGGGGGGGGGGGGGGTTGAAAATTTTGTGGGGGGGGGGTGAAACCTTCTAGCTCACGCTGAAGCAAAAAAAATTTCGGGAGGGGTTGAAATTTTCGGGGGGGGGGTTGAAAATTTTGCGGGGGGGGGGGGGGGTGAAACCTGCCTCCTAGCTCACGCTGAAGCAAAGAGCACAGCAGGGGGCAGAGCAGCCTTCAATAGCCTGCAGCTCCGCCCTTGTCAACCACCTCCACCAAGTCTGGCCTCCTTAATGAGAGCATTCAACATCCCCCACCCCAACTTGGTTGCATCACTACTGTTCTGTCGCGCGCTGGGCCTGTAAATAATTGTCTTTAGAACGTTGAGTGGACCTACCAGCAAGGCAGTAGATGTTCTCCAGCTGGTGTTCTTTGGTCTTTAGGGCTGTTTTCCTGGAAATTCTTTGGAGACTCTTAAGACCTTTCTCCCCCGGAAGGTCTTAAGGGTTGAAGCTTTTGTACAGGGGAAGCTTGCACACATCCTATACATAAACTTACCTTGCTGAGACTAACTAAAAATGGCTCCCTTCCCTTCCCAATTGCCCTGAACAAGGGGCGGGACCAAAACTTAACAATGATGGACAGGTGACTTGCCCTATGACTGCAACCAAAGAAGCCACCTATCTGCAGAGTCCCTGAAACCTAGGACTGCAAGCAAACATTTAATACAAAGCAAATAAAGTTGGAGCTCCTGGTACAGCTGTACCAGAACAACTACATCGGCTATTGCTGCGAGTAATGACAGTGTGAATAAATTGTCAACATTTGGTTGAGATCGTGCTTGCAGTTCTGGAGGGACTCCTAATTTTTTGCATCTCATAGACTTAGCATGGGGATTTGGTTAACCAGTTAAAATTCATGAGTAAACCAGGTTTTTAAAAAAATCTGAAACATTTCGGGGGGGGGTTGAACCCCTAAACCCCCCCCCCCCCTACAGGCCTGCCCCAACCATAAAATTATTCCGTTGCTACTTCATAACTGTCATTTTGCTACTGTTCTGAATCGTCATGTAAATATCTGTTTCCCATCGTGGTCAACTGTGAATTGCACATATGCGCATGCGCAGAGCAGCTTTCGGAACCTTCTAGACATTTTATAAAAAACATTTTGGCGGAAGTTCCGCCATCTTCCCCTCTCGGTAGGTGGAGCTACTGCCCTCAGTTCTCCTCATCCGCCGCCATTAGCAGCAACTAGAGCTACTTCATAATTGTCGTTTTGCTACTGTTCTGAATCGTCATGTAAATATCTGATATGAAGATGGATTTTCATTCACTGGACCACATTTGGCACAAATACCCAATACGCCCAAATTTGAATACTCGTGAGGTTGGGGGTGGGTATTGTTAGGGATTCCTCATCTTCAGAAGAGGAAGGGGAGCAGGGAAGTGCTCAGGAATTGGAGGGAGAAGAAGAATCAGACGATGAGGGTTTGAAAGTGCCCACATTTCTAGAGAGACGAAAAGAGACAGAGCACAGACGCCTTTCAGCTAGCATAGCTGCTAAAAACACTGAGCTAATTGGGGACGCCCTACCACCTGGATGGAGAATTCAGGGCTATTCAACAGCCAATGGGATTTTGGCCTCTATAGTGTCTAGGTCCAGGGAGGTCATGCTCCCCATGCTCTATTCTGCCTTGGTTAGACCACACCTGGAATATTGTGTCCAATTCCGAGCACCACAATTGAAGAGAGATATTGATAAGCTGGAATGTGTCCAGAGGAGGGCGACTAAAATGATCCAGGGTATGGAGAACAAGCCCTATGAGGAGCGGCTTAAAGAGCTGGGCATGTCTAGCCTGAAGAAGAGAAGGCTGAGAGGAGATATGATACCCATGTATAAATATGTGAGAGGAAGTCACAGGGAGGAGGGAGGGAGTTTGTTTTCTGCTTCCCTGGAGATTAGGACACGGAACAATGGCTTCAAACTACAAGAAAGGAGATTCCATCTGAATATTAGGAAGAACTTCCTGACTGTGAGAGCTGTTCAGCAGTGGAACTCTCTGCCCTGGAGTGTGGTTGAGGCTCCTTCTTTGGAAGCTTTAATGTCCCTGGCAAGCCTGAGCTCATTTTGTGCTTTAGCCTTGCAAACCTTCTCCATACAAGAGCTGGCTATTTGTTTGAATTTTTCTTTGGTGATTTCTCCCTTTTTCCACTTCTTGTGTATGTCTTTGTGGAGTCTCAGCCCAGTTAGGCTCCTTCTTTGGAGGCTTTCAAACAGAAGCTGGATGGCCATCTGTTGGGGGTGTTTTGAATGCAGTATTCCTGTTTCTAGGCAGTGGGTTGGACTGGATGGCCCATGAGATTGCTTCCAAGTCTATGATTCTATGAACTGCACAGCATACCACACTCCAAATAAGCTCCATCTTTGGGCTTTCGCTTTGCCCTCAACCGCCCCTGCCCCCCCCCCCGCCCCCCACCTGGCCAGCTGTGCCAATCAGCAGACACTGGTGTTCAAATTAGGCATGCAAACAGGATGTACCATGCAGAGCCCAGGCGATTTGCATAACAATGTATTGATTGCATCATTTATTTGGAGTGACAAAATTTAGACGTCTTCTCGGCGGAGAGTTATGAACCAGCCCCGCATGACAAGCACATAGATGGATGGCGAGGGGAAGGGAGACTTATGCAAAAGCCGCACTCGTAATGCATTCGGGAGGCGGAATTGGACGTTTCTGAGCAGCATATGGGACAGCCGGGTTGAGTTAGATCTATAAGCAAAGCAGCAGATTAATCAACGGACAGCCTTAAGTTCACAAATTGAGAGAAAAACAGGAGAGTCAGCAGATTCGCGTCTCTTCTGCCAAACGGAATATCGAGTATGGAAATGGACAGGGCGATGTAACAGCAAGTAGACAATTCGGCTTCAGGATAGTTGCAAAAGCAAGCTTGGGTTCCCTGTTTGTGGTGATTTAATCAATTTTAGACTTGGATTGTGATGTTTGTCCTCTTCCTTTAATATGTAATATGCATAATATTCCCTTGAATCAACCGTGTTGCTCGCCCCATGGGCTTCTTCTTCAGAGTCCTACCTTGAAAGCACTTACCGTATATACTCAAGTATAAGCCGAGTTTTTGCAGCTCTTTTTTAGGCTGAAAAGCCCCTCCTTGGCTTATACTTGAGTTCTGTGTGGGAGGTTTGGCCCAATTCAATCATTGGTGGGGTTCAGAATGCTCTGTGATTGTAGGTGAACTATACATCCCAGCAACTACAACTCCCAAATGTCAAGATTCTATTTCCCCCAAACTCCATCTGTGTCCATATTTGGGCAGATGGAGTATTCATGCCAAGTTTGGTCCAGATCCATCCTTGTTTGAGTCCACAGATGTAGGTGAACTACAACTCCAAAACTCAAGGTCAATGCCCACCAAACCCATGGGTGGGGCTTTAGCGGAGGGGGGTGGGAGGAGGAGTGCAGGGGCGGGGCGTCGGTGGGTGTGGGCGGGGCTTCGGCGGAGGGGGGTGGGAGGAGGAGGAGTGCAGGGGCGGGGCGTCGGTGGGTGTGGGCGGGGCTTCGGCGGAGGGGGGTGGGAGGAGGAGGAGTGCAGGGGCGGGGCGTCGGTGGGTGTGGGCGGGGCTTTGGCAGAGGGGGGTGGGAAGGAGGAGGAGGAGTGCATGGGTGGGGCGTCGGTGGGTGTGGGCGGGGCTTCGGCGGAGGGGGGGGGGAGGAGGAGGAGCAGGGGCGGGGCGTCGGTGGGTGTGGGCGGGGCTTCGGCGGAGGGGGGTGGGAGGAGGAGGAGTGCAGGGGCGGGGCGTCGGTGGGTGTGGGCGGGGCTTCGGCGGAGGGGGGGGGAGGAGGAGGAGTGCAGGGGCGGGGCGTCGGTGGGTGTGGGCGGGGCTTCGGCGGAGGGGGGGGGGCGGAGGAGTAGTGCATGGGGGGGGATCGGTGGGTGTGGGCGGGGCTTCCCGGAGGGGGGTGGGAGGAGGAGGAGTGCATGGGCGGGGCGTCGGTGGGTGCGGGGCTTCGGCGGAGGGGGGTGGGAGGAGGAGTGCATGGGCGGGGCGTCGGTGGGTGTGGGCGGGGCTTCGAGGGGGGTGGGAGGGAGGAGGAGGAGGAGTGCAGGGGCGGGGCGTCGGTGGGTGTGGGCGGGGCTTTGGCGGAGAGGGGGGTGGGAGGAGGAGGAGGAGGAGGAGTGCAGGGGCGGGGCGTCGGTGGGTGTGGGCGGGGCTTCGGCAGAGGGGGGAGGGAGGTGTGGAGGGTGCGTTGGCCGTTTGGCCATGTGCGCGCGCCGGGGACTTTGCGCCATTGCGCATGCTCAGTTGTTTTGTCGTTTTGTGAGTGTGTTGTTGTGTTGTTTTTTATTTTGATTTGATTTGTTTGTACCTTGTGGGTTGAGGTATGTGCATGGGAATTTTGGTTAATTTCCGTTGGTTTTTTTTTTAGTTTTGCTGTCCCGTTGGATGCCCCTTACAGATTTATATATATAGATTACATGTATTATTTTACTCTGTTATCACTCTGCTGGCTGTTGTATTAGATCACAAGTCGGACACTTCCCGAGTGTCTAGGACTGTGTGATGTATCGGCGAATAAGGCATGCAGATCCGAGTAGGGTGGCCTTTTGCAGCTGACAGATGGTAATTTTGTCAGTGCCAACTGTGTTTAAGTGCAGGCCAAGGAGCTGCTACCACACTCCAGGGCAGAGAGTTCCATTGTTGAATAGATCTCACTGTTCGGAAGTTCTTCCTCTTCAGGATCCTCTGACAAGAATTGCGGAATTCTTTTTTCTTGACTAAGGAAACTAGTCCAATGTGGGCTAGGCAAAACTACGGTGAGGTGGATCTGTAATTGGTTAAATGGACGAACCCAGAGGGTGCTCATTAATGCTTCCTCTTCATTCTGGAAAGAAGTGACAAGTGGAGTGCCTCAGGGTTCCATCCTGGGCCCGGTCCTGGTCAGGATCTTTATTAATGACTTAGATGAAGGGTTAGAAGGCAGGATCATCAAGTTTGCAGACGACACCAAATTGGGAGGGATAGCCAAGACTCCAGAGGACAGGAGCAGGATTCAAAACGATCTTGACAGATTAGAGAGATGGGCCAAAACTAACAAAATGAAGTTCAACAGGGACAAATGCAAGATACTCCACTTTGGCAGAAAAAAAAATGCAAAGATACAGAATGGGGGACGATGCCTGGCTCGAGAGCAGTACGTGTGAAAAAGATCTTGGAGTCCTCGTGGACAGCAAGTTAAACATGAGCCAACAATGTGATGTGGCGGCAAAAAAAGCCAATGGGATTTTGGCCTGCATCAAGAGGAGCATAGTGTCTAGATCCAGGGAAGTCATGCTACCCCTCTATTCTGCTTTGGTTAGACCACACCTGGAATATTGTCCAATTCTGGGCACCACAATTCAAGAGGATATTGACAAGCTGGAATGTGTCCAGAGGAGGGCGACTAAAATGATCAAGGGTCTGGAGAACAAGCCCTATGAGGAGCGGCTTAAGGAGCTGGGCATGTTGAGCCTGAAGAAGAGAAGGCTGAGAGGAGATATGATAGCCATGTATAAATATGTGAGAGGAAGTCACAGGGAGGAGGGAGCAAGCTTGTTTTCTGCTTCCTTGGAGACTAGGACGTGGAACAATGGCTACAAGAGAGGAGATTCGATCTGAACATGAGGAAGAACTTCCTGACTGTGAGAGCCATTCAGCAGTGGAACTCTCTGCCCCGGAGTGTGGTGGAGGCTCCTTCTTTGGAAGCTTTTAAACAGAGGCTGGATGGCCATCTGTCAGGGGTGATTTGAATGCAATATTCCTGCTTCTTGGCAGAATGGGGTTGGACTGGATGGCCCAGGAGGTCTCTTCCAACTCTTTGGTTCTATGATTCTATGACTGCATAATACTATTTTGGCACAAGAATGATTTGTAATGGAGGGATTGGGGAAGAGAGACAGAAGAACGGCCAAACGTTATGCTACTTCTGCAGCTCTAGAGAGGCTGGAGGACTCTCTTTCAGCGCTGTCTCTCTCGCCGCAATAAGGTTTTCCTGTCACGTGCGACAATTTGTAAAGCGCCGGGCTCTCCCGCTGACATGCCGCTACGCCGTTTGTTTCCCTGCAGCTGTCAAGCCAGCATTCAGGTTTAATAAAGGCACCGAAATTAGATAGCAGAACAAGGAATTTCTCTTGCCTAACAATGCAATTATTACGGACATGATTCCCTTCCCCCAGTTTGCCACTCGCCACAAGTCTTCTCCACCGCTGGACTTGAGCAACAAAAAGGAATGAGATGGTGGGGCATATTTGCGCTTGAAAACAAGCTCAATCCAATTGGGTTTTTTTTTTGGCCGATTCAGAGCATTGCATTGGATAGACCACATCAGCTCTAGTTTCTGATATAGGTTGGGAACCACTGCAGTAAAGACTGTGCTGATTCTGGGTAAACATCTCTCACAAAATGTACGGATGCATTTTGGGTTTTTTAATTTGGGGTGCCGATTGAGAACATTGCGTTGGATAGACCACATCAGCTCTAGTTTCTGATATAGGTTGGGAACCACTGCAGTAAAGACTGTGCTGATTCTGGGTAAACATCTCTCACAAAATGTACGGATGCATTTTGGGTTTTTTAATTTGGGGTGCCGATTGAGAACATTGCGTTGGATAGACCACATCAGCTCTAGTTTCTGATATAGGTTGGGAACCACTGCAGTAAAGACTTTGTGCTGATTCTGGGTAAACATATCTCACAAAATGTATGGAAGCATTTTGGGTTTTTTATTTGCGGTGCCGATTCAGAACATTGCATTGGATAGACCACATCAGCTCTAGTTTCTGATATAGGTTGGGAACCACTGCAGTAAAGACTTTGTGCTGATTCTGGGTAAACAACTCTCACAAAATGTACGGATGCATTTTGGTTTTTTTATTTGGGGTGCCGATTGAGAGCATGGCATTGGATAGACCACATCACCTCTAGTTTCTGATATAGGTTGGGAACCACTGCAGTAAAGACTTTGTGCTGATTCTGGGTAAACATCTCTCACAAAATGTATGGATGCATTTTGGTTTTTTTATTTGGGGTGCCAATTGAGACATTGCGTTGGATAGACCACATCACCTCTAGTTTCTGATACAGAACATATGCCATCCAGCAGTCGCCATCTGCTCGCTCACAGAAAACCATATTTAATAAGTCTCTGGACACATTCCAGCTTATCAATATCTCTCTTCAGTTGTGGTGCCCAGAATCTGGACCAAACTTGACACGAATACTCAATATGCCCAAATGTGAACACTGGTGGATTTTGGGGAAAAGAGACTGGAATGGTTTGGTGGGTATTGATTGAATTTTGGAGCTATAGTTCACCTACATCCAGAGGATGTAGGACTCAAACAATGATGGATCTGGACCAAACTTGGCACAAATTCTCAATATGCCCAAATGTGAACACTGGTGGAGTTTGGGGAACATAGACCTTGACATTTGGGAGTCAGATGATGAGGATTTGAAAGTGCCCACATTTCTAGAGAGACGAAAATAGAACACAGAAGGCATTCAGCTAGGATAGCTACTAAAAATGCTGAGCTAATTGGGAGACACCCTAGCACCTACGTGGGGAATTCAGGGCTATAAATCAGCAATAGTCAGCTTTTGATGGTAACAACGACCGTGATACTGCTGTTTTCACTCCAATGGAATCTGTTTTGTGACTGCTGCTAAGGACTTAGTTCATTCCCATTGTCTGATGGAAGACTGGCGTTTCTTTTGGGATGTGGTAAGAGACTTGAATTTGTGTCTGGATTAAGACTTCCTTGCGTTCTTTTGCACTTTTCAATTGCATTTGCTTATCCTTTGTATTTGCTGAAGTAAAACATTTTTCTTTTACTTTTAATACTAGCCGTCCCCTGCCACGCGTTGCTGTGGCCCACATAGGGGTTCTGTGTGGGAGGTATGGCCCAATTCTATCGTTGGTGGGGTTCAGAATGCTCTGTGATTGTAGGGGAACTATAAATCCCAGCAACTACAACTCCCAAATGTCATGATTCTGTTTTCCCCAAACTCCACCAGTGTTCACATTTGGGCATATTGAGTATCCGTGTAGAGTTTGGTCCAGATCCATCATTGTTTGACTCCACAGTGATCTCTGGATGTAGGTGAACTACAACTCCAAAACCAAAGGACACTGCCCACCAAACCCTTCCAGTATATTCTGTTGGTCATGGGAGAACTGTGTGCCAAGTTTGGTTCAATTCTATCATTGGTGGGGTTCAGAAGCTCTTTGATTGTAGGTGAACTATAAATCCCAGCAACTACAACTCCCAAATGACAAAATCATATATTTTTTTAGTGAAGGACATGCATTGGACTGTTAGGTGTCTTGTGTCCAAATTTGGCATCAATTCATACAGTGGTTTGTGAGTTCTGTTAATCCCACAAACGAACATTACATTTTTATTTATATAGACTGTCTAAAGGCTGTTTTTGAAGGGCAATTCAGGACAGGTATTGACTTTGTCATTTGGGAGTTGTAGTTGCTGGGATTTATAGTTCACCTATAAATCCGAACCCCAGCAACGATAGAACTGGGCCAAATTTCCCAAGCAGAACCCCCATGACCAAAAAGAAAATGCTGTGTTTTCTGATGGTCTTTGGAGACCCCTCTGACACCCCCTTGCAACCCCTCCAGTGGTCCTGACCCCCAGGTTGAGAAACGCTGTTCTAATCTGAACTCATTGGTTTGAGCCCTACTCTCAGTAGCAGAAAGGCAAGTCAGGATCCCATTGCGCCTGGCATCATTCATGCATGGTAAGGACACTGTTCAGCATGGCCCTATACATTAGCTCTGCCTACACCGGGATTGTGGCACAGCTGGCTGAGTGTCAGCTGCATTAAGATCACTCTGACCAAAAAAGGTCATGAGTTCGAAGCCAGCCCGGGTTGGAGTGGGTTTCTAACCAATTGTGTGTAGCCTGTTGTTGACCTTTGCAACACCTGTCAAGTAGGAAAATTAGGTACCACCTTAAAGTGTGGGGAGGCTAAATTAACTGATTTATGAGGTCATAAAGAAGACTCCAGCAAAGCATTCCAGCGGGGAAGCATGCGGGGAATGCGGAAGTGCTTCATCAGCGTCACAGATGGACGAGGAAAGCGACAGCTCCCCTGGTGGCCAGAAAAAAGTTAAATAGCCTCTGTGTATGTCTGTATATGTTTGTATGTCAAAAATTGGCATTGAATGTTTGCCATATATGTGTACACTGTAATTCGCCCTGAGTCCCCTGCGGGGTGAGAAGGGCGGAATAGAAAAGCTGTAAATAAATAAATAAATACATCCCCTGTTGAACAAGAAGGGAGGGTCGGCGAGCAGAAAGACTCCTTTAACTCACTTTTATTTGTCCTCAAAATTGCTATTGATCACAGCATGCTTGATCTCTGCTCAGTCATTTCTTTCCCCCTCTCATGATAAGGAATGATGTCAGCTGGAACTGAAATGCTTTCCGGGGTGAGGAAAAGGCACTGGGTGATGAGATAGATAGATGATGGATAGATGGATATATCTATATAAATAAAAGTGTAATGTTGGTTTGTGGTATTCACAGAACTCAAAAACCCCTGGGTGAATTGGCACCAAATTTGGACACGGTACACCTAACAACCCAATGTATGTTCTCCACTCAAAAAAACCCCCACGAAAACAAAAAGCAGAAAGGACTTCCGAACTACATCTCCACAAAGGAGAAACTGCATGTCTACAAAGAGACCCATGGCCATGCCTCCTCCTCCTCCTCGCGGGGAAACAGCCGGCCATTAAAGCTTGAAGAGCCAGGCATGCGTGCATGCCCCCCCCCCACACACACACAAGCGAGAGTGGGCACCATGGGAGTGGAGGGGGAGGCTTGCCGCATGGAGCCCCTTCTCTTTCCCTGCTCTGCCAGGAGGGCAGTCTCCTCTTCCTCCACCTTTTCCTGTTGGAAGAGGCCGGCGGGTGGGGGAGGAACTTTCGGTAGACCCTTCTTTCTTTTTTAACTCACCTGCTCACCTGTCTCCGGCAACATGAGCACACATTTCACACACACACACACAGGAGGTAGCTGCCTCTGCCACACAGGGGTCGCGGCATTAGGAAGGTTGAGAAACACTGGTCTAGAGGCATTCTCTTCTGACGTTTCGCCTGCATCTATGGCAAGCATCCTCAGAGGTAGTGAGGTCTGTTGGAACTAGGAAAATGGGTTTATATATCTGTGGAATGACCAGGATGGGACAAAGGACTCTTGTCTGCTGGAGCTAGGTGGGAATGTTTCTTTTTTTTTTTTTAATATAATTTTTATTGAATTTCCGATTTACATTTAAAATACGAGAAAATACGAGGCTACTGGGAGATGTGAAATGTGAAAGCGACGAGGACCCCGAAAAAGAAATGTGTTGCGTGAAAGGAAATAAGAGAGTTAAAGGGAACAAAAGAATGGAGAGGAGGGAGAAAGTAGAAAGGAGGAAGAAAAAGGGAAAGGGAAAAAGGGAAAAAAAGAGATTTGTGATAGATATAAAGCCCAAAGCCTGAATAAAAGCAAGAGTAATAGTTGTTGTTGACTTCCTGGAGTCTTCTTGAGGTCTGCTCTGCCTTCTTTCTTCACTTCCTTTTTTTTCTCTTCTCTCCTCAACTTCTTTCTTCTTCTCTTCCTTCTCTCTTTCTCTTCCTTGATTAGATCAGAATCTTTTTATTCCTGTGTCTGAAATAGTCCATCATTTCTTCCCAATTCGTTTCTTTCATATTCATCCCTCTACTTCTTGATATTAAGAAAGTAAGTCTGTCCATATTCTTAATTTCCAAGATTTTTGTTAGTCTCTCATTCTCATCCGGTATTTCCTTTTGCTTCCATTTTCTAGCGTAGCAAATCCTTGCTGCCGTTGTTATCAAGAAAAGAATTTTGTCTGAATTTTTTTCTATTTTTAATTCGTGCATACCTAATAGGAAAAGTTCCGCCTTCCATGGGATTCTAATTTTTAAAATTTCTTGTAATTCTTTTTGAACCCCTCTCCAATATTCTTTTGCCCTTTTACAGGTCCACCAAATATGAAAATATGACCCCTCTTCTTCCTTGCATTTCCAGCAATTTGTGCTGGAATTCTTGTTACATTTCCCTAGGTGGGAATGTTTCAACTGACCACCTTGATTAGCATATAATGGCCTGACAGTGCCTGGAGCAAACTTTTGTTGAGAGGTGATTAGATGTCCTTGTTTGTTTCCTCTCTGTTGTTGTGCTGTCGTAATTTTGGAGTTTTTTTTAATACTGGTAGCCAGATTTTGTTCATTTTCATGGTTTCCTCCTTTCTGTTGAAATTGTCCACATGCTAATCATGGATAATTGTGGATAAGGAAATTGTACTGCCATCATCGTCGATCGCAAACTAGATCGGGGTATAGGGTGGCAACCTGTGCTGGACGGGGTTACACTCCCCTTGAAAGCATAGGTCCGCAGTTTGGGAGTCCTCTTGGATTCATCGCTCATGCTTGAGGCTCAGGCGTCGGCGGTGTCCGGGAGGGCTTTTGTACAATTGAGACTCGTGCGCCAACTGCGACCGTACCTCGCGAAGGCTGATCTGGCCAGAGTGGTCCATGCCTTGGTCACCTCCAGATTGGACTACTGCAATGCGCTCTACGTGGGGCTGCCCTTGAAAACGGTTCGGAAATTCCAACTGGTCCAACGGGCAGCAGCCAGGATGCTAACTGGGGCTCCTTACAGAGAGAGGTCAACCCTCCTGTTCAAGGAGCTCCACTGGCTGCCATTTATTTTCCGAGCCCAATTCAAGGTGCAGGTGCTTACCTACAAAACCCTAAACGGTTTGGGACCTGCCTACTTGAGTGACCGCATCTCCGTCTATGAACCCACACGTTCACTTCGGTCATCTGGTGAGGCCCTGCTCGTGATTCCGCCTGTGTCACAAGCGCGGTTGGTGGGGACACGAGACAGGGCCTTTTCTGTGGTGGCCCCCCGACTCTGGAACACCCTCCCAAAAGATCTTAGACAGGCCCCTACATTGGCAGTGTTCAGAAAGAACCTGAAGACCTGGCTGTTCTGATGTGCCTTCCCAGATTAGGAAATCTCCAATACCAAGTCCCAGAAGCACTTTTAGTAGAACTAAGATTATTGCACACCGCACACTGCACTTGCCCTATAATACTCATATACCACCTGCCACATCAGCACTTTTAATCCTGTACCCATTATTTATTTATTTATTTATTTACTGTGCTTATAGACCGCCGTTCTCAGCCCTGGGGCGACTCACGGCGGTGTACAACATGTAAAATCAGGTGCAATTTACAACATAAGCCAACATCAACTAGCAATATCAAAAACAACATTAAACAACAACATCAATATCAATAATACAATTACAATAAGTCATTCAAGACGTCTCATCGTTGAACCACAATCCAAATCTCATTATCCGTGTTCCGTTCCAATCGTCATTGCCAATTGTTGCAGCACTTACTCAAACGCCTTCTCAAACAACCA
>NW_026844700.1:22078754-22158711 GCF_025583915.1 Anolis sagrei ordinatus | reverse complement strand
CACCCCTACAATTTACCCCAATCAGCCCTACATATGTGGTTCTCAGATGTATTGTTTTGCTTAAGTACAGAGTGGAGTTTGGAATGCTCTTTGATTGTAGGTGAACTATAAATCCCAGCAACCACAACTCCCAAATGGCAAAATCAATCTCCCACCCAACGCCACCAGTGTTCAAATTTGGGTGTATCGGGTATTTGTGCCAAATTTGGTCCAGCGAATGAAAATACATCCTGCCTATCAGATATTTACATTATGCTGCATAACAGTAGCAAAATTACACTTGTGAAGTTGTCATGAAAATAATTTGCTGGTTGGGGGTCACCACAACATGAGGAACTGTATTAAGGGGTCATGGCATTAGGAAAGTTGAGAACCACTGCATTATGGGATCCCCTATTTTAGAGTTAGAGACCAATGTTATGAAATTCTGGGAGTTGTAGCTTTAGTAAAGGTAAAGGATTTCCCCTGACATTAAGTCCAGTTGTGTCCAACTCTGGGGGTTGGTGCTCATCTGCATTTCGAAGCCAAAGAGCCGGCGTTGTCCGTAGACACCTCCGAGGTCATGTGGCCGGCATGACTGCATGGAGCGTCCTTACCTTCCCGTCGGAGCGATACCTATTGATCTACTCACATTTGCATGTTTTCAAACTGCTAGGTTGGCAGAAGCTGGGGCTGACAGCAGAAGCTAACGCCGCTCCCCGGATTCGAACCTGCAACCTTTCGGTCAACAAGCTCAGCAGCTCAGCGCTTTAATCCGCTGTGCCATCGGAGGTTCTCTATTAAAGAGTGCTGGTATCTCACCCAGTTACAGTTCCCAGGAATCAAAGCACTGAGCCATGGCGTCAAACTGCATTAATTTGACAGGGTTGAATGAAAAGTAATGCCTCCACCTTGGGTTTGGATGGGAATATTTTTATAAATCAGACGCAGAAATAATTCTTAGAATGTGCTCTTTAATGACCACTATTCACTTTCCCACATAATCACCAGACAATTGGATACATTTCTGCCAGCGATTAACAAGTTATTTGAAGCCGTCGCGGAAGAAGTCGACACTTTCCGCAACCCATCGTGCACAGATAGCCAAACAAAGCAATAATGTGACCCACACGTTCTTGTGAAATGCCGATTACGCTTGAAATTTCTCTCCGATACAACGATTGTTCTGAATCACACAATCACCAGACAATTGGATACATTTCTGCCAGCGATGAACAAGTTTTCTGAAGCCGTCACGGAAGAAGTCGACACTCTGTTTTCGCAACCAGCGTCTCACAGTTCTCTCATCCTGGGTACCCATCGTGCACAGATCTTCCGATAGCCAAGCAAAGATCTGGACCACATCTTGGCATGCATACCCGATATGCCCAAATTTGGGTTTTGAAGGGAATTGGCCTGGACATTTAGGAGTTGTAGATACTGGGATTTATAGTTCACTTGCAATCAACAAACACTCTGAACTCCACCAAAGATGGAATTGGACCAAATTTGGCACACAGAGCCCCCGTTACTAGCAAAAAAAATACTGGGGATCTTTGGGGGAAATTCATCTTGATTTGAGGGAGTTGTAGTTCATCCAGAGCCCCCATGACTAACTCAACCTACTGAGGGAATTAAGAGGACTGACTCGCCATAATGGGAGTTGTAGTTCACCCTGCAGCCAGAGAGCACACTGAACCCCACCCATGATGCATCTAGAACAAACTTGCTCAACATAACAAAGTGTAAGTAGTGTACTGATGGGATTTCAGGGGGTTAGCCTGGCAGGATGGGAGTTGTAGTTCATCCACAACCTTATGCATTTTGTACAATTAAAAAACTGACTTTTTTCAAATAACTTGGGCAACACTGAGTACCCAAGCTAGTACATAATATTTTATACTGTTTTATGCAGTCTAGTGAAAACATGAGGGCATTGAGATACCCATGCGCGTTTCTCTTGCTTTTATCCTCTCTTCCAGAATGGCTCTTAATTTTCCACTGTGGTTAATCTATTGTGTGTTTCTGCTTTGAAAAACAAACACGCCAACAAATGCGCTTCTCTAAAAACGCTGCCTTTCGGTGGCCTAAGGCACTTTGAAGTATATTAAAAAGGCACGATCATAGAAACGTACTACATAAAGCTGACCCTCCAAAAATGTTACGAATAGCCCTTGGCGAGTGCTTGAAGTCCAGTGACATAACAGAACTTAGCATAATATACCTGAATGGACGAACACAGAGAGTGCTCACTAATGCTTCCTCTTCATCTTGGAAAGAAGTGACGAGTGGAGTGCCATCATCAGGGTTCTGTCCTGGGCCCGGTCCTGTTCAACATCTTTATTAATGACTTAGATGAAGGGCTAGAAGGCAGGATCATCAAGTTTGCAGACGACACCAAATTGGGAGGGATAGCCAATACTCCAGAAGACAGGAGCAGAATTCAAAACGATCTTGACAGATTAGAGAGATGGGCCAAAACTAACAAAATGAAGTTCAACAGTGACAAATGCAAGATACTCCACTTTGGCAGGAAAAATGAAATGCAAAGATACAGAATGGGTGACGCCTCGCTCGAGAGCAGTACGTGTGAAAAAGATCTTGGAGTCCTCGTGGACAACAAGTTAAACATGAGCCAACAATGTGATGTGGCGGCAAAAAAAGCCAATGGGATTTTGGCCTGCATCAATAGGAGCATAGTGTCTAGATCTAAGGAAGTAATGCTACCCCTCTATTCTGCCTTGGTTAGACCACACCTGGAATATTGTGTCCAATTCTGGGCACCACAATTCAAGAGAGATATTGACAAGCTGGAATGTTTCCAGAGGAGGGCGACTAAAATGATCAAGGGTCTGGAGAACAAGCCCTATGAGGAGCGGCTTAAAGAGCTGAGCATGTTTAGCCTGAAGAAGAGAAGGCTGAGAGGAGATATGATAGCCATGTATAAATATGTGAGAGGAAGCCACAGGGAGGAGGGAGCAAGCTTGTTTTCTGCTTCCTTGGAGACTAGGACGCGGAACAATGCTTCAAACTACAAGAAAGGAGATTCCATCTGAACATGAGGAAGAACTTCCTGACTGTGAGAGCCGTTCAGCAGTGGAACTCTCTGCCCGAGTGTGGTGGAGGCTCCTTCTTTGGAAGCTTTTAAACAGAGGCTGGATGGCCATCTGTCAGGGGTGATTTGAATGCAATATTCCTGCTTCTTGGATGGGGTTGGACTGGATGGCCCATGAGGTCTCTTCCAACTCTTTGATTCTATGATTCTATTATTCCGCATCTACCCAGCTTGTAACTCTATCAAAGAGTATTCAGAACTCCACCGACAATGGAATGCTTCTGGAATATGGCCATACAGCCCAGAAAACTCACAGCAAAACAAAAGTATTTTTGTCTCCTCTAGCCATTAATTCTCCACGCAAGGGCTGCAGAAAGAAATTCTTGCCACTGGATGTGCCTGCCTCCAAACACAACCAAACCCTCTATGAATAGTCCCAG
This sequence comes from Anolis sagrei ordinatus, assembly GCF_025583915.1. Taxonomy (NCBI): domain Eukaryota; kingdom Metazoa; phylum Chordata; class Lepidosauria; order Squamata; family Anolidae; genus Anolis; species Anolis sagrei. The sequence goes on along the minus strand of NW_026844700.1, from coordinate 22,155,237 downwards.
GGTCAAAGCTCAACTCTCCAGTGGTTTGCGTTGCCACCTGCTGTAATGCGACCGCAAAGCCCGCATTGGGGAGCTTGTCCCATAGGACTGCTCCTTCCCACATCCGTTCCTGCATGAATAAACACTGTGCCAAAAGGCTCGGAAGTGTTTGTAAAATCTCACGCGTGAAAAAACGCATCTAACAGCTCACAAAAGAGCGTGAGACAGTGTGGCTTGCTTCTGTGCGTGTGCCACCCAGATTTCAGCTCTTTGCGACGGACGCGGAGGATTCAGACATTCAGTAAGACTGAACCAAGAAGGGGAATATGTGCCCTGAGAACCAACTGGGCAAATTCCAGGAGAGAAGAGATAAATGGAAACCAGAGTTCACGTGAACCTCTTGCCCTCAGGGCTCCGGTGCTAATCACGCGACTGGCATCCTTGGGTGGTGCCCTGCCCTTGCCACTCAGCCTGGCATCCCCCCAACCTGAGACCTGACCTCACCAGCGACCGCATGCCAGCCGGCCCCGCTGGTGTTAATTATGTGCTCGGTAAATCTCACTTGGGCTCCAGCAGTGGTTGGGAGGTGGGTGAGTGGGAGGAGTATATACATTAAATGCTTGAGCTCCTCTGGAGTCATTGCCTGCGTTTAAAAAGGGAGGTGCAGCAAAAGAAAAGGGCAAAGGGGCCTGAGCATACACTCTTGCCATGTAGAATGGCTGCAGCATGGGGAAGGGGAGTATTCCTTAGGCGACCCCTCGTTGGCTGAGTAGGATAGTCTTCTTCTTGTGGGTCCGTAAATTATTTTGAAGGGTATCATAGAATCATAGAATCAAAGAGTTGGAAGAGACTTCATGGGCCATCCAGTCCAACCCCCTGCCAAGAAGCAGGAATATTGCATTCAAAGCACCCCTGACAGATGGCCATCCAGCCTCTGTTTAAAAGCTTCCATAGGAGGAGCCTCCACCACACTCCGGGGCAGAGAGTTCCACTGCTGAACGGCTCTCACAGTCAGGAAGTTCTTCCTCATGTTCAGATGGAATCTCCTCTCTTGTAGTTTGAAGCCATTGTTCCATTGCGTCTTAGTCTCCAGGGTGCCAAGTTTGGTCCAGATCCATCATTGTTCGAGTCCACAGTGATCTCTGGATGTAGGTGAACTACAACTCCAAAACCAAAGGACACTGCCCACCAAACCCTTCCAGTATTTTCTGTTGGTCATGGGAGAACTGTGTGCCAAGTTTGGTTAAATTCCATCATTGGTGGGGTTCAGAATGCTCTTTGATTGTAGGGAACTATAAATCCCAGCAACTACAACTCCCAAATGACAAATTCCATTTTTTTAGTGATGGTCACTCCTTGGGTTAGTAAGTGTCTTGTGGCCAAATTTGGTGGCAATTCGTCCAGTGGTTTTTGAAGTTCTGTTAATCCCACAAACGAACATTACATTTTTATTTATATAGATGATGATGATAATGATGATGATTATTATTATTATTATTTGAAAAATGACAAGATGAGTCCATAACAAACAAAATCACTCTGCTGGCTGTTGTATTTTATCACACGTCAGACACTTCCCAAGTGTCTAGGACTGTGCGATGTATTGTCGAATAATGCATGCAGATCCCAGTCCTTTTGCAGCTGACGGGTGGAATGGGAAATAGTCGTCCACAGCAGACACCCTGCTGGCTGTTGTATTGGATCACACATCGGACACTTCCCAAGTGTCTAGGACTGTGTGATGTATCGGCGAATAATGTGTGCAGATCCCAGTAAGGTGGCCTTTTGGTAGTAATTTTGTCAGCGCCGATTATGTTTAAGTGCAGACCAAGGTCTTTAGGCACTGCACCCAGTGTGCCGATCACTATTGGGCCACCTTGACTGGCTTGTGCCAGAGTCTTTGCAATACAATCTTTTAATCCTCATATCGTGTCAGCTTTTCTAGTTGTTTCTTTTCAATCCTGCTGTCACCTGGGATTGCAACATCGACGATCCATACTTTGTTTTTTAACACGATTGATCTGCATCTTCTCCCACAGTGAGGGCATTGCTTTCCAGGTGGAAGGCGGTCTCGGTCGGGGTTGGCTTGACGCCTTCCTCTTGGCACGTTTCTCTCTTTCGCCCTCCATTCGTGCCTCTTCAAATTCTGCAGCACTGCTGGTCACAGCTGACCTCCAGCTGGAGCGCTCAAGGGCCAGGGCTTCCCAGTTCTCCGTGTCTATGCCAGAGTTTTAAAGGTTGGCTTTGAGCCCATCTTTCAATCTCTTTTCCTGCCCTCCAACATTCCGTTTTCCATTCTTGAGTTCAGAGTAGAGCAACTGCTTTGGGAGACGGTGGTCGGGCATCCGGACAATGTGGCTGGTCCAGCGGAGTTGATGGCGGAGGACCATTGCTTCATTGCTGGTGGTCTTTGCTTCTTCCAGCATGCTGACGTTTGTCCGCTTGTCTTCCCAAGAGATTTGCAGATTTGCAGCACTGAAGCAATCGCTCCAGGAGTTGCATGTGACGTCTGTTGACAGTCCACGTCTCGCAGGCATATAGCAGGATTGGGAGGACAATAGCTTTATAAACAAGCACCTTGGTATCCCTACGGATGTCCTGGTCCTCAAACACTCTCTGCTTCATTTGGAAAAATGCCGCACTCACAGAGCACAGGCCGTGTTGTATTTCAGTGTCAATGTTGACATCTGTAGACAGTCCACGTCTCACAGGTGTATAACAGGTTTGCACCTTGGTATTCCTACGGATGTCCAGGTCCTCAAACACTCTCTGCTTCATTTGGAAAAATGCTGCACTCACAGAGCTCAGGCCGTGTTGTATTTCAGTGTCAGTGTTGACATCTGTAGACAGTCCACGTCTCACAGGTGTATAACAGGTTTGCACCTTGGTATTCCTACGGATGTCCAGGTCCTCAAACACTCTCTGCTTCATTTGGAAAAATGCTGCACTCACAGAGCTCAGGCCGTGTTGTATTTCAGTGTCAGTGTTGACATCTGTTGACAGTCCACGTCTCGCAGGCATATAGCAGGATTGGGAGGACAATAGCTTTATAAACAAGCACTTTGGTATCCCTACGGATGTCCTGGTCCTCAAACACTCTCTGCTTCATTTGGAAAAATGCCGCACTCACAGAGCACAGGCTGTGTTGTATTTCAGTGTCAATGTTGACATCTGTAGACAGTCCACGTCTCACAGGTGTATAGCAGGGTTGGGACAATAGCTTTATAAACAAGCACCTTGGTATCCCTACGGATGTCCGAGTCCTCAAACACTCTCTGCTTCATTTGGAAAAATGCTGCACTTGCAGAGCTCAATCCCAGCAACTACAACTCCCAAATGTCAAATTCTATTTCCCCCAAACTCCCCTAGTGTTAACATTTGGGCACATTGAGTATTCCTGCCAAGTTTGGTCCAGATCCATCCTTGTTTGAGTCCACAGTGCTCTTTAGATGTAGGTGAACTACAACTCCAAAACTCTTCTAGTGTTTTCTGTTGGTCAAGGGAGTCCTGTGTGCCAAGTTTGGTTCAATTCCATCATTGGTGGAGTTCAGAATGCTCTTTGATTGTAGGTGAACTATAAATCCCAGCAACTACAACTCCCAAATGACAAAATCATAATTTTTGAGTGATGGTCACTCTTTGTGTTGTGAGACATTTTGTTGCCAAATTTGGTGTGATTTCGTTCATTGGTTGTTTTGTTTTTAAGGTACTCATTACGCACAGAGGATTTATATATATATATAGATTGATTTATTTAGTTTTTATTATATGGTATGTTTTAAGATATTGTAAGCATTGAATTTTACCCTGAATTTTACGGGTTGAGAAAGGCAGTATACAAATACAGTAAATCTATATAAATAAAAATGTAATGTTAGTTCGTGCTACCATCAGAACTCAAAAACCACTGGGGGAATTGACACCAAATTTGGACACAAGACACCTAACAGTCCAATTTATGTCCTCCACTCAAAAAAATTGATTTTGTCATTTGGGAATTGTTGTTGCTGGGATTTATAGTTTACCTACAATCAAAGAGCATTCTGACTCCACCAACAATGGAATTGAACCAGCAACCTCCCATGACCAACAGAAAAAACTGAAAGGGTTTGGTGGGCATTGACCTTGAGTTTTGGGATGTAGTTCACCTACATCCAGAGAGAACACTGTGGACTCAAACAATGATGGATCTACCAAACTTGGCACAATATTCTATATGCCCAAATATGAACACAGATGCAGTTTAAGGGAAATAGACCTTGACATTTGGGAGTTCTGGTTGCTGGGATTTATAGTTCACCTACAATCAAAGAGCATTCTGAACTCCACCAATGATGGAATTGAACCAAACATGGCATACAGAACTTCCATGACCACAGAACACACTGGTAGGGTTTGGTGGGCATTGACCTTGAGTTTGGGAGTTGTAGTTCACCTACATCCAGAGAGCACTGTGGACTCAAACAATGATGGATCTGGACCAAACTTGAGACAAAAATTCCATATGCCCAAATGTGAACACTAGTTGAGTTTGGGGGAAATAGACCTTGACATTTGGGAGTTGTAGTTACTGGGATTTATAGTTCACCTACAATCAAGAGCATTCTGAACTCCACCAAGGATGGAATTTAACCAGACTTGGCACACAGAACTCCCATGACCAGCAGAATATACTGGAAGGGTGGGAAATAGACCTTGACATTTGGGATTTGTAGTTACTGGGATTTATAGTTCACTACAATTAAAGAGCATTCTGAAACCCACCAACGACAGAAATGGGGCAAACTTCCCACACAGAACCCCCATGACCAACAGAAAATACTTAAGGCCATCCAATCCAACTCTCTTCACCAGGGCAAGAAAACGTAATCAAAGTCCTCCTGACAAAGAGCCATCCAGCCATATAGATAGATAGATAGATAGATAGATAGATAGATAGATAGATAGATAGATATGATTCACACACACAGATATAGTATCATAGATTTGAAAGGGACCCTTAAAGAAGGACTATGATATGTTGCATATTCCAGAGTAGGCAAACCAGACACTCTCCACATCAACACTGACAAACAACAAGAAATACTGTTTACTCACAAGCATAAAGGAATTACATATATTAGAAACCAACACTTTCTCATTACTTTATTTTCCAGATCACCAGACTGGGCCACAGCAACGTGTGGCAGGGGACAGCTAGTAAATAATAAATAAATAAACAGTATTAAAGGGTCTCAGCACTAGGAAGGTTGAGAAACACTGTGGTATAAGTACTCCACTGGGAGATAACTCCACTCGTTTTTATGGTGATGAGACTGTGTGTCTGAAAAGGATGTGCTATGTGTGTGTCAAATCATCAGTTTTAAACAGCCATGTGGGTTAAGCCTGGCTGAAATGTGTGGCAAACCCGGCACTGAGCTAACTGCCTGGCTCCTTGGCAACTGCAAAGCTCTTTCAATGCGCAGGGCAGCGAGTGACTGAACTGTGTGTCAGCATTAACCGGGCATCGCGTGATGACCTTCCATTTGCTGCCCAACATCGCTGTGAGTTTGGCCTCAAAGGCCAGGAGCAGAGGCTTGGTTGGGGTAGGCAGGAGATGGCTGGATGCCAGTCCACGGACAAGGGTCACCAGCCAAAAAAGGACGGGAAACAGTGATGGGGAAGCAAGAGCAAGGACTTAAGAGCCTCCCTTGCAGCCCTATGCAGGAAAGACAGCCACCGAGAGGAAAGAGATGCATGCCCATGCACACAGGTCCCATTCGAGGAGACGCAGCAGAGTCACGAAGGACATTTCACGGCGACCGATCCATTAACGTGTGCACGGGGCGGGGAAAAGGCGGCGGTTCCTCACGGCTCCCTGTGGGGTGACTAACAGACCAATTAAACTGCCAATAAAAAATTTAATCAAGTAATAATGCACCTTACTTTGTTTAATTAGTGTTCTGTCAAGTGAATGAATATTTAAGATGAGCGCCGTGGAGCCCTGTGCCAGGCCTGGCCCCCAGCAGGCAGGCGAAAGCAATAAGCGAGCTTGGCAGCCCGGCGGCCACATTTCAATTACACTGACAGCTTCCCCTCGATGAGGCAGTATTGATCGCGGGCAATTAGGCCATCCGAAGGGCCGGGCCAGGATGGCATGGGCATGAAAGGGGGCTGTGATCAGAGGTGGCCCTAGGTCATTTTCAACGGTAAGCAAAAAGTATTTTGGTGCCCCCCCCCCCCCAACCAATATTTTCTGTTCGTCGTGGGAGTTCTGTGTGCCATATTTGGTTCAATTCCATCATTGGTGGAGTTCAGAATGCTCTTTGATTGTAGGTGAACTATACATCCCAGTAACTACAACTCCCAAGTGTCAAGGTCTATTTCCCCCAAACTCCACCAGTGTTCACATTTGGGCATATTGAGTATTCATGTCAAGTTTGGTCCAGATCCATCATTGTTTGAGTCCACAATGTTCTCCGGATGTAGGTGAACTACAGCTCCAAAACTCAAGGTCAGTGCCCACCAAACCCTTCCCATATTTTCTGTTGGTCATGGGAGAACTGTGTGCGAAGTTTGGTTCAATTCCATCGTTGGTGGAGTTCAGAATGCTCTTTGATTGTAGGTGAACTATACATCCCAGTAACTACAACTCCCAAGTGTCAAGGTTTATTTTCCCCCAAAAGCGCCTCAAGAGCGCCCCTGGGCAACTATACTGCAAGTGCTTACTTTGCGTAATGACTGAGCTGCCCCTGGCTGCAATGAGGGCAGGCTGGGCTGGGTACCGCACACATCTATACACACAATAAAACCGAAAATATGTATGTGTATGTGCCTGGGGTGTCCACTTACACATACAAGCTTCTGCCTCCGCAAACAACTATAGCTCCCACTGCTCAGGAGACACCAAAGGCCCTCTTCCCAATGACATTGCAGGTTATAGAGAGCGTCATGAACATAATAATAACAATCATCATCATCATCATAATCGTCATTATCATCTATATAAATAAAAATGTAATGTTCGTTTGTGCTATTCACAGAACTCAGAAACCACTGGGGCAACTGACACCAAATTTGGACACTCTGTCCCTAACAACCCAATGTATGTTCTCCACTCAAAAAAACAAGGAAAACAAAAAGTAGAAATGACTTCTAAACTGCATGTCCACAAAGGAGAAACTGCTTCTCTCCCTCCCTTCCCTTCTTTCCTCCCTTTCCTTTCTTTCCTTTTCTTCTTTCCCTCCTTCCCTTCCTTCCTGTCCCTCCTTCCTTTTTCCTTTCCTTCTTTTCCTCCCTCCCTCCCTTTCCTCCTCCTTTCCCTTTCTTCATTTCCTTCCCCCTCCTTTCTTCACCCCCTCCTTTCTTTCCCTCCTTCCTTCCTTCCTTCTCCTTCCTTCCTCCCTCCCTTCCTGTCCCTCCTTTCTTTTCCTTTCTTCCCTTCTTTCCCTCCCTCCCTTCCTTTTTCCTTCCTTCCTTCCCCTTCTTCCCTTTCCTTCTTTCTATGTAAGATATAAATGCAATATTAAATGGAAGGGACAGTCAAGAAGTAACGAGAGAAGGAGGGAAAGAGGGAAGGAAGGAGAGAAGGAGGGAGGGAAAAAAGGAAAAAAAGAAAGATAGAGAAGCAAGGAAGGAGAGAAGGAAATAAAAAAGTGAAAGGAAAAAGAGAAGGAAGGAAGGAGAGAAGGAACGAAAGATAGGGAAGGAAGGAAGGATGTAACCAAAGAGCAAAGAAAGGGAGGAAAGAAACAGATAGAGATGGAAGAAAGATGAGAGATAGGGAAAGAAAAAGAGGAAAGGGAGGAAAGAGGAAAGGGAGGAGAGAAAGTGGGAGGGAAGGTTGGCCACAGCAACGTGTGGCGGGTATAGTTATTCTATATAAATAAAAATGTACTGTTTGTTTGTGGGATTAACATAACTCAAAAACCACTGGACGAATGGCCACCAAATTTCGCCACAAGACACCTACTAACCCAAGGAGTGACCATCACTCAAAAAAAAATTTTTCCATTGCGAGTTGGTGGAGTTCACCTACAAAGAGAATTCTGAACTCCACCAATGATGGAATTGACCAACAGAAAACACTAGAAGGGTTTGGTGGACATTGACCTTGAGTTTGGGAGTTGTAGTTCATCCACATCCAGAGAGCACTGTGGACTCAAACAATGATGGATCTGCAGAGGCGGCCCTAGGTAATTTTCAATGGTAAGCAAACAGTATTTTGCTCCCCTCCCCCAAATCAATCATTGATATATATTTTCTGTTTGTCATGGGAGTTCTGTGTGCCATATTTGGTTCAATTCCATCATTGGTGGAGTTCAGAATGCTCTTTGATTGTAGGTGAACTATACATCCCAGTAACTACAACTCACATATGTCAAGGTCTGTTTTCCCCCAAGAGCGCCTCAAGAGCGCCCCTGGGCAAAATCAACTATACTGCAAAGGCTTACTTTGCATAATGGTTGAGCCGCCCCTGGATCTGGACCAAACTTGGCACAATTATTCCATATGCCCAAATATGAACACAGATGGAGTTTGGGGGAAACAGACCTTGCAATTTTTGAGTTGTAGTTACTGGGATTTATAGGTCACCTACAATCAAAGAGCATTCTGAACCTCACAAATGACACAATTGGAGCAAACTTCTCACACAGACCCCCCATGACCAACAGAAAATACTTAAAGCCATTGAGTCCAACTCCCTGCACCAGGGCAAGAAAACATAATCAAAGCCCTCCTGACAAAGAGCCATCCAGTCATAAATATAGATAGATAAATATGATTCACACAGAGAGAGATATCATAGATTTGAAAGTGACCCCTAAAGAAGGATAATTATATGTTGCATGTTCCTGAGTAGGCAAATCAGACAATCTCCACATCAACAATGACAAAGAAACAACAAGAAATACTGTTTACCCACAAGCATCAAGAAATGACATATATTAGAAGTCAACACTTTCTCATTACTTTATTTTCCAGGTCACCAGACTAGGTCACAGCAATGCATGGCAGGGGACGGCTAGTAGTAGTAGTAGTAATAATAGTAATAATAATAATAATAATAATAATAATAATAATAATAATAATAATAGGGCAGTTTTCTGGCCTTGTATATTTCTGCCGCTTCTGTGATTGTTCATTTGTATATTGATTCTGTAGTCCATTTGTCAATGGATGTCCAGAATCAGCAGCATCCACCGCGCTCCTTTTTATCCTGTGTGTCAACCGAGCGAGTATAGACTTTGTTTTGATTTGTTTCTCCATAATGCTAACGGATTAGGTGCTCTTAGTTCCACTCCTCAGCTGAGACCTCTCTGACTTGATTGAACCTGCTAGTAGTTACAATACCGCCAGCACAGCTCTCAGCATCCTCGGAGCAGATAAAAATGCCAATGTTTTTACAAATCCCGATGGCATCTAGGCACTTGATGATGGTGTCTAGGCACTTGATGATTCAACTGCAAAAATACTGTGGGACTTTTGAATCCAGACTGACAAAGTTTTGGAACACAATACACCAGACATCACGATTGTGAAAAAGAAAAAGTTTGGATTATTCATGTCGCCATATCAGGTGACAGTTGCGTTGAGGAAAAAGAACAGGAAAAACTCAGCTGGAGAGCTCAAGGGCCAGGGATTCCCAGTTCTCATTGTCTATGCCAGAGTCATAGAATCATAGAATCATAGAATCAAAGAGTTGGAAGAGACCTCATGGGCCATCCAGTCCAACCCCCTGCCAAGAAGCAGGAATATTGCATTCAAATCACCCCTGACAGATGGCCATCCAGCCTCTGTTTAAAAGCTTCCAAAGAAGGAGCCTCCACCACACGCCAGGGCAGAGAGTTCCACTGCTGAACGGCTCTCACAGTCAGGAAGTTCTTCCTCATGTTCAGATGGAATCTCCTCTCTTGTAGTTTGGAGCCATTGTTCCATTGCGTCCTAGTCTCCAGGAAGCAGAAAACAAGCTTGCTCCCTCCTCCCTGTGGCTTCCTCTCACATATTTATACATGGCTATCATATCTCCTCTCAGCCTTCTCTTCTTCAGGCTAAACAGGCCCAGTTCCCTAAGCCGCTCCTCATAGGGCTTGTTCTCCAGACCCTTGATCATTTTAGTCGCCCTCCTCTGGACACATTCCAGCTTGTCAACATCTCCCTTCAATTGTGGTGCCCAGAATTGGACACAATATTCCAGGTGTGGTCTAACCAAGGCAGAATAGAGGGGTAGCATGACTTCCCTAGATCTAGACACTAGACTCCTATTGATGCAGGCCAAAATCCCATTGGCTTTTTTTGCCGCCACATCACATTGTTGGCTCATGTTTAACTTGTTGTCCACGAGGACTCCAAGATCTTTTTCACACGTACTGCTCTTGAGCCAGGCGTCACCCATTCTGTATCTTTGCATTTCATTTTTTCTGCCAAAGTGGAGTCTCTTGCATTTGTCACTGTTGAACTTCATTTTGTCCATCTTTCAATCTCTTTTCCTGCCCATCAACATTCCGTTTTCCGTTCTTGAGTTCTGAGTAGAGCAACCACTTTGGGAGACAGTGGTCGGGCATCCGGACAACGTGACCGGACTATTTATTTATTTATTTCCGTTACTTTTACCCCGCCCTTCTCACCCCCGAGGGGGGACTCAGGGCGGCTTACAGAAGAAGGCACAATTCGATGCCTTTATCACATATACATACATATATAAAAGCAATTAAACAGTTACAAATTAAAATTAAAATCATCAATACAGACAATACAATAACACAATAGTAAACTAATCCTGAGCTCAGCGTTCGGAGTTCCGTAGATCCATTCCGTTTCGTCAAATTCCTGCTCATCATCAAGTCTTCTTTAGCTGCCAGAATGTCCAAATGCCTGGTCCCATATCCAGGTCTTCAACTTTTTCCTAAATGAAAGAAGGGAAGTCGCCGATCTAATCTCCCCGGGGAGTGAGTTCCACAGGTGGGGGCCACCACCGAGACGGCCCTGCTCCTCGTCCCCACCAGCCTCACTTGTGATAGAGGCGGAGTCGAGAGCAGGGCCTCCCCAGAAGGTGGGACGTAGAGGGAGATCCGTTCGGACAGATACACTGGACCGGAACCGTATAGGGTTTTGTAGGTCAAAACCAGCACTTTGAATTGTGCTCGGAATTGGATCGGCAGCCAGTCGAGCTGACACAACAGGTGGGTGGTGTGCTCCCTGTATGTCGCTCCGGTAAGCAATCTGGCTGCCTCCCGCTGGACTAGTTGGAGTTTCCGAGCAGTCTTCAAAGGCAACCCCACGTAGAGTGCGTTGCAGTAATCCAATCGGGATGTAACAAGAGCATAGACCACCGTGGCCAAGTCCGACTTCCCAAGGTATGGTTGATGGCGGAGGGCCATCGCTTCAAGTTTTGCACCTGTATGAGGCTGCAATCCCTATCACATTCCAGCTGGGCTTTTGGGAGTTGCAACCTGCCATGTTGGGAAAAGATGCTCTTGCTATCTTTGGTTGGAATTACCATAACATTTCGGATCAATAGATAGATAGGTTGAGAAATAGACACACAACTGAGGAAAGCGAGGAAGAGGAGAGGCCAAGAGCCCACCCTTTGCCATTCTCCCCAACCCTTGCAGCCCTGAGAGATGGTGCAATCCCAGAAGGCCCTTGATAATTGTTTGTTTCACTTGAGCTGTTTTGTGGCCAGGGTAGGGTGAGTCTTGTAATGAGTATGGATTTGCCGGTAAATAAGTCCCCCTGCTCCTCAGCCCTGTAATAAATGCATTTGCAGTAATCTGGCTATCGTGCAGTGTAATTGCTAGCTGTCAGCCCAAATTGATGTGGCGGGCCCTGACTTTGCTGCCGCCGTGCCCTTCCTTCACGCTGTGATTCCTCCTCGGCCCCATCTCCAAACCACACACACACACTCACAACGCCCTGTCCCCGGAGGGCCCTCTATTTGGTGCAGTCGCTGGAGTGTGACAACCGCTCTTGTGTCCCTCCCGAGTGCATCTGACACGCTGCCTGATCTTGGATCCATGGCAAGGAAAGGAATCTGGGCATCTGGACAGAGAGAAAGCACTGCCAGCAGCCCAGCGAGAGACTCTGGGTTTGGGGTGCCGTTCAACTACTATCGTCCTCATGAATCTATAGCTGTGTTTCTCAACCTTCCTAGTGTCACATCCTCTTAATACAGTTTCTCATGTTGTGGTGACCCCCAACCAGGGCCGTAGCCAGAAAAAAATTTCGGGAGGGGTTGAAATTTTCAGGGGGGGGTTGAAAATTTTGCGGGGGGGGGGGGGGTTGAAACCTGCCTCCTAGCTCACGCTGAAGCAAAGAGCACAGCAGGGGGCAGAGCAGCCTTCAATAGCCTGCAGCTCCGCCCTTGTCAACCACCTCCACCAAGTCTGGCCTCCTTAATGAGAGCATTCAACATCCCTCACCCCAACTTGGTTGCATCACTACTGTTCTGTCGCGCGCTGGGGCTGTAAATAATTGTCTTTACAACGTTGAGTGGACCTACCAGCTAGGAGGCAGGTAAGTCTCTTAATACAGTTTCAGTTAACATCCTCTTAATACAGTTTCTCATGTTGTGGTGACCCCCAACCAGGGCTGTAGCCAGAAAAAAATTTCGGGAGGGGTTGAAATTTTTTGGGGGGGGGGTTGAAAATTTTGCGGGGGGGGGGGTTGAAACCTGCCTCCTAGCTCCCTAGCCAGAAAAAAATTTTGGGGAGGGTTGACAATTTCGGGGGGAGGGGTTGAAAATTTCGGGGGGGGGGTTGAAACCTGCCTCCTAGCTCACGCTGAAGCAAAGAGCACAGCAGGGGGCAGAGCAGCCTTCAATAGCCTGCAGCTCCCCTGTCAACCACCTCCACCAAGTCTGGCCTCCTTAATGAGAGCATTCAACACCCACCCCAACTTGGTTGCATCACTACTGTTCTGTCGCGCGCTGGGCCTGTAAATAATTGTCTTTAGAACGTTGAGTGGACCTACCAGCAAGGCAGTAGATGTTCTCCAGCTGGAGTTCTTTGGTCTTTAGGGCTGTTTTCCTGGAAATTCTTTGGAGACTCTTAAGACCTTTCTCCCGGAAGGTCTTAAGGGTTGAAGCTTTTGTACAGGGGAAGCTTGCACACATCCTATACATAAACTTACCTTGCTGAGACTAACTAAAAATGGCTCCCTTCCCAATTGCCCTGAGCAAAGGGCGGGACCAAAACTTAACAATGATGGACAGGTGACTTGCCCTATGACTGCAACCAAAGAAGCCACCTATCTGCAGAGTCCCTGAAACCTAGGACTGCAAGCAAACATTTAATACAAAGCAAATAAAGTTGGAGCTCCTGGTACAGCTGTACCAGAACTACATCGGCTATTGCTGCAAGTAATGACAGTGTGAATAAATTGTCAATATTTGCTTGAGATAGTGCTTGCAGTTCTGGAGGGACTCTTAATTTTTTGCATCTCATAGACTTAGCATGGGGATTTGGTTAACCAGTTAAAATTCATGAGTAAACCAGGTTTTTTAAAAAAATCTGAAACATTTCGGGGGGGGGGGTTGAACCCCTAAACCCCCCCCCCCCTCACTACAGGCCTGCCCCAACCATAAAATTATTCCGTTGCTACTTCATAACTGTCATTTTGCTACTGTTCTGAATCGTCATGTAAATATCTGTTTCCCATCGTGGTCAACTGTGAATTGCACATATGCGCCTGCGCAGAGCAGCTTTCGGAACCTTCTAGACATTTTATAAAAAACATTTTGGCGGAAGTTCCGCCATCTTCCCCTCTCGGTAGGTGGAGCTACTGCCCTCAGTTCTCCTCATCCGCCGCCATTAGCAGCAACTAGAGCTACTTCATAATTGTCGTTTTGCTACTGTTCTGAATCGTCATGTAAATATCTGATATGAAGATGGATTTTCATTCACTGGACCACATTTGGCACAAATACCCAATACGCCCAAATTTGAATACTCGTGAGGTTGGGGGTGGGTATTGTTAGGGATTCCTCATCTTCAGAAGAGGAAGGGGAGCAGGGAAGTGCTCAGGAATTGGAGGGAGAAGAAGAATCAGACGATGAGGGTTTGAAAGTGCCCACATTTCTAGAGAGACGAAAAGAACACAGACAGCGTTCAGCTAGGATAGCAGCTAAAAACGCTGAGCTAATTGGGAGATGCCCTACCACCTGCATGGAGAATTCAGGGCTATTCAACAGCCAATGGGATTTTGGCCTCTATAGTGTCTAGGTCCAGGGAGGTCATGCTCCCCATGCTCTATTCTGCCTTGGTTAGACCACACCTGGAATATTGTGTCCAATTCCGAGCACCACAATTGAAGAGAGATATTGATAAGCTGGAATGTGTCCAGAGGAGGGCGACTAAAATGATTCAGGGTATGGAGAACAAGCCCTATGAGGAGCGGCTTAAAGAGCTGGGCATGTCTAGCCTGAAGAAGAGAAGGCTGAGAGGAGATATGATACCCATGTATAAATATGTGAGAGGAAGTCACAGGGAGGAGGGAGGGAGTTTGTTTTCTGCTTCCCTGGAGACTAGGACACGGAACAATGGCTTCAAACTACAAGAAAGGAGATTCCATCTGAATATTAGGAAGAACTTCCTGACTGTGAGAGCTGTTCAGCAGTGGAACTCTCTGCCCTGGAGTGTGGTTGAGGCTCCTTCTTTGGAAGCTTTAATGTCCCTGGCAAGCCTGAGCTCATTTTGTGCTTTAGCCTTGCAAACCTTCTCCATACAAGAGCTGGCTATTTGTTTGAATTTTTCTTTGGTGATTTCTCCCTTTTTCCACTTCTTGTGTATGTCTTTGTGGAGTCTCAGCCCAGTTAGGCTCCTTCTTTGGAGGCTTTCAAACAGAAGCTGGATGGCCATCTGTTGGGGGTGTTTTGAATGCAGTATTCCTGTTTCTAGGCAGTGGGTTGGACTGGATGGCCCATGAGATTGCTTCCAAGTCTATGATTCTATGAACTGCACAGCATACCACACTCCAAATAAGCTCCATCTTTGGGCTTTCGCTTTGCCCTCAACCGCCCCTGCCCCCCCCCCCGCCCCCCACCTGGCCAGCTGTGCCAATCAGCAGACACTGGTGTTCAAATTAGGCATGCAAACAGGATGTACCATGCAGAGCCCAGGCGATTTGCATAACAATGTATTGATTGCATCATTTATTTGGAGTGACAAAATTTAGACGTCTTCTCGGCGGAGAGTTATGAACCAGCCCCGCATGACAAGCACATAGATGGATGGCGAGGGGAAGGGAGACTTATGCAAAAGCCGCACTCGTAATGCATTCGGGAGGCGGAATTGGACGTTTCTGAGCAGCATATGGGACAGCCGGGTTGAGTTAGATCTATAAGCAAAGCAGCAGATTAATCAACGGACAGCCTTAAGTTCACAAATTGAGAGAAAAACAGGAGAGTCAGCAGATTCGCGTCTCTTCTGCCAAACGGAATATCGAGTATGGAAATGGACAGGGCGATGTAACAGCAAGTAGACAATTCGGCTTCAGGATAGTTGCAAAAGCAAGCTTGGGTTCCCTGTTTGTGGTGATTTAATCAATTTTAGACTTGGATTGTGATGTTTGTCCTCTTCCTTTAATATGTAATATGCATAATATTCCCTTGAATCAACCGTGTTGCTCGCCCCATGGGCTTCTTCTTCAGAGTCCTACCTTGAAAGCACTTACCGTATATACTCAAGTATAAGCCGAGTTTTTGCAGCTCTTTTTTAGGCTGAAAAGCCCCTCCTTGGCTTATACTTGAGTTCTGTGTGGGAGGTTTGGCCCAATTCAATCATTGGTGGGGTTCAGAATGCTCTGTGATTGTAGGTGAACTATACATCCCAGCAACTACAACTCCCAAATGTCAAGATTCTATTTCCCCCAAACTCCATCTGTGTCCATATTTGGGCAGATGGAGTATTCATGCCAAGTTTGGTCCAGATCCATCCTTGTTTGAGTCCACAGATGTAGGTGAACTACAACTCCAAAACTCAAGGTCAATGCCCACCAAACCCATGGGTGGGGCTTTAGCGGAGGGGGGTGGGAGAAGGAGGAGTGCAGGGTCAAGGCGTCGGTGGGTGTGGGCAGGGCTTCGGCGGGAGGGGGTGGGAGGAGGAGTGCATGGGTGGGGCTGTCGGTGGGTGTGGGCGGGGCTTCGGGGGGGTGGGAGGAGGAGTGCAGGGGCGGGGCGTCGGTGGGTGTGGGCGGGGCTTTGGCGGAGGGGGGGGGGGAGGTGCAGGGGCAGGGACTCGGTGGGTGTGGGCGGGCTTCGGTGGAGGGGGGGGGGGAGGAGGAGGAGTGCAGGGGTGGGGTCAGTGGGTGTGGGCAGGGCTTCGCAGAGGGGGGTGGGAGGAGGAGGAGGAGTGCAGGGGCGGGGCGTCGGTGGGTGTGGGCGGGGCTTCGGCGGAGGGGGGGAGGAGGAGTGGGGGCGGGGCGTCGGTGGGTGTGGGCGGGGCTTCGGGGGGTGGGAGGAGGAGGAGTGCATGGGTGGGGCGTCAGTGGGTGTGGGCGGGGCTTCCGGAGGGGGGTGGGAGGAGGAGGAGTGCATGGGCGGGGCGTCGGTGGGTGTGGGCGGGGCTTCGGCAGAGGGGGGTGGGAGGAGGAAGGAGGAGTGCATGGGCGGGGCATTGGTGGGTGTGGGCGGGGCTTTGGCGGAGGGGGGTGGGAGGAGGAGGAGTGCAGGGGCGGGGCGTCGGTGGGTGTGGGCGGGGCTTCGGCAGAGGGGGGAGGGAGGTGTGGAAGGTGCATTGGCCGTTTGGCCATGTGCGCACGCCGGGGACTTTGCGCCATTGCGCATGCTCAGTTGTTTTGTCGTTTTGTGAGTGTGTTGTTGTGTTGTTTTTTATTTTGATTTGATTTGTTTGTACCTTGTGGGTTGAGGTATGTGCATGGGAATTTTGGTTAATTTCCGTTGGTTTTTTTTTTAGTTTTGCTGTCCCGTTGGATGCCCCTTACAGATTTATATATATAGATTACATGTATTATTTTACTCTGTTATCACTCTGCTGGCTGTTGTATTAGATCACAAGTCGGACACTTCCCGAGTGTCTAGGACTGTGTGATGTATCGGCGAATAAGGCATGCAGATCCGAGTAGGGTGGCCTTTTGCAGCTGACAGATGGTAATTTTGTCAGTGCCAACTGTGTTTAAGTGCAAAGAAGGAGCTGCTACCACACTCCAGGGCAGAGAGTTCCATTGTTGAATAGATCTCACTGTTCGGAAGTTCTTCATTTCAGGAAGGCCTTCGACAAGGTCCCCCATGACCTTCTGGTAAGGAAACTAGTCCAATGTGGGCTAGGCAAAACTACGGTGAGGTGGATCTGTAATTGGTTAAATGGACGAACCCAGAGGGTGCTCATTAATGCTTCCTCTTCATTCTGGAAAGAAGTGACAAGTGGAGTGCCTCAGGGTTCCATCCTGGGCCCGGTCCTGTTCAACATCTTTATTAATGACTTAGATGAAGGGTTAGAAGGCAGGATCATCAAGTTTGCAGACGACACCAAATTGGGAGGGATAGCCAATACTCCAGAGGACAGGAGCAGGATTCAAAACGATCTTGACAGATTAGAGAGATGGACCAAAACTAACAAAATGAAGTTCAACAGTGACAAATGCAAGAGACTCCACTTTGGCAGGAAAAATGAAATGCAAAGATACAGAATGGGGGACAATGCCTGGCTCGAGAGCAGTACGTGTGAAAAAGATCTTGGAGTCCTCGTGGACAACAAGTTAAACATGAGCCAACAATGTGATGTGGCGGCAAAAAAAGCCAATGGGATTTTGGCCTGCATTAATAGGACCATAGTGTCTAGATCTAGGGAAATAATGCTACCCCTCTCTTCCGCCTCGGTTAGACCACACCTGGAATATTGTGTCCAATTCAGGGCACCACAATTGAAGAGAAATGTTGACAAGCTGGAATGTGTCCAGAGGAGAGCGACTAAAATGATAAAAGGTCTGGAGAACAAGCCCTATGAGGAGCGGCTTAAGGAGCTGGGCATGTTTAGCCTGAAGAGAAGGCTGAGAGGGGATATGATAGCCATGTATAAATATGTGAGAGGAAGCCACAGGGAGGAGGGAGCAAGCTTGTTTTCTGCTTCCTTGGAGACTAGGACGCGGAACAATGGCTACAAGAGAGGAGATTCCATCTGAACATGAGGAAGAACTTTCTGACTGTGAGAGCCGTTCAGCAGTGGAACTCTCTGCCCCGGAGTGTGGTGGAGGCTCCTTCTTTGGAAGCTTTTAAACAGAGGCTGGATGGCCATCTGTCAGGGGTGATTTGAATGCAATCTTCCTGCTTCTTGGCAGAATGGGGTTGGACTGGATGGCCCATGAGGTCTCTTCCAACTCTTTGATTCTATGATTCTATGACTGCATAATACTATTTTGGCACAAGAATGATTTGTAATGGAGGGATTGGGGAAGAGAGACAGAAGAACGGCCAAACGTTATGCTACTTCTGCAGCTCTAGAGAGGCTGGAGGACTCTCTTTCAGCGCTGTCTCTCTCGCCGCAATAAGGTTTTCCTGTCACGTGCGACAATTTGTAAAGCGCCGGGCTCTCCCGCTGACATGCCGCTACGCCGTTTGTTTCCCTGCAGCTGTCAAGCCAGCATTCAGGTTTAATAAAGGCACCGAAATTAGATAGCAGAACAAGGAATTTCTCTTGCCTAACAATGCAATTATTACGGACATGATTCCCTTCCCCCAGTTTGCCACTCGCCACAAGTCTTCTCCACCGCTGGACTTGAGCAACAAAAAGGAATGAGATGGTGGGGCATATTTGCGCTTGAAAACAAGCTCAATCCAATTGGGTTTTTTTTTTGGCCGATTCAGAGCATTGCATTGGATAGACCACATCAGCTCTAGTTTCTGATATAGGTTGGGAACCACTGCAGTAAAGACTGTGCTGATTCTGGGTAAACATCTCTCACAAAATGTACGGATGCATTTTGGGTTTTTTAATTTGGGGTGCCGATTGAGAACATTGCGTTGGATAGACCACATCAGCTCTAGTTTCTGATATAGGTTGGGAACCACTGCAGTAAAGACTTTGTGCTGATTCTGGGTAAACATATCTCACAAAATGTATGGAAGCATTTTGGGTTTTTTATTTGCGGTGCCGATTCAGAACATTGCATTGGATAGACCACATCAGCTCTAGTTTCTGATATAGGTTGGGAACCACTGCAGTAAAGACTTTGTGCTGATTCTGGGTAAACAACTCTCACAAAATGTACGGATGCATTTTGGTTTTTTTATTTGGGGTGCCGATTGAGAGCATGGCATTGGATAGACCACATCACCTCTAGTTTCTGATATAGGTTGGGAACCACTGCAGTAAAGACTTTGTGCTGATTCTGGGTAAACATCTCTCACAAAATGTATGGATGCATTTTGGTTTTTTTATTTGGGGTGCCAATTGAGACATTGCGTTGGATAGACCACATCACCTCTAGTTTCTGATACAGAACATATGCCATCCAGCAGTCGCCATCTGCTCGCTCACAGAAAACCATATTTAATAAGTCTCTGGACACATTCCAGCTTATCAATATCTCTCTTCAGTTGTGGTGCCCAGAATCTGGACCAAACTTGACACGAATACTCAATATGCCCAAATGTGAACACTGGTGGATTTTGGGGAAAAGAGACTGGAATGGTTTGGTGGGTATTGATTGAATTTTGGAGCTATAGTTCACCTACATCCAGAGGATGTAGGACTCAAACAATGATGGATCTGGACCAAACTTGGCACAAATTCTCAATATGCCCAAATGTGAACACTGGTGGAGTTTGGGGAACATAGACCTTGACATTTGGGAGTCAGATGATGAGGATTTGAAAGTGCCCACATTTCTAGAGAGACGAAAATAGAACACAGAAGGCATTCAGCTAGGATAGCTACTAAAAATGCTGAGCTAATTGGGAGACACCCTAGCACCTACGTGGGGAATTCAGGGCTATAAATCAGTAATAGTCAGCTTTTGATGGTAACAACGACCGTGATACTGCTGTTTTCACTCCAATGGAATCTGTTTTGTGTCTGCTGCTAAGGACTTAGTTCATTGCCCATTGTCTGATGGAAGACTGGTCTTTCTTTTGAGGACCTTGTAAGAGACTTGAATTTGTGTCTGGATTAAGACTTCCTTGCTTTCTTTTGCACTTTTCAATTGCATTTGCTTATCCTTTGTATTTGCTGAAGTAAAACATTTTTCTTTTACTTTTAATACTAGCCGTCCCCTGCCACGCGTTGCTGTGGCCCACATAGGGGTTCTGTGTGGGAGGTATGGCCCAATTCTATCGTTGGTGGGGTTCAGAATGCTCTGTGATTGTAGGTGAACTATAAATCCCAGCAACTACAACTCCCAAATGTCAATATTCTATTTTCCCCAAACTCCACCAGTGTTCACATTTGGGCATATTGAGTATCCGTGTAGAGTTTGGGCCAGATCCATCATTGTTTGAGTCCACAGTGCTCTCTGGATGGAGGTGAACTACAACTCCAAAACCAAAGGACAGTGCCCACCAAACCCTTCCAGAATTTTCTGTTGGTCATGGGAGTTCTGTGTGCCAAGTTTGGTTCGATTCTATCATTGGTGGAGTTCAGAATGCTCTTTGATTGTAGGTGAACTATAAATCCCAGCAACTACAACTCCCAAATGACAAAATCAATTTTTTGAGTGAAGGACATACATTGGGTTGTTAGGTGTCTTGTGTCCAAATTTGGTGTCAATTCGTCCAGTGGTTTTTGAGTTCTGTTAATCCCACAAACCAACATTACATTTTTATTTATATAGACTGTCTAAAGGCTGTTTTTGAAGGGCAATTCAGGACAGGTATTGACTTTGTCATTTGGGAGTTGTAGTTGCTGGGATTTATAGTTCACCTATAAATCCAAACCCCAGCAACGATAGAACTGGGCCAAATTTCCCAAGCAGAACCCCCATGACCAAAAAGAAAATGCTGTGTTTTCTGATGGTCTTTGGAGACCCCTCTGACACCCCCTTGCAACCCCTCCAGTGGTCCTGACCCCCAGGTTGAGAAACGCTGTTCTAATCTGAACTCATTGGTTTGAGCCCTACTCTCAGTAGCAGAAAGGCAAGTCAGGATCCCATTGCGCCTGGCATCATTCATGCATGGTAAGGACACTGTTCAGCATGGCCCTATACATTAGCTCTGCCTACACCGGGATTGTGGCACAGCTGGCTGAGTGTCAGCTGCATTAAGATCACTCTGACCAAAAAAGGTCATGAGTTCGAAGCCAGCCCGGGTTGGAGTGGGTTTCTAACCAATTGTGTGTAGCCTGTTGTTGACCTTTGCAACACCTGTCAAGTAGGAAAATTAGGTACCACCTTAAAGTGTGGGGAGGCTAAATTAACTGATTTATGAGGTCATAAAGAAGACTCCAGCAAAGCATTCCAGCGGGGAAGCATGCGGGGAATGCGGAAGTGCTTCATCAGCGTCGCAGATGGACGATGAAAGCGACAGCTCCCCTGGCGGCCAGAAAAAGTTAAATAGCCTCTGTGTATGTCTGTATATGTTTGTATGTCAAAATTGGCATTGAATGTTTGCCATATATGTGTACACTGTAATCCGCCCTGAGTCCCCTGCGGGGTGAGAAGGGCGGAATAGAAAAGCTGTAAATAAATAAATAAATACATCCCCTGTTGAACAAGAAGGGAGGGTCGGCGAGCAGAAAGACTCCTTTAACTCACTTTTATTTGTCCTCAAAATTGCTATTGATCACAGCATGCTTGATCTCTGCTCAGTCATTTCTTTCCCCCTCTCATGATAAGGAATGATGTCAGCTGGAACTGAAATGCTTTCCGGGGTGAGGAAAAGGCACTGGGTGATGAGATAGATAGATGATGGATAGATGGATATATCTATATAAATAAAAGTGTAATGTTGGTTTGTGGTATTCACAGAACTCAAAAACCCCTGGGTGAATTGGCACCAAATTTGGACACGGTACACCTAACAACCCAATGTATGTTCTCCACTCAAAAAAACCCCCACGAAAACAAAAAGCAGAAAGGACTTCTGAACTACATGTCCACAAAGGAGAAACTGCATGTCTACAAAGAGACCCATGGCCATGCCTCCTCCTCCTCCTCGCGGGGAAACAGCCGGCCATTAAAGCTTGAAGAGCCAGGCATGCGTGCATGCCCCCCCCCCACACACACACAAGCGAGAGTGGGCACCATGGGAGTGGAGGGGGAGGCTTGCCGCATGGAGCCCCTTCTCTTTCCCTGCTCTGCCAGGAGGGCAGTCTCCTCTTCCTCCACCTTTCCCTGTTGGAAGAGGCCGGCGGGTGGGGGAGGGACTTTCTGTAGACCCTTCTTTCTTTTTTTAACTCTCACCTGCTCACCTGTCTCCGGCAACATGAGCACACATTTCACACACACACACACAGGAGGTAGCTGCCTCTGCCACACAGGGGTCGCGGCATTAGGAAGGTTGAGAAACACTGGTCTAGAGGCATTCTCTTCTGACGTTTCGCCTGCATCTATGGCAAGCATCCTCAGAGGTAGTGAGGTCTGTTGGAACTAGGAAAATGGGTTTATATATCTGTGGAATGACCAGGATGGGACAAAGGACTCTTGTCTGCTGGAGCTAGGTGGGAATGTTTCTTTTTTTTTTTTTAATATAATTTTTATTGAATTTCCGATTTACATTTAAAATACGAGAAAATACGAGGCTACTGGGAGATGTGAAATGTGAAAGCGACGAGGACCCCGAAAAAGAAATGTGTTGCGTGAAAGGAAATAAGAGAGTTAAAGGGAACAAAAGAATGGAGAGGAGGGAGAAAGTAGAAAGGAGGAAGAAAAAGGGAAAGGGAAAAAGGGAAAAAAAGAGATTTGTGATAGATATAAAGCCCAAAGCCTGAATAAAAGCAAGAGTAATAGTTGTTGTTGACTTCCTGGAGTCTTCTTGAGGTCTGCTCTGCCTTCTTTCTTCACTTCCTTTTTTTTCTCTTCTCTCCTCAACTTCTTTCTTCTTCTCTTCCTTCTCTCTTTCTCTTCCTTGATTAGATCAGAATCTTTTTATTCCTGTGTCTGAAATAGTCCATCATTTCTTCCCAATTCGTTTCTTTCATATTCATCCCTCTACTTCTTGATATTAAGAAAGTAAGTCTATCCATGTTCTTAATTTCTAATATTTTTGTCAATCTCTCATTTTTGTCCAGTATTTCCTTTTGTTTCCATCTTCTGGCGTAGCAAATCCTTGCTGCCGTTGTTATCAAGAAAAGAATTTTGTCTGAATTTTTTTCTATTTTTAATTCGTGCATACCTAATAGGAAAAGTTCCGCCTTCCATGGGATTCTAATTTTTAAAATTTCTTGTAATTCTTTTTGAACCCCTCTCCAATATTCTTTTGCCCTTTTACAGGTCCACCAAATATGAAAATATGACCCCTCTTCTTCCTTGCATTTCCAGCAATTTGTGCTGGAATTCTTGTTACTGGACCTAGGTGTGAATGTTTCAACTGACCACCTTGATTAGCATATAATGGCCTGACAGTGCCTGGAGCAAACTTTTGTTGAGAGGTGATTAGATGTCCTTGTTTGTTTCCTCTCTGTTGTTGTGCTGTTGTAATTTTAGAGTTTTTTTAATACTGGTAGCCAGATTTTGTTCATTTTCATGGTTTCCTCCTTTCTGTTGAAATTGTCCACATGCTTCATGGATAATTGTGGATAAGGAAATTGTACTGCCATCATCGTCGATCGCAAACTAGATCGGGGTATAGGGTGGCAACCTGTGCTGGACGGGGTTACACTCCCCTTGAAAGCATAGGTCCGCAGTTTGGGAGTCCTCTTGGATTCATCGCTCATGCTTGAGGCTCAGGCGTCGGCGGTGTCCGGGAGGGCTTTTGTACAATTGAGACTCGTGCGCCAACTGCGACCGTACCTCGCGAAGGCTGATCTGGCCAGAGTGGTCCATGCCTTGGTCACCTCTAGATTGGA
The DNA here is from genome assembly GCF_025583915.1 of Anolis sagrei ordinatus. Classification (NCBI taxonomy): domain Eukaryota; kingdom Metazoa; phylum Chordata; class Lepidosauria; order Squamata; family Anolidae; genus Anolis; species Anolis sagrei. The sequence goes on along the minus strand of NW_026844700.1, from coordinate 22,131,325 downwards.
CTACTGTAATGCGCTCTACGTGGGGCTGCCCTTGAAAACGGTTCGGAAATTCCAACTGGTCCAACGGGCAGCAGCCAGGATGCTAACTGGGGCTCCTTACAGAGAGAGGTCAACCCTCCTGTTCAAGGAGCTCCACTGGCTGCCATTTATTTTCCGAGCCCAATTCAAGGTGCAGGTGCTTACCTACAAAGCCCTAAACGGTTTGGGACCTGCCTACCTGAGTGACCGCATCTCCATCTATGAACCCACACGTTCACTTCGGTCATCTGGTGAGGCCCTGCTCGTGATTCCGCCTGCGTCACAAGCGCGGCTGGTGGGGACACGAGACAGGGCCTTTTCTGTGGTGGCCCCCCGACTCTGGAACACCCTCCCAAAAGATCTTAGACAGGCCCCTACATTGGCAGTCTTTAGAAAGAACTTGAAGACCTGGCTGTTCTGATGTGCCTTCCCAGATTAGGAAATCTCCAATACCAAGTCCCAGAAGCACTTTTAGTAGAACTAAGATTATTGCACACCGCACACTGCACTTGCCCTATAATACTCATATACCACCTGCCACATCAGCACTTTTAATCCTGTACCCATTATTTATTTATTTATTTATTTACTGTGCTTATAGACCGCCGTTCTCAGCCCTGGGGCGACTCACGGCGGTGTACAACATGTAAAATCAGGTGCAATTTACAACATAAGCCAACATCAACTAGCAATATCAAAAACAACATTAAACAACAACATCAATATCAATAATACAATTACAATAAGTCATTCGCGACGTCTCATCGTTGAACCACAATCCAAATCTCATTATCCGTGTTCCGTTCCAATCGTCATTGCCAATTGTTGCAGCACTTACTCAAACGCCTTCTCAAACAACCACGTCTTTAGTCTCTTGCGGAATGTCATAAGGGAGGGTGCCAATCTGATGTCCACAGGAAGGGTGTTCCACAGCCGGGGGGCCACCACCGAGAAGGCCCTGTCCCTCGTCCCCGCCAGGCGTGCCTGTGAGGCAGGCGGGATCGAGAGAAGGGCCTCCCCGGACAATCTCAAAGTCCTCGTGGGCTCATAGGCCGAGATGCGGTCAGACAGGTATTTTGGGCCGGAACCGTTTAGGGCTTTGTAGGCCAACACCAGCACCTTGAATTGGGCCCGGTAGCAGATCGGCAGCCAGTGGAGCTGGTACAACAAGGGCGTTGTATGCAGGGCCGTAGCCAGAAAAAAATTTCGGGGAGGGTTGACAATTTCGGGGGGGGGGGGTTGAAAATCCAGGGGGGGAGGGTGTGGGTTGAAACCTGCCTCCTAGCTCACACTGAAGCAAAGAGCACAGCAGGGGGCAGAGCAGCCTTCAATAGCCTGCAGCTCCGCCCCTGTCAACCACCTCCACCAAGTCTGGCCTCCTTAATGAGAGCATTCAACACACACACACCCAACTTGGTTGCTTCACTACATCGGCTATTGCTGCAAGTAATGACAGTGTGAATAAATTGTCAATATTTGCTTGAGATAGTGCTTACAGTTCTGGAGGGACTCTTAATTTTTTGCATCTCATAGACTTAGCATGGGGATTTGGTTAACCAGTTAAAATTCATGAGTAAACCAGGTTTTTTTAAAAAAAATCTGAAACATTTCGGGGGGGGGGGGTTGAACCCCTAAAACCACCCCCTCGCTACAGGCCTGGTTGTATGCTCCCTGTGTCCCGCTCCTGTTAGTAACATGGCTGCCGCGCGCTGGACTAGCTGAAGCTTCCGGGCCGTCTTCAAGGGCAGCCCCACGTAGAGAGCGTTGCAGTAGTCAAGGCGGGATGTGACCAGAGCGTGTACTACCGTGGCCAAGTCAGACTTCCCGAGGTACGGGCGCAGCTGGCGCACGAGCCTGAGCTGTGCAAATGCTCCCCTGGTCACCGCTGAGACCTGGGGATCCAGGCTCAACGATGAATCCAGGATCACACCCAAGCTGCGAACCTGCGCCTTCAAGGGGAGTGCGACCCCGTCCAGCACAGGCTGTAACCCTATGCCCTGTTCGGCCTTGCGACTGACCAGGAGTACCTCTGTCTTGTCTGGCCTGGCCCAGTTTTTATTGTGTCTTGATGTACTGTTTATTGCATGTCGTCAATATTGCTTTACTGTTTTTAATGTTGCTTTTGGTGTTATATTGTTGTGTTGTGTTTTGAGGCCTTGGCCTTTGTAAGCCGCATCGAGTCCTTTGAGAGATGCTAGCGGGGTACAAATAAAGATAATAATAATAATAATAATAATAATAATAATAATAATAATCATATAAAGCCATATTCCTCCTGTTGCACACCTTGCTATTTCCTCACCTTGTTCCGAGCACGACATCTGTTTCGACTGCTCGGATCCTCGGCGCCACTCCTCTGCTCCCGATTCCCCTCCCAGAACAAAAATCCTCCTCCAAGACAGCCCTTCTCTCTCTCTCCGTGTGTGTCTCTTGCCAAAGAAATCTGCTGCCTGTTCCTGGCATGTTGCAGAGAGACCCCAGCTGTTTATGTCCATAACTCATTTTCGCATCAATATCCTTGATAACAGGGTTTTTATTCTCCCGGGAAGCAGCCGGCTGTGAATTAGACGAAGCCTTTTCCATCGACACAAACGCGCACGCACATGGCAAGGGTCCCTGAGCCTCTGCTCTTTTGCACTCGCAACAGGCAGCAAAGGCGAGGGAAATTAAAGCCCCTCAATTTTCTACTGTCCACTCCCCTGTGACATTTAATTCCAGCTGTTTTTTCTGGACCGCAGGCGAAAAACCATCCCTTTCCCTTTCCCTTCATCCCTTTCCCTGTTCTGCAGATGAGAAGGGACACTCTGCTAATGCCTCTGTCGAATCCAACTCTGGCTCAAAGATAAAGGTGGAGGCCAACACGAGAACTGAGAACTGAGCCAACAAGCAGACTGGGCATAGGCTGTGCCACGATGCTGCAAGGAATGTTATTTTTATTTAAATGATACAAGCCCTATGAGGAGCGGCTTAAGGAGCTGGGCATGTTTAGCCTGAAGAAGAGAAGGCTGAGAGGAGATATGATAGCCATGGATAAATATGTGAGAGGAAGCCACAGGGAGGAGGGAGCAAGCTTGTTTTCTGCTTCCTTGGAGACTAGGACGCAATGGAACAATGGCTTCAAACTACAAGAGAGGAGATTCCATCTGAACATGAGGAAGGACTTCCTGACTGTGAGAGCCGTTCAGCAGTGGAACTCTCTGCCCGGAGTGTGATGGAGAATTATTTTACATTTCTAACAGAACAAAGCAAACAAACAGACAAAATACAAAATGTGTGAGTTTGGTAGTTGATTAAATGTCCTTTGACCAGTCTCTGGCCACTTGGAGTGCCTCTGGTGTTGCTGCAAGAAGGTCCTCCATTGTGCATGTGGCAGGGCTCAGGTTGCATTGCAGCAGGTGGTCAGTGGTTTGCTCTTCTCCACACTCGCATGTCGTGGATTCCACTTTGTAGCCCCATTTCTGAAGGTTGGCTCTGCATCTCGTGGTGCCAGAGCGCAGTCTGTTCAGCGCCTTCCAAGTCACCCAGTTTTCTGTGTGCCCAGGGGGGAGTCTCTCATTTGGTATCAGCCATTGATTGAGGTTCTGGGTTTGAGCCTGCCACTTTTGGACTCTTGCTTGCTGAGGTGTTCCAGCGAGTGTCTCTGTAGATCTTAGAAAACTATTTCTTGATTTAAGTCGTTGACGTGCTGGCTGATACCCAAACAGGGGATGAGCTGGAGATGTCTCTGCCTTGGTCCTTTCACTATTGGCTGCTACTTCCGGCGTATGTCAGGTGGTGCAATACCGGCTAAGCAGTGTAATTTCTCCAGTGGTGTAGGGCGCAGACACCCTGTGATAATGCGGCATGTCTCATTAAGAGCCACATCCACTGTTTTAGTGTGGTTAGATGTGTTCCACACTGGGCATGCGTACTCAGCAGCAGAGTAGCATAGCACAAGGGCAGATGTCTTCACTGTATCTGGTTGTGATCCCAGGTTGTGCCAGTCAGCTTTCGTATGATATTGTTTCTGGCACCCACTTTTTGCTTGATGTTCAGGCAATGCTGAGATATATGATAGCCATGTATAAATATGTGAGAGGAAGCCACAGGGAGGAGGGAGCAAGCTTGTTTTCTGCTTCCCTGGAGACTAGGACGCGGAACAATGGCTTCAAACTACAAGAGAGGAGATTCCATCTGAACATGGGGAAGAACTTCCTGACTGTGAGATCCGTTCAGCAGTGGAACTCTCTGCCCCGGAGTGTGGTGGAGGCTCCTTCTTTGGAAGCTTTTAAACAGAGGCTGGATGGCCATCTGTCAGGGGTGATTTGAATGCAATATTCCTGCTTCTTGGCAGGGAGTTGGACTGGATGACCCATGAGGCCTCTTCTAACTCTTTGATTCTATGATTCTATGATAGCAATCTATATATATATAAATGCTCTGTGCGTCATGAGTACCTTAAAAACAAAAGAACTAATGAACGAAATCACACCAAATTTGGAAACAAAATATCTCGCAAGACAAGGAGTGACCATCACTCAAAAAATATGATTTCGTCATTTGGGAGTTGTAGTTGCTGGGATTTATAGTTCACCTACAATCAAACCGCGGCAAAAAAAGCCAATGGGATTTTGGCCTGCATCAATAGGAGCCTAGTGTCTAGATCTAGGGAAGTAATGCTACCCCTCTATTCTGCTCTTGTTAGACCACACCTGGAATATTCGATGGCCTGGCAGTTGTTTGGTGTGGCTTGTTAGTGCCTGGGGGAATCTTTTGTTGAGAGGTGATTGAAATCCATAAGCACGTGGACAATTTCAACAGAAGGGAGGAAACCATGAAAATGAACAAAATCTGGCTTCTAGTATTAAAAAAAACTCTAAAATTACAACAGAGAGGAAACAATCAGGGACACCTAATCACCTCTCAACAAAAGATTCCCCCAGGCACTGCCAGGCCATCAAATGCTAATCAAGGTGGTCACTTGAAACATTCACACCTAGCTCCAACAGACAAGAGTTCTTTGCCCCACCCTGGTCATTCCACAGATATATAAACACATTTTCCTAGTTCCAGCAGACCTCACTACCTCTGAGGATGCTTGCCATAGATGCAGGCGAAACGTCAGGAGAGAATACCTCTAGAACATGGCCATATAGCCCGAAAATGCCTACAACAACCCAGTTATTCTGGCCATGAAAGCCTTCGACAATATATTGACAAGACCAGTGGTTCCTTACTCCGGAGCCAAAAGGAGGGCATACAAGCCACCCTTCCCTTCTTGATGCAGATGCCACTTCCTGTCCTAATGCTGAACCCAATGCTCAATGAGCCATCTCAACCTCTGCATAAAGTGGCAGGATTAATGAGTGGCCGAGGTGCCCCTTGTGCTACCCGAGTGCCCCTAGTTAGAGTTCGTCTCGTTCAAAGCGCTGCGGGGCCAATGCTGCCGCACACTGTGGCTGCCCTTGCTCTTCTCATTAGCATCTCTCATTGAAGCCTTTACAGGAACACTCAAACTAATTGCCATTGTGCTTTCTTTGCGGAACAGGGATGGTAAACATTGGGCAATGGCTAGGAGTTGGGATTTCCATTCCCAAAGACACCAGCGGATCCCAGGTTTCCACTGCTTATTTATTTATTTGCAGTATTTATATTCCACCCTTCTCACCCCGCAGGGGACTCAGGGCGGATCCCAATGCACATATACATGGCAAACATTCAATGCCATAGACACACAACATACATAGACACACAGAGGCTATTTAACTTTCCAGCTTTATGAGGATATGCTTTTTGAATTCTGGCCACCGGGGGAGCTGTCGATTCACCATCCACTTGTGACACCGTAGGAGCCCCCGGTAGTGCAGTGGGTTAAAGCACTGTGCCGGCAGGACTGAAGACCGACAGGTCGCAGGTTCGAATCCAGGGAGAGGCGGATGAGCTCCCTCTATTAGCTCCAGCTCCTCATGCGGGGACATGAGAGAAGCCTCCCACAAGGGTGATAAAAACATCAAAAACCATCCAGGCGTCCCCTGGGCAACGTCCTTGCAGACGGCCAATTCTCTCACAACAGGAGCGGTTACTCCTGACACGACAACAACCGATGGAGTACTTCCTCATTCTTTTGCACGCTGCTGGAGAGTTTTATGGTGTCTTAAATTAGTTAAATTAGCCTCCCTGCATAACCGGTATCTAAATTTCCTACTTGACAGATGGAGAAGAAGCCCTATGAGGAGCGGCTTAAGGAGCTGGGCATGTTTAGCCTGAAGAAGAGAAGGCTGAGAGGGGATATGATAGCCATGTATAAATATGTGAGAGGAAGCCACAGGGAGAGAGGAGGGAGCAAGCTTGTTTTCTGCTTCCTTGGAGACTAGGACACGAAACAATGGCTTCAAACTACAAGAAAGGAGATTCCATCTGAACATGAGGAAGAACTTCCTGACAGTGAGAGCCGTTCAGCAGTGGAACTCTCTGCCCCGGAGTGTGGTGGAGGCTCCTTCTTTGGAAGCTTTTAAACAGAGGCTGGATGGCCATCTGTCAGGGGTGATTTGAATGCAATATTCCTGCTTCTTGGCAGGGGGTTGGACTGGATGGCCCATGAGGTCTCTTCCAACTCTTTGATTCTATGATTCTAACTGTCTTTCGGGCTGCAAAGGTCGACAGGAAGCTGGACAAATGGTCGGGAGCTTACTCCGACCTGGGCTGGCTTCGAACTCATGACCTTTCGGTCAGTAGTGATTTGAATGCAGCTGACTCCCAACCAGCTGCGCCACAACCCGGTTTGTCTTTAGACCAGTGGTTCCCAACCTTTTTTTGACCTGGGACCACTTGACCAAAAACCACTTTGTCCACGGACCACTTTCCAACATTAATAAAAAGGGTTACGAATCGGTTTTTGATCAACTTTATATTCAGTTTCATTATTTGGGGTTCTGAATCAGAAAATTGCATTGGATAGACCACATCAGCTCTAGCTTCTGATACAAAACATATGCCACCCAGTAGTTGCCATATGTTCACCACAGAAAACCATATTTAATAATATAGATGTGGTAGTAGTAATCTTTTGTGGGTAGACAGCTTCTCCCCTCCCGACATCCCCATTGCCTTAGCACTCTTGTTGCTGTGTGGTTTCAAGGCAACGGTGTAGTAATGGTGAGGCCGCGAACCATATTTTCGTTCTTGGAGACCACTGGTGGTCCACGGACCACAGGTTGAGAACCACTGATGTGTGGTTTTGAGGCAACAGTGTAGTAATGGTGAGGCCGCAGAACATACTTTCGTTCTTGTGGACTACTGGTGGTCCACGGACCACAGGTTGAGAACCACTGATGTGTGGTTTCAAGGCAACAGTGTGGTAATGGTAAGGCAGTGGACCATATTTTCGTTCTTGCGGATCACTGGGAGTCCATGGATCACAGGTTGAGAACCACTAATGTGTGGTTTTGAGGCAACAGTGTAATAATGGTGAGGCTGCAGACCATATTTTTGTTCTTGCAGACCACTGGTGGTCCACAGACCACAGGTTCAGAACCACTGATATGTGGTTTCAAGGCAACAGTGTAGTAATGGTGAGGCTGTTACTATTAGACCTTAGACTTGCAGTTTCTCAGGTTGCTCCTGACACGACAACCCCCCCCCCCCAAAAAAACAACTCAATTACTATCTCAATAGCTTAATATCTCTCTCTATAACTCAATAGTACTCTCAATGGGTTTTTCAGAGCTCCCTGCCTGACCAACAACACATCTGAGGTTCTTTTCTCTACTAAAGGAGGCAGGGGAAGATTCCAAAATGGAGATCTAAAACCCAGGAAAAAGGGCGGACTCCAAACCCAAAGAGATACTTTCTAATCCAGGGGTCCTCAAACTTTTTAAACCGGGGGCCAGTTCACTGTCCCTCAGACCGTTGGAGGGCTGGACTATAGTTTTTTTAAAAAAAAAATCAATAAAAAAATTCCTATGCACATGGCCCATATCTGATTTTGCTGTGTGGAAGGGCCCTTAGAGGGAGGGGGTTCTTTCTAGCCCCCTTTAGGCAGTAATTCCAGGAGCAGAGAATGGGAAATCTTCCTATTTCTAGTCTGAACAAAATCTGGCTACCAGTATTAAAAAAACCTCTAAAATTATAACTGTAAATAAAAAACAACACTCAAACACAGGGGAACTCCAGACAAGAAACAATCAGGGCCAGCTAATCACCTCTCAGGAAAGGATTCTCCCTAAAAACTGTCAGGCTATGAAATGGTAATCAAGGTGGCCAATTGAAACATTCATTCCTACCTCCAACAGACAAGAGTTCTTTCTCCCACCCTGGATCTTCCACAATTTTCCTAGCTGAAGGTTTTCCTCTGACATGAAGTCCAGTCGTGTCTGACTCTGGGGTGTGGTGCTCATCTGCATTTCTAAGTCGAAGAGCCGGCGTTGTCTGTAGACACCTCCAAGGTCATGTGGCCGGCATGACTGCATGGAGCGGCGGAGCGGCGGCCCTTGGCTGGCTCACGCTGCCCATCGGGAGGAGCAGCACCGCATGGCCTACTCTCATGTAAAGCATCTCGCGAGGTGCTTTACGTGAGAGTAGGCCGCACGGAGCAGCTGCCCTTGGCTGGCTCACGCTGCCCATTGGGTGCAATGGGCAGCATGAGTCTGCCAAGGGAGGAGCAACACCACGCGGCCTACTCTCACGTAAAGCACCTCGCGAGGTGCTTTACGTGAGAGTAGGCTGCGCAGAGCAGCTGCCCTTGGTTGGCTCACACTGCCCATCGGGCCTGACGGATATCATGAGCCAGCCAAGGGAGGGGCACTGTGTGGGGGGGGGGGTGCTCCTCCTCCGTGGGCCGGATAAGTGCCCTTGGCGGGCCGGAAGTGGCCTGCGGGCCGTAGTTTGGGGACCCCTGGCTTTCCAGACTCTGATACTGTTTAACTTCCAGGGTGCTGCTGGGTCTATAGCAACCCTGGGGAAATGCAAAGGAATGCTATCCCATGCAGCTAAAAGGCAATGTAAACCATCATCCTGGGAGATGGAACAGTCCTAGACACTTGGGAAGTGTTCGACATGTGACCCACTACAACAGCTAGCACAGTGATCTTGTTTGCTGTAGACCAGTGGTTCTCAAACTTCCTAATGCCACGACCCCTTAATACGCTTCTTCATGTAATGGTGACCCCCAACCATAAAATTAGTTTCATTGCTACTTCATAAATGTCATTTTGCTGCTGTTATGAATAGTAATGTAAATATCTGATATGCAGGATGTATTTTCCAACACTGGACCAAATTTGGCACAAATACCCAATACACTCAAATTTGAATAATGGTGGGATTGGGGGACGGTATTGATTTTGTCCTGCGGGAGTTGTAATTGCTGGGATTTATAGTTCACCTACAATCAAAGAGCATTCTGAACTCCACCAACGATGGAATTGAATCAAACTTGGCACACAAAACTCCCATGACCAACAGAAAATACTGGAAGGGTTTGGTGGGCATTGACATTGAGTTTGGGAGTTGTAGTTCATCTACATCAAGAGAGCACTGTGGACTCAAGCAATGATGGATCTGGACCAAACTTGGCAAGAATTCTCAATATGCCCAAATGTAAACACTGGTGGAGTTTGGGGAGAATAGACCTTGACATTTAGGAGTTGTAGTTGCTGGGATTTATAGTTCACCTACAATCAATGAGCATTATGAACCCTACCAACGATTGAATTGCGCCAAACTTCCAACACAGAACCTTCATGACCAACAGAAAATACTGTGTTTTCTGGTGGTCTTTGGTGACCCCTCTGGCACCCCCTCGCGACCCCTCCAGGGGTCCCGACCCCCAGGTTGAGAAACACTGCTGTAGACTCATCTTGTTGTGTTTCAAATAATAATAATAATAATAATAATAATAATAATAATAATAATAATAGAATAAAATAATGGAAATGTAATAAATTCAATAATAATCACCACCATCATCAATCCCTGGGAAGAAGTAATGGGTTGAATCCATGGCATCTCCCGCTCGGGGCTTAGGGCTGGGGAGGATGTAGGTCACCATGTACCAAGCTGTGGAGTCCTTGGCGGTCTCCTGGTTGTAATTATGAAAGGGAAGCCTGCGACATGCAACGTCTGTCCGGGAGAGGAGGCGAGGACAGTCTAGTCGCTTTTGAAAGCTTCCGAGAGAGGCAGAGGTGGGTGAGAAGAGAGAGCAATGACAGTTTGAGACAGACGCTCGGCTTCTGATCTTCAAAGCCAACAAAGTCAACCCACCAGGAATGAGGCACCACCAAGGTCGCCAGGAGGGAACGTCACAGCATGCGCCTTGTGATTCATGGCGTGCTGCATCAAAACCATCTCCGAGACTCACTAGTTAATGGGGAAAGTGGCAAGCCTGCCTGATGTGTTTACCTGCTTGCTCCAGGGCGCAGAAATCAATGGGCCTGGGGGGGGGGGGATTCCCTTCTTTTAGTTTGCATATACACTGTGGAATTAATGCAGTTTGACACTACCTACATTGCTATGGATCAATGCTATGGAATCCTGGGAGTTGTGGTCTGGAGCGGCACCAGCATGACTTGGTGGAGAAGGCTACTGGTCAAGTCTGGGCAAACTTTCTAACTTGGGGGCTGCATGCTAGCACTCCTTCCTAGGAGAAATGGGTACCCGGTGATGGAAGCGAAGGAGGAAGGAAAGAGAGAAGGAAGGATGAAAGGGAGGAAGGGAAGGATGGAAGGAAAAAGAGGGAGAGAGGAAAGAGGGAAGGAAGAAAAGAAGAGAAGGATAAAAAGAAAAAGAGAAGGAAGGAAGAAAGGAAGGGATGGAGAAAAGCATGGAAGGAAGGGAAGGATAAAAGGAAAAAGAGAAGGAAGAGATGGAGAGAAGCATGGAAGGATGGAAGGAGAAAGAGGGAGAGAGGAAAGGGGGAGGTAAGAGGGAAGGAAGGAAAGACAAAAGGGAAGGATGGATGGAAGGAAGGAAGGAAGGAAGGAAGGAAGGAAGGAAGAGAAGGATAAAAGAAAAAAGTGAAGGAAGGAAGGAAGAGATGAAGAGAAGCATGGAAGGATGGAAGGAAAAAGAGGGAGAGAAGAAAGGAGGGAGGAAAGAGGGAAGGAAGGAAAGACAAAAGGGAGGGAAGGAAGAAAGGAAGAGAAGGATAAAAGGAAAAAGAGAATGAAGGAAGGAGGAGATGGAGAGAAGCATGGAAGGAAGGGAAGGATAAAAGAAGGAAAATGGGAAGGAAGGAAAGAGAAAGAGGGAGAGAGGGAATGAAGAGGGAAGGATAGAAGGAGAAAGAGATAGATAAGGAGGAAGGAAAGACAAAAGGGAGGGAAGGATGGATGGATGGACGGAAGGAAAGAGATAAGAAGGACAAAAAGATGGAAGGGAATGGAGAGAGGGAGAAAAAGGGAGGGGAGGGAGGAAAGAGGGAAGGTAGGAAAGACAAAAGGGAAGGAAGGAGGGAGGAAAGAGGGAAGGAAGGAAAGACAAAAGGGAAGGATGGAAGGAAGGAAGAGAAGGACCAAAGGAAAGGGGGAAGGAAGGGATGGAGAGAAGCATTGAAGGAAGGGAAGGATAAAAGAAAGTAATGGGAAGGAAGGAAAGAGAAAGAGGGAGAGGAGGAATAAAGAGGGAAGGATAGAAGGAGAAAGAGTTAGATAAGGAGGAAGGAAAGAGAAAAGGGAGGGAAGGATGGATGGATGGATGGAAGAAAGGAAAGAGATAAGAAGTAAGGACAAAAAGGTGGAAGGGAATGGAGAGAGGTAGAAAGAGGGAGGGAAGGGAGGAAAGAGGGAAGGAAGGAAAGACAAAAGGGAAGGATGGATGGAAGGAAGAGAAGGATAAAAGAAAAAAGAGAAGGAAGGAAGAGAAGGAGAGAAGCATGGAAGGAAGGAAGAAGAAGGAAAGAAAGGAGGGAAGGAAGGAGAAGGAAGGAAGGAAGGAAGGAAGGAAGGAAGGAGGAGAAAGGGAGAGAGAGGGAAGGAGGAAGGGAAAAGGAGAGAGGAAGGAAGCAGGCAGGCAGGAAGGAAGGAAGGAAGGAAGGAAGGAAGGAAGGAAGGAGAAGGAAGGAAGGAAGGAGAATAAGGAAAAGGGTGGAAAGGATGGAAGGAGGGGAGAAAAGGAGAGGAAAGAAGGAAGGAAGAAAAAGGAGAAGAAAGGAGGGAGGGAAGAGGGAGGAAGGGAGGAGGGAAGGAAAGGAAGAGAGAAGGAAGGATGAAAGGGTAGAAGGGAAGGAGAAAGAGGAGAGAAGGAAGTGGAAAGAAACAACACCTCAGCCAGGAGACAGAAAGGAGTGAACCAGAGAGAGAAAGAGGAAGAGTGGGAATGAATGAACTCCCCAAGAGGAAGGCAAGAAGAAGAAGAGAAAAAGAGGGAAGAAAGGAAGAAAGGAGGAGAGGATAGAACAGCTATTGGTGGGAAGTGGAAAAAACAATGCTGGACAAATCAATGGCCAGTTATGGGCCCAGCAATCTCGCTGTGTTTTGGTTCCTTCCCATCTATCCAAATCTTGCTGAATAGAAGGCATGAGAGGCCTCAGCCAAAGGACAGAGAGGAGTGAGCTAGAGAAAGAAAGAGAAAGAGAGGGAGCGAATGAACTCCCCAAGAGAAGACAAGAAGAGGAAAAGGAAGGAAGGAAGGAAGGAAGGAAGGAAGGAAGGAAGGAAGGAAGGAAGGAAGGATAGGAAAGAAGAGGGCCTGCAAAAAGAGCCCAATGAGCCACATCCAGCCCCTGGACCTGAGTTTGCCCATAACAGTTATAATTACAACTCCCATGGTTCCTTAATATTGCCTGTAATATCAAACTGCATTAATTCTGCAGTGTAGATGCACCCTAAGTCCACAAATATCCTCTTCCTTCCTTAAGGGAAGTCCTATCAGTGCAGAGTTAGAGCTAGTCACTTACGGAAGAGTTATCCCCTTTTCTTTGAATAGGGAATGGAGAGGTCTCAGCTCTGACGTTCAAACAGCGAGATGTTTCCCACGTGAAATTATCTGTTAATTTTCTCTGTCCTACTCCTTCCCTGGGAATAAGAAGGACATCCTTTGCCGAGTCTCCTCTGAATGCTCTCCAACATTTGGGAGAAGATGCCAATCACTCCCTCTCAATCTACTCAAATCACTATGGTGAATGCACACACCGCCCGGCATCCTACTGACACTGAAAAGGGAAGACTACATCTGTATTGTAGAATGAATGCAGTTTGACACCATTTTCAGTGCCATAGGAGTTGTAGTTTGGTCAGGCACCAGCACTCTTTGACAGAGAAGGCTAAAGATCTTGTGAAACACAGTGTTTTCTATATTGTCGAAGGCTTTAATGGCCGGAATCACTGGGTTGTTATAGGGTTTATATCTCTGTGGAAAGACCAGGATGGGACAAAGGACTCCTGTCTGCTGGAGCTAGGTTGAAACATTCACACCTAGCTCCAGCAGACAGGAGTCCTTTGTCCCACCCTGGTCATTCCACAGATATATAAACCCTTTTTTCTAGTTCCAACAGACCTCACTACCTCTGAGGATGCTTGCCATAGATGCAGGTGAAACGTCAGGAGAGAATGCCTCTAGACCATGGCCATATAGCCAAAAAACCCCTACAACAACACAGTATTTTCTGTTGACTATGTGGGTAATTTGGCCCAGTTCTATTGTTGGTGGGGTTCAGAGTGCTCTTTGATTGTAGGTGAACCATAATGCAATGCAATATAATACTAATAATGATAATATATTATAATGATATATTTATATAATTATATTACTAATAATATTACAATATAATGGTATAGTACAATATAGTAATATTTAATGCTGATATTGTACTATGCTAATAATGTAATATATTGTATGTATATATATCTTGTAAGCAGCTCTAAGTCCTCTTCAGGATGAGAAGCGGGCATATAAATGTCGTAAATAAATAAAAAAATAGGTGAACTATAAATCCCAGCAACTACAACTTTCTAATGCCAAGCTCTATTTTACCCAAACTCCACCAGTGTTCACATTTGGGCATATTGAGTATTTGTGCCAAGTTTGGTCCAGATCCATTATTGTTTGAGTCCACAGTGCTCTCTGGAAGTAGGTGAACTACAACTCAAACTCTAGGTCAATGCTCACCAAACCCTTCCAGTATTTTCTGTTACTCGTGGGAGTTCTGTGTGCCAAGTTTGGTTCAATTCCATCGTTGATGGAGTTCAGAATTTTCTTTGATTGTAGGTGAAATATAAATCCCAGCAACTACAACTCCCAAATGTCAAGGTCTTTTCCCCAAAACTCCACCAGTGTTTACATTTGGGCATATTGAGTATTCATGTCAAGTTTGGTCCAGATCCATCATTGAGTCCACAGTGTTCTCTGGATTTAGGTGAACTACAACTCCAAAACTCAAGATCAATGCCCACCAAACCCTTCCAGTATTTTCTGTTGCTTGTGGGAGTTCTGTGTGCAAGTTTGGTTCAATTCCATTGTTGGTGGAGTTCAGAATGCTCTTTGATTGTAGGTGAACTATAAATCCCAACAACTACAACTTCCTAATGCCAAGCTCTATTTTACCCAAATTGCACCAGTGTTCACATTTGGGCATATTGAGTACTCATGTCAAGTTTGGTCCAGATCCATCACTGTTTGAGTCCATAGTGCTCTCTGTATGTAGGTGAACTACAACTCCTAAACTTTAGATCAATGCCTACCAAACCCTGCCAGTATTTTCTGTTGGTCATGAGAGTTCCGTGTGCCAAGTTTGGTTCAATTCCATCATTGGGGGAATTCAGAATCCTCTTTGATTGTAGGTGAACTATAAATCCCAGCAACTACAACTCCCAAATGTCAAGGTCTATTTTCCCCAAACTCCACCAGTGTTCACATTGGGACATATTGAGTATTTGTGCCAAGTTTGGTCCAGATCCATTACTGTTTGAGTCCACAATGATCTCTGGATGTAGGTGAACTACAACTCCAAACTCAGGGGAATCCTGTGTACCAAGTTTGGTTCAATTCCATCGTTGCTCTTTGATGTAGGTGAAGTAGATGTAGGTGAACTACAACTCCAAAAACCCAAGGCCAATGCCCAGCAAACCCTTCTAGTATTTTCTCTTGATCATGGGAGTTCTGTGTTCCAAGTTAGGTTCAATTCCATTATTGGTGAGGTTCAGAATGCTCTCTGATTGTAGGTGAACTATAAATCCCAGCAACTACAACTCCCAATGACAAAATCAATCCCCCCTAACCCCACCAGTTTTCAAATACTTTTCCTGGCTGTATGGCCCTATTCCAAAAGTATTCAATTGTCAGTGGAGTTCAGAGTACTCTTTGATTGTAGGTGAACTATAAATTCCAGCTACTATATCTCCCAAGTGACCAAATCAGTCTCCCTCCAACCCCACCAAAAGTTTGCCACATTTTGTCCAGTGAATGAAAATACATCCTGCATACCAGATATTTACATTATGATTCATAACAGTAGCAAAATTGCAATTATGAAGTAGCAATGATAATAATGTTATGGTTGGGGGCCACCACAAATGAGGAACTGTATTAAGGAGTCGCGGCATTAGGAAGGTTGATACATTACAGGCTCCTGATGGCGGGGAAACGCCGTAAACCATTCCAGACACTACCCAGAAGGAGGCTTCGCTGCCGGTTTAGCAAGCAGGGACATGATGGGAATAAATAACGCGCCGTGCAAATTGCATATACACACACACACCAACACGCAGGCACGCATTCACAACACCCACTTTCGGGAGCTACAATAAAAATGGATTTATTTTCCTTCCTGGAAATTGAATAACTATTGTAGCATACAAGCCTGGGAAAGGGCCTGTTGGTAATGTTGCAGACATATTTAGAGAGGTGAGCATGTTAGGCTGGAAAATGGAAGAGAGGAAGGAAGGAAGGAAGGAAGGAAGGAAGGAAGGAAGGAAGGAAGGAGGGAGGGGGGAGGAAGAAGGAGGGAAGGAAGGAAGGAGGAGAGGAGGAGGAGGAGGGAGAAGGAAGGAAAGGAAGGAAGGAGGGAAGGAAGGAGGAGGGAGGATGGAAGGAAAGAAGGAAGGAAGGAAGGAAAGGAAGGATGGAAGGAAGAAGGAATGAAAGAAGGAAGGAAGGAAGGAGAGGAAGGAAGAGGAGGGAAGGGAGGAAGGAGGAGGAAAGGAAGAAGGAGGGAAGGAAGAAGGAGGAAGGAAGGGGGAGGGAGGGAAAGGAGGGAGGGAAGGGGAAGGAGGAGGAAGGAAGAAGGAAGGAAGGAGGAAGAAGGATGGAAGGAAGGAAGGAGGGAAGGAAGTAAGGAAGGAAGGGGAAGGAAGGAGGGAGGGAAGGAGGGAAGGAAGGGAAGGAGGGAAAGGAAGGAGGGAAGAAGGAAGGGAGAAGGAGGGAAGGAGGAGGGAAGGAAGAAAAGAGGAGAGGAGGGAGGAAGGAAGGAGGGAAGGGAAGGGAGGGAGGAAGGAAGGAAGAAGGAAGGAAGAGGAGAGGAGGAGGGAGAGGAGGAGGAAGGAAGGAAGGAAGGAAGGAGGGAGGAAGGAAGGAGGGAGGGAGGAGGAGGGAGGAGGAGGAGGGAAGGAGAGAGGGAAGGAAGGGAAAGAGGGAGGGAAGAAGGAAGGAAGGAGGAAGGAAGGAAGGAAGGGGAGAAGGAGGGAAGGAAGGAGGGAGGGAGGAAGGAAGGAAGGAGGGAGAGAAGAAGGGAGAAGGGGAAGGAGGAAGGAAGGAAGGAAGGAAGAAAGGAAGGAAGGAAGGAGAGAAGGAAGGAGAGAAGGAAAGATAGGAGGGAGGAAGGAGGGAGGGGGAAGGAAGGAGGAGGAAGGAAGGAAGGAAGGAAGGAAGGAGGGAAGAGGGAGGGAAGGAGGAAGAGGGGGAGGAGGGGAGGGAAGGAGGAGGAGGGGAAGGGAGGGAGGAAGGAGGAAGGGGAGGGAGGGAGGGAAGGAAGGAAGGAAGGAAGGAAGAGGAAGGAAGGAAGGAAGGAAGGAAGGAAGGAAGGGGGAAGGAAGGAAGGAAGGAAGGAGGGAAGGAAGGAGGGAGGGAGGTAAATCTTCCACATTATAAAGGTTTGCCCCTTAATTGGCCCTTATAGGATTGGTAGGTTTTCCATATTATAAGGGGTGGGTCCCCTGGGCGGAATATAAATACTGTAAATAAATAAATAAATACAACCCAGTGGCCAGGCGGAGGAAGGCAACTCCCTCCAGACAAGCTCACCTTGTCTCCAGAGGTTCCTGCAGAAATGCATGTTCCTCCATCCTTTCTGCCTGGGACTCCTCCCCTCTCCTTTCTCTTCCAGCTCCTGACTGTGTCTCTGAAATTATGCTGCACCAGCAGGGAGCCTTCCTTAATAGCACTACTGATGGAGGGAAAGGCGTCCATTAGTAGTGCCAGTACCACTGCTAAGCTAACCCTCTTTTTTCACACACACGTATCCGAGAGAGAGTGTATGCGCATCCCGTACAGTACTGTTTGATCACATTTCCTCGAGGACCGCCAAATAACAAAATAATACGAATATTAAATGGTAATCATCGGGAAGCGGAAACGTCCCCTCCCCGTTCACCTCAGGCTTGTGGAGTCAGCCCCACGGCCACGGCGATTATTATTATGCCATTCTGATCTGATTAAATTTGCCAGCTTGGCATGTCTGGGAGGCTAATCAGGCAGTTAAAAGGCAAGGGACGGCGGGGGGAGAGAGAAGCCATACATCGCCGTGTTAATAATAATGCAATCAGGTGATAACGATTCGCCTTGGTGGGCGAGAGCACTTGGCAGAAATATATGACATTGTAATCGGCACAAAAGAAGGTTCGTTGAATCGGGATTGACGGCCTCCCACCCAGATATTTGGTGGAATGTGGTGCCCCCGAAGTTAATAAACCTTTGCTCCTCCGTTTCTCTTGTTACCAAATTAAAGGACTTGCTGCGCATTTATGAACCCAAAATTTGGCAATACCCCACTGGTTAGACTGGTGGGCCTAGGGATTTTTCTATAGTGGTGCTTGATAACTCATTGCGAACTGACTCATAGAATCATAGAATCGGAGTAGAGCAACTGCTTTGGGAGACGGTGGTCGGGCATCCGGACAACGTGGCCGGTCCAGCGGAGTTGGGCAGCTCCTTCTTTGGAAGCTTTTAAACAGAGGCTGGATGGCCATCTGTCAGGGGTGCTTTGAATGCAATTTTCCTGCTTCTTGGCAGAATGGGGCTGGACTGGATGGCCCATGAGGTCTCTTCCAACTCTAACATTCTATGATTCTATCTATTTTTGGCTCTGATTTGTAAACAAAGACTTTTGGTGATCTCCGTAGCTCCAGAACTAGCTCTTCACTCAATTCCTTATCTGCTGTTGCTACTTCTGACTCCCCTGAATGCCCATCGCTTCAATGCTGGTGGTCTTTGCTTCTTCCAGCACACTGATATTTATTCGCTTGCCTTCCCAAGAGATTTGCAGGATTTTCCGGAGGTAGCGCTGATGGAATCATTCCAGGAGTTGCATGTGATGTCTGTAGACAGTCCACGTCTTGCTGGCATAGAGCAGGGTTGGGAGGACAACAGCTTTATAAACAAGCCCCTTTTTATCCCTACGGATGTCCAGGTCCTCAAACACTCTCTGTTTCATTTGGAAAAATGCTGCACTCACAGAGCTCAGGCGGTGTTGTATTTCAGTGTCAATGTTGACATCTGTAGACAATCCACGTCACACAGTTGTACAGCAGAGTTAGGAGGACAATAGCTTTATAAACAAGCCCCTTGGTATCCCTATGGATGTCCGGGTCCTCAAACATTCTCTGCTTCATTTGAAAAATGTTGACTCGCAGAACTCAGGCGGTGTTGTATTTCAGTGTCAATGTTGACACCTGTAGACAGTCCACGTCTCGCAGACATATAGCAGGGTTGGGAGGACAATACTTTTATAAACAAGCAAAAACTGCTAATGGGATTTTGGCCTGCATCAATAGGAGTCTAGTGCCTAGATCCACGGAAGTCACGTTCCCCATGCTCTATTCTGCCTTGGTTAGACCACACCTGGAATATTGTGTCCAATTCTGGGCTCCACAATTGAAGGGAGATATTGACAAGTCCAGAGGAGGGCGACTCAAAGGATCGAGGGTCTATGAGGAGCGGCTTAAAGAGCTGGGCATGTTTAGCCTGAAGAAGAAAAAAACTAAGAAGAGACATGATAGCCATGTATAAATATGTGAGAGGAAGTCACAGGGAGCAGGGAACAAGCTTGTTTTCTGCTTCCCTGGAGACTAGGACACAATGGAGCAATGGCTTCAAACTACGAGAATGGAAATTCCATCTGAACTTCCTGACTGTGAGAGCTGTTCAGCAATGGAACTCTCTGCCCCGGAGTGTGGTGGAGGCTCCTTCTTTGGAGGCTTTTAAACAGGGGCTGGATGGCCATCTGTTGGGGGTGCTTTGAATCAATTCCTTATCTGCTGTTGCTACTTCTGACTCCCCTGAATACCCTTGAGGCCCTGCACTTTTCAAGCCGGTTTTCTCACAGAGAGAACCATAATTTTTGATTATATGTTCCTGCCTGGCAGAAGGGGGTTGGACTGGGTGACCCTTGGGCTAGGATTCTAGGATTCCCGGGACAGCAAACACACCCCAAGGCCCCATTGTCTCTTTTTCCACGGTCAGCACAGTTTCCTGATCCCCAGCATTTGCCTTGAGCCACTGCATTGTGTGTGCCACCACCGACCTGCCAACACAGCGGATTACAGATCCTTTGAATGCCCGGTCCGCTCTGCACATGCTCCCCCTCCTCCTGCCCTTTTCACTCCACCCCCAAGTGGTTATCACTTGTTCCCAAGAAAAGAAATAGCTTGTAATATCTCTTTGGGGTTGCAAGGCAGCTATTACGGCCCACACAAAGGCCGGCTTCCATTTGTGTCCACTGACAGGGCTATTCTCATCCCACGTTGTTATCTCCCCATCGCAGGGCCCGTCCTGGCTGTTGTGAAGGAGAAAGGAGACTCGCCGCAGCCTGTGATTTATTTACTCCTCTGTTTGTTTGCCCTGAGCTCAGACGGAGTGTTAATACACTCCCGGCTCAATGTCATCTTTGAGCAGGATGGAGAGGAAGAGCGAGGGAGATGGAAATGCCACGAGGAGCCGGGCTCTCAGAGGACATTTCCCTTTTCCCACCCCAATCTCTTGCCGCAAACAGTGGAGAAAGGAAAAGGTGAAATCCCCTACTGAGTAGATCCCCTCTGTTTTCTATAGAATTTTCCGCATTTTTGGAATTTCCCTGAAGCCGAGCTGCTTTCAATTTTGGACAGCGGCACCTAGAAGTGCAGGGCCTCAAGGGCATTCAGGGGAGTCAGAAGTAGCAACAGCAGATAAGGAATTGAGTGAAGAGTTAGTTCTGGAGCTACGGAGATCAGCAAAAGTCTTTGTTTACAAATCAGAGCCAAAAATAGATAGAATCATAGAGATGGAAGAGACCACATGGGCCATCCAGTCCAACTCCCTGCCAAGAAGCAGGAACATATAATCAAAACACTCCTGACAGATGGCCATCCAGCCTCTGCTTTTAAAATGCCAGAGAAGGATATTCCACCCGACTCCCAGGCTTCCTGTCTCTGCGAGAAAACCAGCTCAAAAAGTGCAGGGTCTCAAAGCATTCAGGGGATTCAGAAGTAGCGACAGCAGATAAGGAATTGAGTGAAGAGCTAGTTCTGGAGCTACAGTGATCAGCAAAAGTCTTTGTTTACAAATCAGAGCCAAAAATAGATAAAATCATAGAATCCTAGAGTTGGAAGAAACCTCATGGGCCATCCAGTCCAACCCCCTGCCAAGAAGCAGGAACATATAATCAAAACACTCCTGACAGAAGGCCATCCAGCCTCTGCTTTTAAAATGCTAGAGAAGGAGATTCCACCGGACTCCCAGGCTTCTTGTCTCCAAGGGCTTCTTGCTAGAACTCTTGAGTTACTTCCAAACTCTACAAAAAAACTGGTTGACAAGCCTATCTGTAGCTATTTGTATAATATGTGACTTTGCAGGGACAATTGTTGTAGATCAACCAGAGGTTGATGGTTTAGCTGATGATTTGGACAGAATTGTGAACTTTCCTGTAGCACAAAGTGACGGGCTCTCAAGTCTGGGAAATTCAAGTCTGGCCGATGATGGTTCTCTCTGCGAGAACACTGGCTTAAAAAGTGCAGGGCCTCAAGGACATTCAGGGGAGTCAGAAGTAACAACAGCAGATAAGGAATTGAATGAAGAGCTAGTTCTGGAGCTACAGTGATCAGCAAAAGTCTTTGTTTACAAATCAGAGCCAAAATAGATAAAATCCTAGAGTTGGAAGAGACCTCATGGGCCATCCAGCCCAACCCCCTGCCAAGAAGCAGGAACATATAATCAAAACACTCATGACAGACGCCCATCCAGCCTCTGCTTTTAAAATGCCAGAGAAGGACTCCCAGGCTTCTTGTCTCTGGGAGAAAATCGGCTCAAAAAGTGCAGGGCCTCAAAGGCATTCAGGGGAGTCGGAAGTAGCAACAGCAGATAAGGAATTGAGTGAAGAGCTAGTTCTGGAGCTACGGTGATCAGCAAAAGTCTTTGTTTACAAATCAGAGCCAAAAATAGAATCATAGAATCCTAGAGTTGGAAGAGACCTCATGGGCCATCCAGTCCAACTCCCTGCCAAGAAGCAGGAACATATAATCAAAACACTCCTGACAGACGGCCATCCAGCCTCTGCTTTTAAAATGCTAGAGAAGGAGATTCCACCGGATTCCCAAGCTCCTTGTCTCCAAAGGCTTCTTGCTAGAACTCTTGAGTTACTTCCAAACTCTACAAAAAAACTTAAGAGTTCTGGTTGACAAGCCTATCTGTAGCTATTTATATAACATGTGACTTTGCAGTGACAATTGTTGTAGATCAACTAGAGGTTTAGCTGATGATATAGAAAGAATTGTGAGCTTTCCTGTAGCACAAAGTGATGGGCTCTCAAGTCTGGGAAATTCAAGTCTGGGAAATTATGGTTCTTTCTGTGAGAAAACTGGCTCGAAAAGTGCAGGGCCTCAAGGGCATTCAGGGGAGTCAGAAGTAGCAACAGCGGATAAGGAATTGAGTGAAGAGCTAGTTCTGCAGCTACGCTGATCAGCAAAAGTCTTTGTTTACAAATCAGAGCCAAAAATAGATAGAATCCTAGAGTTGGAAGAGACCTCATGGGCCATCCAGTCCAACCCCATTCTGCCAAGAAGCAGGAAAATTGCATTCAAAGCACCCCCGACAGATGGCCATCCAGCCTCTGTTTAACATGTGACTTTGCAGGGACAATTGTTGTAGATCAACCAGAGGTTTAGCTGAAGATTTAGAGAGAATTGTGAGCTTTCCTGTGGCACAAAGTGACGGGCTCTCAAGTCTGGGAAATTCAAGTCTGGGCAATGATGGTTCTCTCTGTGAAAAAACCGGCTCGAAAAGTGAATGCCTCAAGGGCATTCAGGGGAGTCAGAAGTAGCAACAGCAGATAAGGAATTGAGTGAAGAGGTGAGTGCTGGAGCTAAAGTCCAGCAAACGTCTTCGTTTACAAATAAGAGCCAAAAATAGATTTGTGTCATTCAGTGAGATTTCGTGGGATGCAGAGCCCATACTATCACCACATGTTATAGATCAGCCATCAGGTTTAAGAGTACATTCTAAGGCAGCATTTCTCAACCTGGGGGTTGGGACCCCTGGAGGGGTCGTGAGGGGGTGTCAGAGGGGTCGCCCAAGACCATCAGAAAACACAGTATTATCTGTTGGTCATGGGGGTTTTATGTGCCAAGTTTGGTTCAATTCCATCGTTGGTGGAGTTCAGAATGCTCTTTGATTGTAGGTGAACTATAAATCCCAGCAACTACAACTCCCAAATATCAAAGTCTATTTTCCCCCAAACTCCTCCAGTGTTCACATTTGGGCATATTGAGTATTTGTGACAAGTTTGGTCCAGATCCACCATTGCGTGAATCCACAGTGCTCTCTGGATATAGGTGAACTACAACTCCCAAACTCAAGGTCAATACCCACCAAACCCTTCCAGTGTTTCCCGTTGGTCATTGGAGTTCTGTGTGGCAAATTAGGTTCAAATCCATCGCTGGTGGAGTTCAAATTAGGTTCAAATCCATCGCTGGTGGAGTTCAGAATGCTCTTTGATTATAGGTGAACTATAAATCCCAGCAACTACAACTCCCAAATTACAAAATTTACATGTGGGTGCATTGGGTATTTGTGCCCAGTTTGGTCCAGTGAATGAGAATACATCTTGCATATCTAATATTTACATTATGATTTATAACAGTAGTAAAATGACTGTTATGAAGTAGCAACAAAAACAATGTTATGGTTGGGGGTCACCACAACATGAGGGACTGTATGAAGGGGTCACGGCATTAGGAAGGTTGAGAAACACTGTTGTAGATCAACCAGAGGTTTAGCTGATGATTTAGAGAGAATTGTGAGCTTTCCTGTGGCACAAGTCTGGGAAATTCAGTTGTGGCCAATGATGGTTCTCTCTGTGAGAAGACCGACTTGAAAAGTGAATGCCTCAAGGGCATTCAGGGGAGTCAGAAGGAACAACAGCAGATAAGGAATTGAGTGAAGAGGTGAGTGCTGGAGCTCAAGTCCAGCAAACGTCTTCGTTTACAAATCAGAGCCAAAAATAGATTTGTGTCGTTCAGAGGGATTTTGTGGGATGCAGAGCCCATATTATCACCACATGTTATAGATCAGCCATCAGGTTTAAGAGTACATTCTAAGGATTATTTCTGTGTTCGATTTATTAAAATATTCCCATCCAAACCCAAATAACGAAGGTGGAGGCATTACTTTTCATTCAACCCTCATACGTTCCCACAGCCTATTGGACAGAATTTGGCCCTAATGGTAGCAGCAGAGAGAATCAGCAGCCAACACTTCTGTGCTCAGTTCTGGGAAGGCCTAGTCGTAAGCCAGGAAGGCTCCGGACTTCTCTTCTCCGTTCCGGAGGGGCCGAGAGCCAAGTTTTCCAGCTCGATTTTATTTATTAAATAACAGACTCGCTCACCAAGAGTAACATCTCAATTCCGTACCAAGGTCAGCAAACAAATCTGCGGCCCGTTATCAAGGGGATTAATTAGGCATTGTTGTTCAAACAAGCTCTGCTATTAATTGCTGTTTATATTAAGTGTGCAAAATTCCCCTCTTTGCTCCAAACTGTCACTCCCCTCCCTGCGCAGATGGAGGTCCTCCAGGTTCAGTCAATGTATTCCGGAGACGGTGAAAGAGGCAGCTCAGCTTACATATACGCTTGCCATTCAGGAAAGGGAGGCGAATCAAATAATCGATAACGGGCATCTCCGAATTTATTTATTTTAGAGACCGCATTCCAGAGACTGTCTACTAAGAATGTGTCATCCAGGAGACAGAGATAGTTGGCTGTCTCCAGCCCTAGACTCATTTCTGTACACATAATAGTCAATTTACCTGGCTCTGCAAAAGCACACCCACTTCTATTCTCCCTTTCCTTGTTTAGCTGGTCTCTCTCCCTGGCAGTTTGCAGGCCTCATTTTTACCTGTAGGAGTTCCTTACGTCCAGTGAATGTAGCATTGAACGAAACATGTGCTGGAACTTCTCCCGTTCTCCAAGATCTCTCAAAGATGGTTGCCAATGGTTCCGAAATGACTTCCGCTAGTTCCTTCAATACTCTGGGGTGTAGTTGATCTGGCCCTGGGGACTTGAACTCATTAAGAGCGGCCAGGTATTCCTGGACGACTTCTTTCCCAATTTGGGTTGGATGTCCTCCAATCCCTCATCCACTCCGTCTTGCTGAGGTTGAAGACTCTCTTTTTGTGAGAAGACCGAGGCAAAGAAGGCATTAAGTAGTTCTGCCTTTTCCCTATCCCCTGTCAGCATTGCCCCATCTTCTCCTCGAAGAGGTCCTATCGCCTCCTTCTTTTTCCTTTTTCTACTGACATAAGAATAGAAGCCCTTTTTATTGTTTTTAATGTCCCTGGCAAGTCTGAGCTCGTTTTTTGCTTTAGCCTTGCGGACCTTTTCCCTACAGGTGTTGGCTATTTGTTTGAATTCTTCTTTGGTGATTTCTCCCTTTTTCCACTTCTTGTGCATGTCTCTTTTGTGTCTTAGCACAGTTAGAAGTTCTTTGACATCCATTCTGGCTTCTTTGCACTTGTCCTATTTTTTCTCTTTGTTGGCACGGTTTGCAATTGCGCCTTGAATATTTCACTCTTGAGAAATTCCCATCCATCCGTAACTCCCTTGTCTTTTAGTATCTGTGTCCACGGAATGCTGCTCAGTGTTTCCTTCATTTTTTGGAAATCAGCTCTCCTAAAGTCCAAAATGTGGGTTTGACTTGTCTTAGTTTCGGCCTTCCTTTGTACCTCAAATTGCAGGAGCACATGGTCACTTGCCCCTAAGGATCCTACCACTTCAACCGCATCGATCAGGTCCTCCGCATTTGTTAGGATGAGATCAAGAGAAGCCAATCCCCTTGTTGTCTCTTCTACCTTCTGGACCATGAAATTGTCTGCAAGGCAAGCGAGGAATTTGTTGGACCTATCTACAACTCCCAAATGTCAAGATCATAGAATCAAAGAGTTGGAAGAGACCTCATGGGCCTTCCAGTCTAACCCCCTGCCAAGAAGCAGGAATATTGCATTCAAATCACCCCTGACAGATGGCCATCCAGCCTCTGTTTCAGAGCCTCCACAGAAGGAGCCTCCACCATACTTTAATGTCCCTGGCAAGCCTGAGCTCATTTTGTGCTTTAGCCTTGCAAACCTTTTCCCTACAAGAGTTGGCTATTTGTTTGAATTCTTCTTTGGTGATTTCTCCCTTTTTCCACTTCTTGTGTATGTCTCTTTGGAGTCTCAGCCCAGTTAGAAGTTCTTTGGACATTCATTCTGGCTTCTGGCTACAAGAAAGGAGATTCTACCTGAACATTAGGAAGAACTTTCTGACTCTGAGAGCTGTTCGTCAGTGGAACTTTCTGCCCCGGAGTGTGGTGGAGGCTCTTTCTTAGAATCATAGAATCAAAGAGTTGGAAGAGACCTCATGGGCCATCCAGTCCAACCCCCTGCCAAGAATCAAGAATATTGCATTCAAATCACCCCTGACAGATGGCCATCCAGCCTCTGTTTCAGAGCCTCCACAGAAGGAGCCTCCACCATACTTTAATGTCCCTGGCAAGCCTGAGCTCATTTTGTGCTTTAGCCTTGCAAACCTTTTCCCTACAAGAGTTGGCTATTGGTTTGAATTCTTCTTTGGTGATTTCTCCCTTTTTCCACTTCTTGTGTATGTCTCTTTGGAGTCTCAGCCCAGTTAGAAGTTCTTTGGACATTTATTCTGGCTTCTGGCTACAAGAAAGGAGATTCTACCTGAACATTAGGAAGAACTTTCTGACTCTGAGAGCTGTTCGTCAGTAGAACTCTCTGCCCTGGAGTGTGGTGGAGGCTCTTTCTTAGAATCATAGAATCAAAGAGTTGGAAGAGACCTCATGGGCCATCCAGTCCAACCCCCTGCCAAGAAGCAGGAATATTGCATTCAAAGCACCCCTGACAGATGGCCATCCAGCCTCTGTTTAAAAGCTTCCAAAGAAGGAGCCTCCACCACACAGAGAGTTCCACTGCTGAATGGCTCTCGCAGTCAGGAAGTTCTTCCTCATGTTCAGATGGAATCTCCTCTCTTGAACTTTGAAGCCATTGTTCCGCGTCCTAATTTCGAAGGAAGCAGAAAACAAGCTTGCTCCCTCCTCCCTGTGGCTTCCTCTCACATATTTATCCAGGGCCATCATATCTCCTCTCAGCCTTCTTTTCTTCAGGCTAAACATGCCCAGCTCCTTAAGCCGCTCCTCATAGGGCTTGTTCTCCAGACCCTTGATCATTTGAGTCGCCCTCCTCTGGACACATTCCAGCTTGTCAACTCTCACATATTTATACATGGCTATTATATCTCCTCTCAGCCTTCTCTTCTTCAGGCTAAACATGCCCAGCTCCTTAAGATGCTCCTCATAGGGCTTGTTCTCCAGACACTTGATCATTTGAGTCACCCTCCTCTGGACACATTCCAGCTTGTCAACTCTCACATATTTATACATGGCTATCATGTCTCCTCTCAGCCTTCTCTTCTTCAGGCTAAACATGCCCAGCTCCTTAAGCCGCTCCTCATAGGGCTTGTTCTCCAGACCCTTGATCATTTGAGTCGCCCTCCTCTGGACACATTCCAGCTTGTCAACTCTCACATATTTATACATGGCTATCATATCTCCTCTCAGCCTTCTCTTCTCCAGGCTAAACATGCCCAGCTCCTTAAGCCGCTCCTCATAGGGCTTGTTCTCCAGACCCTTCATCATTTGAGTTGCCCTCCTCTGGACACATTCCAGCTTGTCAATATCTCTCTTCAATTGTGGTGCCCAGAATATTCCATGTGTGGTCTAACCAAAGCGGAATAGAGGAGTAGCATGACTTCCCTAGATCGAGACAATTCTGGACACCACAAAAGCCTGAAGAAGAGAAGGCTGAGAGGAGATATGATAGCCATGTATAAATATGTGAAAGGAAGCCACAGGGAGGAGCAGGCCCGTAGCCAGGATTTTGTTTCGGGGGGAGCTGAGTTTGATTCGGGGGAGCTGAGTCTGAGAGAAAGAGGGTCTACCCTAGCAAACCTTTTGTATCGTTACCCCAAAACCTCCATGCATATGGGATATATTGAGCATGGTGATCAGATCATGATATGAATAAACATAATAGTTTAAATAATGCACCAGTAAAGCCTTCTCGCGGACCACCCTGATAATTTCGGGAGGGGGGGTGAAGCCCCCCAAGCCCCCCCCCCCCAGCTTCATGCCTGGCGAGGGGGGAGCGAACTTGTTTTCTGCTTCCCTGGAGACTAGGACGCGAAACAATGTCTTCAAACGACAAGAAAGGAGATTCCATCTGAACATGAGGAAGAACTTCCTGACTGTGAGAGCCGTTCAGCAGTGGAACTCTCTGCCCCGGAGTGTGGTGGAGGCTCCTTCTTTGGAGGCTTTAATGTCCCTGGCAAGCCTGAGCTCGTTTTGTGCTTTAGCCTTGCAAACCTTCTCCCTACAAGAGTTGGCTATTTGTTTGAATTCTTCTTTGGTGATTTTTCCCTTTTTCCACTTCTTGTGTATGTCTTTTTGGAGTCTCAGCCCAGTTAGGCTCCTTCTTTGGAGGCTTTTAAACAGAGGCTGGATGGCCATCTGTCAGGGGTGCTTTGAATGCAATATTCCTGCTTCTTGGCAGAATGGGGTTGGACTGGATGGCCCACGAGGTCTCTTCCAACTCTTTGATTCTATTATTCTAATCAATAAAATTTATTATGATGATTACATCCAGAGAGCATTATGAACCCAATGATGGCCAAGTTTGGTTCAATTCCATCATTGGTGGCGTTCAGAATGCTCTTTGATTGAAGGTGAACTATAAATCCCTGAAACTACAGTTCCCAAATGTCAAGGTCTATTTTCCCCAAACTCCACCAGCGTTCACATTTGGGCATATTGTGAGTATTTGTGCCAAATTTGGTCCAGATCCATCATTGTTTGAGTCCACAGTGCTTAAACAATAGCCTTGCAGCTTCAAAGCCTGCCTGCTTCCTACCTGGGGGGAATTCTTTGTTGGGAGGTATTAACTGCCCTGAGTACCTCTGTGGAGGTCGAGATAGGATGGGATATAAATGTTCAAAATCTATATAAATAAAAATGTAATGTTTGTTTGTGATATTCACAGAACTCAAAAACCACTGGATGAATTGACACCAAATTTGGACACAAGACATCTAACAATCCAATGTATGTCCTTCACTAAAAAAAATTGATTTTGTCATTTGGGAGTTGTAGTTGCTGGGATTTGTAGTTCACCAACAATCAAAGAGCATTCTGAAGCCCACCAACGATGGAATTGAACCAAACTTGGCACACAGTCCTCCCATGACCAACAGAATATACTGGAAGGGTTTGGTGGGCAGTGTCCTTTGGTTTTGGAGTTGTAGTTCACCTACATCCAGAGAGCACTGTGGACTCAAACAATGATGGATCTGGACCAAACTTGGCACAAATACTCAATATGCCCAAATGTGAACACTGATGGAGTTTGGGGAAAATTGAATCTTTACATTTGGGAGTTGTAGTTGCTGGGATTTGTAGTTCACCTCCAATCAAAGAGCATTCTGAACCCCACCAATGATGGAATTGAACCAAGTTCTCCCATGACCAACAGAAAATATTGGAAGGGTTTGGTGGGCAGTGTCCTTTGGTTTTGGAGTTGTAGTTCACCTACATCCAGAGAGCACTGTGGACTCAAACAATGATGGATCTGGACCAAACTTGGCACGAATGCTCAATATGCCCAAATGTGAACACCGGTGGAGTTTGGGGAAAATAGAATCTTGACATTTGGGAGTTGTAGTTGCTGGGATTTGTAGTTCACCTCCAATCAAAAAGCATTCTGAACCCCACCAACGATAGAATTGGGCCAAACCTCCTACACAGAACCCCCATGACCACTAGAGTGGGCCACAGCAATGCATGGCAGGGGACGGCTAGTAAATAATAAATAAACAAATATTAGCTGCGTCTGATTATTTCCTCTCTGTCTTATTTGTTTGTTTGTCATTGTTGCTGTTGTTGTGTTACCAAAAACAAATTCTACCAGACTTTATATTTTATTATTTTGTCACTTATTGTTGTTGTTTTTTCTTAGCCTTAAATGTAACTTTTTTGCCTATGCCTCTGCTGACTTTCGTCTCATTCGTTTCTGCGCAATTTTCTACTTTATCGGGTTGTTTTGGTTTGTTTTTTGCATTCTCTTTCTATCTTCCAATATCTTAGCCGCCCGGTTTTGTGTCGTTTGCATTTCAGCAATGCGTCTCCTACATTCCCCCATCATGTTGTTGATTAGCAAACGTATTAAATATGCAAGAGATGGTATAACACTAGCAGATGGGTCCGTAAGAGGTTGGAAAACTGTGCTCAAAGAGTCATCATCAGTGGCTGTGGTTTAGATGGGAAGCGGCTCTTGAGTAGAATCCCTCTGGGCTCCATCTTGGGGTTGATGCTCTTCAACATGTTTATCTATTGGGAGGGGTGGATAACACATTGGAAGATGGGAACAGAATTCAAAAGCACCCTGATAAACAAAGAAAGTGGGAAGAAATGAATCAAACAAAATTCAGTCGAAGCAGTATTCTACATTTAGGCCAGAAAACCAAAAGCACAGATATAGCGGGATGAGATAGCAAGAAACGTGGCTCAGCAGTAGTGGTATATGCAGAGGCGGCCCTAGGAAATTTTCAACGGTAAGCAAACAGTATTTTGGCACTCCACCCCACAACCAATCATTGATATATATTTTCTGTTTGTCGTGGGAGTTATGTGTGCCATATTTGGTTCAATTCCATCATTGGTGGAGTTCAGAATGCTCTTTGATTGTAGGTGAATTACATCCCAGTAACTACACTTGCCGCACTTGCTCCCTTGCCTGGCCCGCTTTGGGTCCGGAGGCGTGCCTGAAGACCGTGTGCACCAAAAGTCACCTCTTCTCCTGACTTTCTCCTCAGCCATTGGGACCAAGGGAGAGAGAGAGAGAGAGAGAGAGGTGGAGATGCCCGCCTTTCCTGAAGGTAGGCGCAAAAACAAAGGAGGGAGCGGAGGTGGGAGATACCTCCAGCCGGAGGCTCTCTCTCTCTCTCTTGGTCCCAATGGCTGAAGAGAAAGTCAGGAGAAGAGGCGACTTTTGGTGCGCATGCTGGGGTCTTCAGACATTGCCCCCGGACCCGAAGCGGGCCAGGCATGGCGGCTCTGCCCCTTGGCCCACCCGCGGATTGGGGAGAGGAGAGGAGGCGGGTGGAGCGCCGGGGGATCGGGAAAGGGAGCCAGTCATGGGGAAGGGATCGAACGCGGAGAACGATTGAGTGCCGGCTCTGCTCGCGCACCCGGTGGCCGGGTGGAGCAGGAACGAGAGGGGCTAGGTGAGGCTCAAGGGCCCGGCCCCTTTGGGAAGAGGATCGCCCAGTACCGAGGCAAGAAAGCCGAGGCTCCCCCCGGACTGCTAAGGCTGTTGTGAGCTGAGGGCGCGCTCCTCAAGTGGTGGTCGAGGGGCATTTACAGAGGCGCCTCTGCGCCCCTGGCAAAAAAAAGTGTTCTGCGACCGTTTACTTCACGTAATGGACGAGCCACCCCTGGGTATATGCAAAGAGAACTTTGGTATTGTGTTGTCGAGGGCTTTCATGGCCGGAATCACTTATTTACTTATCGTGTCATCAGCAACCAGGACACTGTATTACATTTCTAACAGAACAAAACAAACAAACAGATAAAAAAACCCACAAATTTTGCAAGCTTGGTAGTTGATTAAATGTCCTGGGACATATTGCTTGGGATTCCTTATTCTGGGAAAGCGCACTGGAACATCCATGTTTTCAAGCTCCTTCTAAAGATTGCCAATGTTGGGGCATGCCTGATGTCCTTGGGGAGGGAGTCGTGGGGCCACCACCGAGAAGGCCCAGTCCCTCGTTCCCACCAATCGCGCTTGCGATGCAGGTAGGATTGTGAGCAGGGCCTCTCCAGATGACTGAAGAGATCGTGTGGGTTCGTATATGGAGATGCGGTCACGCAGGTAGATGGGTCCCAAACCGTTTAGGGCTTTGTAGGTAAGAACCTGCACCTTGAATTGGGCCCGGAAAATGAACGGCAGCCAATGGAGCTCCTTAAACAGGAGGGTTGACCTCTCCCTGTAAGGAGCACCAGTTAACAACCTGGCTGCCGCCCGTTGAACCAGCTGAATTTCCGGGCCGTTTTCAAGGGCAGCCCCACATAGAGTGCATTACAGTAGTCCAATCTGGAGGCATTACAGTAGTCCAAACTGAATGTACTGGAGGGATTTGATGGGACTAGCCCACCATTCACTGCACCAAATTTTACACAAATTTATTTATTTATTTATTTACAGTATTTATATTCTGCCCTTCCCGCCCCGCAGGGGACTCAGGGCAGATTACAAAGCATATATACATGGCAAACATTCAATGCCATAGACACACAACATATATAGACAGACACACAGAGGCTATATAACTTTCCAGCTCATGAGGGTGTGCTTTTGAATTCCGGCCACCGGGGGAGCTGTTGCTTCACCGTCTACTTATGACAGTACTTCCTCATTCTTTTGCACGCTGATGGGGAGTTTTATGGCATCGTAAATTAGTTAAATTAGCCTCCCCACATAAGCGGTACCTAAATTTCCTACTTGGCAGATGCAACTGTCTTTTGAGCTGAAAACTTGTGCGCCAGCTGCGCCCGTACCTTGGGAAGTCTGACTTGGCCACGGTAGTCCACGCTCTGGTTACATCCCATTTAGACTACTGCAATGCTCTCTACGTGGGGTTGCCTTTGAAGACAGCTCGGAAGCTTCAACTAGTCCAACGCTCAGCAGCCATGATACTAACAGGAGCGGGACGCAGGGAGCATGCAACCCCCCTGTTGTGCCAACTCCACTGGCAGCCGACTTGCTACCGGGCTCAATTCAAAGTGCTGGTGTTGACCTTTAAAGCCCTAAACGGTTCTGGCCCAAGCTACCTTTCCGACCGCATCTCAGCCTATGAACCCACCAGGACTTTGAGATCTTCCGGGGAGGCCCTGTTCTCGATCCCGCCAGCTTCACAAGCTCGACTGGCGGGGACGAGAGACAGGGCCTTCTCGGTGGTGGCTCCCCGGCTGTGGAACGCCCTTCCCACTCATATTAGATTAGCACCATCTCTTATGGTCTTCCGCAAAAAAGTAAAGACCTGGTTATTTGTGCAGGCGTTCGAATAATGAGTGCAAGACTGGTAATGACATAGGAATGGAACAATGGATGACGAATCTGGATCATGTTTTTAGTGACGAGACGCTAGTGAATGGTTTCATAGTAATTGTGTATTAATTGTGTATTAGATTAGGTTATTAACTGTTTTATATTGTTGTTTGAATTCTGCTATGTTCTGTGTTTTGTGAACCGCTGTGAGTCGCCTTCGGGCTGAGAACAGCGGTATAGAAGCAAAGTAAATAAATAAATAAAAGGTCGACAGGAAGCTAGACAAATGGTCGGGAGCTTAATCTGACCCGGGCTGACTTCGAACTCATGACCTTTTGGTATCTTCTGGCATTTCTCAGTCTAGATCAGTGGTTCTCAACCTGTGGGTCGCAACCCCTATTGGGGTCGAATGGCTGTTTGACAGGGGTCGTTGCCTCCTTCGACCCTGCCTCGTCCACCTCCAAGGAGACAAGCCAGGCGCCCTCCACTAGCCAAACAGCCAGCACCCACGCCCATGCCGCTTTGGCTCCTTTTCTAGATTTCCTCCTCTGAGTTGGTACAGAGGGGTTCCTTTTCCTCCTTCTCCTCTTCTTCCTTCAGGGGTGTGGGGTGGGGATGAGACACAGGGAAGTGCTTGGAGGTAGAGGCATGCATGCATGGAGGAAGGAGACAAGCCCTCTATCCTGGGCTGGCTTCGAACTCATGACCAGGATTCAAAACGATCTTGACAGATTAGAGAGATGATTGGCCAAAACTAACAAAATGAAGTTTAACAGTGACAAATGCAAGATACTCCACTTTGGCAGGAAAAACGAAATGCAAAGATATAGAATGGGGGGATGCCTGGCTCGAGAGCAGTACGTGTGAAAAAGATCTTGGAGTCCTCGTGGACAACAAGTTAAACATGAGCCAACAATGTGATGTGGCGGCAAAAAAAGCCAATGGGATTTTGGCCTGCATCAATAGGAGCATAGTGTCTATATCTAAGGAAGTAATGCTACCCCTCTATTCTGCTTTGGTTAGACCACACCTGGAATATTGTGTCCAATTCTGGGCACCACAATTCAAGAGAGATATTGACAAGCTGGAATGTGTCCAGAGGAGGGCGAATAAAATGACCAAGGGTCTGGAGAACAAGCCCTATGAGGAGCGGCTTAAGGAGCTGGGCATGTTTAGCCTGAAGAAGAGAAGGCTGAGAGGAGATATGATAGCCATGTATAAATATGTGAGGAAGCCACAGGGAGGAGGGAGCAAGCTTGTTTTCTGCTTCCCTGGAGACTAGGACGCAAGGAACAATGGTTTCAAACTACAAGAGAGGAGATTCCATCTGAACATGAGGAAGAACTTTCTAACTGTGAGAGCCGTTCAGCAGTGGAACTCTCTGCCCCGGAGTGTGGTGGAGGCTCCTTCTTTGGAAGCTTTTAAGCAGAGGCTTCAGCTCCTGAAGCCGCTCCTCATAGGGCTTGTTCTCCACACCCTTGATCATTTTAGTCGCCCTCCTCTGGACACATTCCAGCTTGTCAATATCTCTCTTTGTGGTGCCCAGAATTGGACACAATATTCCAGGTGTGGTCTAACCAAAGCAGAATAGAGCATGGGGAGCATGACTTCCCTGGATCTAGACACTATGCTCTTATTGATGCAGGCCAAAATCCCATTGGCTTTTTTTGCCGCCACATCACATTGTTGGCTCATGTTTAACTTGTTGTCCACGAGGACTCCAAGATCTTTTTCACACGTACTGCTCTCGAGCCAGGCATTGTCCCCCATTCTGTATCTTTGCATTTCGTTTTTTCTTGCCAAAGTGGAGTATCTTGCATTTGTCACTGTTGAACTTCATTTTGTTAGTTTTGGCCCATCTCTGTAATCTGCCAAGATCGTTTTGAATCCTGCTCCTGACCTCTGGAGTATTGGCTATCCCTCCCAATTTGGTGTCGTCTGCAAACTTGATGATCATGCCTTCTAGCCCTTCATCTAAGTCATTAATAAAGATGTTCGGACAGGTACGCTGGGTCGGAGCCGTATAGGGTTTTGTAGGTCAAAACCAGCACTTTGAATTGTGCTCAGAACTGGATTGGCAGCCAGTGGAGCTGACATAACAGTGGGGTGGTATGCTCCCTGTATGATGCTCCGGTGAGTAATCTAGCCGCCGCCCATTGGACTAACTGAAGTTTCCGAACAGTCTTCAAAGGCAACCCCACGTAGAGCGCATTGCAGTAATCTATTCGGGATGTAACAAGAGCGTGGACCACTGTGGCCAGATCAGACTTCCCAAGGCACACAAGTTTTACCCTATACAACCAAATTGGAATGCTAGTGAGGTTGTGGGGGGAATTGATATTTGTCCTTGGTCAGCAGGGTCATGTCTGCCTGTTTCCAATTCTAACAACGCCCCCAAACCCAGACCCATAGCTTCAAGGAGCCCACTTTGCCTCTGCGTGGAGGGAGCGGAGGGGCCATTTTGAAGGCTGCCGTTCTGCCTGAGAAGTCGCTCTCCGGCTCCTGCTGTCGAGTCTCTTCCCGAGAGATGCTATCGGCTCCCTGCCTTGATGTTTGCTGACGATGCTCTGGGAATCGTAACGAGGCAGCGCCGGAGGAGAGGGCCACTTCAGCGGCTTTTGTGTCCTACAAAGGCAGCAGCAGGAAGAAAGGAAGGAAGGCAGGAAAGAAGGAAGGAAGGAAGGAAGGAAGCCGCCAAGCCGCCCTTCAAGCTAAAGCTCCTGTGCCAGGATGCCCCTGAAGGATAGAGGCTGAGCATGGGTATCTCATCAGGCTCCTCCATCATTGCCAAGACTGCCAGGCTGGAAAGAGACAGATAAGGTGGACAGTCGGAGGGTTTGCAAAGCCATCTCAGCAGTCGTCTTGAGTGGAGGGCTTGATTCTTAACACTTTCAGAACCGAATCCTAGTCTCATAGACCTGTCAGATGCAGTAAGGGACATGCAGCTCAACCCCTTCTGTGAGCAGGAACACATCATCAAAGTCCTCCTGACTGCTAAAAAGCCCCCAGAGAAAGAATAATAGAATCCTAGAGTTGGAGTACTTCTACCCCGCCCTTCTCAACCCCCTAGGGGGGACTCAGGGCGGCTTACAACCGGCACAATTCGATGCCAACAATTCAACAAGTAAAATACATAGCAGCAGTAATCACAAATAGTTAAAAGCAATCAATTAATACAATAACAACTAAAAGAAAAGCCAATCTGGTGGCTAACATTCACAAGAAGTGGAAAAAGGGAGAAATCACCAAAGAAGAATTCCAACAAATAGCCAACTCTTGTAGGAAGAAGGTTCGCAAGGCTAAAGGGCATTCAGGGGAGTCAGAAGTAGCAATAGCAGATAAGGAATTGAGTGAAGAGCTAGTTCTGGAGCTATGGAAATCAGCAAAAGTCTTTGTTTACAAATCAGAGCCAAAAATAGAGTCATAGAGTTGGAAGAGACCTCATGGGCCATCCAGTCCAACCCTATTGTGCCAAGAAGCAGGAAAATTGCATTCAACGCAACCCCGACAGATGGCCATCCAGCCTCTGTTTAAAAGCCTCCAAAGAAGGAGCCTCCACCACACTCCGGAGCAGAGAGTTCCACTGCTGAACAGCTCTCACAGTCAGGAAGTTCTTCCTAATGTTCAGGTAGAATCTCCTTTCTTGTAGGCAAAAGCTAGAATGGATGTCCAAAGAACTTCTAACTGGGCTGAGACTCCAAAGACACATAGTTATTTATTTATTCTACAAGAAATCATAGAATCATAGAGTTGGAAGAGACCTCATGGGCCATCCAGTCCAACCCCATTCTGCCAAGAAGCAGGAATATTGCATTCAAAGCACCCCTGACAGTCCGAGGAGGTCCTGCTCTTGGACCCACCAGCTTTGCAAACACGGCTGATGGGGGACGAGGGATGGGGCCTTCTTGGTGACCCTCGCATGTGGAATTTGCTCCCTAGCGAGATCAGGTCAGCTTCATCCCTCCTTTCCATTAGGAAGAAATTAAAATCATGGTTTTGGAACCACGCCTTTGGCCAGAAGGCGTGATAGCACTTTCGATGTCAAACAGCACCTTGGATGTCGAACTGGACAACATAGAATCATAGAATCCTAGAGTGGGAATAGACCTCATGGGCCTCAAGGGCATTCAGGGGAGTCAGAAGTAGCAACAGCAGATAAGGAATTGAGTGAAGAGCTAGTTTTGGAGCTACGGAGAGAGCAAAAGTCTTTGTTTACAAATCAGAGCCAAAAATAAATAGAATCATAGAATCCTAGAGTTGGAAGAGACCTCATGGGCCTCAAGGGCATTCAGGGGAGTCAGAAGTAGCAACAGCAGATAAGCAATTGAGTGAAGAGCTAGTTCTGGAGCTACGGACAGAGCAAAAGTATTTGTTTACAAATCAGAGCCAAAAATAAATAGAATCATAGAATCCTAGAATCCTAGAGTTGGTAGAGACCTCATGGGCCTCAAGGGCATTCAGGGGAGTCAGAAGTAGCAACAGCAGATAAGGAATTGAGTGAAGAGCTAGTTCTGGAGCTACGGAGAGAGCAAAAGGAATGGAAAAAGGATTTTGAGATCGGAATCTGATTCTAAGTGTGGCGTTGATGATTATGTGTTTGTCTGTATTGTGTGTCTCATACATTGTTTAGTGTTGTTTTTTATTGTAAACCGCATTGAGTCGCCGCCTCAGGCTGATATATGCGGTATACAAATAGAGTAAATAAATAAATAAATAAATAAAAGTCTTTGTTTACAAATCAGAGCCAAAAATAAATAGAATCATAGAATCCTAGAGTCGGAAGAGACCGCATGGACCTCAAGGGCATTCGGAGGAGTCAGAAGTAGCAACAGCAGATAAGGAATTGAGTGAAGAGCTAGTTCTGGAGCTACGGACAGAGCAAAAGTCTTTGTTTATAAATCAGAGCCAAAAATGAATAGAATCATAGAATCCTAGAGTTGGAAGAGACCTCATGGGCCATCCAGTCCAACCCCCTACCAAGAAGCAGGAACATATAATCAAAACACTCCTGACAGACAGCCATCCAGCCTCTGCTTTTAAAATGCCAGAGAAGGGGATTCCAGTCCAACCCCATTCTGCCAAGAAGCAGGAATAATGCATTCAAAGCACCCCTGACAGATGGCTATCCAGACTTTGTTTAAAAGCTTCCAAAGAAGGAGCCTCCACTTCACTCTGGGGCAGAGAGTTCCACTGCTGAACGGCTCTCTCACACAGTCAGGAAGTTCTTCCCCATGTTCAGGTGGAAACGTGAAGTAAAATATGGTCACTATTACTACACCGTCGCAACGAGAGCGTCTGGTCTCGCAAAACCCTCTTACAGTACTGAGGCTCCTTGAACATGGTTTTCTGTGGGTCAGCAGATGGCAACTACTGGATGGCATATGCTCTGGGTCAGAAACTAGAGCTGATGTGGTCTCTCCAATGCAATTTTCAGAACCAGCACACCACATAACCAAGCCGAATCTAAAGTTGCATTCAGTATTGCATTCAAAGCACCCCTGATAGATATGGCCATCCTGCGTCTGTTTAAAAGCTTCCAAAGAAGGAGCCTCCACCACACTCCGGGGCAGAGAGTTCCACTGCTGAACGGCTCTCACAGTCAGGAAGTTCTTCCTCATGTTCAGATGGAATCGCCTTTCTTGTAGTTTGAAGCCATTGCTCCATTGCGTCCTAGTCTCCAGGGAAGCAGAAAACAAGCTTGCTCCCTCCTCCCTGTGACTTCCTCTCGCGTATTTATACATGGCTATCATATCTCCTCTCAGCATTCCCTTCTTCTGGCTAAACATGCTTAGCTCTTTAAGCCGCTCCTCATAGGGCTTGTTCTCCAGACCATTGATCATTTTAGTCACCCTCCTCTGGACACATTCCAGCTTGTCAATATCTCTCTTGAATTGTGGTGCCCAGAATTGGACACAATATTCCAACCCCTGACAGATGGCCATCCAACCTCTGTTTAAAAGCTTCCAAAGCCTTCGACAACACATTAAGCCACATTCTTTTTTAATTTTTAAGGGCATGGAGATGAAGGGCATGGTGGCTCCGCTCCCTGATTTATTTTTGTTTGTTTGCTTTTGTTCTTGGTGTCGTGCAGCTTTGCAAACCATTTCTGTAGCACGAAACTCACACGCGCGAGTTGTTGCAAGCGGCAGAGGCAAATATGCCGACTAAGAAACGCACACTGAATCAATCCAATCACATCATTAAACAAGACAAGCCATTTAGAGTAATTTGGTTATTCTGCGTCCATCCCACAACCTCAAATGCAATGAAGAATAAATGCTTATTAAAGCCCTTTAGTCTGGGCTCCTTCCTGGTGGGAAGAAAAAGGAGCTTAGAAGGGGAGGGAGCAACAACAAGAAGCTTACAGTCTCCCAAATTTGAGCTCCAAAATCCACCCTAGTTAAGATGTCCAACGGGTCAAGAGTTTGCCCATGTCGTGTTAATGCACCTCAAGAGCTCCCTTGTTACCAATTTGCTTATTTAATTTATCAGGCTTCTGGAGTGGTTTGACTTAAAAAACTTACGAGGACTTGATTCATTGCTTTTAACGGAGAGATTTTTTTAAAAATCCCTTATTCTTCCAAAAATGGGGGCTTCTCCTGTTTGCAGAGCTGACATTTTTGTTTTGCTGCTAATGGGGGCTCTGTTTGCCAAGTTTGGTCCAATTCCATCTTTGGTGCAGTTCAAAGGACACTGCCCACCAAACCCTTCCAGTATACTATTTTCTATTGGTCATGGGAGTCCCGTGTGCCAAGTTTGGTTCAATTCCATCGTTGGTGGGGTTCAGAATGCTCTTTGATTGTAGGTGAACTATAAATCCCAGCAACTACAACTCCCAAATGACAAAATCATTTTTTTGAGTGAAGGACATACATTGGGGCAGGGGCGGCTCGTCCATTACACGAAGTAAGCGGTCGCAGAACACTTTTTTTGCCAGGGGTGCAGAGGCGCCTCTGTAAAAGCCCCTCGACCGCCACTTGAGGAGCGCCCCCTCAGCTCACAACAGCCCTAGCAGTCCGGGGGGAGCCTCGGCTTTCTTGCCTCGCTGCCGGGCGATCCTCTTCCCAAAGGGGCCGGGCCCTTGAGCCTCGCCTAGCCCCTCTCGTTCCTGCTCCACCCGGCCACCGGGTGTGCGAGCAGAGCCGGCGCTCAATCATTCTCCGCGTTCGATCCCTTCCCCATGACTGGCTCCCTTTCCCGATCCCCCGGCACTCCACCCGCCTCCTCTCCCCAATCCGCGGGTGGGCCAAGGGGCGGAGCCGCCGTGCCTGGCCCGCTTCAGGTCCGGAGGCATGTCTGAAGACCCCAGCGTGCGCACCAAAAGTCGCCTCTTCTCCTGACTTTCTCTTCAGCCATTGGGACCAAGAGAGAGAGAGAGAGAGAGAGAGAGCCCTCCGGCTGGAGGTATCTCCCACCTCCGCTCCCTCCTTTGTTTTTGCGCCTACCTTCAGGAAAGGTGGGCATCTCCACCTCTCTCTCTCTCTCTCTCTCGGTCCCAATGGCTGAGGAGAAAGTCAGGAGAAGAGGTGACTTTTGGTGCACACGCCGGGGTCTTCAGGCACGCCTCCGGACCCAAGCGGGCCAGGCAAGGGAGCAAGTGCGGCAAGTGTAGTTACTGGGATGTATAGTTCACCTACAATCAAAGAGCATTCTGAACTCCACCAATGATGGAATTGAACCAAATATGGCACACAGAACTCCCACGATGAACAGAAAATATATTTCAATGATTGGTGGGGGGGGGCACCAAAATACTGTTTGCTTACCGTTGAAAATTACCTAGGGCCGCCTCTGATGCCATCAAAGTGCAGGCCAAGGCCTTTAGGCATTGCACCCAGTGTGCCAATCACCACTGGGACCACCTTGACTGGCTTGTGCCAGAGTCTTTGCAGTTCGATCTTTAAATCCTCATATCATGTCAGCTTTTCCAGTTGTTTCTCTTCAATCCTGCTGTCACCTGGGATTGCAACATCGACAATCCATACTTTGTTTTTTAACATGATTGTGAGGTCAGGAGTGTTGTGCTCCAAAACTCTGTCTGTCTGAATCCGGAAGTCCCAGAGGAGTTTGACATGTTCGTTCTCGGTAACCTTTTCCAGCTTGTGATCCCACCAGTTCTTTGTCGTAGGCAGATGGTATTTGTGGCACAAGTGCCAATGAATCATCTGAGCAACAGTGTTGTGCCTCTGCTTGAAGTCCCTCCACGATCTTCCTGCAGCAGCTGAGGATGTGATCTATTGTTTCATCTGCTTCCTTGCAGAGTCTACACTTGGGATCTGTCGTCGACTTTTCAATTCTGGCTTTGATAGCATTGGTTCGAATGACTTGTTGGGCTGCCAGAATCAGGCCCTCCTTTGTCTTCTTTTTCAAAGTTCCATTATTATTATTATTATTATTATTATTATTATTATTATTATTACTAGCCATCCCTTGCCATGTGTTGCTGTGGCCCACATGGAGGTTCTGTGTGGGAGGTTTGGCCCAATTTTATCGTTGGTGGAGTTCAGAATGCTCTGTGATTGTAGCTGAACTATAAATCCCAGCAACTCCAACTCCCGAATGTCAAGATTCTATTTTTCCCAAACTCTACCAGTGTTCACATTTGGGCATATTGAGTATTCGTGTAGAGTTTGGTCCAGTTCTATCATTGTTTGAGTCCACAGTGATCTCTGGGTGTAGGTGAACTACAACTCCAAAACCAAAGGACACTGCCCACCAAACCCTTCCAGTATTTTCTGTTGGTCATGGGAGAACTGTGTGCCAAGTTTGGTCCAATTCCATCGTTGGTGGGGTTTTGAATGCTCTTTGATTGTAGGTGAACTATAAATCCCAGCAACTACAACTCCCAAATGTAAAGATTCTATTTTCCCCAAACTCCACCAGTGTTCACATTTGGGCATATTGAGTATTTGTGTAGAGTTTGGTCCACATCCAACATTGTTTGAGTGGACAGTGATCTCTGGATGTAGGTGAACTACAACTCCAAAATCAAAGGACACTGCCCACCAAAGCCATCCAGTATTTTCTGTTGGTCATGGGAGAACTGTGTGCCAAGTTTGGTTCAATTCCATTGTTTGTGGGGTTCAGAATATTCTTGGTGAGCTATAAATTCCAGCAACTACAACTCCCAAATGACAAAATCAAATTTTTGAGTGAAGGACGTACGTTGGGTTGTTAGGTGTCTTGTGTCCAAATTTGGTGCCAATTCGTCCAGTGGTTTTTGAGTTCTGTTAATCTCACAAACGAACATTACATTTTCATTTATATAGATGATGATGATGATTATGATGATGATGATGATGATTATTATTATTATTATTTGAAACACGACAAGATGAGTCCACAGCAGACACTCTGCTGGCTGTTGAATTGGATCACACGTCGGACCCTTCCCCAAGTGTCTAGGACTGTGTGATGTATTGGCAAATAATGCATGCAGATCCCAGTAAGGTGGCCTTTTGCAGGTGGCAGATGGTAATTTTGTCAACGCCGATTGTGTTTAAGTGCAGGCCAAGGTCTTGAGGCACTGCACCCAGTGTGCCAATCACCACTGGGACCACCTTGACTGGCTTGTGCCAGAGTCTTTGCAGTTCGATCTTTAAATCCTCATATCGTGTCAGCGTTTCCAATTGTTTCTCTTCAATCCTGCTGTCACCTGGGATTGCAACATCGACAATCCATACTTTGTTTTTTAACACGATTGTGAGGTCAGGAGCATGTGCTCCAAAACTCTGTCTGTCTGAATTCGGAAGTCCCAGTGTTCTGTTGCGCGCTGGGCCTGTAAATAGTTGTCTTTAGAACAGGACGTGCAACCTTTGCCCAACGGGAAGCCAGGGGGCCTAAAGAGAAGTTCTCAGAGGTTTCCACCACAAACAGTCTTTAGATGGCTTGAGAAGTACAACAAAGTCTTTTATTGAGGAACAATCAAACAGAAACTTCTCTTGTCTTCAGTAAAATTAAGCAAATAATTCCAAGCTTTTAGGTAACTGCTGAATTCCTAATCTTGCCCACGAAGGACAGGCAACTGTCTT
The DNA here is from genome assembly GCF_025583915.1 of Anolis sagrei ordinatus. NCBI lineage: Eukaryota > Metazoa > Chordata > Lepidosauria > Squamata > Anolidae > Anolis > Anolis sagrei. Next base: position 22,088,531 of record NW_026844700.1, on the reverse strand, counting down.
CAATAACTTCTTCTTTACTTTAAAGGAAAATCCCCTTTTTAACTTCTCCCAGGCTGACTGTAAACTTAAACCTAAGTGATGTGGGCACCACTACCGGGTTAAACTGCGTCTCAAAGCACCGAGTGGACCTACCAGCAAGGCCTGTAGTCTATTCAGCTGGAGTTCTTTGATCTTTAGGGCAGTTTTCCCCCGGAAAGTCTTCAAAGCTTTGGGGGATGCTTCCCTGGAAATTCTTTCCCTTCTGTTTCTGTTGGAATTTCTGTAACCCTGGAAATCCTTAAAGGTTGAAGCTTTCGTACAGGAGAAGCTTTACACACGTCCTGTACATAGCTTTCCTTGCTAAGACTAACTAAAAATGGCTTCCTTCCCTTCTCAATTGCCCTGAGCAAGGGGCGGGACCAAACTTAATGATGATGGACAGGCGACTTGCCCTATAACTGCAACCAAAGAAGCCACCTATCTGCAGAATCCCTGAAACCTAGGACTGCAATCAAACATTTACTACAAAGCAAATAAAGTTGGAGCTCCTGGTACAGTTGTACCAGAACACCCAGAGTATTATTATTATTATTATTATTATTATTATTATTATTTTGTCTTGAAAAATACCAGACCATTATTGCTCCTTCTGTCTTAGAAACAACCAAAGCCAATGCTTGGGGAATCTCCTAAGAAGAGGGATCCCTTGTCTAATCCATCTGCCTGACTCACGGGGTCCCTCGCTTCACTTCTTGTCTCTTTCAGGCTGGCCTCTCACTTATCTATCTTGTGTACGCTAAATCTAATCTGGAGATAGCACAGGGAAGAATCCTGAAGTCTCTCACTGAATTTCAGGACAATTTCTTTGCCATTCCTACAAAGCTGACAAACAGGAGTTGTGTGACTCGTACAGGTTAATGGGAAATGCCGTTTGAAGCCATCATACTTATTTAATTAATTAATTAATTAATTAATTTACAGCATTTATATTCCGCCCTTCTCACCCTGCAGGGGACTCAGGGCAGATCATATTGCACATATACATGGGAAACATTCAATGCCATAGACACACAACATATATAGACAGAAACACAGAGGCTATATAACACTCCAGCTTTTTCATGAGGGTATGCTTTGAATTTCAGCCACCGGGAGAGCTGTCACTTCACCGTCCACTTGTGACACCGATGGAGTACTTCCTCATTCTTTTGCACGCTGCTGGAGAGTTTTATGGCATCATAAATTAGTTAAATTAGCCTCCCATAAAATCATAAAATTGGAAGAGAACTTGTGGGCCATCCAGTCCAGCCCCATTCCACCAAGAAGCAGGAATATTGCATTCAAATCACCCTTGACAGATGGCCATCCAGCCTCTGTTTCAAAGCTTCCAAAGAAGGAGCCTCTACCATACTCCAAGGCAGAGAGTTCCACTGCTGAACGGCTCTCACAGTCAGGAAGTTCTTCCTCATGTTCAGATGGAATCTCCTTTTTTGTAGTTTGACGTATCCTAGTCTCCAGGGAAGCAGAAGTCAAGCTTGCTTCCTCCTCCCTATGACTTCCTCTCGACATATGTATACATGGCTATCATATCTCCTCTCAGCCTTCTCTTCTTCAGGCTAAACATGCCCAGCTCTTTAAGCCGCTCCTCATAGGGCTTGTTCTCCAGACCCTTGATCATTTTAGTTGCCCTCCTCTGGACACATTCCAGCTTGTCAACATCTCTCTTCAGTTGTGGAGCCCAGAATTGGACACAATATTCCAGGTGTGGTCTAACCAAGGCGGAATAGAGCATGGGGAGCATGACTTCCCTAGATCTAGACACTATGCTCCTATTGGTGCAGGCCCAAATCCAATTGGCTTTTTTTGCCACCACATGACATTCATAGAATCATAGAATCATAGAATCAAAGAGTTGGAAGACACCTCACAGGCCATCCAGTCCAACCCCTGCCAAGAAGCAGGAATATTGCATTCAAATCACCCCTGGCAGATGGCCATCCAGCCTCTGTTGAAAAGCTTCCAAAGAAGGAGCCTCCACCACACTCCGGGGCAGAGAGTTCCACATTGTTGGCTCATATTTAACTTGTTGTCCACGGGGACTCCAAGATCTTTTTCACATGTACTGCTCTCGAGCCAGGCGTCCCCCATTCTGTATCTTTCCCCCCTCATAAGCGCTACCTAAATTTTCTACTTGACAGATGCAACTGTCTCTCAGGCTGCAAAGGTTGACAGCAAGCTAGACAAATGGTCGGGAGCTTACTCCGACCCGGGCTGACTTCGAACTCATGACCTTTTGGTATCTTCTGGCATTTCTCAGTCTAGATCAGTGGTTCTCAACCTGTGGGTCACAACCCCTATGGGGGTCGAATGGCTGTTTGACAGGTGTTGTTGCCTCCTTCGGCCCTGCCTCCTCCACCTCCAAGGCATGGCTGCCAGGTGCCTTTTACTAGCCAAACTACCCATGCCCGTGCCGCTTTGGCTCCTTCTCTATATTTCCTCCTCTGGGTTGGCACAGAAGGGTTCCTCTTCCTCCTTCTCCTCTTCTTCCTTCAGCAGTCTTCTATTTATATCCCTCTTTTCCTCTCCTTCTTTATCTTCTCTTCTTCCTCCCCCTTTCCTTCTCTCTCTTTCCCTTTTTCTTTCTCTTACCTCTCTCTTTCCATTCCCTTCTCCATCTCTTTTCTATCCTTTCCTATTTTTCCATCTTCCTCCCCCCTTTTCTCTTCCATTCTTTCTATCCCTTCTCTCCCTTCTCGTCTCTTCTCTCTATCCCTCTCTTTTCTATTGATAATTCTCTTCTCTTTCTCTTTCCTCCTCTATCTACCCCCCTTCTCACCTCCTTCTTTCTAACTATCCCCCTTTCTCTTTCTTTCTGACATAGAATCATAGAATGATAGTGCTGGAAGAGACCTTGTGGGCCATCTAGTCCAACCTCCTGCCAAGAAGCAGGAAAATCACATTCAAAGCACCCCTGACAGATGGCCATCCAGCCTCTGTTTCAGAGTCTCCACAGAAGGAGCCTCCACCATACTTTAATGTCCCTGGCAAGCCTGAGCTCGTTTTGTGCATTAGCCTTGCAAACCTTCTCCCTACAAGAGTTGGCTATTTGTTTGAATTCTTCTTTGGTGATTTCTCCCTTTTTCCACTTCTTGTATATGTCTCTTTGGAGTCTCAGCCCAGTTAGAAGTTCTTTGGACATTCATTCTGGCTTCTGGCTACAAGAAAGGAGATTCTACCTGAACATTAGGAAGAACTTTCTGACTCTGTGACTGTGGAACAGACAACTCTGAATCCACTGTCCCCTTCCTCATGTACAGAGGAAGAATTGTTGGAGGCTACAAACAATGCCATTGCTGTTGCTCGTTTTTTGGTCAAAAGATACTTAGCCACCTGCGCTCCTTCTATTTTTATCGGTTTTATACTAATTTATGCAATGCTTTTGATACGAATAAATAAATAAATATGGTCCTCAACCAGGGAAGGGAAAACTCAGCCTTGCATGTGCATATCAACACGGATCCTCAGTTCAACCCTTGGACAATGCAGTCCATTCCCCCACATCTGCTCACCCACACCCTGTTCACTCGCATTGATACCTGTTGGTAGTTTTGAGACTACATGCAAGCTCATTTTGCATTAAGTTCAGATTTGTAAGGGGGGGTTTCCACTTTTTCTTTTGGTTAGAACTGGCTACATTCCTGTTTTCAGAATCAAAACCTTTCTGGATATTATGGACCTTTTCCTATCCTTTTGCAGCACTTTCCCATATAGTCTTACTCCTTTTTCTGCTAGGAGACTGGAGGGAGGCTTGCACCAGTGAGTCTCTTCAAGGCATGGGGGTTCTATGTGGGAAGCTTAGCCCAGTTCTATCGTTGGTGCGGTTCAGAATACTCTTTAATTGTAGGTGAACTATAAATCCCAGAACTACAACTCCCAAATCTCAAGCTCTATTTCCCCCAAACTCCACCTGTGTTCACATTTGGGCATATTGAATATTCCTGCCAAGTTTGGTCCAGATCCATCATTGTTTGAGTCTTCAGTACTCTCTGGATGTAGGTGAACTACAACTCCCAAACTCAAGGTCAGTGCCCACCATAGATCAGGCAGATAAGATGGCACATTGATCTCGGACACCTGCCCTAGATCTGGCACATAGAAGTAATTTCCAGTATTTTCTGTTGGTCATGGGGGCTCTGTGTGCCAAGTTGGTTTAATTCCATCATTGGTGGAGTTCAGAATGTTCTTTGTTTGTGGGTGAACTATAAATTCCCCTTAATACAATATCTCATGTTATGGTGAGGTCTGTTGGGAACTAGGCAAATGGGGAGAATGCCTGCCATTGATGCAGGCAAAACGTCAGGAAAGAATGCTTCTAGAACATGACCAAACAGCCCGAAAAACCTACAACAAACCATAAAATTATTTTTGTTGTTATTTCATAGCTGTAATTTTGCCACTGTTATGAATTGTAATGTAAATATCTGATTGTCGGTGAACTGTAAATCCCAGCAACTACAATTTCCAAATGACAACCCACCCCAAAAAACCCCCCCACCGGTATTTCAATTTGGGAGTATCGGGCAAAATTTGGTGCCAAATTTTGTGCCAAATATTGTGCCAAATTTGGTCCAGTGGATGAAAATACATCCTGCCTATCAGATATTTACTTTACGATTCATAACAGTAGCAAAATGATGGTTACAAAATAGCAACGAAAATAATGTCATGTATTGTTGAAGGCTCAGAACCTCTGAGGATGCCTGCCATAGATTCAGGTGAAACGTCAGGAGAGAATGCTTCAGGAACATGGCCATATAGCCTAGAAAACTCACAACACAATGTTATGGTTGGGGGTCACCATGGCTTTGAAAAGCAGCAGATCACAGGAGCTGTCTTCATAGCCTTGTCAGCAGAGTATGATACTGTGAACCACCGCCTCCTCCTGAGAAAAATGTATAGTATCACAAAGGACGACTGTCTCACCCACCTCATAGGAAACCTGCTACAAAACAGGAGCTTCTTTGTTGAGTTCCAGGGCCAGAGAAGCAGATGGCGGAAACAGAAGAACGGCCTGCCTCAGGGGAGTGTGCTTGCTCCATCCATGTTCAACATCTACACAAATGACCAGCCACTGCCAGAAGGGACAGAGAGTTTCATCTATGCTGATGATCGTGCCATTACTGCTCAAGCAGGGAGCTTTGAGATGGTAGAACAGAAGCTCTCCGAAGCTCTAGGTGCTCTTACTGCCTATTACAGGGAAAACCAACTGATTCCTAATCCATCTAAAACACAGACATGCGCCTTTCACCTTAAGAACAGACAAGCATCGAGCTCTGAGGATGACCTGGGAAGGAATCCCACTGGAGCATTGCAGCGCACCCAAATACCTGGGAGTCACTCTGGACCGTGCTCAGACCTACAAGAAGCACTGCCTGAACATCAAGCAAAAAGTGGGCGCTAGAAACAATATCATACGAAAGCTGACTGGCACAACCTGGGGATCAAAACCAGACACAGTGAAGACATCTGCCCTTGTGCTATGCTACTCTGCTGCTGAGTATGCATGCCCAGTGTGGAACACATCTCACCACACTAAAACAGTAGATGTGGCTCTTAATGAGACATGCCGCATTATCACAGGGTGTCTGCGCCCCACACCACTGGAGAAATTACACTGCTTAGCCGGTATTGCACCACCTGACATCCGCCGGGAAGTAGCAGCCAATAGTGAAAGGACCAAGGCAGTGACATCCCCAGCTTATCCCCTGTTTGGGTATCAGCCAGCACGTCAATGACTTAAATCAAGACATAGTTTTCTTAGATCTACAGAGACACTCGCTGGAACACCCCAGCAAGCGAGAGTCCAAAAGTGGCAGGCCCAAACCCAGCACCTCAATCCATGGGTGATACCAGATGAGAGACTCCCCCCTGGGCACACAGAGGACTGGGCGACTTGGAAGGCACTGAACAGACTGTGCTCTGGCACCACGAGATGCAGAGCCAATCTTAAGAAATGGGGCTACAGGGTGGAATCCTCGGCATGCGAGTGCGGAGAAGAGCAAACCACTGACCACCTGCTGCAATGCACCTGAGCCCTGCCACATGCACAATGGAGGACCTTCTTGCGGCAACACCAGAGGCACTCCAAGTGGCCAGATACTGGTCAAAGGACATTTAACCAACTACCAAGTTTGCAAAATCTGTGTGTTTTTTTTTCTTTCTTTTTAATCTGTGTGTTTGTTTTGCTCTGTTAGAATTGTAATACAATGGTATGGTTGCTGATGACACGATAAATAAACCATGACATGAGGAGCTGTATTAAGGGGGTCACGGCATTAGGAAGGCTGAGAAACACTGCTTCCAATCCCACTTTCAAGAGAAGGACTCTGGCATCTGGAAGGCTTCACCTTACCGAAAGTCAGGGTTTCGAAGCCTGGCATTTCGAAACCCTGCAGGCATGAGGGGTAAACAATATGTGATACTAAACATGGCCATTTAAATCCAATAGATCTTTGTGCAGCCTTTCTGAAGGATCTTTATATAGATTCAGTGGCGAGGAGGGGGAGCGTGTCCCTATCCTCTTATTCACAGTCGGAATTAAAATTGCTCTCCTGAAATGATTTGAATGGATGCAAAGGGAATGCAAATGGGAGGCCCTATTGCCGAGGAATGGGGGCAGCGGAGGGGGGAGCCCGATTCCGATGGCCTTCCCTCCCCTGGCTGCCATTTGCAATTGTTAAAAGCTTCTCGCCACATAAAAGGGAAGCTCTGAGGCTGGGATTGAAGCAAACCAAATTGGGTCTGGATAAGCTCGGATCAGCTGCAGGAGCCTTGTGGGGAACAAAGAGCCCTTTTCTCTCTAAGCCTCCTTTTTTCTCTCTCGTAACAACTGCGAAATGCACACCCGCCTTCTCTGCGAGGAGGAGGTTCTGTCTTCCACCCGGCGTGACTTTGCCCACTCGCCACCCCCTCGGACTGCCTTGCGATGGAGCATCTCCTGCATTTGAAGCCTGGCTGCCAGCTTCTGAAAGCGAACAAAACACTGTGAATCATCAGCAGGGTTGCATCCAGTTAAAGATTGAAAGGTGCTTTGCAGCCTTGCCCTTTTTGTGTTGGCGGCTCTCCTGAATTGAAGGAAGGTGTCATTGAGGGCACTAGCAACCATCTCTAGAACCGTTGGATCAAGGCAGTGTTTCTCAACCTGGGGGTCGGGACCCCTGGAGGGGTCACGAGGGGATTTCGGAGGGGTCACCAAAGGACCAAGGCAGTGACATCTCCAACCCGTCCCCTGTTTGGGTATCAGCCAGCACACCGACAACTTAAATCAAGAAATAGTTTTCTAAGATCTAGAGAGACACTCGCTGGAACACCTCAGCAAGCAAGAGTCCAAAAGTGGCAGGCTCAAACCCAGAACCTCAATCAATGTTTGATACCAAATGAGAGACTCCCTCCTGGAAGGTTGACAAGCCTATCGGTAGCTATTTGTATAACATGTGACTTTGCAGGGACAATTGTTTTAGATCAACCAGAGGTTGAAGGTTTACCTGATGATTTAGAGACAATTGTGAGCTTTCCAATGTCTCAAGTCTAGGAAATTCAAGTCTGGAAAATTATGGTTCTCTCTGTGAGAAAACCGGCTCGAAAAGTGCAGGGCCTCAAGGGCATTCAAGGGAGTCAGAAGTAGCAACAGCACATAAGGAATTGAGTGAATAGCTAGTTCTGGAGCTATGGAGATCAGCAAAAGTCTTTGTTTACAAATCAGAGCCAAAAATAGATAGAATCATAGAGTTGGAAGAGACCTCATGGGCCATCCAGTCCAACCCCATTCTGCCAAGAAGCAGAAAAATTGCATTCAAAGCACCCCCAACAAATGGCCACACAGCCTCTGTTTAAAAGCTTCCAAAGAAGGAGCCTCCACCACACCCTGGGGCAGAGAGTTCCACTGCTGAACAGCTCTCACAGTCAGGAAGGTCTTCCTCATGTTCAGGTAGAATCTCCTTTCTTGTAGCCAGAAGGCAGAATGGATGTCCAAAGAACTTCTAACTGGGCTGAGACTCCAAAGAGACATACACAAGAAGTGGAAAAAGGGAGAAATCATCAATGAAGAATTCAAATAAATAGCCAACTCTTGTAGGGAGAAGGTTTACAGGGCTAAAGCACAAAACAAGCTCAGGCTTACCAGGGACATTAAAGCTTCCAAAGATGGAGCCTCAACCACACTCCGGGGCAGAGAGTTCCACTGCTGAACAGCTCTCACAGTCAGGAAGTTCTTCCTAATGTTCAGATGGAATCTCCTTTCTTGTAGTTTGAAGCCATTGTTCCATTGCGTCCTAGTCTCCAGGGAAGCAGAAAACAAGCTTGCTCTCTCCTCTCTAGGACTTCCTCTCACACATTTATACATAGTAGGGCTGGGCGGTTTCGTTCGTTAATTTCGTAATTCATTATTAATTCGTTTTTTTTTTTATAACGAAGCGATATTGAACCATTCAGGAGCAACTAAAAATCGAAACGAATTTTTCAATTCGTTTCGTAATTGTTTCGTAATTGTTTCGTAATTGTTTTGAAATCGTTTCGTTATTATTTCCGCATGTCTGGTGCAAGTTTTATAGTTGTTGTTTGTTTTATCAGTGAAAAAAAAATATAATTATCACACCAACAGGGAAGCTTCAGAAGTTCCCCCTGTCCCATTTGGAGGTTTTTTTAGCGTATTGCTCGGTCGCATCCGCCATTAACGAATCGATTCGTAATTGTTTCGTAATTGTTTTGTAAATTTCGAACTTTTTTAAAGAAAAATTTCGGAATTCTTTTAAAAATTGAAACGCAAAAAACCCCTAAAAACGAATCGAGTTTAGAAACAAATTTTTCCGTGGTTGCCCAGCCCTAATACATAGCTATCATGTCTCCTCTCAGCCTTCTCTTCTTCAGGCTAAACATGCCCAGCTCTTTAAGCCGCTCTTCTTAGGGCTTGTTCTCCAGATCCTTGGTTATTTTAGTCGCCCTCCTCTGGACACATTCCAGCTTGTCAATATCTCTCTTCAATTGTGGTGCCCAGAATTGGACACAATATTCCTTCGTTGCCACTCTCTGTTCTTGCTGCCAAATAAGGACACCTCCCATCTCCTTTTACTGGCAACAGCTTCCCAGGAAAGGAGTGCCGTTTCCCCGTCCCTTATTGCCCAGTTCATTTTATTGATTCTTGGAGATGACAGGGATTGCGTGGTTGCATTTCATTTCGCTTCTATTTTACCTTTCTCCCAACATGGGAGTCAAGGCTGCTGGCAGCACTGACAGAAATAAATTCCAGTTAAAATGCAGTGTTTATTGTTTTAAAAATCCATTGAACTTGGGACCTTCTTCGAGGAAAATTGGTGCTTTGCCCATGAGCCATGAGAAGCCGTCTTCGAACCGATAAGATGGATTTGCGCATCACACCCAGTCGGTCGGCTCTGACGGGCAACAGTTCTGTTAAGTGTTGGGCAGAGAGCTGAACCCACTCTTCCGCAATGGCTCTATTTGCTTTTGGTAATGCCTTAAAACCAGTGCCAGCTTGGGGAGAACAAAAGAGCCAGTGTGGGCTAGTGGTTTGAGGGTTGGGCTATGGCTCCCTAGGGAAGAGGAAGCAAGCTTGGAGACTAGGACGCAATGGAACAATGGCTTCAAACTACAAGAAAGGAGATTCCACTTGAACATGAGGAAGAACTTCCTGACTGTGGAGGCTTTAATGTTCCTGGCAAGCCTGAGCTGGTTTTGTGCTTTAGCCTTGCGAACTTTCTTCCTACAAGAGTTGGCTATTTGTTT
>NW_026844700.1:22001090-22078175 GCF_025583915.1 Anolis sagrei ordinatus | reverse complement strand
GCCCATGAGGTCTCTTCCAACTCTTTGATTCTATGATTCTAAGAAAGAGCCTCCACCACACTCCGGGGCAGAGAGTTCCACTGACGAAGGTGTGGGATTCTTTTAGGTCAGTGTTTCTCAACCTGGAGGTGGGAAATTTGGCCCAATTCAATCGTTGGTAGGGTTCAGAATGCTATTTATTTATTTATTTATTTATTTATTTATTTATTATTTGAACTTATATGCCGCCACTTCCCTGGGGCTCGGAGCGGCTTACAAGAATAGCTAAAATCTACTAAAATTTAAAAGCAATTTAAAGCAATTTAAAAACAACAATATCAAACATTAAAAGCCTGTCGAAACAGGTATGTCTTACATGCCCTGCGGATTGTAGGTGAACTATAAATCCCAGCAACTACAACTCCCAAATGCCAAGGTCTATTTTCCCCAAACTCCACCAGTGTTTACATTTGGGCACATTGAGAATTCATGCCAAATTGGTCCAGATCCATCATTGTCTGAGTCCATAGGAACAATGGCTTCAAACTACAAGAGAGGAGATTCCATCTGAACATTAGGAAGAACTTCCTGGCTGTGAGAGCCGTTCAGCAGTGGAACTCTCTGCCCTGGAGTGTGATGGAGGCTCCTTCTTTGGAAGCTTTTAAACAGAGGCTGGATGGCCATCTGTCAGGGGTGATTTGAATGCAATATTCCTGCTTCTTGGCAGGGGGTTGGACTGGATGGCCCATGAGGTCTCTTCCAACTCTTTGATTCTATGATTCTATTATTCATAGTGCTCTTTTGATGTAGGTGAACTACAACTCCCAAAACCCAAGGTCAATGCACACCAAACCCTTCCAGTATGGTTTGTTAGTCATGGGAGTTCTGTGTGCCAAGTTTGATTGAATTCCATCGTTGGTGGAGTTCAGAATGCTCTTTGATTGTAGATGAACTACAAATCCCAGCCACTTCAACTCCCACAGGACAAAATCCATACACTCCCCCAATCCCACCAGTATTCAGATTTGGGTGTATTGGGTATTTGTGCCAAATATGTATGAAAATACATCCTGCATATCAGATATTTACAATATGATTCATAACAGCAGCAAAATGACAGTTATGAAGTAGCAATGAAACTAATTTTATGGTTGGGGGTCACCATAACATGAGGAAGCGTATTAAGGGGTCGCGGCATTAGGGAGGTTGAGAACCACTGTGCTGGTACGGCTGTACCAGGAGCTCCAACTTTATTTGCTTTGTATTAAATGTTTGCTTGCAGTCCAAGGTTTCAGGGACTCTGCAGATAGGTGGTTTCCTTTGGTTGCAGTCATAGGGCAAGTCACCTGTCCATCATCGCTAAGTTTTGGTCCTGCCCCTTGCTCAGGGCAATTGGGAAGGGAAGGGAGCCATTTTTTAGTTAGTCTCAGCAAGAAAAGCTAATGTACAGGACGTGTGCAAGCTTCCCCTGTACAAAAGTTTCAACCCTTAAGACCTTCCAGGGGAGAACAGTCTTAAGAGTCTCCAAAGATTTCCAGGGAAACAGCCCTAAAGACCAAAGAACTCCAGCTGGAGAATCTACTAGCCTTACTGGTAGGTCCACTCGGCGTTCGAGACGCAATTCGACCCGGTAGCGGAGCCCACATCAGTAAGAATTAGATTACAGTCAGCCTGGGAGAAGTTAAGAAAGGGGGATTTTCCTTTAAAGCAAAGAATTAGTTATTGAAGACAATTGCCTGTCCTTCGTGGACAAGATTAGGAAGCCACCAGTTGCATAAAAGTCTGGAATCATTTGTTTTACTTTCTGAAGACAAGAGAAGTTTCTGTTTCATTGTTCATTAATAAAAGATTTTGTTATACTTCACAAGCCATCTAAAGACTAGGGCTGGGCGGTTTCGTTCATTAATTTCGTAATTCGTTATTAATTCGTATTTAAATTAGCTTACGATCTGATTTTGAGCCATTTTGGAATAGTGTGAGGAGTAAATTAGATTCGAAACAATTTTTTCAATTTATTTCGTAATTATTTTGTTATTATTTCAAATTTTTTTCGTAATTTTTTCGTAATTTTTTCGTAATTATTTTCGCATGTCTGGTGCAAATTTTATAGTTGTTGTTTGTTTTATCACACCAACAGTCAACAACAGAGGGAGAGGGAAGCTTCAGAAGTTCCCCCTGTCCCATTTGGAGGTTTTTTTTAGCATATTGCGCAATCATGTCCGCCATTAACGAATCGATTCGAAATAAACGAAATTTCGTAAATAACGAAACTTTGAAATCTCAAAATTTCGGAAGTATTTAGAATTTGGAAACGCTAGCGCTCCCTGGAAATGAATCGAGTTTAGAAACAATTTTTTCCGTGGTTACCCAGCCCTACTAACGACCATTTGTGGCAGAAAACCTCTGAGAACTTCTGTTTGGGGGGTCCTGGCTTCCCTCTGGGCTCAATTCACACGTCCTATTTAAAGACAATTATTTACAGGCCCAGCGCACAACAGAACAACCACTGTTTTAGGTAGTGCCATTTTGCCAGGTTGACTATATTGATACTGCGTTGGGATCTAGCTTCCAAAATAATGTATTTGGCAGTCGTTTCTTGGTCTACCTCAGGCAGCAAAGTGTCTTAGGCAGGCCCTAGATCATAGAATCATAGACTCAAAGAGTTGGAAGAGGCCTCATGGGCCATCCAGTCCAACCCCATTCTGCCAAGAAGCAGGAATATTGCATTCAAATCACCCCTGACAGATGGCCATCCAGCCTCTGTTTAAAAGCTTCCAAAGAAGGAGCCTCCACCACACTCTGGGGCAGAGAGTTCCACTGCTGAACAGCTCTCACAGTCAGGAAAGTCTTCCTCATGTTCAGGTAGAATCTCCTTTCTTGTAGCCAGAAGGCAGAATGGATGTCCAAAGAACTTCTAACTGGGCTGAGACTCCAAAGAGACATACACAAGAAGTGGAAAAAGGGAGAAATCATCAATGAAGAATTCAAACAAATAGCCAACTCTTGTAGGGAGAAGGTTTGCAGGGCTAAAGCACAAAACAAGCTCAGGCTTACCAGGGACATTAAAGCTTCCAAAGATGGAGCCTCAACCACACTCCGGGGCAGAGAGTTCCACTGCTGAACAGCTCTCACAGTCAGGAAGTTCTTCCTAATGTTCAGATGGAATCTCCTTTCTTGTAGTTTGAAGCCATTGTTCCATTGCGTCCTAGTCTCCAGGGAAGCAGAAAACAAGCTTGCTCTCTCCTCTCTAGGACTTCCTCTCACACATTTATACATAGTAGGGCTGGGCGCTTTCGTTCGTTAATTTCGTAATTCATTATTAATTGAACGGCTCTCACAGTCAGGAAGTTCTTCCTTTGCAGATCCATGTTTGATATTGTAAACATATGTGTATCTTATTACCTTGGAGGTCAGGTTGGAGTGATGGACGCTGGTCCTGGGTGACATAAAAAATACTCTTGAACCAAGTGCAGACCTTCTCACCAGTTGAGCGTCTAGGGTTGCCACAACATTTGATGCCACCCAGATGCTAAATGTTTTCATCCCGCTAACAGATGGACATCTAATAGGAAGGGAGGCCAGGATGGTGGTAGATTAATGGGAGGGCACTCCCAGCCGGAGCGCTCCTGCCGTGAACAGTGTAAGCTGGCAACCTAAGTGAGATTGATAGCCCTGGAAGGAACCCGAGAGTGCATTTGGCTTTGTGATTCAGAACGGCTTGGACAGAGACCTATGGAGAATTAACAAGGGAGGGAGGAAGAGGAGGAGGAGGAGGAAGAGAGACATGGGGACAGCACGGTCCCAAGCTGGCATACAGGTGGCATCCATGGCTGAAAGCTGGGAAGTGGCACCAAGTCCAGCATTGAGCATTTGTTTAACCATCAAACAACCGGGATGCTTCAATCAATGGAAATGTGCTTATGTATCCTTCCAATAACAACAGAGAGTAAAATAATAATTGTAATAAATATAATAATAGAGTAAAATATTGGAAATGTAATAATAACAGTAACAAAAGAGTAAAATAATGAATCTATATAAATAAAAAGGTAATGTTCGTTTGTGAGATTAACATAACTCAAAAACCACCGGGCAAATTGCCGTCAATTTTAGCCACAAGACACCGACTAATCCAAGGAGTGACCACTACTTTAAAAAAATTGATTTGGGGAGCGGGGTGAGCACCTATTGTTTGGCCCCAGCTCCTGCCAACCTAACATGTAAATGTGAGTAGATCAATAGGTACCACTTCGGCGGGAAGGTAACAGTGCTCCATGCAGTCATGCTGGCCACATGATCTTGGAGGTGTCTACTGACAATGCCGGTTCTTGGGCTTAGAAATGGAGATGAGCACCATACCCCAGAGTCAGACATGATTAGACTTAATGTCAAGGGGAAACCTTTTCCTTTACCTTTAACAATAACAATAATAGAGTTAAAAATGTTATAATGACAATAATAAATAGAGTGAAATAATAAATGTAATAATAATAATAAGTAGAGAAAATAATGTAAATGTAATAATAACAATAATAATATAGTAAAATAATAAATGTAATAATAATAATAATAAATAGAGTAACATAATAAATGTAATAATAATAAATAGAGTAAAATAATAAATGTAATAATGATGATGATTAAAATAATGTAAATGTAATAATAATAAATAGGGTAAAATAATAAATGTAATAATAATAAATAGGGTAAAATAATAAATGTAATAATAATAGAGTAAAATAAGAAGCGTAATAATAATAGAGTAAAATAAGAAGCGTAATAATAATAGAGTAAAATCATAAATGTAATAATAATAATGATTAAAATAATGTAAATGTAATAATAATAATATATAGGGTAAAATAATAAATGTAATAATAATAAATAGAGTATTTATTTATTTATTTATTTACTTTATTTGTATACCGCTCTTCTCAGCCCTTAGGCGACTCAGAGCGGTTAACAACAACAGTTTCAATATACATAGTACAAAATCATTGGACATTTAAAGCAATAGTAAACAATTAATTAAACATCAGACACCAAACATCAATATAACAAATCCATCACGTCTCATCGATAGAATCAGAATCCAGTCTCATTATCCTTATTCCGTGTTCCAATAATCGATTACACTGCCTAGTCGAATGCCTGTTCGAAAAGCCAGGTCTTCACTTTCCTCCGGAATGCCAACAGGGAGGGGGCCGATCTGATTTCTGTAGGAAGGGCGTTTCACAGCCGAGGGGCCACCACTGTGAAGGCCCTGTCTCTTGTCCCCGCCAGGCGTGCTTGTGAAGCTGGCGGGATCGAGAGAAGGGCCTCCCCAGGCGATCTTAATGTCCTAATGTCCTAGAGTAATGTCTTAATGTCCTAGAGTAAAATAATAAATGTAATAAAAATAACAATAATAACAGAGTAAAATAATAAATAATCTTGATTCGAATATAAACTGATGGGGGCTTTTTCAGCCTAATAAAGGGATGAAAAACTCAGCTTATACACAAGTATATACAGTAGTTTGTGGCAGCCACAAAAATGGTACGAATCCCATCCCTCTGCAACTGGTTTCCTTCAAAGGGTCAGAGTAACTTTGAGCCTGCCTGCCTGGATGCTGGAGTACTGAACCGGAACCCTCCCTTCTGCAGTATTTCTTGCAGCCCCCCCCCCCTTGCCATCCCTAATAGCAATTGACAGGCCCATCTACTTCCCCCGCCATGAATTTGTCTAAGCCCTTTTTAAAACCACCCAAAGCCTGTGGACATCACATCCCGTGGCAGTAAAATCCATAAAGTAATTAACTGTTGCATGAAAAAGGACTTGCTTACAACTATCTTTAGCATTGCAAACAGTCACTTTTCAACTCGCTGACGGTCCTTAAGACATGACCTTCGCCTGAGCAAGCTGGGAAGTGCTTGCGAACTGGACGAGCATTGGCTCTTTTCTTTGAGACTCTATAGAACTCTAATATTCTATACTGTAGGGGAGCTGGGGGAGAAATTTATTTATTTATTGCTGTATTCTTCCCTTTGAACCATCAAGAGACCCTGCTCTCGGTCCCGCCACTCTTGCAGTCGTGTCTGGTGGGAACGAGAGACAGGGCCTTTTCTGTGGTGCCCCCCCGGCTATGGAATTCGCTCCCGAATGAAATTAGATCCGCCCCCTCCCTCTTGACCTTTAGGGGGAACTTCTGAAGCTTCCCTCTCCCTCTGTTGTTGACTGTTGGTGTGATAAAACAAACAACAACTATAAAACTTGCACCAGACATGCGAAAATAATTACGAAATAATTTCGAAATAATTACAAAATAATAACAAAATAATTACGAAATAAATTGAAAAAATTGTTTCGAATCTAATTTACTCCTCACACTATTCCTGCATGGCTCAATATTGGATCGTAAGCTAACTTAAATACGAATGAATAACGAATTACGAAATTAACGAACGAAACTGCCCAAGCCTAATACATACAAACAAACATTCACTGTTATTATATATATATAGATATAGATTGTATGTATATGTATCTTGTAAGCCACTCTGATTCCCCTCCGTGGTGAGAAGGGTGGCCTCACCATTATTACACCGTTGTCTCAAAACCACGTGACAATGGGAGCGACTGGTCTCGCAAAGCCCTCTTAGGCAACGGGGATGTCGGGAAGGGAAAGGCTGACTACCCACGAAAGATTACTACGACCACATCAGCTCTAGATTATTAAATATAGAATCATAGAATCGTAAATAAATAAATAAATTTTTAAAGCTCCCTCCTTGGGCAGTGATGGCATGATCGTCAGCATAGATGAAACTCTCTGTCCCTTCTGGCAGGAGCTGGTCATTTGTGTAAATGTTAAACATGGATGGAGCAAGCATGCTCCCCTGAGGCAGGCCGTTCTTCTGTTTCCGCCATCTGCTTCTCTGGCCCTGGAACTCAACAAAAAAGTTCCTGTTTTGTAGCAGGTTTCCTATGAGGCGGGTGAGGTGGTCGTCCTTTGTGATATTATACATTTTTCTCAGGAGGAGGCGGTGGTTTACGGTATCATAAGCTGCTGACAGGTCTATGAAGACGGCTCTTGTGATCTGCTGCCTAATATAGTACAATGGAGAAATGCGGGCTAGAAATGTGTAGAAATGCGACGCAGGTGGGATCGTGAGCAGGGCCTCTCCAGATGATCTGTGTTTTAGATGGATTAGGGATCAGCTGGTTTTCCCTGTAATAGGCAGTAAGGGCACCTAGAGCTTCAGAGAGCTTCTGTTCAACCATCTCAAAGCTCCCTGCTTGAGCGGTGATGGCACGATCATCAGCATAGATGAAGCTCTCTGTCCCTTCTGGCAGTGGCTGATCCTTTGTGTAAATGTTAAACATGGATGGAGCAAGCATGCTCCCCTGAGGCAGGCCGTTCTTCTGTTTCCGCCATCTGCTTCTCTGGCCCTGGAACTCAACAAAAAAGTTCCTGTTTTGTAGCAGGTTTCCTATGAGGCGGGTGAGGTTGTCGTCCTTTGTGATATTATACATTTTTCTCAGGAGGAGGCGGTGGTTTACGATATCATAAGCTGCTGACAGGTCTATGAGGACAGCTCCTGGGATCTGCTGCCTAATATAAGTACTAGGCCTGTAAGATTTAGTTCGTTATTTCGTTATTTCGTTATTAATTCGTTATTTTTGCATTTTTGAAGCGATATCAAAACACATTTTCAAACCCGGAAGGGTTTAAAAATATCGAACCGGCAGCCCCCATAAATTTAACGAGCTTCCGCTCGTTTCGTTAATGGGATGGAGGCTGCTGGAGTGCTGGTGCCATTCCCCTCTTTCTCGGCCTGGGCTGCTCTCCCCGCCCTCTTTCCCCTCTCCCCGTTTTCCAACACTCCTCCTCCTCCACATGCGGCTGCATAGTGAGTGAAGTACTGTATTATAATAGCGCTGCATCAGGGGCGGCTGAAGCAACTTACGTGCCAAATCCCTGGCTGTGGGCTGCTTGGCTTGCTTGCTCGCTTCTCCAAGCGGGCGAAAGGAGAGGGAGAGAGAAAAACAGTGTGCTGCTGCCTGTCTCTTTAAGGAAGGAGCACATGGAGCCCTCGGCTGCCCGTTTGGCGGAGGGAGGGAGGCAGGCGCGCGCTTGGTTGCTCCAAGCGCGCGCCTGCCTCCCTCCCTCCGCCAAACCGGCAGCCGAGGGCTCCATGTGCTCCTTCCTTAAAGAGACAGGCAGCAGCACACTGTTTTTCTCTCTCCCTCTCCTTTCGCCCGCTTGGAGAAGCGAGCAAGCAAGACAAGCAGCCCACAGCCAGGGATTTGGCACGTAAGTTGCTTCAGCCGCCCCTGATGCAGCGCTATTATACAGTACTTCACTCACTATGTAGCCGCATGTGGAGGAGGATTCAGGAGCATTCTCTCCTGACGTTTCTCTCATATCTTATAGCAGGCATCCTCAGAGGTTTGTTGGAAACTAGGCAAGTAGGGTTTATATCCCTGTGAAATAACGTCCAGGGTGGGAGAAAGAACCCTTGTCTGTTGGAGGCAATTGTGAATGCTGCCATTGGCCACCTTGATTAGCATTGAATGGCCTCGCAGCTTCAAAGCCTGGCTGTAGAAGGTCCAGGGTGGGAGAAAGAACTCTTGTCTGTTGGAGGCAAGTGTGAATGTTGCCATTGGACAGCTTGATTGGGATTAAATGGCCTTGTAGCTTCAAAGTCTGGCTCCTTCCTGCTCAGGGGAATCCTTTGTTGGGAGGTGTTAGCTGGGTCTGACTCAAACCCGCTATGTCTGTATAGTAGGCCTGTGCGGTTTCGTTTTCCATTTTAAAATATTTTTAATATTATTTTTTAATATTATTTTTAATATTATTTTTTAATATTATTTTTAATATTATTCTTAAAAAATAAAAAAATATTCTAAAAATTCGTTAATATTTACAAAATTTTGTAAATACCAAAACTTTTTTGGGGAAAGTTTTGTAATTATTTTAAATATCGAAACAAAAAAACACCCCAATTACAAAACGATTTTAGAAACAAATTTTTTCTTGATCAAACAGGCCTAATAAGTACAATGGAGAAATGTGGGCTAGAAACGTGTAACAGTTGCCCAGTCAGGATATCCTGTCGCTTAGAGGATTGGATAGGATTGCTAGTTAACATAGTTTGGAACCTCCGAGCTCCCCAAGTGACAATCTCAACAACCACTTACTTTGTGGCTCCGTGCACCATCATCCCCAATATGAATCCCCCTTTGCCTAATGCCATGTGGTTGCAAATGTGTGTGAGTGTGTGTGTGTATGTGAAGGCAACATCAACTGCTCCAAGGAAGGGAGCAATTAATCTTATTCAGGAGCATTGTAGCCACATGAGCCCTGCCACCCAAATTAAATTTTAACTTGTCTCATAAATCTTCCCCTTAAACTCCCCTTCTCATAACCAGCTGCATTGGCAGACGGGCTGGAAATGTCCTTGAAACTCGGGGGACCGGAGCTGAAGCAGAGCTCCCCTCCTTTGTCCTCCCGCTTCCCCTGCCCTGTTTCACGGTAGCAGGTTGTGGGCCTGGCAGCTTTGGCAGCAAGATGGGGAGGCGGGCGCCGAGGAGGACCTGGGGACAGAAACCTCGCTGTAATCATTAAAAGAACCTCCAGCATTTTTGGCAGCGCCTGGATTCCTGCTCCCCATGCCCTGGATTGTATCCAGCGCAGGTAATTAAAATCCTGGCCCTTTTCAGCTCTGCTGCTCATTGCAACCTCATGCATTTATGGCTGGCTCTCTTCATGGGGCAAGTGTAAATACACACCAATGGATCTGGCCCTAGAGGCAGCCGCATCTCAGTGAGCCAAGGATTCAAACTTCTACCCGGCCCCACAGGCAGCCACGGAAGAGCAGGGATCAAAAGTGGGAACTGCTGCACAAAGACTCCCCTTATTATTTATTTATTTAAAACATTTATAGTCTGACATTTGTGGTTAGCACCTAAAAAACATGTGCAATCAACAACTTTCACAAGACAGTTCAGGCAGAAGGCTAAAAAGTTGACAAAGTGTCTATTGCCATATACGGGGGAAAGAGCTATTTGGGTCTTGCACTTTCCATTGTCAAGAAATCATGAGATTTACAAGAAGTCAGTTAGTCAATGTGCTAAATAAGGAATTAGAGAAGTTAGTTAGTGAATGTGCTAAATAAGGAATTGAGCCTAGGTGGTAGTTTGTAATTGGATAACTTTTGCTGCAGTGCCAAAGAGTTTTGTCTATATAATGTAAGTCTGAGAGACACTGGGCGCAGCAGCCTCTTGAAAGTACCAAGACCTGCGTGTTTGGTATGGCTGGCCATCTCATGATAATGACGAAATAAACCTTGCTTTTGTACTTCTGAGACTGGGTGTTTGTCTTTCTGCCTCCTGTGACCGGACCCAATGCAGGGACCCTGAACTGGGGGTCCCTAACAATACTTCAGCTATGAATATGGCAGACTACGTTCTGAGCTTTAAGGCACCTCTTAAGCTGGGCGGAAATGTGAAGCCAGCTCTCCCAAGTCATGCTCCCCATGCTCTATTCTTGCCTTGATTAGACCACACCTGGGATATTATGTGGGCACAACTGAAGAGAGATATTGACAAGTTGGAATGTGTCCAGAGGAGGGTGAATAAAATGATCAAGGGTCTGGAGAACAAGCCGTATGAGGAGTGGCTGAAAGAGCTGGGCATGTTTAGTCTGAAGAAGAGAAGGCTGAGAGGAGATTTGATGAGGGCCACGTATAAATATGTGAGGGGAAGTCCTAGGGGGGAGGGAGCAAGCTTCCTTTCTGTTGCCCTGGAGACTAGGACACAATGGAACAATGGTTTCAAACTACAAGAAAAGAGATTCCATCTGAACATTAAGAAGAATTTCCTGACTGTGAGAGCTGTTCAGCAGTGGAACTCTCGGAGTGTGATGGAGGATCCTTCTTTGGAGGCTTTTAAACAGAGGCTGGATGGCCATCTGTCAGGGGTGCTTTGAATGCAATATTTCTGCTTCTTGGCAGAATGGGGTTGGACTGGATGGCCCTTGAGGTCTCTTCCAACTCTAGGATTCTATGATTCTACAAGAAAGGAGATTCCATCTGAACATTAGGAAGAACTTCCTGACTGTGAGAGCTGTTCAGCAGTGGAACTCTCTGCCCCAGAGTGCGGTTGAGGTGCCTTCTTTGGAAGTTTTAATGTCCCTGGCAAGCCTGAGCTGGTTTTGTGCTTTAGCCTTGCGAACTTTCTTCCTACAAGAGTTGGCTATTTGTTTGAATTCTTCTTTGGTGATTTCTCCCTTTTTCCACTTCTTGTGTATGTCTCTTTGGAGTCTCAGCCCAGTTAGAAGTTCTTTGGACATCCATTCCGGCTTCTGGCTGCAAGAAAGGAGATTCTACCTGAACATTAGGAAGAACTTCCTGACTGTGAGAGCTGTTCATCAGTGGAACTCTCTGCTCCGGAGTGTGGTAGAGGCTCCTTCTTTGGAAGCTTTTAAACAGAGGCTGGGTGGCCATGTGTTGGGGGTGCTTTGAATGCAATTTTCCTGCTTCTTGGCAGAATGGGGTTGGACTGGATGGCCCATGAGGCCATCCAGTCCAACTCTATGATTCTATTTTTGGCTCTGATTTGTAAACAAAGACTTTTGCTGATCTCCATAGCTCCAGAACCAGCTCTTCACTCAATTCCTTATCTGCTGTTGCTACTTCTGACTCCCCTGAATGCCCTTTAGCCTTGCGAACCTTCTTCCTACAAGAGTTTGCTATTTGTTGGAATTCTTCTTTGGTGATTTCTCCCTTTTTCCACTTCTTGTGAATGTTAGCCACTAGATTGGTTTTCTTTTAGTTGTTATTGTATTAATTGATTGCTTTTAACTATTTGTGATTACTGCTGCTATGTATTTTACTTGTTGAATTGTTGGCATCGAATTGTGCCGGTTGTAAGCCGCCCTGAGTCCTCCCTAGGGGGTTGAGAAGGTCGGGGTAGAAGTACTCGAAATAAATAAATAATAAATATGTGTCTTTGGAGTCTCAGCCCAGTTAGAAGTTCTTTGGACATCCATTCTGGCTTCTGGTTACAAGAAAGGAGATTCTACCTGAACATTAGGAAGAACATCCTGACTGTGAGAGCTGTTCGTCAGTGAAACTCTCTGCTCCGGAGTGTGGTGGAGGCTCCTTCTTTGGAGGCTTTTAAACAGAGGCTGGATGGCTATCTGTTGGGGGTGCTTTCAATGCAATTTTCCTGCTTCTTGGCAGAATGGGGTTGGACTGGATGGCCCATGAGGTCTCTTCCAACTCTATGATTCTATGATTCTGTTTTTTGCTCTGATTTGTAAACAAAGCCTTTTGCTGATCTCCATAGCTCCAGAACTAGCTCTTTACTCAATTCCTTATCTGCTGTTGCTACTTCTGAGTCCCCTGAATGCCCTTTATCCTTGCGAACCTTCTTCCTACAAGAGTTGGCTATTTGTTGGAATTCTTCTTTGGTGATTTCTCCCTTTTTCCACTTCTTGTGAATGTTAGCCACTAGATTGGCTTTTCTTTTAGTTGTTATTGTATTAATTGATTGTTTTTAACTATTTGTGATTACTGCTGCTATGTATTTTACTTGTTGAATTGTTGGCATCGAATTGTGCAGGTTGTAAGCCGCTCTGAGTCCCCCCTAGGGGGTTGAGAAGGGCGGGGTAGAAGTACTCGAACTAAATAAATGATAAATATGTGTCTTTAGAGTCTCAGCCCAGTTAGAAGTTCTTTGGACATCCATTCTGGCTTCTGGCTACAAGAAAGGAGATTCTACCTGAACATTGGGAAGAACTTCCTGACTGTGTGAGCTGTTTGTCAGTGGAACTCTCTGCTCCGGAGTGTGGCGGAGGCTCCTTCTTTGGAGGCTTTTAAACAGAGGCTGGATGGCCATCTGTCGGGGGTGCTTTGAATGCAATTTTCCTGCTTCTAGGCAGAATGGGGTTGGACTGGATGGCCCATGAGGTCTCTTCCAAATCAATGATTCTATTTTTTGTGTGTATATCAGGAGCGATGTGAGAAACTGCAAGTCACTACTGGTGTGAGAGAATTGGTCGTCTCAAGGACGTTGCCTAGGGACGCAAGATCTTTTGATGTTTTACCATCCTTGTGGGAGGCTTCTCTCATTCCCCGCATGGGGAGCTGGAGCTAACAGAGGGAGCTCATCCACGCTCTCCCCAGATTCGAACCTGCCAGTCCTGTCAGCACAAGGGTTGAACCCACTGCTCTATGATTCTAAGTCAAAGATGCAGAGGCGGCCCTAGGAAATTTTCAACGGTAAGCAAACAGTATTTCCCCCCCCCCCAACCAATCATTGATATGGAGCAGGAACGAGAGGGGCTAGGTGAGGCTCAAGGGCCCGGCCCCTTCGGGAAGAGGATCGCCCGGCAGTGAGGCAAGGAAGCCGAGCCCCCCCCCCCCGGACTGCTAGGGCTGTTGTGAGCCAAGGGGGCGCTCCTCAAGTGGCGGTCGAGGGGCATTTACAGAGGCGCCTCTGCGCCCCTGGCAAAAAAAGTGTACTGCAACCGCTTACTTTGCGTAATGGACAAACCGCCCCTGCAAAGGTGCATACAGAGTGGCCATTCTGTGATTGTTTCAGACAAGCCACTGTGGGCGGGAATCACAAATCAACCCAATCCTAAGAAACGAAAACGCCCTTCTCTGATTCAGCATGTCAGGGCCCAGCAGGAGGAAGGCACTGCCAAAGAACGTGCAACATGTTGGAACAAGGTTGACAGGAGGGCGAGCCGAGGCTGGCATGGGTCAGGAAAACAAGGGGAGTAGAGGCAGGTTGTGTTGACTGAAGGGGCAGGCCGGATTTTGGGGATTTGTAGGGAAAAAGGCAAACCCCGCTGGGTCTTTGTTGGTCACCTTGTGCGTGGGATGCTGGAGAAGTTCACATGGTCCTGCATAAGAAGGAGATACATTCCTGTAGCAACATTATGAACAATATCTTCAATTATCTATATTTGAAGGCAAATATGCCTAATTTTCACTACCAAGGCTGATAGGATCAGAATACAGCTATCCTTTGGATACTGTGTTTCCCTAGATCAGTGTTTCTCAACCTTCCTAATTCTGTGACCCCCTAATACACTTCCTCATGTTGTGGTGACCCCCAACCATAACATTATTTTCGTTGCTACTTCATAACTGTAATTTTGCCACTGTTCTGAATTGTAATGTAAATATCTGGTATGCAGGGTGGATTTTCATTCACTGGGCTAAGTTTGGCACAAATGCCTGATGTGGAGAAGAGCGTCACAGGTGGGCCAGATTCTTCTGGTGGTGGAGGCTCCTTCTTTGGAGGCTTTTAAACAGAGGCTGGATAGCCATTTTTGGATTGTAATAAGGTCTCTTATATAGCAACATTTCTTGCTGGTGTTGTTCCCCGATATGCTCACATTTGAATACCAGTGGGGGGTTTTGGGGAGGGGGGGATTGATTTTGTCATTTGGGAGTTGTAGTTGCTGGGATTTATAGTTCACCTATGATGGCATTGAACCAAATTTGGCACAGAGAATTCCCATGACCCACATAAAATACTTGCAGGGTTTGGTGGGCATTGACCTTGAGTTTTGGAGTTGTAGTTCACCTGCATCCAGAGAGCACTGTGGACTCAAACAATGATAAATCTGGACCACACTTGGCAGGAACACTCAATATCCCCAAATGTGAACACTGGTGAAGTTTAGGGAAAATAGATCTTGATATTTGGGAGTTGTAGGTGCTGGGATGTATAGTTCACCTACAATCAAAGAGCATTCTGAATTCCACCAACGATGGCATTGAACCAAATTTGGCACACAGAACTACCATGACCCACAGAAAACACTGGAATGGTTTGGTGGGCCATTGATCTCGATTTTTGGAGTTGTAGTTTACCTACATCCAGAGAGTACAGTGGACTCAAACAATGATAAATCTGGACCACATGGCACAAATACTCAATATGCCCAAATGTGAACACTGGTGGAGTTTGGGGGAAATAGACCTTGATATTTGGGAGTTGTAGTTGCTGGGATTTATAGTTCACCTATAATCAAAGAACATTCTGAATGTCACCAACGACAGAATTGGGCCAAACTTCCCACACAGGACACCCATAACAAACAGAAAGTACTGTGTTTTCTGGTGGCCTTTGGTGAACCCTCTGAAACCCCTTGCGACCCCCCCAGGGGTCTCGACCCCCAGGTTGAGAAACACTGTTTTAGGGAAAGTTGTATATAAATACATTTACATTTCATGATAAATGTTTTTGGAGCCCCCTGTGGAGCAGTGAGTTATACCACTGAGCTGCTAAACTTGTTGACCGAAAGGTCGCAGGTTCGAATCCGGGGAGCAGCGTAAGCAGGGGCAGCTCAGCCATTACGCAAAGTAAGCACTTGCAGTATAGTTGATTTTGCCCAGGGGCGCGCTTGAGGCGCTCTTGGGGGAAAACAGACCTTGACATATGCGAGTTGTAGTTACTGGGATGTATAGTTCACCTACAATCAAAGAGCATTCTGAACTCCACCAATGATGGAATTGAACCAAACTTGGCACACAGAACTCCCACGACGAACAGAAAATATATATCAGTGATTGGTTGGGGGGGGGGGCACCAAAATACTGTTTGCTTACCATTGAAAATTACCTAGGGCCGCCTCTGAGCGTAAGCTTCCACTGTCAGCCCCAGCTTCTGCCAACCTAGCAGTTTGAAAACATTCAAATGTGAGTAGATCAATAGGCAGGAAGGTAATGGCTATCCATGCAGTCATGCTGGCCACATGACCTTGGAGGTGTCTACGGACAACACTGGCTCTTCAGCTTAGAAATGGAGATGAGCACCACACCCCAGAGTTGGATATGACTGGATTGAATGTCGGGAAGACCTTTACCTTTACTATATATATTTGAATACACCAAAGCAGAACAGTCATGGTAATTTATCAGGATTCTGTCCCTCTGATCAGGTGTCCGATCCCACAATCCTCCACATTCGAGTGTGTCTACCTAGTGTGAGTAACCTGAACATACTGGGGATTCTGCTAGTGTACCGCCCACCCCGCTGCACATCTCCCTATCTGAGCTAGCGGGGTTGATCTCTGGCTTGGAGTTAGAGTCTCAATGGCTCATAGTATTGGGGGACTTCAACGTCCATGCTGAAATCACCTTGTCTGGTGTGGCTCAGGACTTCATAGCAACCATGAGGCTGTCCCAAATTATATCTGGGCCCACCAATGTAGCTGGACACACCTTGAACATGGTTTTCAAAGTGCATATCCTATCATGGTTTTCAAAGTGCATATCCTATTATTTTAGCACATACAAAATTAATTGGACTGGATAGCCCTCGGGGTCTCTTCTAAGCTTCTATGATCTGATGACCTACCCGCACAATGTTGCTGTCTTGAGAACCCTCTACTTGGTGGCCTTTGGAAGACTGGCAGCATCTGGGGTCTGCAAGAAGTACAGCGTAACATTTAGAGGCAACAGATGGTAAGAGGCAGGGAGGCCAAAAGGGAAAGTGAGACCCGGGATGATGTGGGGAGAAGGCTTGCCGCCCGCCTGCAGACAACATGTGGGAGGCTATGAAGAGCCACGGAGGGTGGGGGGTCATGACCGGGCCAAGCGCTCCAATCCGAGCAGAGGAGAACAAGCCCCCGAGGGGCCCAGCTGAGCCCCTGTCTGTTTGGATTGTGTCTCCCTCTCGCTGCAGCATATGCTCATTACTGGGGGAGGAAAAAGGGGGGACAAGGACTGGGGAGAGGCTTGGCTTCTGCACACCCAGGCAAGATGCAAACACAGTTTAAGACACAGTGTGTGCAGAGGGGGGAAAGCACCGAAGGCCAAAACAAATGGAAAACAGAAGCAACATGCTAGATTTTGGCCAGCTGAGATGCTTAGATTTTGCAGATTTTTCCCCCTCTTCCTTCTTGTCATAAATGAGAACCTGGAGTAGAGGAGGACTTCTGGGAGTTGGAGTCCCAAACACCTGGATGGACACAGGTTGTGCTTTAGATCAGTGGTTTTCAACCTTCTTAATGCCGTGACCCCTTAATACAGATCCTCATTTTGTGGCGACCCCCAACCAGAAAATTATTTCTGTTGCTACTTCATAAATGTAATTTTGCTACTGTTATGAATTGTAATGTAAATATCCGATATGCAGGATGTATTTTCATTAATTGGACCACATTTCTGTTGCTACTTCATAACTGTAATTTTGCTACTGTTATGAATTGTAATGTAAATATCCGATATGCAAATACTCGATATGCCCAAATTTGAATACTGGTGGGGTTGGGGGGGGGGGATTGATTTTGTCATTTGGGAATTGTAGTTGCTGGGATTTATAGTTCACCTTCAATCAAAGAGCATTCTGAACACAACATGGCCAAGTGTGAATACTGGTGGCGTTTTGGGGGAAATAGACCTTGACATTAGGGAGTTGTAGTTGCTGGGATTTATAGTTTACTTACAATCAAAGAACATTCTATTTTCCCCAAACTCCACCAACGATGGAATTGAACCAATCTTGGCACACAGAACTCCCACGACCAACAGAAAATACTGGAAGGGTTTGGTGGGCATTGACCTTGAGTTTGGGAGTTGTAGTTCACCTACATCCAGAGAGCACTATGGATTCAAACAATGATGGATCTGGGCCAAACTTGGAACAAATACGCAATATGCCCAAATGTGAACACTGGTGGCGTTTTGGGAAAATTATTTCTTGACATTTGGGAGTTGTAGTTGCTGGGATTTATAGTTCACCTTCAATCAAAGAGCATTCTGAGCTCCACCAATGATGGAATTGAACCAAACTTGGCACACAGGACTCCCCTGACCAATAGAAAATACTTGAAGGGTTTGGTGGACATTGACCTTGAGTTTGGGAGATGTAGTTCATCTATATCCAGAGAATGGGAATATTTATAAAAACAAAAGGAAAGACGGTCTTTTTCTAATAAATAGTGTGATGAATTACCTAAGCTGCTTCTGCTACTCCTGGTCATTTGTGTAGACGTTGAACATGGATGGAGCAAGCTCGCTCCCCTGAGGCAGGCCGTTCTTCTGTTTCCGCCATCTGCTTCTCTGGCCCTGGACCTCAACAAAAAAGCTCCTGTTTTGTAGCAGGTTTCCTATGAGGTGGGTGAGGTGGTCGTCCTTTGTGATATTCTACATTTTTCTCAGGAGGAGGCAGTGGTTCACAGTATCATAGGCTGCTGTCTGGTCTATGAAGCCAGCTGAAATGCTTATATTTTGCAGATTTTTTTCCCTCTTCCATCTTTCAATAAACTTGAACCTGGAGTAGAGGAGGGCTTCTAGGAGTTGGAGTCCCAAACACCTGGATGGACACAGGTTGTGCATCACTGGTCTAGATCATGATGGCTATCTTGGGGTACCTAATACTCCTAAAACCTAAAACAAGAGGAATCCTCTGACCTCTGCAGGACTCTACCATATACCATGCAGCTGTGGACAAATCGACATAGAGATCTTCTTCTAATAATAATAATAATAATCATCATCATCATCATCATCTCCTCTAAACCAGGGCTGAAAGCTGGCACAACAAAGGCTTACATGGGCAGTTCCTTGAGAAGATTGAAGGAAAACTTGACAAGGAGAAGACCTGATGATGGTTCACGAATGGAATCATAGAATGATAGAATCGTAGAATCAAAGAGTTGGAAGAGACCTCATGGGCCATCCAGTCCAACCCCATTCTTCCAAGAAGCAGGAATATTGCATTCAAAGTACCCCTAACAGATGGCCATCCAGCCTCTGTTTAAAAGCTTCCAAAGAAGGAGCCTCCACCACACTCCGGAGCAGAGAGTTCCACTGCTCAACGGCTCTCACAGTCAGGAAGTACTTCCTAATGTTCAGATGGAATCTCCTTTCTTGTAGTTTGAAGCCATTGTTCCGTGTCCTAGTCTCTCGGGAAGCAGAAAAAAGTGAAAGCATGGCTATTTGAACAAACCTTCGGAATCTAAGTTCTTCCTAATGTTCAGATGGAATTTCCTTTCTTGTAGTTTGAAGCCATTGTTCCGTGTCCTAGTCTCTCGGGAAGCAGAAAACAAGCTTGCTCCCTCCTCCCTGTGGCTTCCTCTCACATATTTATACATGGCTATCATACCTCCTCTCAGCCTTCTCTTCTTCAGGCTAAACATGCCCAGCTCTTTAAGCCGCTCCTCATAGGGCTTGTTCTCCAGACCCTTGATCATTTTAGATATATATATATCTTCATTAACAGATTGTGTATTGTCGAAGGCTTTTCATGGCCGGAATCACTGGGTTGTTGTAGGTTTTTCCGGGCTATATGACCATGTTCTGGGGCATTTTTCTCCTGACGTTTCGCCTGCATCTATGGCAAGCATCCTCAGAGGTAGTGAGGTCATCTCTGAGGATGCTTGCCATAGATGCAGGCGAAACATCAGGAGAAAAACTGCCTCCAGAACATGGCCATATAGCCCGGAAAAACCTACAACAACCCACTCCCTTATTTGGTTCCAACAGACATCCTCTGAGGATACCTGCCATAGATGCAGGCGAAACATCAGGAGAGAATGCTTCTTGAACATGGCCAATCACCCCGGAAAACTCCCAACAACCCAGCCAACCTATAACTGTTTGAGGTGCTCCACCAAGTTATGGTCGACCTGCCAGCTCCTCCCTCAGCACCAAAGGGCAGCAGGTGTACCCTCGAGCTGCCGCTTGCTTGTTTTTCTTTATCCATTTAGAATTTTTAAAAATGTATTTTTAAAATGGATTTTACCCCTCATGAGGCTCGGGGATAGGGAAAGCAACCAATTTAATCAGCTAGTCAATAAGATACCAGAAAAATCCAACCCAACAGCTGCTCCTGAATCTCAAGTGACAAAACTAAACAAGACCCATCTCTTCTATTCAATTAAATTTAAACAGAGAGATTGAAAGATAAATATACTTAGACTTATCCAAAAAGCGGAAAGCGCAATCCAACTGTGCCACAGGAGCCGCACCGAAATGAGCGGAAATAGGCTTGCGGAGCTCCCGTTTATGGGACTCGGGGAGGAGATGTCTATTTTCCTCAAACTCCACCAGTGTTCACATTTGGGCATATTGAGTATTCGTGCCAAGTTTGGTCCAGATCCATCATTGTTTGAGTCCACAGTGAATATAAGTGAACTACAACTCCAAAACTCAAGGTCAATGTCCATCAAACCCTTCCAGTATTTTCTGTTGGGCAGGGGAGTTCTGTGTGAAGTTTTGTTCAATTCCGTCATTGGTGGAGTTCAGAATGCTCTTTGATTGTACGTGAACTATAAGTTCCAGCAACTACAAATCCCAAATGTCAAGGTCTATTTTCCTCAAACTCCGCCAGTGCTCACATTTGGGCATATTGGATATTCGTGCCAAGTGTGGTCCAGATCCATCGTTGTTTGCATCCACAATGCTCTGTGGACGTAGGTGAACTACAACTCCCAAACTCAAGGTCAATACCCACCAAACCCTTCTAGTGTTTTCTGTTGGTTATGGGAGAACTGTGTGCCAAGTTTGGTTCAATTCCATCATTGGTAGAGTTCATAATGCATTTTGATTGCAACTATAACTCCCAAATGACAAAATCAACCCCCCAACCCACAACCCCATTTGGGTGTATCGGATATTTGTGCCAAATTTGGTCCAGTGCTTGAAAATCCATCCTGCATATCAGATATTTACATAACGATTCATAACAGTAGCAAAATTCCAGTTCTGAAGTAGCAACAAAAATAATGTTATGGTTGGGGTCAACACAACATGAGGAAATGTATTAAGGGGTCGCAGCATGAGGAAGGTTGTGCTAGACCAGTGTGGAAATACAGATCAAAGCCCACATTTTAGCAAAAAAAATTTCCATGTTGGGCTTTCGTTTCGATTAAAATGGTTATCTCTTTCATTTGAGGAGCAAATCATTGCACTTCAGAAGGTCTCCAGCACTTATCCTCACCACATCTAAGTCTAGTATGAGAGTGAAAGTCTACTTCCATTCCCTTGCCATTTCCAGCACGCCACCAATCCATTTCCTACGAAGAGTCCACCATTTCCAATTAACCCTGTTCATCTGGAGAGGTCTCCCTCTTCCCATTGATCTTGGAAGACTTTTTGCCCACTAAAAGTGGCAACACAACTACATACCCGTCCAGTATTATTAGCCCATCCTTAGCAGATGTATGCGCTTACTCTGCTTGGGCATCGCAGCGCTCTCTGGACCATCCTCCAAAAAATCGGGTGCCCTAACAAATTCGTAAACATCCTGTGGCTCCTCCATGATGACATGATGGCAACAGTCTTGGACAGCAATGGCTCCCAAAGTGACCCATTTCAGGTGGAATCCGGTGTCAAACAGGAATGTGTACTTGCTCCAACTTTATTTTCCATATTCATCGCTATGATACTTCATCTTGTGGACGGGAAGCTTCCCAGCGGAGTGGAAATCATCTATCGGACAGATGGCAAGCTATTCAACCTCAGCAGACTGAAATCCAAGGTTACAACATCTGTTGTAGAACTCCAATATGTGGATGACAATGCTGTCTGTGCGCATTCAGAAGAAGACCTACAAACCACTCTAAACACCTTCGCAGAAGCATATGAGAAGCTCAGCCTGTCATTGAACATCGAGAAAACCAAAGTGCTCTTCCAGCAGCCAATCCCTCTCCAATGCCAGAAATACCGCTTAATGGTGTAACATTAGAAAATGTGGACCATTTCCACTCCCTTGGCAGCCACCTCTCCACAAAAGTCAACATTGACACTGAAATACAACACCGCCTGAGCTCTGCGAGTGCAGCATTTTTCCGAATGAAGCAGAGTGTTTGAGGACCGGGACATCCTTAGAAAGACCAAGGTTCTTGTTTATAAAGCTATTGTTCTCCCAACCCTGCGAGATGTGAACTATCTACAGATGTCACAGGCAACTCCTAGAACGATTCCATCAGCGTTGCCTCCGAAAAATCTTGCAAATCTCTTGGGAAGACAAGCGGACAAATGTCAGCATGCTGGAAGAAGCAAAGACCACCAGCATTGAAGCAATGGTCCTCCGCCATCAACTCCGCTGGACCGGCCACGTTGTCCAGATACCCGACCACCGTCTCCCAAAGCAGTTGCTCTACTCCGAACCTGAGAACGGAAAATGGAATGTTGGTGGACAGGAAAAGAGATTGAAAGACGGGCTCAAAACTCTGGCATAGACACTGTGAACTGGGAAGCTCTGGCCCTTGAGCACTCCAGATGGAGGTCAGCTGTGACCAGCAGTGCTGTAGAATTTGAAGAGGAACGAATAGAGGGCGAAAGAGAGAAACATGCCAAGAGGAAGGTACGTCAAGCCAACCCCAATCAGGACCGCCTTCCATCTGGAAACCGATGCCCTCACTGCGGGAGAAGATGCAAATCAAGAATAGGGAAACTGGAAAAGTATAAATCTAAGCCTATTGGGGAGAATTGCGACAGTGAAGATGAAAATATTGCCAAAAATGATTTTTCTCTTCCAAAATTTGCCAATAATAAGAAGTTAAAAAATGTTGAAAGAATGGAATAAAGATATGATGAATTTTATATGGCAAATGAAAAAACCAAGAATTAACTTTAAGAATATGATTGAGGATAGAAAAAGAGGTGGCATGGGAGTTCTGGATTTCAAGATATATCTCGAAGCATGCGCACTAATGTGGACAAGGCAGTGGTTAAAATTAGAAAACGAAAAATAATTGAATCTGGAAGGAATAGATCTAAGAGCCGGGTGGCACCACTACTTATGGTATGAGGGAGTAAAAAAAGAAAAAAAATGTTTGGAAATCATTTTATACGTTCGGCAATATATAAAATTTGGGAAAAATTTTGGGGAAAAAAATTGGGAAAATATAAGAAGAAAAATTGCGAAAAAACCCCATTGTGGGTATCACCATTGGAAGCAATACAAAGAAGGGAGTTAGGATGGATGAACTGGCCGAAATATAAAGATCTGGTGAAAAAAGAAAATGGTAAAATAACTCTAAAAATCCAGCAAGAGATGAAGGAAATTGATGGGAAAATTTCATGGCTTCAATTCTGGCAGATTAGAGAATGCTTCAAAAAAAGATGAAAAATTAGGATTTGAAGAACAAAAGACATTTTGGGATGTTATGATGCAGACTGATAAAAAATAATAACAAAGATATATAAAAAATTAAGAGAATGGAATAAAGATCCAAAGGAGGAAAAGGAATATATGAAGAGATGGAAAGAAAATATCGGAAGAAATGTAAGAATAGAGCAGGGGTAGGGAACCTTTGGCCCTCCAGCTGTGGTGGACTTCAACTCCCACAATTCCTTGAGGCTCGGCATTGGGCCAAGGTAAGCCTTTGGGGCGAATGCCGAGCCTCAAGGAATTGTGGGAGTTGAAGTCCACCACAGCTGGAGGGCCAAAGGTTCCCTACCCCTGGAATAGAGGAATGGGAGGAAATCTGGACGAAGAAATTAAAATATACGTACGCAACGGACCTAAAGGAAAATTGGCTAAAAATGGCACATAGGCGGTATGTAACACCGTACAAATTAGGCAAATGTTATAGCAATGTCAATACAAATGGTTGGAAATGCAGAAAGAAAGAAGGTACGCTGTTCCACATGTGGTGGACATGCGAAAAAGCAAAATCCTATTGGAACAAAATACATGAGAAAACTCAGAAGATGTTAGGTATAAATATCCATTCAAAACCGGAATTATTCTTGCTGGGTATGACGACATCAAAAATGGAAAAAAAATACGGACAAACTATTATTTCTGCTGACAACAGCGGCGAGGATGTGTTATGCAAAACTATGGAAGAAGGAAGAAATACCAGACATGGAAGACGCTACAAAAAGTGCTTGACATCAGAAATATGGATCGGCTTACATTTTTATTATCAAGAAGTAAGAATAATTCGATACAAGAGACAAATTGGGGAAAAATTAATGACTATCTAAACGAGACAAAACGTAAGACAAAAAATTTAAACAAAGGAAAATAACCCTAGGAAGAAGGAAGGAGAGAAGATATTTTATTCCTACTTTTCCCCCCTTTTTTGGAAGAAAAGAAGGAAGATCAGAAGACAAAGAAAAGGAGAACACTTCCGTCAAGATACTCAGGAAGTCACGAAGATCTTCAATCATTTTTTTTCTTTCCTTTTTCTACATTCTCTCTCTTTTTTCTTTCCTCTCTTTTCTTTTTCTCTTTTTCTCATACACTTTTTTCCCGTTATCTGATTTTAACTTTGTCACAGAAAACTCAATAAAATATTTTTTTAAAAAAAGAATAGGGCTCCACGGCCACCTACACCGATCTTGGAAGACAATCGTACTTGGACAACGAGGGATCGCCTAACTGAACTAACTTTAATGCCAGGAAGGGAGGCTTTAATGCCAGGAAGGGAGAGTGAAACAATGCTGACAGAGACGTTCAAATAAATAATTCCAGCCATTAAAAGTGGCATTTGCATTTTGATAGCTGATGTCGCCCTTGATCTTAGCTTCTCTGTTCAAATCACAGTTGCGGCACACTCCCGGCAACACACACAATGATAAGATCCTGTGTTTCATTTCACTTCATAAGTATGGGGATCTCGTTTTATATATAGTACTCGGCAAAAGGGACAAGATCTATTGCTGCCCGTGCCTAAGCCCCTGGGGCCAGAGGGCCAGCAGATGCCCTTGGAGGCCCAAGGATCATTTCTCATGGGTGCGAGGGGGGTCTCCATTCCACCCGACTTGAACACTAAACCATTAATTTCCTTTGAGCTAGACAACACAATCAGGACAATGAAAAATGGGTTGCTGAAGCTGTGGCTTGTTATCGTCGCTTAAATGTTTATAGCAGGGATATGATTATCAAAAAGATATGTATACATATGCTATACATGGAGAATACCTTCCTATGGAATGCAAAAACGTCTTTCCCTTGTACAGGATATTTCAAAAAGGTTGCATGGTTCCATGGGCCCCATGAATGTGTGTGTTGTAATTATTATTATTATTAATATTATTATTATTATTGTTATTATTAGAAACACAACAAGATGAGCCCACAGCAGACGCTCTACTGGCTGTATTATTATTATTATTATTATTATTATTATTATTATTATTACTATTATTACTATTATTATTATTATTTGAAACACAACAAGATGAGTCCACAGCAGACACCCTACTGGCTGTTGAATTGGATCACATGTCAGACACATCCTTATTATTATTATTATTATTATTATTATTATCATTATTACTATTATTATTATTATTATTATTATTATTATTATTACTATTAGAAACACAACAAGATGAGTCCACAGCAGACACTCTGCTGGCTGTTGTATTGGATCACACGTCGGACACTTCCCAAGTGTCTAGGACTGTGTGATGTATCGGCAAATAATGTGTGCAGATCCTAGCAAGGTGGCCTTCTGCAGCTGGCAGATGGTAATCTTGTCAGCGCCGATTGTGTTTAAGTACAGGCCAAGGTCTTTAGGTACTGCACCCAGTATGCCGATCACCACTGTGACTACTTTTACTGGCTTATTATTATTATTATTATTATTATTATTATTATTATTATTTGAAACACAACAAGATGAGTCCACAGCAGACACTCTGCTGGCTGTTGAATTTGATCACACAT
Organism: Anolis sagrei ordinatus; assembly: GCF_025583915.1. Lineage (NCBI taxonomy): Eukaryota > Metazoa > Chordata > Lepidosauria > Squamata > Anolidae > Anolis > Anolis sagrei. The sequence continues at coordinate 22,052,555 of NW_026844700.1, read as the reverse complement.
CGGACACTTCCAAGTGTCTAGGACTGTGTGATGTATCGGCCAATAATGTTTGCAGATCCTAGTAAGGTGGCCTTCTGCAGCTGGCAGATGGTAATCTTGTCAGCGCCGATCGTGTTCAAGTGCAGGCCAAGGTCTTGAGGCATTGCACCCAGTGTGCCAATCACCACTGGGACCAGCTTGACTGGCTTGTGCCAGAGCCTTTGCAGTTCGATCTTTAAATTATCATATCGTATCAGCTTTTCCAGTTGTTTCTCTTCAATCCTGCTGTCACTTGGGATTGTAACATCGACAATCCATACTTTGTTTTTTAACACGATCATGAGGTCAGGAGTATTATGCTCCAAAACTCTCTCTCTCTTAATTCGGAAGTCCCATAGGAGTTTGGCATGTTCATTCTCTGTAACTTTTTCCGGCTTGTGATCCCACCAGTTCTTTGTTGCAGGCAGATGGGATTTGTGGCACAAGTTCCAATGAATCATCTGAGCAATGGTGTTGTGCCTCTGCTTGTAGTCTGTCTGCGTGATCTTCTTGCAGCATATTATTATTATTATTATTATTATTATTATTATTATTATTATTATTATTATTTGAAACATATGGCCATGTTCTAGAGGCATTCTCACCTGACCTTTCGCCTGCATCTATGGCAAGCATCCTCAGAGGTTGTGAGGTTGTGAAGAACCGGTGTATCTATATCATTCTCTGCATTAATATCATTGACCAGACCATCGCCATCTTGACCCTCATTGACATCATTTCCCACATCTAAAATACCTCGATCTTGAAGCACAATCACAGGCTGAACTCCAACACTGTCAACCTTTTGGTTGGCAAAATTTCTGGCAGCTGACGGTTAACCTGCTATGCTAAAGCCCGGCCCTAAAACTTATTTAAAATTATCATATGAAACTTCCTCCTTGATTGACTCGCCAGCATTTTAAGGTGCCTTAAATACCTCCCCATTTAAGTAGTACCTGTTGATCTACCCACATTGATGTTTTCAAAACTGTTAGGTAGGCAGAAGTTGGGCTAAGGGGTCCTCAAACTTTTTAAACAGAGGGCCAAGTCACAGTCCCTCAAACTGTTGGAGGGCCGGATTATAATTTGAAAAAAGAAAAAACATATCTAATTTGTAGGGCAAAAACACTTGAAAACAATAGAAAAATTAAAATGAAGAACAATTTTTAAAAATGATAAACTTATTAGTATTTCAATGGGAAGTATGGGCCTGCTTTTGACTGATGATAGGGTTGTTGTTGTTGTTGTTGTTGTTGTTGTTGTTGTGTGCTTTCAAGTCATTTCAGACTTAGGTTGTCCCTGAGCGAGGGCCGGATAAATGACCTTGGAGGGCCGTATCCGGCCCGCGGGCCATAGTTTGAGGACCCCTGGGCTAAGCCCTGACCCGGGCTTCAAACTGTCAATCTTTCGGTTGGCAAGATTTATTTATTATTATTTATTTATTTACAGCTTTTATATTCCGCCCTTCTCACCCTGCAGGGGACTCAGGGCAGATTACAGTGTACACATATATGGCAAACATTCAATGCCAATTTTGACATACAACATATACAGACATACACAGAGGCTATTTAACTTTTTCTGGCCACCAGGGGAGCTGTCGCTTTCATCGTCCATCTGCGATGCTGATGAAGCACTTCCGCATTCCCCGCATGCTTCCCCGCTGGAGTCTTCTTTATGGCCTCATAAATCAGTTAATTTAGCCTCCCCACACTTTAAGGTGGTACCTTATTTTCCTACTTGACAGATGCAACTGTCTTTCGGTTGCAAAGGTCAACAACAGACTACACACAATTGGTTGGAAACCCACTCCAACCCGGGCTGGCTTCGAACTCATGACCTTTTGGTCAGAGTGATCTTAATGCAGCTGACACTCAGCCAGCTGCGTCACAATCCCAGTGCCTACACCGGGATTTACTACAGCTGGCGGTTAGCATGCCGTGTTATATCCCGGCCCCAAAACTTGTAAAATAAGAGAAATTATATTACGAATTTGCCAGAAAAAATGTTTTCAGACCCATTTCATCCCTTCTCTTGCTTTCTGGGCCATTACTTGTGAACTTCCAGATCCACAATCATCCTGTACAATGGCATAAAACTGATAATGGAGGCATCTCCTTCCTCTGAGAATCAGAGAGAGAGATTACAGGGCGTATTTCTAGTTCTACAGACTGAGAAGATGGAAATGAAAGCTAAGAAAACCAGGCTTTTTGGCATAGCGGGTTAAAGCTTATTAAGAGCTTTTTGGCGCTGTGGGTTTATCATGGAACAGAAGGAACAAGTCCTCAACCTTGGGGAGTGCTTTTCGCGGGGTGTCACAGGGCAGCTTTACCTTTTACACCCTCCTTTTCCCTCCCCTAATATAATCCATTAAGATCCCTGACCACAGAGCAGGTTTCTCTTTTTTTGGATGGGTGCAAATTATCTGTTTTCGATTCCCCCGCATTTGTAAAGCAGGCGCATACTAGCAGGTGAGCTCTGGGCATATTAGCTTGCGGCCAGATGGAAATGCCCCCCTGCCACCCGACTCGGTTAATTAAAAGGATGGAGAGCACCATTCCTGCACTCGCTTCTCCCACTCCAAAGGCCAGATTTCCCCTGAAAGCAGGAGAAGAGGCAGAGGTGCCAAAAGAGTGCTCTTTTGAAATTATGCTAAAAAGCTGGCTGGCAACGAGCATCGTTTGGTGGTTCTGTCTCATACAGAAGTATTCCTTTCTGGCATTAGGAGGGGAAAGCAGACAAAACGGGAAAGATCTTTCCCTGCCACAGTTGTAGTAATCATCATCATCATCATCATCATCATCATCATCATCATCATCATTTAATAATAATAATTTATTTATTTATTTATTTATTTATTTATTGTGTTAGGAGCAACCCAAACAGTTGTATTGCATTTTTAACAAACAAACAAACAAACAAAACACAAAGTTTGCAAGCTTGGTAGCTCATTCAATGTCCTTTGACCAGTATCTGGCCACTCGGAGTGCCTCTGATGTTGCCGCAAGGAGGTCCTCCATCGTGCATGTGGCAGGGCTCAGGGTGCATTGCAGCAGGTGGTCTGTGGTTTGCTCTTCTCCCCACTCGCATGTCGTGGATTCCACTTTCTTAAGGTTGCATCTCGCGGTGCCAGAGCGCAACCTGTTCAGCGCCTTCCAAGTCGCCCAGTCTTCTGTGTGCCCAGGGGGGAGTCTCTCATTTCGTATCAGCCATTGATTGAGGTTCTGGGTTTGAGCCTGCCGCTTTTGGACTCTCGCTTGCTTGAGGTGTTCCAGCGAGTGTCTCTGTAGATCTTAGAAAACTATTTCTTGATTTGAGTCATTGACGTGCTGGCTGATACCCAAACTGGGGATGAGCTGGAGATGTCTCTGCCTTGGTCCTTTCACTATTGGCTGCTACTTCCCGGCGGATGTCAGGTGGTGCAATACTGACTAAACAGTGTAATTTCTCCAGTGGTGTAGGGCGCAGACACCCTGTGATAATGCGGCATGTCTCATTAAGAGCCACATCCACTGTTTTAGCGTGGTGAGATGTGTTCCACACTGGGCATGCGTACTCAGCAACATAGCACAAGGGCAGATATCTTCACTGTGTCTGGTTGTGATCCCCAGGTTGTGCGAGTCAGCTTTCGTATGATATTGTTTCTAGCACCCATTTTTTGCTTGATATTCAGGCAGTGCTTCGTGTAGGTCAGAGCATGGTATAGAGTGGCTCCCAGGTATTTGGGTGCGCTGCAATGCTCCAGTGGGATTCCTTCCCAGGTCATCCTCAGAACTCGGGATGCTTGTCTGTTCTTAAGGTGAAAACCACATGTCTGTGTTTTAGATGGATTAGGGGTCAGCTGGTTTTCCCTGTAAGGGCACCTAGAGCTTCGGAGAGCTTCTACCATCTCAAAGCTCCCTGCTTGAGCGGTGATGGCACGATCATCAGCATAGATGAAGCTCTCCATCCCTTCTGGCAGTGGCTGGTCATTTGTGTAGATGTTGAACATGGATGGAGCAAGCACGCTCCCCTGAGGCAGGCCGTTCTTCTGTTTCCGCCATCTGCTTCTCTGGCCCTGGAACTCAACAAAAAAGCTCCTGTTTTGTAGCAGGTTTCCTATGAGGCGGGTGAGGTGGTCGTCCTTTGTGATATTATCCATTTTTCTCAGGAGGAGGCGGTGGTTCACAGTATCATAGGCTGCTGACAGGTCTATGAAGACAGCTCCTGTGATCTGCTGCCTTTCAAAGCCATCTTCTATGTGCTTAGTCAGGTTCAGCACTTGCGATGTGCAGCTTTTGCCTTTCCTGAAGCCAGCTTGCTGTGGAATCAGACATGGGTCTATTTTTTCCATAATTCTATGCAAAATAAGTCTCTCCAGAACTTTGTAAAGGTGGCACAACAGGGAGATTGGTCTGTAGCTTTTTGGGTCATTACGGTCTTTGCCTGGCTTCAAGATGGCGATGACTCTTGCTTTCCTCCAGATTTTGGGGATCTGACAGGATGCAGTGCAGTTGTTCATCAGCTCCAGCAGCCAGCGCCTTGCTTTTGGACCAAAGTTCTTGATTTGTTCCATCCGTAGATCATCCAGGCCAGCTGCTTTGCCATTTTTACATTTATTGAGAGCCATGTCCAATTCAGTAGATGTAAAGGGTTCATGAAGGTTGTTCTCAATCTCTGGTTGTCTGGCTATTGGTTTCTTTCCTACTTTGGTGGCAAGGTTGGGTTTCCCATTCTTCAAGAGTTGGTGTGCTATCTGATACAGTGGATAAGAATGCCGGAGTACTCCTTTCTGGCATTAGGAGAGGAAAGCAGACAACATGGGAAAGATCTTTCCCTGCCACAGTTGTAGTAGTAGTAGTAGTAGTAGTAGTAGTAGTAATAATAATTTATTTATCGTATCAGGAGCAAACCAAACAGTTGTATTGCATTTTTTAACAAAGAAACAAACAAAACACAAAGTTTGCAAGCTTGGTAGTTTATTAAATGTCCTTTGACCAGTAGATGGCCACTTGGAGTGCCTCTGGTGTTACTATAAGAAGGTCCTCCATTGTGCATCTAGCAGGGCTCAGGTTGCATCGCAGCCAGTGGTCTGTAGTTTGCTCCTCTCCACACTTGCATGTCGTGGACTCCACTTTGTTGACCCATTTCTTAAGGCTGGCGCTGCTGGAATCGTTCTCTGAGTAGCATGTGACGTCTGTAGATGGTCCACGTCTAGCAGGCATATAGCAGGGTTGGGAGGACAATAGCTTTATAAACAAGCACTTTGTTATCCCTATGGCTATCCCGATCCACAAACACTCTCTGCTTCATTTGGAAAAAAGCTGCACTTGCAGAGCTCAGGCGGTGTTGTAGTTCATTGTCAATGCAGAGTGATCACCCTATCCTTTTTGTTAGTTTCCACCTACAGTTTGTTTACACGAGGCACTTTCCCGCACCCCAAATGAGGCCTAAACCCCACTGCTCCCCCAGTTTGGGCTCCTCTTTTACGAATACACCTCCTTTACTTCCTATATCACCTAGGGTTTTAAGGTTCTCAAACACTCTCTGCTTCATTTGGAATAATGCTGCACTCGCAGAGCTCAAGCGGTGTTGTATTTCAGTGTCAATGAACGACACTGCAACGACAAGAGCACTTTACCACTGATTATGACATTTGTCCGCTTGTCTTCCCAAGAGATTTGCAGGATTTTTCGGAAGCAACGCTGCTGGAATCATTCTAGGAGTTGCATGTGACGTCTGTAGACAGTCCAAGTCTTGCAGGTGCGTAGCAGGGTTGGGAGAATAATAGCTTTATAAACAAGCACCTTGGTATCCCTATGGCTGTCCTGGTCCTCAAACACTCTCTGCTTCATTTGGAAAAATGATGCACTCACAGAGCTAAGGTGGTGTTGTATTTCAGTGTCAATGTTGACGTCTGTAGACCACGTTTCGCAGGCGCATAGCAGGGTTGGGAGGACAATAGCTTTATAAACAAGCACTTTGTTATCCCTATGGCTGTCCCGGTCCTCAAACACTCTCTGCTTCATTTGGAAAAATGATGCACTCACAGAGCTAAGGCGGTGTTGTATTTCAGGGTCAATGTTGACGTCTGTAGACAGTCCACGTTTCGCAGGTGTATAGCAGGGATGGGAAGACAATAGCTTTATAAACAAGCACTTTGTTATCCCTATGGATGTCCCGGTCCTCAAACACTCTCTGCTTCATTCGGAAAAATGCTGCACTTGCAGAGCTAAGGCGGTGTTGTATTTCAGTGTCAATGAACGACACTGCAATGACAAGAGCACCTTACCACTGATGATAGAGAATGCTTGGGATGTGCATACATACACACCACTTTCCCCCTCTGTAGAAGGGCATTTTCAAAGAGGTCCGCCTTTGTCTGGAAACGAAGCAAAGGTATAGGACGGTTCCCTCCCCCCTCCTCTCGCTTCTGGAGGTTCTGGGGACAGGGAGGGGTCAGGACGTCCAAATATGCAATAGCTCGCTTTATTTCACCAATGCAATTATCCCAAGCTGTTCACTGCAATGGCACAATGTGGATTTATTACCTTCCCAGCTCTCCGGGGGAGTGAGAGAGAGAGTTTAATCACCACGCTGGAAATCTTGGCAGCTTTTAGATTCTAAACGCAGGCCGGACCAGCTCTCGGTGGCCCAGCACCTTGTTCACGCAGGTAGGGCTGATTGCGGCCATAAACCAATGTCGGAGCATGCAGAATTCCACATTGGAAATTATCCACACGCCTCGTGCATCTGTCTCCTCCTTTCGAATCCCGATTTTTTCCCCTCCTCCTTTCCCCTTAAAACTCACACGCTGGAATATTTTCATAAAGAGGATGATACTAAACGGGCGAGGGGATTAGGGCCGAGCACTATCACTTTCAACTAGTTCTGAAATGGTTTTAATAACCATAACAGACTGCGAGAACTGCGTCTTGGGAGGGAATGGGGAATTATTTGTTAGGCAGCTTCAGAACTACAATTCCCAAAGTCCCTTGATTCAAAGCCGTGGTGGTATTTTCGGGCTCAGAAGTTGGTTTCAATTTACAGCGTTCAAAAAATGTCGTTTACATATTCAATTCGAATATCTGCGTGTCTGCACGTGTGCCGGAATGGATGCCCTTTAGAAGCCACGGGTATCTTTGCAACGGGCAGAGAAAAGCCGAAAGTGTGGCTGTCCTACAAATTGGAGTCATGGAATCTCTCTGTGAGAAAACCGGCTCGAAAAGTGCAGGGCCTCAAGGGCATTCAGGGGAGTCAGAAGTAGCAACAGCAGATAAGGAATTGAGTGAAGAGCTCGTTCTGGAGTTACGGACAGAGCAAAAGTCTTTGTTTACAAATCAGAGCCAAAAATAAATAGAATCATAGAATCCTAGAGTTGGAAGAGACCTCATGGGCCTCAAGGGCATTCAGGGGAGTCAGAAATAGCAACAGCAGATAAGGAATTGAGTGAAGAGCTAGTTTTGGAGCTACGAAGAGAGCAAAAGTCTTTGTTTACAAATCAGAGCAAAAAATAAATAGAATCATAGAATCCTAGAGTTGGAAGAGACCTCATGGGCCATCTAGTCTAACCCTATTCTGCCAAGAAGCAGAAAAATCACATTCAAAGCACCCCCGACAGATGGCCCCAACAGATGCTTAAAAGCCTCCAAAGAAGGAGTCTCCACCACTCACTAAACTACCTTAAAATATGGGAAAGAGTATGGGAAGTGATAGTAATGTGTTGTCGAAGGCTTTCATGGCCAGAAGCATTGCCTTGCTGTAGATTTTCCGAGCTTTCTGGCCATGTTCCAGAAGCATTTTCTCCTGACATTCCGCCCACATCTGTGGTAGGCATCCTCAAAGGTTGTGACATCTATTATAAACTAGGCAAGTGGGGTTTATATATCTGTGAAATGTCCAAGGTGGGAGAAAGAACTTTTGAGTTTGAAGTCTGGGAAATGATGGTTTTCTCTGTGAGAAAACCGGCTCAAAAAGTGCAGGGCCTCAAGGGCATTCAGGGGAGTCAGAAGTAGCAACAGCAGATAAGGAATTGAGTGAAGAGCTAGTTCTGGAGCTATAGAAATCAGCAAAAGACTTTGTTTACAAATCAGAGCCAAAAATAGATAGAATCACAGAGTTGAAAGAGACTTAATGGGCCATCCAGCCCAACTCCATTCTGCCAAGAAGCAGGAAAATCGCATTCAAAGCACCCCCGACAGATGGCCATCCAGCCTCTGCTTAAAAGCCTCCAAAGAAGGAGTCTCCACTACTCACTAAACTACCTTAAAATATGGGAAAGAGTATGGGAAGCGATAGTAATGTCTTGTCGAAGGCTTTCATGGCCAGAATCACTGCCTTGCTGTAGATTTTCCGGGCTGTCTAGCCATGTTCTAGAAGCATTCTCTCCTGACGTTTTGCCCACATCTATGGCAGGCATTCTCAGAGGTTGTGAGGTCTATTGAAAACTAGGCAAGTGGGGTTGATATATCTGTGAAATATCCAAGGTGGGAGAAAGAACTCTTGAGTTTGAAGTCTGGGAAATTATGGTTCTCTCTGTGAGAAAACCGGCTCAAAAAGTGCAGGGCCTCAAGGGCATTCAAGGGAGTCAGAAGTAGCAACAGCAGATAAGGAATTGAGTGAAGAGCTAGTTCTGGAGCTACGGAGATCAGCAAAAGTCTTTGTTTACAAATCAGAGCCAAAAATAGATAGAATCATAGAGTTGGAAGAGACCTCATGGGCCATCCAGTCCAACCTCATTCTACCAAGAAACAGGAAAATCGCATTCAAAGCACACCCGACAGATGGCCATCCAGCCTCTGCTTAAAAGCCTCCAAAGAAGGAGTCTCCACTACTCACTAAACTACCTTAAAATACGGGAAAGAGTATGGGAAATGATAGTAATGTGTTGTCGAAGGCTTTCATGGCCAGAATGATTGCCTTGTAGATTTTCCGGGCTTTCTGGCCATGTTCCAGAAGCATTCTCTCCTGACGTTCTGCCCACATCTGTGGTAGGCATTATCAGAGGTTGTGACATCTATTGGAAACTAGGCAAGTGGGGTTTATATATCTGTGAAATGTCCAAGGTGGGAGAAAGAATTTTTGAGTTTGAAGTCTGGGAAATGATGGTTCTCTCTGTGAGAAAACCGGCTCGAAAAGTGCAGGGCCTCAAGGGCATTCAGGGGAGTCAGAAGTAGCAACAGCAAATAAGGAATTGAGCGAAGAGCTAGTTCTGGAGCTATGGAGATCAGCAAAAGACTTTGTTTGCAAATCTGCACCAAAAATAGATAGAATCATAGAGTTGGAAGGGACCTCATGGGCCATCCAGTCTAACCTCATTCTACCAAGAAACAAGAAAATCACATTCAAAGCACCCCCGACAGATGGCCATCCAGCCTCTGCTTAAAAGCCTCCAAAGAAGGAGTCTCCGCTACTCACTAAACTACCTTAAAATATGGGAGAGTATGGGAAGTGATAGTAGAATCATAGAATCAAAGAGTTGGAGGAGACCTCATGGACCATCCAGTCCAACCCCCTGCCAAGAAGCAGGAATATTGCATTCAAATCACCCCTGACAGATGGCCATCCAGCCTCTGTTTAAAAGCTTCCAAAGAAGGAGCCTCCACCACACTCCGGGGCAGAGAGTTCCACTAATGTGTTGTCCAAGGCTTTCATGGTCAGAATCTCTTCCTTGCTGTAGATTTTCTGGGCTTTCTGGCCATGTTCCAGAAGCATTCCCTCCTGACGTTTCGCCGATATCTGTGGCAGGCATCCTCAGAGGTTGTGAGGTCTATTGGAAACTAGGGAAGTGGGGTGAAATGTCCAAGGTGGGAGAAAGAACTCTTGAGTTTGAAGCAAGTGAAAATGTTGCAACTGTCTGCTTCCTGTCTGGGAGAATCTCTTATTGGGAGGTGTTAGCTGGCCCTGATTGTTTCCTGTCTGGAATTCCCCTGTTTTCTGAGTGTTGTGTTGGTCAGGGAGATATTTTACAAAATATTTTGAGGGGCACCTAATTGGGAACAAAAGGCAACGCGCCATCTATATAAATAAAAATGTAATGTTCGTTTGTGCGATTCACAGAACTCAGAAACCACTGGGGCAATTGACACCAAATTTGGACACTATGTCCCTAACAACCCAATGTATGTTCTCCACTCAACAAAACAACGAAAACAAAAAGCAGAAAGGACTTCTAAACTGCATGTCCACAAAGGGGAAACTGCATCTACCAAGATCCATGGCCACGTCCCCTCCTCCTCGTGGGGAAACAGCGGCCGTTAAAGCCAGGCGCAAGTGCACAGCCACACACACACACATAAGCGAGTGGAGTGGAGGTGGAGGCTTGCCGCATACAGTCCCTTCTCTTCCCCTCCTATGTCAGGAGAGCAGTCTCCTCCCCCTTTCCCTGTTGGAAAGTGCCAGCAGCAGCAATGGAGTGCTCCACGCAAGGAAGAAGGGGAGGAGGAGGAGGCGAGGAAGGTCCACGATGCTTGAATGGAGGACCTTCCTTCTCTCCCTCCCTTCTTTCCTCCCTTTCCTTTCTTTCCTTTTCTTCTTTCCTTCTCCTTCCTTTCCTTCTTTCCCTCCTTCCCTTCCTTCCTGTCCCTCCTTCCTTTTTCCTTTCCTTCTTTTCCTTCCTCCCTCCCTTTCCTCCTTCTTTCCCTTTCTTCATTTCCTTCCCCTTCATTTCCTTCCCTCCCTCCTTTCTTCACCCCTCCTTTCTTTCCCTCCTTCCTTCCTCCCTCCCTTCCTGTCCCTCCTTCTTTCTTTTCCTTCCTTCCCTTCTTTCCCTCCCTCCCTTCCTTTTTCCTTCCTTCCTGTCCCTCCTTCCTTCTTCCTTTCCTTCTTTCTATGTAAGATATAAATACAATATTAAATGGAAGGGACGGTCAAGAAGTAACGAGAGAAGGAGGGAAAGAGGGAAGGAAGGAAGGAGAGAAGGAGGGAGGGAAAGAAGGAAAGAAAGATAGAGAAGCAAGGAAGGAGAGAAGGAAATAAAAAAGTGAAAGGAAAAAGAGAGGGAAGGAAGGAGAGAAGGAATGAAAGATAGGGAAGGAAGGAAGGAAGGAAGGAAGGAAGGAAGGAAGGAAGGAAGGAAGGAGAAAGAGGAAGGAAACAGGGAAGGAAGGATGAACGGGTGGAAGTGAAGGATGGAAAGAAGGAAAGGAAGGAGGAAGGAAAAAAGAAGGAAGGAAGAAAAGGAGGAAGGGAAGGATGAAAAGGAGGAAGAGAAGGAAGAAAGGAAGGAAGGTAAGGGAAGGATGAAGGAAGGAAGAAGAGAGAAGGAAGGAAAGACAAAAGGGAAGCAAGGAGAAAGAGAGAGGGAATGGGGAGGGAAAGAGGAAGGAAGGATGAAAGGGTGGAAGGGAGTAAGGAAGGAGGAAGAAGAGGAGGTGAGGAGGGAGGGAGGGAGAGAGAAGGAAAGAAAAGGAAGAAGGAAGGAAGGAAGGAAGGAAGGAAGGAAGGAAGGAGAAAGAGAGGGGGGAGGAGGGAGGAGGGAGGAAAGAGAGGAGGAAGGAAGAACGCAAGGAAGAGAAGGATGGAAGGAAGGGAATGGAGAAGGGAGGGAGAGAAGAGAGAAGGAAGAAAAGACAAAAAGGAAGGAAGGAGAAAGAGAGAGGGAATGAGGGAGGACATAGGGAAGGAAAGACGAAAGAGTGGAAGGGAAGTAAGGAAGGAGGGGAGAAAGACAAAAGGGAGGGAAGGAAGGAGAAAGGAAGGGGGAAGGGAGGAAAGAGAGAAGGATGGAAGGAGATGGTAGAGATGGAAGAAAGATCAGATATAGGGAAAGAAAATGAGGAAAGGAAGGAAAGAGGGAAGGGAGGAGAGAAAGAGAGAGGGAAGGTTGGCCACAGCAACGCGTGGTGAGTACAGCTAGTATTAAATATGAAGGCAATCCTCAAAAAAAGTGACATTTGTGTTCTCTGCAGACATGTCTCTATGGTGCCAGGAGTGTTGAATCCGTAGATGCCAGCATTGTATACCCTTTGCCAGTTTGGCAGCTTGACAGAATACGGGACCCTCTGTGCCTTCCAAACATTATGCATGACTGCTCGGCATGGTTTTTATAAAGCTGCTGATCTGTCCAGGTAAACTCATCTCCTTGTCAGGAGACCCAAGAGGGATCAGTCATGTGTCATGTTGGCCTACAAACTCCCAAGAGTCCAGCTTGGCTGTTCAGTCTGACCATCTTGTCTCCACACTACGGACTACGAGAATCTACTTGTTAGCCTCTCCTTGACGGTTGGAGGCTGCATTCAGCCATGACCTTTTGCTATTTCCCGTTCTTGTTGCATCTCACCTTCACAGTTCTCCCCAGAGCTTGTTGGGTGAGTTGGCTTATTAACAATAGACCCTCCTCATAAATGCACAGCGGAGTAACTTCTTAGCAGCAGCGTGAGCCAGCACCAGTAGCCAAAAGTGAGAGCACAAACACACAAACCAATGTTAACGCTTCCATAAGAGGTTTTTCTTTGTAGTAAAATAATGTTGTTCATTCGTTCAGTCGTCTCCGACTCTTCGTGACCTCATGGACCAGCCTACGCCAGAGCTCCCTGTCGGCCGTTACCACCCCCAGCTCCCTCAAGGTCAGTCCAGTCACTTCAAGGATGCCATCCATCCATCTTGCCCTTGGTCGGCCCCTCTTCCTTTTGCCTTCCATTTTCCCCAGCATAATTGTCTTCTCTAGGCTTTCCTGTCTCCTCATGATGTGGCCAAAGTACTTCAACTTTGTCTCTAGTATCTTTCCCTCCAGTGAGCAGTCGGGCTTTATTTCCTGGCGGATGGACTGGTTGGATCTTCTCGCAGTCCAAGGCACTCTCAGAACTTTCCTCCAACACCACAGCTCAAAAGCATCGATCTTCCTTCGCTCAGCCTTCCCTAAGGTCCAGCTCTCACATCCGTAGGTTACTACAGGGCATACCATGGCTTTGACTAGGCGGATCTTTGTTGCCAGTCTGATGTCTCTACTCTTCACTATTTTATCGAGACTGGACATTGCTCTCCTCCCAAGAAGTAAGCGTCTTCTGATTTCCTGGCTACAGTCTGCATCTGCAGTAATCTTTGCACCTAGAAATACAAAGTCTGTCACGGCCTCCACGGTTTCTCCCTCTATTTTCCAGTTGTCAATCATTCTTGTTGCCATAAAATAATATGGTTGCACTATTTACAAAAACAACTTTTCCATAACAAAAATAAAGTTCTTTATACTTCTTTCTGTCCTTCTATGCTGGGCTTCTTTCTCATGCAGATAAACAGCTTTGCTCTCACAGAGCCTCTTCTCACACCGACCTTACACAGGAGATTCACACACAGCAGCCTTCACACTGGAGCTTCACACACGAGACCTTCTCACATTGAGGCCTCTTAGAGACTGAGGTCTACTAACACACTGAGGCCTTCTTATATTGAGAGCGAACTGAGATCTTTCTCCCACTGAGGCCTCTCTCATACTGAGGCTAACTAACACTGAGACCTTTCTCTCACTGATGCCTTCTCTCACACTAAGAGCTACCTCAGACTGAGGCCTACTAACACACCAAGGCCTCCCTTATACTGAGAGCGAACTAAGACCTTTCTCCCACTGAGGCCTCTCTCACACTGAGGCAAACTAACACTGAGGCCTTTCTCTCAGTGATGCCTTCTCTCACACTAAAAGCTACCTCAGATTGAAGCCTACTAACACACTGAAGCCTCCCTTATACTGAGAGCGAACTGAGACCTTTCTCCCACTGAGACCTCTCTCAGACTGAGGCAAACTAAGCAACCTGCTAATATTGAACTGCAGCTTTTACTGAGCCATTGTATCCAATTGCAGCATTTAAGCCACTAGAACCAATGGAATAGTTGGACTTGGGCTCCTGATTCTCCCTTTATTGCTAGACTGCTGGTCCTATTCTCTCCAGCAAGCACAACCAATAGCAAGTGAGGAGTTGCGGTTCCTCCAGATCCCTCCATATATTGCCGATTCTTGGGCTAGACCCAATCACTGGGTGACTGGGTGACCATTACCGTATATTCTGGCTTATAAAACTACTTTTTAACCCAAGAAAATCTTCTCAAAAGTCAGGGGTCGTCTTATACACGGAGTAGTCTTATACACAGGAGTCATCTTATAAGCTGGAGTAGCCTTATGCTTGGGAGTCATCTTATATGCGGGAGTAGTTTTATACGCCGGGAGTCATCTTATAGAGCGGGTGCTGAAACTTCCAATCCGGATTGGAGAATCTGCGGTTGCCGCATATGGTGGGGGGAGCTCAAAAATGGCAGTGGCCGCGTCCCTGCCATATGCAGCGACTGTATGAAAGCGTTAGGGTGACGCTGTACAAGTACGGTAGAAGAAAATCAATTCATCAGGATTCGTGGACTTATTTATGTTATTTATTTATTATTTGGACTTCTATGCGGCCACTCCCCTGGGGCTCGGAGCGGCTTACAAGAATGGCTAAAATCTAACACAATTTTAAAACAATTTAAAACAATTTAAAAACAACACTATCAAACATTAAAAGCCTGTCGAAACAGGTATGTCTTACATGCCCTGCGGAAAGCTGGTAAGTCCCGCAAGGCACGGACTTCAGGTGGCAGAGTATGCCAGAGTGATGGTGCCACTGCTGTGAAGGCTCTGCGTCTGGTTGCTGTTAGACGCAAGGTCTTGACACTGGGAATTTCCAATAGATCTTGGTCCTCAGAACGGAGGGAATCTCTGGGGTTGGTAGGGGGTGAGGGGGTCCCTCAGGTACATCGGCCCCAGACCATGCAAGGCCTTAAAGGTGAGTACCATCACTTTGAAAGTGATCCGGTGCTCAATTGGTAACCAATGCAGTTGTAGTAAGATTAGGGTTATGTGGCATCTCAACGGAATTCCCGCAAGAAGCCGAGCAGCTGCATTTTGTACCAACTTGAGATCCAGATCACCGACAGACGAAGGCCAATGTAGAGGGCGTTACAGTAGTCCAGTCTTGAGATGACCGTAGCCTGGATCACCGTAGCTAGGTCTTCCTTGGACAGGGATGGAGCCAGCCGTCTAGCCTGCCACAGATGAAAAAAAGCGGTTCTGCTCACGGCGGAGACCTGGGCCTCCATTGTCAGCAGAGGGTCCAAAAGGACTCCCAGACTCTTTACCAATGATGACGGGCGTAGCGCCTTGCCATCCAGGGTAGGCAGCTGGATGTCCCCACTGCCCGGTTGACCCAGCCATAGGATCTCCGTCTTTGCTGGATTCACCCTCAACCTGCTGGCACACAGCCATCCAGTAACGGCCTCGAGGCACTGATGGAAACAATCGGGTACAGAGTCCGGTTGGCCTTCCATCTTCAGCACCAGCTGAGTGTCATCGGCATACTGATAACACTCCAACCCAAAACCTCGAACCAGCTGAGCAAGTGGTCGCATATAGATGTTAAACAACAGAGGGGAGAGAATGGCCCCCTGAAGAACCCCACAAGAGAGAGGGAACCTCTCAGAGACCAGGCCTCCCCTCTCCACTCGCTGTCCACGGTTGTGAAGAAAGGAGGACAGCTAATTTAAAGCTCTCCCCCTGACTCCAGCAACAGCGGTCCCGATGGTGAGGTGAAGGGGCGCCACACCGGGAAGGTGTAAGTGAAGGGCGGAGCAAGTTCCGCGCGTCCAGGGCACCCGGGGTATGGAAAAAAGAGATGGAAAGGAAAAAAGAGTGGCTCTGGACCCAGAAAAACACAACTCTTTTACCTGTCTGGCCCGCCTTTGTATCCTATTACCGTACCTCCTCCTCTGCCTTTCAGACTGCAGTGAAGGTGCGCATGTGTGAGATCTGAGAGGCAGAGAAGGAGGGACAGTAATAGGAAAATTACCATATTTAAATCAAAGATGATTTTAAAATATTTAATTGGTGTGTGTTGGAAGAGGGGTAGTCTTATACGGTGAGTATATCCCAAACTCTGTATTTTAACTGGAAAAGTTGGGGGTTGTCTTATACACCCAGTCGTCTTATATGCCGGAATATACGGAACCTACTCATAGTGTTGTTGTGAGCCAAATGATAGATAATTTCTCAATTTCTCCCTTGTTGCTCCATCTGCCCAGCGAAATAGTGCTGAACACACCGAGAGTCACACCGTAATCACTGTATTAGTCTTTAAGAGGCCGCAGCACTTTATCGTTTGTGCCTCCTTCTCCACAACTTAAACCTGCTGTATATCAGTTTTGTTGAATGACCTCAGTGCTTGTATGTTGAAAGAGAGAATGAATTACACCCCCCACACACTCTCCACGTCCTCTCCCTTCTCCTGTTTGCTTTCTCCACACCGTTTGTAGCGGACCTGGAACGGCTCCATTATTTTTAACAGCTTTCTCCTCCCATTAAGAAGGACACAAAAAACAACCCCAGCAACGGCAGCCAGGAACGCAAATGAGCACATCCTCATTTAAACAACTCCAATATGTTAGGCTTAAAGAAGGAAAATGCAGAGAGTAGCATTAGAAGCGGACGTGTGGGTGGAAATGAAATGGATGAGATGCAAAGAAGTAGGAGGAAGTCTGGAGACCCCTATTCAAAGTGTAGTTTCCCATGAGAATGTCCCTAAAGGGGATAGGGATGATGGTGTACTCCATGAATTGTTACCAGAAGGTCCCCAGGATTTGGGGATTGAAAACAACTCGGCACCTGCAGAAATCAATGAGCAAATAGATAGATGGGAGTTTCAAGATGGCAATGGTTTGTTCAGTGATACTGATGCAGAGAATGACCTGGAGACCCCTGTTCAAAGTGTAGTTTCCCATGAGAATGTCCCTAAAGGGTATAGGGATGATGGTGTACTCCACGAATTGCTACCAGAAAGTTCCCAGGATTTGTGGCTTGAAAACAACTCGGCACCTGCAGAAATCAATGAGCAAATTGATAGACGGGAGTTTCAAGATGGCAAGGGTTTGGTCAGTGATATTCATGCAGAGAATGACCTGGAGACCCCTGCTCAAAGTGTAGTTTCCCATGAGAATGTCCCTAAAGGGTATAGGGACGATGTACCAGAAAGTTCCCAGGATTTGGGGCTTGAAAACAACTCGGCACCTGCAGAAATCAATGAGCAAATTGATAGACGGGAGTTTCAAGATGGCAATGGTTTGGTCAGTGATATTCATGAAGAGAATGACCTGGAGACCCCTGCTCAAAGTGTAGTTTCTCATGAAAATGTCCCTAAAGGGTATAGGGATGATGGTGTACTCCACGAATTGCTACCAGAAAGTTCCCAGGATTTGGGGATTAAAAACAACTCGGCACCTGCAGAAATCAATAAGCAAATACATAGACGGGAGTTTCAAGATGGCAATGGTCTGGTCAGTGATATTCATGCAGAGAATTACCTGGAGACCCCTGTTCAAAGTGTAGTTTCCCATGAGAATGTCCCTAAAGGGTATAGGGATTATGTACTCCATGAATTGCTACCAGAAAGTTCCCAGGATTTGGGGATTGAAAACAACTCGGCACCTGCAGAAATTCATGTACTCCATGAATTGCTACCAGAAAGTTCCCAGGATTTGGGGCTTGAAAACAACTCAGTACCTGCAGAAATCAATGAGCAAATAGATAGATGGGAGGAGATTAGTCAAAATAGACAGGCTGAACAGTGCCTTCGGCGTTCTGCCGGGTCTCGGCAGAAAAAGATAAGTAAAGCGAAACCAATCCCCAAGTTCTTGGAATAGCTTAACGAGGGGATAAAAGTTCCAAGCATGGGAAATGTAGCCAGATAAAGCATTGTTTAGAATCCTCCTAAGTTCTCGTCCTTGTTTCATGGAAGCCTTGCTTAGAAGATTCATGTTTAAGAAGATTCATGAGTAATATTCCTGCTTCTTGGCAGTGGGTTGGACTGGATGGCCCATAAGGTCTCTTCCAACTCTATGATTCTATGATTCTAAATGTTTCTTGTGTCATGATTTTGCTTCTTGTATCTTATGATTACATACTCATGCCTTGGATTAACGTTTCCTGGTTCTCTGGATTTTATTAGAGAAATGTGGACTTTGTTTTCATGGACTTTGCTGAACTCTACCCTGGACTAATTTGTTCCTGCTTATCTTCTTACCTAATTGGATTTACCTATTTCTTTAAAGTGCTTTTTTACTTTGCTGCTTTTTAATAATCTTCAATAAAAGGATTGTTTTCCTATTCAACATGTGGTGTTTAAAATCAGGGGGCTTTTCCTATCCTGGAGTGCAACAAAGGGCTAACAAAATGGCCAGAGGTGTGAAAGTCAAGCCCTATAACAGTGGTTCTCAACCTTCCTAATGCCGTGACCCCTTCATACATTCCCTCATGTTGTGGTGACCCTCAACCATCACAATATTGCTACTTCATAACTGTAATTTTGCTACTGTTATGAATCGTCATGTAAATATCTGATATGCAGTATGTATTTTCATTCACTGGACCAAATTTGTCACAAATACCCAATACACCCAAATTTGAATACTGGTGGGATTGTGGGGGGGATTGATTTTGTCATTTGGGAGTTGTAGTTGCTGGGATTTATAGTTCACCTACAATCAAAGAGCATGCTGAACTCCACCACCGATGAAATTGAACTAAACTTGGCACACAGAACTCCAACGACCAACAGAAAATACTCGAAAGGTTTGGTGGGCATTGACCTTGAGTTTGGGAGTTGTAGTTCACCTACATCCAGAGAGCACTGTGGACTCAAACAATGATGGATCTGGACCAAACTTGGCACAAATACTTAATATGCCCAAATGTGAACACTGGTGGAGTCTGGGGAAAATAGACCTCGACATTTGGGAGTTGTAGTTGCTGGAATTTATAGTTCACCTACAATCAAAGAGCATGCTGAACTCCACCAACGATGGAATTGAACCAAACTTGGCCATCATTGTTTGGGTTCATAGTGCTCTCTGGATGTAATGATGATAATAAATTTTATATCACAATACCAAACCAAACAACTAAATAAATAAAGTAGCATTCCTGCATTATTTTTCCTTCCTTCGACTCTAACCACCTTGTCATATGCCTCTTGCAGGTTTGGGAAGCTGGTGCTGACTTTGACGCCTTTGCCGCTACCTCCAACGTCACCAAGAGGATCTACTCTGCTTGACAACTCATGGCGGGGATATTTTGACCACTTGGCTATCGCTGGGCATTCTTTCCATCTGCTTCACCCATAGGTCCACCTGCTTTTGAGAAGCCCACTCTGGAGATACATCCCTGGGGTCAGTGTGCATCCACATGAAGAGCCTCCAAATATCAACTTGGGCATTTTAAGCAGAGCTATTACTAGGCGCAAAATCTGGAAATTCTGGAAAAAGCAGAAAGAGGGGTGGAGACGTTCAGATAAGCTCCTGAGCATCAAGTCAAATGAAGGTCTCGTTTTCAACCATGCTTAGTCTAAAACAAACAAATTCCGGGGAATTGCAATGCAGTGGCAACACATGCAACTGGAATTAGAAGCAAAGAAGCAAAAGAGAGGATACAAGGGGCAAGAACTATTGTAAGTTTTTTTTTTCTGGAGCCATCTTGGGGTGGTATATGGTGGCACCCTTGGGATTTATTTGCCTACACAAAAGAGCAAAGGAAAGGATACTTGAAGACGCCCGAGGCGCAGCATGTAAAAGAGCTCCTTTCGATTGGTCTTGAGAAAGGTCAATGGGAAAAAGAGGAAGAACAGGAGGAGGAGGAGGAAGGCGACGCTGAGAAGCACCGCCCGAGAACCGTGGGCTCCGACTTCCACCAGCCGTTTGTTTGAATCCAAGAGACAGGTAACAAATATTCATTGAGACACTTAACTCACAACCATGTCTTAAATCAGCATGCAGGTCTTCCATCAGCAGCTGCAAAGCTCCATGAATCCAATCTATCCTCAGAATTAAGGGAGACAACACGGAATGGGAAATAAAAGAGCCGAGGTGTGGGTAGCGCTGCGGAGGGGGGAACAATTCAGTAGGATGGATCGCAAGCAGAGATCAGAGTTGCATTTGCAGTTTTGGTGGGACTTAAGGCCAAGACATGATGGCGAGCTATCACCAGATAGGAGTCCTCTGCCCCAAAGAACCAGTTTATACAGTTTATACCAGGGGTCCTCAAACTTTTTGAACAGAGGGAAGCAGCGGGCACCCCGCGGGCCAGAGAAATGCCCTCAGGGGGCTGGACCTGGCCCGCGGGCTGTAGTTTGAGGACCCCTGGAGAGCAGGCTGGGCCATGGGAGGCAATGGGTGAAGCGGCCCCGAAGCTGGTTTGCCCGCCACCTCCCCCTCTTCTCCTCCCTTCAGGATCAGGCCAGACCTCGTCCTGAAGGAAGGAGAAGAGCAGGCTGGGCATGGGGAGGCAATGGGTGAAGCGGCCCCATTTATTAAGGTTGGTTCTGCATCTCGTGACACCAGAGCACAATCTGTTCAGTGCCTACCAGGTCTCCCAGTCTTCTGTGTGCCCTGGAGGGAGTAGCTCATCTAGTATCAGCCACTGGTTGATGTTCTGGGTTTTACCTGCCACCTTTGGACTCCCACCTGCTGAAGTCTTCCTGTTCTCTGTAGATATTAGGAAGCTGTTTCTTGATTTAAGTCATTAGCCTACTGGCTGATATGCAAATAGAGAATGGGTTGGAGATGTCAATGTGTTCTTTCCTTTCATTACTTGCTGCTTCTTCCCAGTGGATATCAGGTGGTGCAATATTGGCTAAACAGTATAATTTCTCCAGCGGTGTAGGGCATACACATTATGTGATAATGCGGCCTGTCTCATTAAGAGCCATGTTTGAATGTGGTGAGATGTATGCCACATTGGGCACACATATTTAGAAGCAGAGAAGCAAACTGCAAGGGCAGATATCTTCACTGTGTCTGGTTGTGATCCCCAGGTTGTGCCAGTCAGCTTTCGTATGACATTTCTAGCACCCTCTTTTTGCTTGATAGTCAAGCAGTGCTTCTTGTAGGTCAGAGCACAGTCCAGAGTGACTCCCAGGTATTTGGGTGTGTTGCAATGCTCCAGTGGGATTCCTTCCCAGGTCATCCTCAGAGCTCGGGAAGCTTGTCTGTTCTTAAGGTGAAAAGCACATGTCTGTGTTTTAGATGTTTCAGTTGTTTTTTCCTGTAATACGCAATAAGAGCATCTAAAACTTTGGAGAGCTTCTGTTCATTTCAAAGCTCCCTGCTGGAGTGGTGATGGCATGATCATCAGCATAGATTAAAGTCTCTGTCCCTTCTGGCATTAGCAGCGGGCACCCCGCGGGCCAGAGAAATGCCCTTGGGGGCTGGACCTGGCCCGCGGGCCGTAGTTTGAGGACCCCTGGAGAGCAGGCTATGCCCGGGAAGGCAGTGGGTGAAGCGGCCCCGAAGCTGCTTCGCCCTCCGCCTCCCCCTCTTCTCTCTTCAGGATCAGGCCAGACCTCGTCCTGAAGGGAGGAGAAGAGCAGGCTGGGCTTGGGGAGGCAATGGGTGAAGCGGCCCCAAAGCTGCTTCGCCCGCTGCCTTCCTCTCTTCAGGATCAGGCCAAACCTCATCCTGAAGGGAGGAGAAGAGCAGGCTACGCCCAGGAAGGCAGTGGGTGAAGCGGCCCAAAAGCTGCCTCGTCCGCTGCCTCTTCCTCTTCTCCTCCCTTCAGGATGAGGCGAGGCCCCGTCCCAAAGGCAGGAGAAGCGCAGGCTGGGCCCAGGGAAGCAGCGGGCACCCTGCGGGCCAGAGAAATGCCCTCGGGGAGCCGGACCCGGCCCGCGGGCCGTAGTTTGAGGACCCCTGGTTTATACAAATCAAAGTGTCAGCTTTAGCCTATAAAGCCTTAAACGGTTCTGGCCCAACTTACCTGTCTGAACACATCTTCCCGTATGTATCTGCTAGGACTTTAAGATCATCCAGGGAGGCCCTGCTCTCGATCCCACCTGCGTCACAAACACATTTGGTGGGGACGAGAGACAGGGCCTTCTCAGTGGTGGCCCCTCGGCTATGGAACACCCTTCCTTGGGGACATTAGATCACCCCCCCCTCACTCTTAACATATCGGAAGAGAGTCAAGACTTGGTTGTTTGAGAAAGTGTTTGAAAGTACAAGGTAAAAGACATAGGAATTGGAATGACTGGACGACGAGATGGGACATTGTATTGTCAAATGCTTTCATGGCTGGAATCACTGGGTTGTTGTAGGTTTTTTTCGGGCTATATGGCCATGTTCTAGAGGCATTCTCTCCTGACGTTTCGCCTGCATCTATGGCAAGCATCCTCAGAGGTAGTGAGGTGTGTCTTGGAACAGTTTCTCCCCGTAGAGATGTTCAATGTATTGTCGAAGGCTTCATGGCCGGAATCATTGGGTTGTTGTAGGTTTTTTCGGGCTATATGGCCATGTTCTAGAGGCATTCTCTCCTGACATTTCGCCTGCATCTATGGCAAGCATCCTCAGAGGTGGTGAGGTGTGTCTTGGAACAGTTTCTCCCCGTAGAGATGTTCAATGTATTGTTGAAGGCTTCATGGCTGGAATCATTGGGTTGTTGTAGGTTTTTTCGGGCTATATGGCCATGTTCTAGATGCATTCTCTCCTGACGTTTCACCTGCATCTATGGCAAGCATTCTCACTACCTCTGAGGATGCTTGCCATAGATGCAGGTGAAACGTCAGAAGAGAATGCCTCTAGAACATGGCCATATAGCCCGAAAAAACCTACAACAACCCAGAGATGGGACACTGTTTTTATTAGGAGACACAAATGATGTCTGCTTTTAGTATTCTTGTTATGGTTTTATATTATGTGTTAATGTTTTTAAATGTTTTTATGGTGTTTTGGGGCATCGAATCGTTGCCATTGTAAACCGCCCTGAGTCGCCTAAGGGCTGAGAAAGGTGGTATACAAATATAGTAAATAATAATAATAATAATAAGAAGAAGAAGAATAAATGTGCTCCAAAAGGAGACCCCAGTGGTGCAGTGGGTTAAACCCTTGTGCCTGCAGGACTAAAGACTGACAGGTCGGAGGTTAAAATTCGAGGAGAGTGCGGATGAGCTCCCTCTGTCAGCTACAGCTCCCCATATGGGGGCATGAGAGAAACCTCCCACAAGGATGATAAAACATCTGGACTTCCCCTGAGCAACGTCCTTGCAGACAGTCAATTCTCTCACACCAGAAGCAACTTGCAGTTTCTCAGTCGCTGCTGACACGAAAAAAAATGTGCTCCAAAAGCAAGCCTTTGGCTGGACTGGATCATTTCAAGCTGCAAAATTATTGTTATTTATTTATCATGTCAGAAGCAAATTGAGAGTACAGTTATAATGCATAGAAATGCACACAAAAAAAGTTAATTGGACTAATTGCAACTTCCGGGCAGTCTTCAGAGGCAACCCCACGTAGAGAGCGTTGTAGTAGTCTATACGGGATGTAACCAGAGCGTGGACCACCATGGCCAAGTTAGACTTCCCACTTTCTGCAAATCTTAATATATGATGGCCAGGTACCTAAAAGAGTCTTTGGTGAACGGGGACCCTTAGTGCTTGTTACCGAAGGTGAATCTTGATATTGTGACAGTTTACTGTGAGCAACTTTGAGGCTAGCTGCTCCCACTCTTGGCTACTAGAGAGTCCTCTCTCTCTCTGCTAAGGGAACTTTTGGATTTTCTGTTGTTTATGCGCGAAGGCCTGAGGGGAGGGGGGTTTGTAGGGAAGTTAGTTAATAAACTAGTAATCAATGGTGGGAGGGGGCAGGGGGCGGAGTAGGCATGCTTGCGGCCAATTCATTACAACTCCAGAAAATGAGACCGTGAGATTAATAAGTCTTTGATTTATCGGCACGTTGAGCCCACAAGCATTACTCACGGTGTGGCATTGACAGGCCCTGTGTTCCTTTCCTGGCTCCGGAGCGCAGGGGCGGAGTGGGAGGGGGGCCGGTGCCAGGACCCATCCGGATGGAGCCCTAAACGCCTGGCTTGTTGAGGCATTAATGGCTTTGTTGCAAGCCCCACAGCTGTGGAAGGGTTCCCTCCGGACAAGGTAATTGTTATTGATTATGAAAGCAGATAAATCCAGCAAGAGGCAGAGCCACTAGCCTGCGGAAAATCCGGAAAATCCGGGGCTGGGGCTGGGAAGAGATGCCTTGGATGGGGAGAGGAGCATGAAGTTACCTCCTTGTTTCTTAGCCCCTCATGGGTTGGGAAAGGGTTGCTGACTTCCTAATTTGGACACAGACTGATCCAATATATGTCTCCTCATTTCAGAACATAATTATGGATCAGTGGTTCCCAACCTTAACGCCACGACCCCTCATGTTGTGGGGATCCCCAACCATAACATTATTTTCATTGCTACTTCATAACTGTAATTTTGCTACTGTTATGAATCGTCATGTAAATATCTGATATGTAGATGTATTTTCTTTCACTGGACTAAGATTGGCACAAATGCCTGATATGGAGAAGAGCATGGCGGGTGGGCCAGATTCTTCCCGTCTACCACCATTTTTGGATTGTAATAAGGTCTCTTATATAGCAATATTTCTTGCTGATGTTGTTCCAAAGCTGTACATGAATGATAGATGTTTTTTGTACATGAATGATAGAGGTCAACCCTCCTGTTTAAGGAGCTCCACTGGTTGCCATTCATTTTCCGGTCCCAATTCAAGGTGCAGGTGCTTACCTACAAAGCCCTATGTACAGGAGTTGATTATAAATTGTATGATTTTAACTGTATATGTGTTTAGATTGGCTGCAGTAATGCTGGAGCGGCCTAAGTCAAAGGAATCCTCCATGTGCGTTGCCATGGAGACCGATGCAGGAGAGAGGGAAGTGGGAGGAGCTTAGAGGGGAGAGTTTGAAAAAATGACAGTTAAAAATCGGTTAGGGTTTAGGTTTAGAGGTGTGAGCAGTCCGGGTGAGTTAGGTTCAGAGGAGTGAGGAGTTAGGAGTTGGGAGAGAAGGAAAGGAAAGGTGGCGGAGTGACTTGTGAAGCAAAGCTTTGAGGCTTTGAAAAGCTGGGTTTGGCTATTGGAAGTTTCTCAGGCTAGTGCAGCCGAATGGTGAAACAGAGCTGCTATTCTGTTAGTCTAAGGAGAGGTTAAAGAATAGTTTACTTAGTATTTGATCTAGGGAGGATCAAACAAGGGAAACATCCCTGTATTGAAACTTTGTCTGAAACAAGTGCTCTACGTCAGAAAGATACTGTGTTACTTGAAAGAATGAACTGTTAAAGTTACAAGTATTATTCCAAGTGCAACAAGGAAAAGTTACGTCTTGCAACCACAGGCTGTGTACTTAATAAATTGTTAACTTTTATTTGAAGATTGCCTCAGCTCCGTCTATTCTGTGTCCAAAGTGCCATTTCTCACAATATTACAACTTACCTCACGTGGTGGCAGAAACGCAGGGAAAAGTAACCAAATAAATCTACATTCTTCTCTCCAGTCATGCTACAGTATATACAATGTAATTACTGCTAAGTTATTACTTTCTTAATAAAGGAGGAGGTGCAATTGAATAGCCTCCCTTCCAACTTGATGGTAAATTTGGTTCCTAATCGGCAACCTCCATTGCACATCGGCCAATTCTTTTTAAAATTGGGAACTGGGGTAAAATCTCCTGAATACTGGTTCCTTTCAAATTGGTGGCAACAATAAATAATCCCTCCGCTTCCTTGCTTCTTTTCACCCTAAATGGTTTGGGACCTGCCTACCTGCGTGACTGCATCTCTGTGTACAAACCCACACGATCTCTTCGTTCATCTGGGCCATAGTTATACATACAAAATACCTTTCGGACCGCATCTCGGCCTATGAGCCCACGAGGGCCTTGAGATCGTCTGGGGAGGCCCTTCTCTCGATCCCGCCTGCCTCACAGGCACGCCTGGCGGGGACGAGAGAGAGGGCCTTTTCGGTGGTGGCCCCCCGGCTGTGGAACGCTCTCTCTGCTGACATTAGACAGGCGCCCTCCCTTATGTCCTTCCGTAAGAGCTTAAAGACCTGGCTATTCGAGAAGGCATTTAACTGAGTGCTATACTAATTGGTAATGACAACCGGAACGAAATGGATTCCGAGATTGGTTACGATTCGATGATGGAACGGAGCGGATTATTTAGTGTAATTTAGATTATTGTGTATTTTGATATGTTGATTCTCTGTTTGTGTTCTATTGTAAATGGTTTTTATATGTTGTACACCGCCGCGAGTCGCCCCAGGGCTGAGAGCGGCGGTCAACAAATGCACCAAATAAATAAATAAATAAATAGTTAGAGGACCCCTGGGTTTTTGTTGTTAACTGGGGCTCCTTACAGAGAGCGGTCAACCCTCCTGTTTAAGGAGCTCCACTGACTGCCATTCATTTACCGGACTCAATTCAAGGTTCTTACTACCTACAAAGCCCTGAATGGTTTGGGACCTGCCTACCTGCGTGACCGCATCTCCATATACGAACCCACACGATCCCTTCAATCATCCGGAGAGGCCCTGCTCTCGATCCCACCAGCCTCGCAGGCGCGTTTGGAAGGGACAAGAGAGAGGGCCTTTTCGGTGGTGGCCCCTTGACTCTGAAACTCACACCCTAAAGACATCAGACAGGCTCCAACTTTGGCAGTCTTCAGGAGGAGCTTGAAGATGTGGCTGTTCTAGTGTGCCTTCCCGGAATAATGATCCCATAGCACTTTGTCCTCCAAAGCACTTTACATTTTTTATGTCTGCTCTTATGCCCTTCCACAAACACTAGGGCTGGGCGGTTTCGTTTCGTTAATTCGTAATTCGTTAATAATTCGTTAATTTTTTCAATTACAAAACGATAACGAACCATTCTGGAGCAATTATTAAAAAAACGAATTTTCAAAAACGTTTTGTAAATGCTTCGTATTTCGATATTGTATTCGTTTCGTTATTGTTTTGAGGTCGTTTCGTTATTATTTCCGCATGTCTGGGCCAGTTTTATGGTTTAATTTGTGAAAAAAAATTATAATATCACACCAACAGTCAACAACAGAGGGAGAGGGAAGCTTCAGAAGGTTTTGGAGGTTTTTTAGCGTATTTCGCGGTCGCGTCCGCCATTAACGAATCGATTCGTTATTGTTTCGGAAATCGATTCGTTAATTTTTTACCATTTACGAAATTTCGTAAATATCGAACTTTTTAAAAGGAAAATTTTGTAATTATTTTAAATATCGAAACAAAAAACCCCCCCAAATACAAATCGATTTTAGAAACAAATTTTTCTGTTGTTACCCAGGCCTAACAAACACCACTATCACCTTTTCGTCCATGTCCCAGCATCACTTCCAATTTTAATTTCACATTTGGCCTTCCCACTGTTTTAAATAGTGTGCTGTCTTATTGATATGTTGTATATTTTATTGTCTATGTTTTTATTTCAATTACTTGTATTGTTGTTCGTTGCTTGTATTGTTGTATTTGGGCTCGGCCTCATGTAAGCCGCGCCGAGTCCCTTGGGGAGATGGTAGCAGGTACAAATAAAGTGTTATTATTGTTGTTGTTGTTGTTGTTGTGTGCTTTCAAGTAATTTCAGACTTAATGTATTGTCAAAGGCTTTCATGGCTGGAATCACTCAATTCTTGTGGGTTTTTTCAGGCTATATGGCCATGTTCTAGAGGCATTTCTCCTGACGTTTCCCCTGCATCTATGGCAAGCATCCTCAGAGGTGAGGTCTGCTGGACTGGGAAAAAAGGGGTTTATATATCTGTGGAATGACCAGGGTGAGACAAAGGGCTTTTGTAAGTTGGGCTAGGTGTGAATCTTCCAACTGACCACCTTGATTAGCATACAATGGGCTGACTGTGCCTGGAGCAAACTCTTCTTGAAAGGTGATTAGATGTCCCTGCCTGTTTTTCTCTCTGCTGTTTTTGCTGTTGCAATTTTAGAATTTTTTAATACTGGTAGCCAGATTTTGTTCATTTTCATGGTTTCTTCCTTTCTGTTGAAATTGTCCACATGCTTGTGGATTTCAATGGCTTCTCTGTGTAGTCTGACATGGTGGTTGAGAGTGGTCCAGCATTTCTGTGTTCTCAAATAATATGCTGTGTCCAGGTTGGTTCCTCAGGTGCTCTGCTATGACTGATTTCTCTGGTTGGAGTAGTCTGCAGTGCCTTTCATGTTCGTGGATTCTTGTTTGGGCAACGCTGCGTTTGGTGGTCCCTATGTAGACATAGTTTCATCTGATGATCATGCCATCACCGCCCAAGCAGGGAGCTTTGAGGTGGTTTAACAGAAGCTCTCTGAAGCTCTAGGTGCTCTTATTGCCTATTACAGGGAAAACCAGCTGATCCCTAATCCATCTAAAACACAGACGTGTGCTTTTCATCTTAAGAACAGACAAGCATCCCGAGCTCTGAGGATTACCTGGGAAGGAATCCCACTGGAGCATTGCAGCACACCCAAATACCTGGGAATCACTCTGGACCGTGCTCTGACCTACAAGAAGCACTGCCTGAACATCAAGCAAAAAGTGGGCGCTAGAAACAATATCATACGAAAGCTGACTGGCACAACCTGGGGATCACAACCAGACACAGTGAAGACATCTGCCCTTGAGCTATGCTACTCTGCTGCTGAGTACGCATGCCCAGTGTGGAACACATCTCACCATGCTAAAACTGTGGATGTGGCTCTTAATGAGACATGCCGCATTATCACGGGGTGTCTGCGCCCTACACCACTGGAGAAATTACACTGCTTAGCCGGTATTGCACCACCTGACATCCGCCGGGAAGTAGCAGCCAATAGTGAAAGGACCAAGGCAGAGACATCTCCAGCTCATCCCCTGTTTGGGTATCAACCAGCACGTCAACAACTTAAATCAAGAAATAGTTTTCTTAGATCTACAGAGACACTCAGCAAGCGAGAGTCCAAAAGTGGCAGGCTCAAACCCAGAACCTCAACCAATGGCTGATACCAAATGAGAGACTCCCCCCTGGGCACACAAAAGACTTGTCCACAGCTGCATGGTATACGGTAGACTCCTGCAGGGGTGAGAGGATCCCTCTTGTCCTTTGCTGAACGTAGCATTTGTTGGATTTTCTTGGTGGGTTTGTAGATTGTTTGTATGTTGTGTTTCCTCATCAGCTTCCCTATGCGGTCAGTGGTTCCCTTGATGTATGGCAGGAACACTTTTCCTCTGGGTGGATCTTCATCTTTACTCTCGTGGCTTGTTCTTGGTCTTGCAGCTCTTCTGATGTCTGAGGTGGAGTATCCATTGGCCTGGAGAGCCCAGTTGAGGTGGTTCAGTTCATCTTGGAGGAGGTGGGGTTCGCAGATTCTTTTTGCACGGTCTGCCAAGGCTTTAATGGTGCCTCTTTTTTAAAGGCTTTAATGGAGTCTACCGTGTACCATGCAGCTGTGGACAAGTCTACATAGGGACCACCAAACGCAGCGTTGCCCAAACAAGAATCCAGGAACATGAAAGGCACTGCAGACTACTCCAACCAGAGAAATCAGCCATAGCAGAGCACCTGATGAACCAACCTGGACACAGCATATTATTGGAGAACACAGAAATGCTGGACCACTCTCACAACCACCATGTCAGACTACACAGAGAAGCCATTGAAATCCACAAGCATGTGGACAATTTCAACAGAAAGGAGGAACCATGAAAATGAACAAAATCTGGCTACCAGTATTAAAAAATTCTAAAATTGCAACAGCAAAAGCAGCAGAGAAAAAAACAGGCAGGGACATCTAATCACCTTTCAAGAAGAGTTTGCTCCAGGCACAGTCAGCCCATTGTATGCTAATCAAGGTGGTCAGTTGGAAGATTCACACCTAGCCCAACTTACAAAAGCCCTTTGTCTCACCCTGGTCATTCCACAGATATATAAACCCCCTTTTTTCCCAGTCCCAGCAGACCTCACCTCTGAGGATGCTTGCCATAGATGCAGGCGAAACGTCAGGAGAAATGCCTCTAGAACATGGCCCTATAGCCCGAAAAAACCCACAAGAACTGAATTTCAGACTTAGGTTGACCCTGAGCGAGGGCCAGATAAATAACCTTGGAGGGCCGTATTCGGCCCGCGGGCTGTAGTTTGAGGACCCCTGCTCTAGACTATATAGACCCCAACCACATACCTTTTCGTACAATTCCACTCAAACCATACATCATATATCATGACAGGACCAGGGATGCTCCTGAGCTGGCAACCTCCGCCTTTATGCCGAAAGGGGTTCCCCATCCATGCCTTCAATTATCCCGAAGCCAGAGATTGGTTTTGCATACCAGACCTATAATCAACACAACATTCCTTTCCATACAGAATCCACAAAAATATCCCCAAGCTTTAATAATGTAAGCAGTATATTTCGGGGTGCGGTGGGTTGGAAACATATTCATTCTCGGTAATTACGGCGAGATCTAGCAGCAGATCGAAATCTGCTCACTCCAGCCCTAAAACACGCCATGCTATTCAGTCGGTTTTGTTTCGAAGGCTGTATAAATACGAAAACAAATCTTCTGGTAAAGGAAGGGAATCACACCTCACTTGTTTTGTATGCAGAAGGTACTGTCTTAATTCCCGGCTTCTCTTGGTCGAGTTGGGAAGAAATCTTCTCGAAAACCCCGGAGAACTGCTGCCAATCATTGGGGAAACAATACTGAAATCAATTTTAGTGTTTAAAATGCTATAAGGCAACTGTGTGCCTTCAGATGGAAGGAGAAGAAGCTAGGATTTCTCATCCGGGCAGCAACTTTGAAAGGCAAGGACACGGAGAAACCCCACATGTGGACTTCCAAATTGACTAGTGGCCATGCATGCGAAGGGAATTCTTGACATTATAGTTTTAGAATCATCTATATAAATAAAAATGTAATGTTCGTTTGTTGGATTAACAGAACTCCAAAACCACTGGACAAATTGACACCAAATTTGGACAGAAGACACCTAACAACCCAATGTATGTCCTTCACTCAAAAAAAAATTGATTTTGTCATTTGGGAGTTGTAGTTGCTGGGATTTATAGTTCACCTACAATCAAAGAGCATTCTGAACTCCACCAATGATGGAATTGAATCAAACTTGGCACACAGAACTCCCACGACCAACAGAAAATACTGGGTTTGGTGGGCACTGACCTTGATTTTTGGGAGTTGTAGTTTACCTACATGGTGGAGTTTGGGGGAAATAGACCTTGACATTAGGAGTTGTATTTGCTGGGATTTATAGTTCATCTACAAACAAAGAGCATTCTGAACCCTACCAACGATTAAATTGGGCCAAACTTCCCACACAGAACCTCCACGACCAACAGAAAATACTGTGTTATCTGGTGGTCTTTGGTGACCCCTCTGACACCCCCTCGTGACCCCTCCAGGGGTCCCGACCCCCAGGTTGAGAACCACTGATCTATATAAATAAAAATGTAATGTTCGTTTGTGGGATTAACAGAACTCAAAAACCATTGGGTGAATTGACACCAAATTTGGACACAATACACATATCAGTCCAAAAAGTGATCATCACTCATAAAAACACTGAAAAACACAAAAATACATTACACATGCACAAAACCAAATAAATATATGCAAACACACGTATACACACATATATACACACATAGGGAGCCCTCGGTAGCGCAGTGGGTTAAAGCACTGAGCTGCTGAGCTTGTTGATCGAAAGGTCGCAGGTTCGATTCCGGGAAGCGGCGTGAGCTTCCGCTGTCAGCCCTAGCTTCTGCCAACCTAGCAGTTCAAAAACATGCAAATGTGAGTAGATCAATAGGTACCGCTCCAGCGGGAAGGTAACGGCGCTCCATGCAGTCATGCCGGCCACATGAACTTGGAGGTGTCTACGGACAACGCTGGCTCTTCGGCTTAGAAATGGAGATGTGCACCACACCCCAGAGTCAAACATGACTGGACTTAATGTCAGGGGACTACCTTTACCTTTACCTATACACACATAAAACACATTTTACTTGTTCAAACGTATCTCCTGCTACGATCCACCTAGGGTCCAAAGATCATCTGAGGAGACCCTGCTCATTGTCCCCCTATTGTCACAATTGCATCTGGCGGGGACAAGGGACAGAGCCTTTTTTGTGGTGGCCCCCCGGCTATGGAACTCCCTCCTGAGTGAAATTAGATCTGCTGCATCCCTCTTGACCTTCCAGAAACAAGTAAAATCCTGGCTATGGGATCAGGCCTTTGGAGAATAGGCTGACCTACTGACGTGTTGACTGCCCATGGATAATGATTTAAATTGGTGACTGCTGATTATTTGTTGTCTGTTTTTATATTGTTTATACTGCTTTATATTGTTGTTATTATTACATTGCTGTTAATTGTATATTTATGATTTGATGTGGGCGCCATTGGGTGCCACTTTGTTAGCCGTCCTGAGTCCCTCTGCAGAGGTTGAGAAAGGACAAGATATAAAAGCCCTAAATAAATAAATAATATAATATAATATACACAGACTGGGCCACAGCAAGGCATGGCAGGGGACGGCTAGTAGAATCATAGAATCATAGAGTAGGAAGAGACATCAAGGGCCATCCAGTCCAACCCCATTCTGACAAGAATCAGGAAAATTGCATTCAAAGCACCCTCGACAGATGGCCATCCAGCCTCTGTTTAAAAACCTCCAAAGAAGGAGCCTCCACCACACTCTGGGGCAGAGAGTTCCACTGCTGAACAGCTCTCACAGTCAGGAAGCTCTTCCTAATGTTCAGATGGAATCTCCTTTCTTGTAGTTTGAAGTCATTGTTCCGCCAAAGTCAACATTCACACCGAAATACACTGCTTGAGCTCTGCGAGTGCAGCTTTTTTTCGAATGAAGCAGAGAGTGTTTGAGGACCGGGACATCCGTAAGGATACCAAGGTATTTGTTTACAATTCTATTGTCCTCCCAACCCTGCTATATGTCTGTGGAACGTGGACTGTCTACAGACATCACATGCAATTCCTCGAATGATTCCAGCAGCGTTACCTCCAGAAAATCCTGCAAATCTCCTGAGTAGACAAATGGACAAATGTCAGCATGCTAGAAGAAGCATTGAAGCAATGGTCCTCCGCCATCAACTCCGCTGGACTGGCCACGTTGTCTGGATGCCTGACCACCGTCTCCCAAAGCAGTTGCTCTACTCTGAACTCAAGAATGGGAAAGGGAATGTTGGTGGACAGGAAAAGAGATTGAAAGATGGCCTCAAAGCTAACCTTAAAAACTCTGGCATAGACACTGAGAATGGGAAGCCCTGGCCCTTGAGCACTCCAGTTGGAGGTCAGCTGTGTCCAGCAGTGCTGTAGAATTTGAAGAGGCGCGAATGGAGGGCAAAAGAGAAGAACTCTTTGAGTGCTCCAGTTGGAGGTCAGCTGTGTCCAGCAGTGCTGTAGAATTTGAAGAGGCGCGAACGGAGGGCAAAAGAGAAGAACTCTTTGAGTGCTCCAGTTGGAGGTCAGCTGTGTCCAGCAGTGCTGTAGAATTTGAAGAGGCACGAATTGAGGGCGAAAGAGAGGAACGTGCCAAGAGGAAGGCGTATCAAACCAACCCCAACCGGGATCGCCTTCCACCTGGAAACCAATGCCCTCACTGCCGGAGAAGATGCAAATCAAGAATAGGGCTCCACAGTCACCTACGGACCCACCCTGGAGGATTATCCTACTCGGACAGCGAGGGATTGCCTAAGTACGTTTCTAAACCTCACCCCTACCATGGGGCAGCCCATGGGGAAAATCTGCATGTGAATAAATTGCCAACCCTGGTGCGACCAGTTCCCCTATTTCTTGGGAACGGTTCTTAGTTTCGCTGCCCCAGGAATGCTTCCTTTTGTGTTACTTGGCAGCAGGTGCCACTCACCCCGGGCATCAATCAATCTCGCACTTCTCATTTAAACACTACTTTAAAGCAACCTCCAGACCCACCTTTCGCTCCAACCTGCAGCCTTTTTTACACTGATTTGTCAGGGCTATTTATTATTTATTTATTTATTTATTTATTTCTTGTACTTATTGACCGCCACTCTCAGCCCTAGGGGCGACTCGTGGCGGTGAACAGCAACATGAAAGGACAGCATACAAAAATCATCACAATACATAACAAACTACTACTACGACATATACTTATACTAAAAATCCGCTTCGTCTAATCCTGGGGTCATAGCCAAGTTCGTAGTCATAGTCCATTCTAACGTCGTTCCACAGATACACTTAGTTGAAGGCCTGCTCGCAGAGCCAAGTTTTCAGGCTCCTACGAAAGGCCATCAGAGAAGGCGCCTGTCTGACTTCAGTAGGGAGGGTGTTCCACAACCGGGGGGCCACCACCGAGAAGGCCCTCTCTCTCGTCCCCGCCAGACGTGCCTGCGAGGCAGGCGGGACCGAGAGAAGGGCCTCCCCGGATGATCTCAAGGCCCTCGTGGGCTCGTAGGCCGAGATGCGGTCTGCAAGGTATTTTGGGCCGGAACCGTTTAGGGCTTTGTAGGCTAACACCAGCACCTTAAATTGGGCCCGGTAGCAGATCGGCAGCCAGTGGAGCTGGGACAGCAGGGGCGTTGTACGCTCTCTGCGTCCTGCTCCTGTTAATAACATGGCTGCCGCGCGTTGGACTAGCTGAGCTTCCGGGCCGTCTTCAAGGGCAGCCCCACGTAGAGAGCGTTGCAGTAGTCGAGGCGGGATGTGACCAAAGCATGTACCACCGTGGCCAAGTCCGGCTTCCCAAGATACGGGCGCAGCTGGCGCACAAGCCTAAGCTGTGCAAATGCTCCCCTGGTCACCGCCGAAACCTGGGGCTCCAGGCTCAGCGATGAATCCAGGGTCACACCCAAGCTGCGAACCTGTGCCTTCAAGGGGAGTGCGACCCCGTCCAGCACAGGCTGTAACCCTATACCCTGCTTTAGCCATGAATTGCTTGCTTTGGCAGGCAGTTGGCCTGGATGATCCTTGGGACCTCATTTATGATTCTGGGAGACCCCTTAGGCTTCCGCTCAATAGGAAGTGTGCAAGGGAGGCCCCATCATCGCTCTAGCAATCCATAACTCCATCAGCAAGAAAGATGGAGGTTTAAAGATTTTGTTGAGACAAAGATATAAAAATAGAGAACTATTTAATACGACAGAACATTACTTTCTAGTTCCGCGGCATTTTTCCTTTCCTTTCCTCATCTCTCTCTCTCAATTTTTCCACTTTATAGCTATCTCTTTGCTTACTATTTATTTTATTCACTAGCTGTACCTGCCATGTGTTGCTGTGGCCAACCTTCCCTCCCTCTTCCTCTCTTTTCCCTCCTTCCTTCGCTCCCTTTCCTTCCTTCCTTCCTTCCTTCCTTCCTTCCTTCCTTCCTTCCTTCCTCTCCTTCTTTCCCTCCTTCCTTCTCTACCTCTTTCCTTCCTTCTCCCATTTTTCTTTTACTTCTTCTTTCTTCCTTCTTTCACTTTTTGCTTCCATCCTTCTTTCTCTTTTTCCTTCTTTCCTTCCCTCCCTTTCTCTCCTTTCTTCCTTCTCTACCTCTTTCCTTCCTTCCCCCATTTTTCTTTTACCTTTCTTCCTTCTTTCACTTTTTGCTTCCATCCTTCTTTCTCTTTTTCCTTCTTTCCTTCCCTCCCTTTCTCTCCTTTCTTCCTTCTCTACCTCTTTCCTTCCTTCCCCCATTTTTCTTTTACTTCTCTTTCTTCCTTCGTTCGCTTTTTGCTTCCTTCCTTCTCTTTTTCCTTCTTTCCCTCCCTCCCTTTCTCTCCTTTCTTCCTTCTCTACTCCTTTCCTTCCTTCCACCATTTTCTTTTACTTCTTCTTTCTCCTTCTTTCACTTTTTGCTTCAATCCTTCTGTCTCTTTTTCCTTCTTTCCTTCCCTCCCTTTCTCTCCTTTCTTCCTTCTCTACCTCTTTCCTTCCTTCCCCCATTTTTCTTTTACCTTTCTTCCTTCTTTCACTTTTTGCTTCCATCCTTCTTTCTCTTTTTCCTTCTTTCCTTCCCTCCCTTTCTCTCCTTTCTTCCTTCTCTACCTCTTTCCTTCCTTCCTTACTTTTTGCTTCCATCCTTCCTTCTCTCTTTCCTTCTTTCCTTCCCTCCCTCTTTCTCTCCTTTCCCTCCTTCCTTCTCTACCTCTTTCCTTCCTTCCCCCACTTTACTTCTTCTTTCTTCCTTCTTTCACTTTTTGCTTCCATCCTTCTTTCTCTTTTTCCTTCTTTCCTTCCCCACTTTCTCTCCTTTCTTCCTTCTCTGCCTCTTTCCTTCCTTCCTTTGCTTTTTGCTTTCATCCTTCCTTCTCTCTTTCCTTCTTTCCTTCCCTCCCACTTTCTATCATTCTTTCCCTCCTTCCTTCTCTCCCTTTCTCTCCTTTCTTCCTTCTCTGCCTCTTTCCTTCCTTCCTTTGCTTTTTGCTTCCATCCTTCCTTCTCTCTTTCCTTCCCTCCCTCTTTCTCTCCTTCTTTCCCTCCTTCCTTCTCTACCTCTTTCCTTCCTTCTCCCATTTTTCTTTTACTTCTTCTTTCTTCCTTCTTTCACTTTTTGCTTCCATCCTTCTTTCTCTTTTTCCTTCTTTCCTTCCCCACTTTCTCTCCTTTCTTCCTTCTCTGCCTCTTTCCTTCCTTCCTTTGCTTTTTGCTTCCATCCTTCCTTCTTTCCTTCTTCCCTTCCCTCCCTGCTTCCATCCTTCTTTCTCTTTTTCCTTCTTTCCTTCCCCACTTTCTCTCCTTTCTTCCTTCTCTGCCTCTTTCCTTCCTTCCTTTGCTTTTTGCTTCCATCCTTCCTTCTTTCCTTCTTCCCTTCCCTCCCTCTTTCTCTCCTTCTTTCCCTCCCTCCTTTGTTCCCTCTTTACTTCCTTTCTTTATTTATATTCCTTCTCTCCTTCCTTCCTTCTCTACATCTTTTCTTCCTTCCCCTTTTCTTTTCCTTCTTTTCTCTCTCCTTTTTTCCTTCTCTACCTTTTCCTTTCTTCCTTCGCTCTTTGCTTCCATGCTTCCTTCTTTCCCTCCCCCCCCCCCCCCCTCTCTTTCTCCCCTTCCTTCCCTTTTTTTCTGTATCGTCATTTAGCTTTTCGTCATTTAGCTTTAATGGATTTTTTAAGTCCTTTCCGCTGTTTTTTTTTCTGGGGAGTGGTGGTTTATGAGTGATGGTCACTTGTTGGCCTGTTAGGGGTATGGTGTCCAAAAATGGTGTCAATTCTTCCAGTGGTTTTTGAGTTATTTTAAACCCACAAACAAACATTACATTTTTATTTATATAGATTGTGTCAGAAGTGGACCAAGATGTAATATATTTAAAAACACAAACAAAGTTTTTAAAAACTTGGGCCGTCTTCAAGGGTAGCCCCACGTAGAGTGCATTGCAGTAGTCCAATCTAGAGGTAACTAAGGCATGGTCCACCATGGTCAAGTCAGACTTCATGAGGTAAGGTCGCAGTTGGCACACAAGTTTTAATCGTGCAAAGGCCATCCCAGCCACCACCGACACCTGCGCATCAAGCGTCAGCGCTGAATCCAGGAGGACCCCCAAACTGCGGACCTGTGATTTCAGGGGGAGTGCAACCCTGTCCAACACAGGTTGCCACCCTATACCCCGGACAGACAGGTGACTGATCTGGAGGACCTCAGCCTTGTCAGGATTGATCCTCAGCTTGTTCGTCCTCATCCGGATCGTCCAGTATCCTCGGGACTTATTTATTTATTTTATTTACTGTATTTGTATACTGCATTTCTCAGCCTTTCAGTGACTCAAGGGGGTTTATGGCGTGGGAAGGGGTAGGGAGTAGCAGCAGGATTTCCTCCTTCTCCTTCTGAGGTGGCAGGCAGATGTAGTAAGCAACAGTCAGGAGACAGGTATTTTTAAAGACTCTTCCTCAGTCCCCTTCCTCCTCTTAGCTGGCTTGGGAGGGGGAGAGTAGCAGGATTTCCTCCTTCTCCTCCTGATGTGGCAAGCAGATGTAGTAGTTTTTAAAATCCCTTCCTCAGTCCCCTTCCTCCTCTTAGCTGGCTTGGTTAATTCTCTTCCTCAGTCCCCTTCCTCCTCTTAGCTGGCTTGGGAGGGGGAGAGTAGCAGCAGGATTTCCTCCTTCTCCTCCTGAGGTGGCAGGCAGATGTAGTAACCAACAGCCAGGAGACAGGTGTTTTTAAAGTCTCTTCCTCAGTCCCCTTCCTCCTCTTAGCTGGCTTGGGAGGGGGAGAGTAGCAGCAGGATTTCCTCCTTCTCCTCCTGAGGTGGCAGGCAGATGTAGTAAGCAACAGCCAGGAGACAGGTGTTTTTAAAGTCTCTTCCTCAGTCCCCTTCCTCCTCTTAGCTGGCTTGGGAGGGGGAGAGCAGCAGCAGGATTTCCTCCTTCTCCTTCTGAGGTGGCAAGCAGATGTAGTAAGCAACAGCCAGGAGACAGGTGTTTTTAAAGTCTCTTCCTCAGTCCCCTTCCTCCTCTTAGCTGGTTTGGGAGGGGGAGAGTAGCAGCAGGATTTCCTCCTTCTCCTTCTGAGGTGGCAGGCAGATGTAGTAAGCAACAGCCAGGAGACAGGTGTTTTTAAAGTCTCTTCCTCAGTCCCCTTCCTCCTCTTAGCTGGCTTGGGAGGGGGAGAGTA
Organism: Anolis sagrei ordinatus; assembly: GCF_025583915.1. NCBI lineage: Eukaryota > Metazoa > Chordata > Lepidosauria > Squamata > Anolidae > Anolis > Anolis sagrei. The sequence continues at coordinate 22,014,154 of NW_026844700.1, read as the reverse complement.
GCAGCAGGATTTCCTCCTTCTCCTCCTGAGGTGGCAGGCAGATGTAGTAAGCAACAGCCAGGAGACAGGTGTTTTTAAAGTCTCTTCCTCAGTCCCCTTCCTCCTCTCAGCTGGCATGGGAGCAGGGGAGAGTAGCAGCAGGATTTCCTCCTTCTCCTTCTGAGGTGGCAGGCAGATGTAGTAAGCAACAGCCGGGAGACAGGTGTTTTTAAAGTCTCTTCCTCAGTCCCCTTCCTCTCTTAGCTGGCGTGGGTGGGGGGAGGAGAGTAGCAGCAGGATTTCCTTCTTCTCCTTCTGAGATGGCAGGCCAATGTACTAAGCAACAGCCAGGAGACTGGTATTTTGAAAGTCTCTTTCTCAGTCCCCTTCCTCCTCTTAGCTGGCGTGGGAGCGGGAGAGAGTAGCAGCAGGATTTCTCCTTCTGAGGTGGCAGGCAGATTTAGTAAGCAAAACTTGTGAATGAAGCCAGTGGATTCACGGCAGAGTCAAGACAGAAGTCAGAATCAAGATATGAAGACTGAGCATTCTTGCTGAGGTGACCAAGTATCTGTCTGCCATGATATGGAGCTGCAGGGACCAAGGTGCTCCGTAATAGATCAAGAGAGCGATCCAACCTGCTTAGCTTGCAAGAACCACCAGGGAAAAGATATTATCGTGATGCGAGCCTCAAGCCAGCTAGAACCCAGACCAACTAAGCGTCTGTCTGATACTTATCTAGAGGTGTCTTTTTATAGAAATGGCAGCCGTTGCGATTCTCTCTTCCTTTTTCCACCCGTATAAAAGAAGCGCAAAGTTAATTATTTTGCCAATTTCAGGCTGCATGCATTATGCATCTCGCCTTATCGCTGCCTGTAATTGCAGGCAGGTATGTAAATTTCGTATACGTATTCTTTTTATAAAGAAGCCCCCCCACCCATTGAAAAACGCAGAGAGTTAATAGAAAACGCAGCGCTTTATAGGTGGGGAATGAGAGAGATTTCAAACTTGTGTCTTGGGAGGTTAATTATACTGATAGCAACATCTGATATGAAAATATTTTTGCTGGGAAGAGGAGGATGGGGAAATAAAGGAACCGAAGGCGGCGATTTGGTGCTTGCTTTCATTTGGAGATACAGTCTTTCTGCTTCCTGTGTTGGGAGTCATTGCAATGAGATTGGGGATTTGTTGGGCCTGTGTAAACATCATTTCTCTCTTTTTTATGAGTGGAATTTTTTCTCTGATTTTGTTATGAGAGCAGCAAGTTTTCTATGTCATCGTGAAAGGGAACAGGGGGGCGGCCTTAAGGACTTAGAGGATTTTATCTCTTCGAAGTGCAACAAGGTTTATGTTATCACATGTATGCGCTAGGTCAGTGTTTCTCAACTGGGGGGTTAGGACCCCTGGAGGGGTTGTGAGGGGGGTTTCAGAGGGGTCACCAAAGACTACCGAAAACATATATTTCTGATGATCTTAGGAACCCCTTTAGCAGAGAGAACTGAAGATCTCTCCGCCAGTCCTCTTGCTTTTTGGAAGCAGATGGCGTATCCTTCCATCAAAAGCCCTCCTCTGCTGTGATTGGCCGGCCTCTCAGCCAAAATGAGGGAAGAGGGGAGAGCAGGCGTGCTTGGTACATGGCAGTTGGTGCAAATGTGTGGACGAGGCAGAGCGTGCGAGGCTGGAGGGAAGCTCACGCTAGCGAGTCCCTTCATGCTCTCTCCTCCCAAGCAGGGAGGGGAGAGCAGGCGTGCTTGGCACATGGCAGTGTGGTGCAAATGTGTGGACGAGGGAGAGCATGCAAGGCTGGAGGGAAACTCACACTAGCGAGTCCCTTCATGCCCAAGTAGGGAGGGGAGAGTAGGCGTGCTTGGTACATGGCAGTGTGGTGCAAATGTGTGGACGAGGGAGAGCATGCAAGGCTGGAGGGAAACTCACACTAGCGAGTCCCTTCATGCCCAAGTAGGGAGGGGAGAGTAGGCGTGCTTGGTACATGGTAGTGTGGTGCAAATGTGTGGACGAGGGAGAGCGTGCGAGGCTGGAGGGAAGCTCACACCAGCAAGTTCCTTCATGCTCTCCCTTGCCAAGTAGGGAGGGGAGAGTAGGTGTGCTTGGCACATGGCAGTGTGGTGCAAATGTGTGGACGAAGGAGAGCTTGCGAGGCTGGAGGGAATCTCACACCAGCGAGTTCCTTCATGCCCAAGTAGGGAGGGGAGAGTAGGCGTGCTTGGTACATGGCAGTGTGGTCAAATGTGTGGACGAGGCAGAGCGTGCGAGGTTGGAGGGAAGCTCATGCCAGCGAGTCCCTTCATTGCCCTCCCCTCCCAAGCAGGGAGGGGAGAGCAGGCGTGCTTGGCACATGGCAGTGTGGTGCAAATGTGTGGACGAGGGAGAGCATGCAAGGCTGGAGGGAAACTCACACTAGCGAGTCCCTTCATGCCCAAGTAGGGAGGGGAGAGTAGGCGTGCTTGGTACATGGTAGTGTGGTGCAAATGTTTGGACGAGGGAGAGCGTGCGAGGCTGGAGGGAAGCTCACACCAGCAAGTTCCTTCATGCTCTCCCTTGCCAAGTAGGGAGGGGAGAGTAGGTGTGCTTGGCACATGGCAGTGTGGTGCAAATGTGTGGACGAAGGGAGAGCTTGTGAGGCTGGAGGGAATCTCACACCAGCGAGTTCCTTCATGCCCAAGTTGGGAGGGGAGAGTAGGCGTGCTTGGTACATGGCATTGTGGTCAAATGTGTGGACGAGGCAGAGCGTGCGAGGTTGGAGGGAAGCTCATGCCAGCGAGTCCCTTCATGCTCTCTCCTCCCAAGCAGGGAGGGGAGAGCAGGCGTGCTTGGCACATGGCAGTGTGGTGCAAATGTGTGGACGAGGGAGAGCATGCAAGGCTGGAGGGAAACTCACACTAGCGAGTCCCTTCATGCCCAAGTAGGGAGGGGAGAGTAGGCGTGCTTGGTACATGGTAGTGTGGTGCAAATGTGTGGACGAGGGAGAGCGTGCGAGGCTGGAGGGAAGCTCACACCAGCGAGTCCCTTCATGCCCTCCCCTCCCAAGCAGAGAGGGGAGAACAGGCTTGCTTGGCACATGGCAGTGTGGTGCAAATGTGTGGACGAGGGAGAGCGTGCAAGGCTTGGGGGAATCTCACGCCAGCGAGTTCCTTCATGCTCTCCTCTCCCAAGAAGGGAGGAGAGAGCAGGCGTGCTTGGCACATGGCAGTGTGGTGCAAATGTGTGGACAAGGGAGAGCGTGCACGGCTGGAGGGAAGCTCACGCTAAGGAGTTCCTTCATGCTCTCCTCTCCCAAATAGGGAGGGGGGAGCAGGCGTGCTTGGCACATGGCAGTGTGGTGCAAATGTGTGGACGAAGGAGAGCATGCGAGGCTGGAGGGAAGCTCACGCCAGCAAGTCCCTTCATACCAGGGAGGGGGAAAGCAAGCATGCTTGGCACATGGCAGCGTGGTACAAATGTGTGGATGAGGGAGAACGTATGAGGCTGGAGGGAAGCTGATGCCAGCAAGTCCCTTCATACCAGGGAGGGGAGAGCAGGCGTGCTTGGCACATGGCAGCATGCTGCAAATGTGTGGAAGAGGGAGAGCATGCGAGGCTGGAGGGTACTCACGCCAGCGAGTCGCTTCATGCTACCCCTCTATTCTGCCTTGATTAGACTACACCTGGAATATTGTGTCCTATTCTGGGCACCACAATTGAAGAGAAATATTGACAAGCTGGAATGTGTCCAGAGGAGGGTGACTCAAATGATCAAGGGTCTGGAGAGCAAGCTGTATGAGGAGCGGCTTCAAGAGCTGGGCATATTTAGCCTGAAGAAGAGAAGGCTAAGAGGAGACATGATAGACAAGTATAAGTATGTGAAAGGAAGTCATAGGGAAGAGGGAGCGAACTTGTTTTCTGCTGCCCTGGAGACTAGGACGCAATGGAACAATGCCTTCAAACGACAAGAAAGGCGATTCCACCTGAACATTAGGAAGAACTTCCTGACGGTGAGAGCTGTTCAACAGTGGAACTCTCTGCCCCAGAGTGTGGTGGAGGCTCCTTCTTTGGAAGCTTTTAAACAGAAGCTGGATGACCATCTGTCAGGGGTGATTTGAATGCAATTTTCCTGCTTCTTTGTAGAATGGGGTTGGACTGGATGGCCCATGCGGGACCGAGAGCAGGGTCTCGCCAGAATATCTTAACATCCTAGATGGTTCATAAGGAGAGAATTCAGAATTCTCTTTGATTGCAGATCCCAGCAACTACAACTCCCAAACGACAAAATCAATCCCCCTCCCCAAAAACCCCCACTGGTATTCTAATTTGGGCATATTGGGGAACAACATCAGTAAGAAATATTGCTATATAAGAGACCTTATTACAATCCAAAAATGGTGGTAGACCAGAAGAATCTGCCACGCTCTTCTCCGTATCAGGCATTTGTGCCAAACTTAGTCCAGTGAATGAAAATACATCCTGCATATCAGATATCTACATTATGATTCATAACGGTAGCAAAATTATAGTTATAAAATAGCAATGAAAATAATGTTATGGTTGGGGGTCACCACAACATGAGGATCTGTATTAAGGGGTCGCGGCATTAGGAAGGTTAAGAAACAACCTTCTAAGTCAGTGTTTCTCAACCTTCCTAATGCTGCGACCCCTTAATACAGATCCTCATGTTGTGGTGACCCCCAACCATAATATTATTTTCATTGTTGTTTCATAACTGTAAATTTGCTACTATTACGAATTGTAATGTAAAAATATCCAATATGCAGAATGTATTTTCATTCACTGGACCAAATTTGGCACATATACCCAATACACCCAAATCTGAATACTAGTGGGGTTGGGCGAGGGGTTGATTTTGTTAATTGGGATTTGTAGTTGCTGGGATTTATAGTTCACCTAAAATCAAAGAGCATTCTGAACTCCACCAACGATGGAATTTAACCAAACTTGGCACACAGAAGTCCCACGACCAACAGAAAATACTGGAAGGGTTTGGTGGGCACTGACCTTGAGTTTGGGAGTTGTAGTTCACCTAGATCCAGAGAGCACTGTGGACTCAAACAATGATGGATCTGGACCTAACTTGGCACAAATACTCAATATGCCCAAATGTGGTGTTTGGGGAAAATAGATCTTGACATTTGGGAGTTGTAGTTGCTGGGATGTATAGTTCACCTACCATCAAAGAGCATTCTGAACCCTATCAATGATAGAATTGGCCCAAACTTCCCACTCAGAACCCCCATGACCACACAACATACTGTGTTTTCTGATGGTGTTTGGCGACCCCTCTAACACTCCCTCGCGACCACCTCAGGGGTCCCGACCCCCAGGTTGAGAACCACTGTTCTAAGTGCAACAAGGTTCATGTTATCACATGGATGCGCTAGGTATTTGCAAAATCTAATTCTGTGCCTTGGGATTGAGCATCCCTTTCTAAAGGGAAGCGACCGGTCCTTGTAGGGAACATGATGGGACAGACGAAACTGATTTTCCAGAATCTAAACCTGGGCGAGAAGCGGAGTGTCCGCCTCCTTGCAAAAATCACTATCGGCTTCTCATGACAGCCTGGAAAACTCATAACTCAGAATTTTATTGAAACTGATGGAAGGATGATAACAAGTAAAATGTCCCGATTATGTGGAATGTGAGAGAGACAGCCAGTCTGCATATATTTACTTCAATTCGTCATTCTTTATGTGTCACTGAGGGGAAAATTCACGCTGGGAGATGATGGAATCCATCTTTTTTCTTTAGAGGGTTTTTTTTTGGTTTGTTATCTATATCTACACACATAATAAAAGTGAAAATATGTATGTGTGCATGCGTTTCTCAAGCTGGGGGACGGTGCCCTTGGGGGGGTCACTAGGGAGGTGTCAGAGGGGTTGCCAAACAGAAAACACAGTATATTTTGTTTGTCATGGGGGTTCTGTGTGGGAAGTTTGGCCCGATTTTATCGTTGGTGAGGTCCAGTGAATGCTCTTTGATTGTAGGTGAACTATAAATCCCAACAACTACAACTCCCTAATGTCAAGGTCTATTTTCCCCAAACATCACCAGTATTCCCACTTGGCCATATTGCGTATTTGTGCCAAGTTTGGCCTAGATCCATCATTGTTTGAATCCACAGTACTCTCTGGATGTAAGTGAACTACAACTTCCGAACTCAAGATCAATGCCCGCTAAGCCCTTCCAGTATTTTCTGTTCGTCGTGGGAGTTCTGTGTGCTAAGTGTGGTTCAATTCCATCGCTGGTGGAGTTCAGAATACTCTTTGATTGTAAGTAAACTATACATCTCAGCAAATACAACTCCCTAATGTCAAGGTCTATTTTCCCCAAAAGCCACCAATATTCACACTTGGCTATATTGCGTATTGTGCCAAGTTTGGTCCAGATCTATCATTGTTTGAATCCACAGTGCTTTCTGAATGTAGGTGAACTACAACTCCCAAACTCAAGGTCAATGCCCACCAAACCCTTCCAGTATTTTCTGTTGGTCATGGGAGTTCTGTGTGCCAAGATTGGTTCAATTCCATCGTTGGTGGAGTTCAGAATGCTCTGTGATTGTAGGTGAACTATAAATCCCAATAACTACAACTACCTAATGTCAAGGTCTATTTTCCCCAAATGTCACCAGTGTTTACATTTGGCCATATTGCGTATGTGTGCTAAGTATGGTCCAGATCCATCATAGTTTGAGTCCACAGTGCTTTCTGGATGTAGATGAACTACAACTCCAAAACTCAAGGTCAATGCCCACCAAACCCTTCCAGTATTTTGTGTTGGTCGTGGGAGTTCTGTGTGCCAAGTGTGGTTCAATTCCATCGTTGGTGGAGTTCAGAATGCTCTGTGATTGTAGGTGAACTATAAATCCCAATAACGACGACTACCTAATGTCAAGGTCTATTTTCCCTAAATGTCACCAGGGTTCACATTTGGCCATATTGCGTATTTGTGACAAGTTTGGTCCAGATCCATTATTGTCTGAGCCCACAGTGCTCTCTGAATGTAGGTGAACTACAACTCCTAAACTCAAGGTCAATGCCCACCAAACTCTTCCAGTATTTTCTGTTGGTCATGGGAGTTCAGTATGCCAAGTTTGGTTCAATACAATTGTTGGTGGAGTTCAGAATACTCTTTGGTTTTAGGTTAACTATAAATCCCAGCAACTACAACTCCCAAATGACAAAATCAATCCTACCCCCAACCTCACCAGTATTGGGTATTTGCAATGAAAATAATTTTAAGCTTGGGGGTCACCACAACATGAGGATCTGTATTAAGTGGTTGCAGCATTACAAAGATTGAGACTATCTTACACAGACAAGCTCCTGCCTTCCCAGATGGCTATATCTCCCAATATTTAGGGGACACCAAAGGCCTTCCCTCCAATGACATTGCAGGTTATAGTGAGCACCCTAAACGTGTACAAGAGCCCTGCCAAATTTGGTGTCAATCCATCCAGTGGTTTTTGAGTTATGTTAATCCCACAAACGAACATTACATTTTTATTTATATACTAGCCGTCCCCTGCCACGCAGTGGTGGCTCTTTCAAGCCCCTGTGAATCAACGTTCAGTCTTGTTCACTAAACAGATAAGCCTTCTTTGCTGAGGTTGCTGAGGTTGGCATTACCATTCAATATATTTGTACATTTTTCAACACTGGTGATTGGAGAGTCTTAGAAAATGTGATTTTTAAGAAATAGAGAAATGAAAGAAAAAGGACAAAGTGACAGCAGAGTGTTGCACCCGAGTGTTGGCCCAGATGTGCATAATACACACAACAATTTAATAGAATAGCCGCCATGCACCTGTCATCCCTTGTCAACCTGCTACAAAACAGGAGCTTCTTTGTTGAGTTCCAGGGCCAGAGAAGCAGATGGCGGAAACAGAAGAACGGCCTGCCTCAGGGGAGCGTGCTTGCTCCATCCATGTTCAACATCTACACAAATGACCAGCCACTGCCAGAAGGGACAGAGAGCTTCATCTATGCTGATGATCGTGCCATCACGCTCAAGCAGGGAGCTTTGAGATGGTAGAACAGAAGCTCTCCGAAGCTCTAGGTGCTCTTACTGCCTATTACAGGGAAACCCAGCTAATCCCTAATCCATCTAAAACACAGACATGTGCTTTTCACCTTAAGAACAGACAAGCATCCCGAGCTCTGAGGATGACCTGGGAAGGAATCCCACTGGAGTATTGCAGCACACTCAAATACCTGGGAGTCACTCTGGACCGTGCTCTGACCTACAAGAAGCACTGCCTGAATATCAAGCAAAAAGTGGGTGCTAGAAACAATATCATACGAAAGCTGACTGGCACAACCTGGGGATCACAACCAGACACAGTGAAGACATCTGCCTTGCGCTATGCTACTCTGCTGCTGAGTACGCATGCCCAGTGTGGAACACACTAAAACTGTGGATGTGGCTCTTATTTACCTGCCGCATTATCACAGGGTGTCTGCGGCCTACACCACTGGAGAAATTACACTCTCTAGCCGGTATTGCACCACCTGACATCCGCCGGGAAGTAGCAGCCAATAGTGAAAGGACCAAGGCAGTGACATCTCCAGCTCATGCCTTGTTTGGGTATCAGCCAGTATGTCAATGACTTAAATCAAGAAATAGTTTTCTAAGATCTGCAGAGACACTCAGCAAGCGAGAGTCCAAAAGTGGCAGGCTCAAACCCAGAACCTCAATCCATGGCTGATACCAAATGAGAGACTCCCCTCTGGGCACATAGAAGACTGGGCGACTTGGAAGGCTGCGCTAGGGCACCACGAGATGCAGAGCCAACCTTCAGAAATGGGGCTACAAAGTGGAATCCACGACATGCGAGTGGGGAGAAGAGCAAACCACTGACCACCTGCTGCAATGCAACCCGAGCCCTGCCACATGCACAATGGAGGAACTTCTTATTTATTTATTTATTTATGTACTTCATTTGTTGACCGCCGTTCTCAGCCCTGGGGCGACTCGCGGCGGTGTACAACATATAAAAACAGTCTACAAAAACATACAATATATCAACAACCAAATTACACATTAATCTAAATCACACTAAAAAATCCGCGCCATCACAACATAGAGACATAGCCAATCTCATAATCCAAGTCCGTTCCAGATGTCATTACCAAATTTGTGTGAGTCTCAATTAAATGCCTTCCCGAATAGCCAGGTCTTTAGGCTTTTACGGAAAGCCATGAGGGAGGGCGCCTGTCTGATGTCAGCAGGGAGGGCGTTCCACAGCCGGGGGGCCACCACTGAGAAGGCCCTCTCTCTCGTCCCCGCCAGACGTGCCTGTGAGGCGGGCGGGATCGAGAGAAGGGCCTCCCCGGATGATCTCAAGGCCCTCGTGGGCTCATAGGCCGAGATGCGGTCCGAAAGGTATTTTGGGCCGGAACCGTTTAGGGCTTTGTAGGATAACACCAGCACCTTGAATTGAATTCTTATAGTAGTAACACCATAGAATCATAGAATCAAAGAGTTGGAAGAGACCTCATGGGTCATCCAGTCCAACCCCATTCTGCCAAGAAGCAGGGATATTGCATTCAAATCACCCCTGACAGATGACCATCCAGCCCCTGAGGCACTCCAAATGGCCAGATACTAGTCAAAGGACATTTAATCAACTACCAAGCTTGCAAACTTTGTGTTTTGTCTGTTGTTTGTGTGTTTGTTTTGTTAAAGATGTAATACAACTGTCTGGTTGCTCCTGACACGATAAACAAAATAAAATAAATAAGCGGGAGAAGGGCCACCTCTGCCTTTCAGAGGAGACAAGTCCTGAAGTACAACTTGGAGGGAAATCACGGGGTCCCTTCTCAGCCGCACCTCCCTTTGCTCTCCAGAGCCAGTGGCTCTTTCCATAATAGCCAGGGCACAAAAGCCTCCAGCGACAGCCGGGGTAATTACAGTCCGCCATCCAGTCGGCTCTCCAGAGATGAAAAGGGCAATGCACACACACACCAAGTGATTATTTACTTCAAACAGCTCTGTAGATATTAACTTAATGGAGGCTCACCACCTCTGCCAGAGGGGGAATTGCTCTCCTTTCCTACATTCAGAATGGTGGGAAAGGTGTCACAAAAATAGGAAGAAGGAGCTAGGATCCTAAAAGACATCACACCAACGGGGCAAGAAGGTTCAACGTCGAAGAGCGGGAGGAAGCAGGGCTTGGCTTCAGTGGCTCAATGTCTAGACCCCAAGGTAGGGTTTCATGTATGTTGATGGCGTAGGGACAGTGCTCTTTGTGTTTTGTGACGGCCCCTTTAGCTATAATTATCAGAAGGGGACAGAATTTGTGACGTTGTGACCATGTGGGGCAGGGAAATTGTGGGAGTGGGGCCGTGGGTTTTGTAAATGATTAGCCGTCCCCTGCCACATGTTGCTGTGGCCCAGCCTGGTGATCTGAAAAATAAAGTAATGAGAAAGTGTTGGTTTCTAATCTATGTAATGTCTTTATGCTTGTGTATTTCTTGCTGGGTTGTTGTAGGTTTTTTCAGGCTATATGGCCATGGTCTAGAGCAGTGTTTCTCAACCTGGGGGTCGGGACCCCTAGAGGGGTCATGAGGGGGTGTCAGAGGGGTCGCCAAAGACCACCCGAAAACACAGTATTTTCTGTTGGTCATGGGAGTTCTATGTGGGAAGTTTGGCCCAATTCTAACCTTGGTGGGGTTCAGAATGTTCTTTGACTGTAGGTGAATGATAAATCCCAGCAACTACAACTCCCAAATGTCAAGTCTATTTTCCCTAAACTCCACCAGAGTCCACATTTGGACATATTGATTTTTAAAGGCTTTCATGGCTGGAATCATTAGGTTCTTGTGGGTTTTTTCGGGCTATAGAGCCATGTTCTAGAGGCGTTTCTCCTGACGTTTCGCCTGCATCCATGGCAAGCATCCTCAGAGGTGTAAGGTCTGTTGGAAGTAGGAAAAATGGGTTTATATATCTGTGGAATGGCTGGGGTGGGGCAAGGAGCTCTTCCCTGCTGCAGTTAGGTGTGAATGTTTAGCTGATCACCTCCATTAGCATTTGAAGGCCTGCCTGAGCCTGGGAAAATCTGTTGCTGGGAGGTGTTAATCTGTGCCTGGTTGTTTCCTCTCTGTTGTTTTGCTGTTGTAATTTTAGAGTTTTTTAATACTGGGTAGCCAGATTTTGTTCATTTTCATGGTCTCTTCCTTTCTGTTGAAATTGTCCACATGCTTGTGGATTTCAATGGCTTCTCTGTGTAGTCTGACATGGTGGTTGTTGGGGGGGTCCAGCATTTCTGTGTTCTCAAATAATATGCTGTGTCCAGGTTGGTTCATCAGGTGCTCTGCTATGGCTGACTTCTCTGGTTGAAGTAGTCTGCAGTGCCTTTCATGTTCCTTGATGCGTGTCTGGGCGCTGCGTTTGGTGGTCCCTATGTAGATTTGTCCACAGCTTTGAGTCCACTGTAGGTGAACTACAATTCCAAAACTCAAGGTCAATGTTCCCCAAGCCTCTCCAGTATTTTCTGTTGGTCATGGGAGTTCTGTGGGCCAAGTTTGATTCAATTTTATCATTGGTGGAGTTCGGAATGCTCTTTGATTGTAGGTGAACTATAAATCCCAGCAACTACAACTTCCAAATGTCAAGGTCAATCCTCCCTCAATCTAACCAGTATTCAAATTTGGGTGTATCGGGTATTTGTGCCAAATTTGGTCCAGTGAATGAAAACATCCTGCATATCAGATATTTACATTACAATTCATAACAGTAGCAAAATTACAGTTATGAAGTAGCAACAAAAATAATGTTATGGTTGGGGGTCACCACAACATGAGGAACTGTATTAAGGGGTCGCGGCATTAGGAAGGTTGAGAACCACTGGTCTAGAGGCATTCTCTCCTGACGTTTCGCCTGCATCTATGGCAAGCATCCTCAGAGGTTGTGAGGTCTGTTGGAACTAGGAAAAAGGGTTTATATATCTGTGGAATGACCAGGGTGGGACAAAGGACTCTTGTCTGTTGGAGCTAGGTGTGAATGTTGTGTAGATTTTTTCGGGCTATATGGCCATGTTCTAGAGGCATTCTCTCCTGATGTTTCGCCTGCATCTATGGCAAGCATCCTCAGAGGTTGTGAGGTCTGTTGGAACGAGGAAAAAGGGTTTATATATCTGTGGAATGACCAGGGTGGGACAAAGGACTCTTGTCTGTTGGAGCTAGGTGTGAATGTTTCAACTGATCACCTTGATTAGCATTTGATGGCCTGGCAGTGCCTGGGCAATCTTTTGTTGAGAGGTGATTAGATGCCCTTGTTTGTTTCCTCTCTGTTGTTTTGCTGTTGTAATTTTAGAGTTTTTTAATACTGGTAGCCAGATTTTGTTCATTTTCATGGTTTCCTCCTTTCTGTTGAAATTGTCCACATGCTTCTGGATTTCAATGGCTTCTCTGTGTAGTCTGACATGGTGGTTGTGAGAGTGGTCCAGCATTTCTGTGTTCTCAAATAATATGCTGTGTCCAAGTTGGTTCATCAGGTGCTCTTCTATGGCTGACTTCTCTGGTTGAAGTAGTCTGCAGTGCCTTTCGTGTTCCTTGATTCGTGTTTGGGCAATGCTGTGTTTGGTGGTCCCTATGTAGACTTGTCCACAGCTGCATGGTACGGTAGACTCCTGCAGAAGTGAGAGGATCCCTCTTGTCCTTTGCTGAACGTAGCATTTTTTCGGGCTCTAGACCATGGCCATATAGCCCGAAAAAACCTACAACAACCCAGTGATTCCGGCCCATGAAAGCCTTCGACAGTATTTCTTGCTGTTTCTTTGTCAGTGTTGATGTGGAGATTGTCTGGTTTGTCTACTCTGGAACATGCAACATATAATTGTCCTTCTTTAGGGGTCCATTTCAAATCTATGATACTATATCTCTCTGTGTGTGAATCATATCTATCTATATCTATATCTATATCTATGGCTGGATGGCTCTTTGTCAGGAGGGCTTTGATTACGTTTTCTTGCCCTGGTGAAGGGAGTTGGATTGGATGGCCTTGAGTATTTTCTGTTGGTCATGGGGGTTCAGTGTGGGAAGTTTGCCCCAATTCTGTCATTCGTGGGGTTCAGAATGC
>NW_026844700.1:21927062-21999989 GCF_025583915.1 Anolis sagrei ordinatus | reverse complement strand
AGTAGTCTGCAGTGCCTTTCATGTTCCTTGATGCGTGTCTGGGCGCTGCGTTTGGTGGTCCCTATGTAGATTCATCATTGTTTTGAGTCCACTGTAGGTGAACTACAATTCCAAAACTCAAGGTCTATGTTCCCGAAGCCTCTCCAGTATTTTCTGTTGGTCATGGGAGTTCTGTGGGCCAAGTTTGATTCAATTTTATCATTGGTGGAGTTCGGAATGCTCTTTGATTGTAGGTGAACTATAAATCCCAGCAACTACAACTCCCAAATGATGGAATCAATCCCCCCAAATCCCACCAGTATTTGAATTTGGGTGTATTGGGTCTTTGTGCCAAATTTGGTCCAAAGGATATACATCCTGCATATCAGATATTTACATTACGATTAATAACAGTAGCAAAATTATAGTTGTGAAGTAGTAATGAAATATTTTTATGGTTGGGGGTCACCACAACATAAGGAACTGTTTTAAGGGGCCACAGCATTAGGAAGGTTGAGAACCACTGGTCTAGAGGCATTCTCTCCTGACGTTTCGCCTCCATCTATGGCAAGCATCCTCAGAGGTTGTGAGGTCTGTTGGAACTAGGAAAATGGGTTTATATATCTGTGGAATGGCCAGGGTGGGACAAAGGACTCTTGTCTGTTGGAACTAGGTGTGAATGGGTTGTTGTAGATTTTTTCAGGCTATATGGCCATGTTCTAGAGGCATTCTCTCCTGATGTTTCGCCTCCATCTATGGCAAGTATCCTCAGAGGTAGTGAGGCCTGTTGGAACTAGGAAAAAGGGTTTATATATCTGTAGAAAGACCAGGGTGGGACAAAGGACTCTTGTCTGTTGGAGCTAGGTGTGAATGTTTCAACTGACCAACTTGATTAGCATTTGATGGCCTGGCAGTGCCTGGGGCAATCTTTTGTTGAGAGGTAATTAGATGTCCTTGTTTGTTTCCTCTCTGTTGTTTTGCTGTTGTAATTTTTGAGTTTTTTTTAATACTGGTAGCCAGATTGTGTTTATTTTCATGGTTTCCTCCTTTCTGTTGAAATTGTCCACATGGTTCTTGTGGATTTCAATGGCTTCTCTGTGTAGTCTGACATGGTGGTTGTGAGAGTGGTCCAGCATTTTTGTTGTCTCAAATAATATGCTGTGTCCAGGTTGGTTCATCAGGTGCTCTGCTATGGCTGACTTCTCTGGTTGAAGAAGTCTGAAGTGCCTTTCGTGTTCCTTGATTCGTGTTTGGACAATGCTGCTGCGTTTGGGGGTCCCTATGTAGACTTGTCCACAGCTGCATGGGATACGGTAGACTCCTGCAGAAGTGAGAGGATGCTTGCCATAGATGCAGGCGAACCGTCAGGAGAGAATGCCTCTAGAACATGGCCATATAGCCCGAAAAAACCTACAACAACCCAGTGATTCCGGCCATGAAAGCCTTCGACAGTATTTCCTGCTATTTCTCTGTCAGTGTTGATGTGGAGATTGTCTGGTTTGCCTACTCTGCAACATGCAGGATAGAATTGTCCTTCTTTAGGGGTCCCTTTCAAATCTATGATACTATATCTCTCTGTGTGTGAATCATATCTATCTATCTATATCTATGGCTGGATGGCTCTTTGTCAGGAGGGCTTTGATTACGTTTTCTTGCCCTGGTGAAAGGAGTTGGACTGGATGACCTTAAGTATTTTCTGTTGGTCATGGGGGTTCTGTGTGGGAAGTTTGGCCCAAGTTTGGTCATGAAATTCCAACGCTGACCTGACTGGGGCAACTATTTCCCATGAATCAATGTGTCTCTTCCAGACCCCAAAACTGAAATGAAAGCATTTCTCTTGACCTTACCACCAGATAAAGGTTTGTTATCTCTCTTTTCCTGTAAATGAACTGGTCGTCTTTGCCTCTGAAGACTCTGTTTACAAAAGCTTTGCTATCTACGGTCTCATTATCTTCACTCTCATTAACCTCTGCACCTGACAAATCATCTTCAGACAGTTCCTCTGAGGAAGTCTGTGAAGGGCCTCTCCCAGGAATGTGGCCTTGTGAATTTTTCTGAGACAGCTCGGGCCTCTTATCTGAGCTTAACTCAGACCCAAGCAAATCCTCATCCCCATGGCCAA
Source organism: Anolis sagrei ordinatus (assembly GCF_025583915.1). NCBI lineage: Eukaryota > Metazoa > Chordata > Lepidosauria > Squamata > Anolidae > Anolis > Anolis sagrei. Next base: position 21,997,888 of record NW_026844700.1, on the reverse strand, counting down.
CAGACCCAGGCCCAACATCAGGAACATCACAGGTTGAACAGTTTGACATACAACAACCACTTTGGTGGGAAGGTAAGGGTGCTCCATGCAGTCATGCTGGCCACATGACCTTGGAGGTGTCTATGGAAAACGCTGGCTCTACGGCTTAGAAATGGAGATGAGCACCAACCCCCAGAGTTGGACACGACTAGACTTAAGGAGAAACCTTTACCTGAGAAATAAGATGAACTTGAACTCTTGGTATAAGAAGACCAGAGTCGGACACAACTAGACTTAAGGAGAAACCTTTACCTGGGAAATAAGATGAACTTGAACTCTTGGTATAAGAAGACCAGAGTCAGACACGACTAGACTTAAGGAGAAACCTTTACCTGGGAAATAAGATGAACTTGAACTCTTGGTATAAGAAGACCAGAGTCGGACACGACTAGACTTAAGGAGAAACCTTTACCTGGGAAATAAGATGAACTTGAACTCTTGGTATAAGAAGACCAGAGTCGGGCACGACTAGACTTAAGGAGAACCCTTTACCTGGGAAATAAGATGAACTTGAACTCTTGGTATAAGAAGACCAGAGTCGGTCACAACTAGACTTAATGTCAAGGGGAAACTTTTACATTTATATCCCTCAGCATCCCATGCCACACAGCCAAAGCACTGCCCCAGTGTCCTACCTGCATAGCGCCTATTGAAAGAAAGTCACTCTCTTCACTGCTCACTCATATTTATTTCAAAATACCACCAAGAGGGAAAGACACCTTGAAACCTCACGCAGCGATTCTGCAGGACCTCAAAAGAACCTGCTTGAGACCTAATCAGGGGGCTTTAGGCAGTAATCCCCACATTTTTCTGGATTTATAGACCACTGTAAACCCCACTTGCAATATACAATTCATTGTGTACTATCGATTTCACCCTGCAATGCTTCTCCCTCTGGTGCTCCTTCTCCCTCCCTCCCTCCCTCCTCCACTGGTTCTTCTTAGACTTCTTCTCCATTTTAGTTCTCCTTATACAGCGAAATGAGGTGACGGAATCGATGGTAGCTTTTGGGAATGTAGTATGTGTGTCACAAACCAACAAAGTATGGGAAAAGGTGAAATTTGGAGATTGAGAGAGAGATTGAGATTGAGATTGAGAGAGAAATTGAGAGAAAGAGAGATTGAGAGAAAGAGGGATTGAGAGAAATTGAGAGAGAGAGAGAGAATTGAGAGAGAGAGATTGAGAGAGAAGAGACTGAGATTGAGAGAGAGAAATTGAGAGAGAGATTGAGAGACAGAGAAAAAGACACAGAGAGAGAAAGGTAGAGAGAGAGAGATTGAGAGAGAGATTGAGAGAAAGAGAGACTGAGAGAGAGAGATTGAGAGAGATAAGAGATAGAGAGAGATTGAGAAAGAGATTGAGAGAGAGAGACTGAGAGAGATAGAGAGAGAGATTGAGAGAAAGAGAGAGAGACAGAGAGATTGAGAGAGAGAGAGACTGAGAGAGAGATGAGAGAGATGAGGGAGAGAGAGAGAGAGATTGAGAGAGAGAGAGATTGAGAGACAGAGATTGAGAGAGAGAGAGAGAGAGAGAGAGATGATAGAGAGAAAGAGAGAGAGAATTGAAGAGATTGAGAGAGAGTGGGGGAGAGCGTCTTTGTAGAGAGATTGGAAGAGAGATAGAGATTGAGAATAAGGTACGTCACGATTGAAGAGGGACTGAGACTACGATAGAAAGACGAGGGAGAAAGGAGACAGAGAGATTGATATGAAGCAAGAGAATGAGAATTTCGAGAGCGAAACGAGAGAGAGATTGAGACAGAGCGGGGGCGGAGAGATTGGAGTAGCTTGAGATGAGATAGAGAGTAGTATGGTCTACTGAAGAGACAACATGAGATTGAGAGAGAGAGAGATTGCTAGACGCGAGTCAAGCGAGCAACGCGATACGATATTGGGCGACGACAGGTAGTGTAGATTGAGGGAGAGAGGGGCGGAGAGCGCGGAACTTTGAGAGAGAGAGAGAGATTGGAAAGAGTAGCTAGAGACTTGAGAGAGACATACTATAGACTGAGCAGAGATAGAAGAAAAGCGAGAGAGATTGAGAGAGAAATTGAGAGAAGAGAGAGAGCTTGAGAGAAAGAGGGAGAGAGAGACAAAGAGATAGAGAGATGTTGGAGAGGAGAGTATATTTATTGCTTGATAGAGTTAGTAGAGAGAGCATTTTGATGAGAGAGCTCACTAGGTATGGGGGAGCGAGAGTTGGGAGAGAGATATGGGGATAGAGATTGATATAGCGGTGTGAGAGGGATGAGAGAGAAGAGATAGAAGAGAGTAGTGAAAGAGAACGTGAGAGAGAGAGGAGAGAGCAGAGAGAGATTGAGAGATATAGAAAAGAGAGAGAGATTGATGGAGAGAAATAGAGGAGATTGAAAAAGCATATGTAATAAAGAGAGATATACGAATTTATGCTAGGCTAAGAGCGGAGAAAGGACGAATGAAAGAGAGATATTGTGAGAGAGGGCTATACGACACACTGGAGAGAGAGAGAGAGAAAGAGAAAGAAAGGAAAGAGAGAAAGAGAAAGAGAGAGAGATCGAGAGAAAGAGGTAGAGATAGAGACAGAGAGAGAGAGAGAGAGAGAGAGAGAGAGATTGATTGAGAGACTTAGAGAGAAAGAGAAAGCAAGAAAGAGAGAGAGTGCAGACATACCACTGGTGGACTTTGAATTGCATCATGGCATGACACAGTTGTGCGGCATGAGTCACCAACGGTAGAGCAAATCTCTTCATTCACAAAGTGGTTGGGGTTTTTTTTCCTGCATTTTGTATACAATACAGTGTATTCTGCAGGGGAAAAAATGTTGGGTTTGCTTAACATCCACAAAACAAACCGGAAAAAACACCCACTTGTCCTTTTGCTCTCAGTCAAGGATGAGAAATCCACAGCGGGAGGTTTGTGCCAATGCATTGAGATACATTACTTAGCGAGGGCAAGAAAAATTACACAAATGCTTTGCATCCCTAGAAAGGGTAGCAGTCACCTCCGTCTTTTTAAAAGGATAGCACTGAACAAAGACTTTTGTTGTCGAAGGCTTTCATGGCCGGAATCACTAAGTTGCTGTGTGGTGATGTTCCAGAAGCATTCTCTCCTGACGTTTCGCCCACATCTATGGCAGGCATTTTCAGAGGTTGTGAGGTCTGTTCAAAACTAAGTAAGTGGGGTTTATATGTCTGTGGAATTTGCCCCATTCATTAGCATTTAATGGCCTTACAGTTTCAAGGCCTGGCTGGATGCTGCTTGGGGGAATCCTTTGTTGGGAGGTCCTATCTGGCCCTGATTGATTCTTGTCTGGAATTCCCCTGCATTTTGATTCTTGCTCTTTATTTACTGTTCTGATTTAGAGTTTTTTTAATACGAGTAGCCAGATTTTGTTCATTTTCATATTATTTGAGAACACAGACATGCTGAACCACTATGACAACCACCATGTCAGACGACACAAAGAAACCATTGAAATCCACAAGCATGGGGACAATTTCAACAGAAAGGAGGAAACTATGATAATGAATGGATTGTTGATTTTGTCATCCCGGGCGAAAGTAGAATCTATGAGAAGCTTTAAAGATAGTCCCAGTGGTGATCGGCACACTGGGAGGCAAGTGTGAATGTTGCAATTGGCCAGTTTGATTAGCACTGAATGGCCTTGCAACTTCAAAGCCTGTCTGATTCCTTCCCGGTGGAATCCTTTGTTGGGAGATGTTTGCTGGCCCTGATTGTTTCATGTCAATGCTAATCAAGGTGGAGGGGGGGAAGACAAGCGGACAAATGTCAGTGTGCTGGAAGAAGCAAAGACCACTAGCACTGAAGTGATGGTCCTTCACCATCAACTCCGCTGGACTGGCCATGTTGTCCGGATGCCTGACCACCGTCTCCCAAAGCCATTGCTCTATTCCGAACTCAGGAACGGAAAATGGAATGTTGGTCGGCAGGAAAAGAGATTCAAAGATGGGCTCAAAACTCTGGCATAGACACTGAGAACTGGGAAGCCCTGGCCCTTGACCGCTCCAGTTGGAGGTCAGCTGTGACCAGCAGTGCTGCAGAATTTGAAGAGGTGCGAAAGAGAGGAACGTGCCAAGAGGAAGGTGTGTCAAGCCAACCCTGACCGGGACTGCCTTCCACCTGGAAACCGATGCCCTCACTGTTGGAGAAGCTGCAGATCAAGAATAGGGCTCCATAGTCACCTACGGACCCACCGCCAGGATACTACACTTGGAGGATCATCATCCTCGGACTACGTAAGTAAGTAATCAAGGTGGCCAATTGCAACATTCACACTTGCCTCAGAGTTCTTTCTCCCACCCTGGACCTTCCACAGATATATAAACCTCCCTTGCTTAGTTTCCAATATACCTCACAACCTATGAGGATGCCTGGCAGAGATGTGGGTGAAATGTCAGGAGAGAATGCTTCTGGAACATGGCCAGACGGTCTGGAAAACTCACAGCAATGCAGTGATTCCGGCCATGAAAGCCTTCAACAACGCATATTTTAAGGTAGTTTAGTGAGTTTGCTATGCTATAAGATCACTACTGACCAAAAGGTCATGAGTTCGAAGCCAGCCTGGGTGGGAGTGAGTGTCCGACCAATTTGTCTAGCTTGCTGTCGACCTTTGCAGCCCAAAAGACAGTTGCATCTGTCAAGTAGGAAATGTAGGTACCGTCTACGCAGGGAGGTTAATTTAACTAATTTACTATGCCATAAAAATCTCAAGGAAGCTTGCAAAGAATGAGGAAGTACTTCATCAGTGTCACAAATGGACAGTGAAGCAACAGCTCCCCTGGTGGCCAGAATACCCTCATGGAAAGTTCAATTCCCTCGGTGTCTGTCTATATATGTTGTGTGTCTATGGCATTGAATGTTTGCCATGTATATGTACATTGTTATCCAAATTTGGACACAAGACACCTAACAACCCAATGTATGTCCTTCGCTCAAAAAAAGTTGATTTTGTCATTTGGGAGTTGTAGTTGCTGGGATTTATAGTTCACCTACAATCAAAGAACATTCTGAACTCCACCAATGATGGAATTGAACCAAACTTGGCACACAGTTCTCCCATGACCAACAGAAAATACGGGAAGGGTTTGGTGGGCAGTGTCTTTTGGTTTTGGAGTTGTAGTTCACCTACATCCAGAGATCACTGCGGACTCAAACAATGATGGATCTGGACTAAACTCTACTTGTATACTCAATATGCCCAAATGTGAACACTGGTGGAGTTTGGGGAAAATAGAATCTTGACATTTGGGAGTTGTAGTTGCTCGGATTTATAGTTCACCTACAATCAGAGGACATTCTGAATCCACACCAACGATGGAATTGAACCAAACTTGGCACACAGTTCTCCCATGACCAACAGAAAATACGGGAATGGTTTGGTGGGCAGTGTCCTTTGGTTTTGAAGTTGTAGTTCACCTACATCCAGAGATCACTGCGGACTCAAACAATGATGGATCTGGACTAAACTCTACTTGTATACTCAATATGCCCAAATGTGAACACTGGTGGAGTTTGGGGAAAATAGAATCTTGACATTTGGGAGTTGTAGTTGCTCGGATTTATAGTTCACCTACTGAACCCCACCAACGACAGAATTGGGCCAAACCTCCCACACAGAACCCCCATGTGGTCCACAGCAATGTGTGGCAGGGGACGGTTAGTAATAAATAAATATGATGCCTTTGCTTGTGTTGATCTGTGTCTCTAATGACAGCCTCTTGTCCGCCCTTGGAAGCAGGACATTGGGCTGAATGGGCCATCTGCTCAATGAGTGGGTTTATTTATTTATTTACTTATTTATTTCAAAGTTTTCTATACCGAGCTTCTCACCTCTTAGAGGGATTCAGCCCAGTTTACAGCCATAAAAACATACAATCAGTAAAATATCTTAGTTCATAATTACAATAACACATTTAAAATAACCACTATATTTAAAAAAACTACGGTGGTCAGTCGTCATATTAAAAACGAGTATACCTCATCTTCCATCCACAATTTATTTATTTATTTATTTACCTTACTTATATACCGCTGTTCTCAGCCCGAAGGCGACTCACAGCGGTTCACAACAAATATGAACAGCAAAAATTCAGTGCTACAGTATAGAAACAGTTAACAACCTAACACATTACACAATTAATAAACAGTTACTACAATACCCATTCACTGTCGTCTTGTCATCAAAAACATGTTCCAGATTCGTCATCCATTGTTCCATTCCAGTGTTCATTAACCAATCATTGCACTAATTATTGGAACGCCTGCTCAAACAGCCAGGTCTTCACTTTTTTGCGGAATACCATTAGAGATGGTGCTAGTCTAATGTCCGTGGGAAGGGCGTTCCACAGCCGAGGAGCCACCACCGAGAAGGCCCTATCTCTCGTCCCCGCCAGCCGAGCTTGAGAAGCAGGCGGGATCGAGAGCAGGGTCTCCCCGGAAGATCTCAAAGTCCTGGTGGGTTCATAGGCAGAGATGCGGTCGGATAGGTAGCTTGGGCCGGAACCGTTTAGGGCTTTAAAGGCCAACGCCAGCACTTTGAATTCAGCCCGGTAGCAGATCAGTAGCCAGTGGAGTTGGCGCAACAGGGGGGTTGTATGCTCCCTGCGCTCCGCTCCTGTTAAAATCATGGCTGCCGAGCGTTGGGTGCTGTCTCATTCATCAAAAGCCTGTCTCCACAGCCATGTCTTCACCCGTTTCCTGAATGTCAGGATAGATGGGGCGGTTCTGACCTCCGGTGGGAGAGTTCCAGAGTCGTGGGACCACCACCGAGAAGGCCCTGTCCTTCGTCCCCACCAGGCACACTTGTGAGGCCGGTGGGACCGAGAGCAGGGCCTCTCCAGACGATCTTAGTAGTGTATTGTCGAAGGCTTTCATGGCTGGAATCACTCAGTTCTTGTGGGTTTTTTGGGACTATATGGCCATGTTCTAGAGGCATTTCTCCTGATGTTTCGCCTGCATCTATGGCAAGCGTCCTCAGAGGTGATGCTTGCCATAGATGCAGGCGAAACGTCAGGAGAAATGCCTCTAGAGCATGGCCATATAGCCCGAAAAAACCCACAAGAACTGAGATCTTAGTAGTCTTGATGGTACGTAGGGGAGAATATGTTCGGAGAGGTAAACCGGGTCAGAGTCGTTTAGGGCTTTATAGGTTAACACCAGCACTTTGAATTGTGCTCGGAAGCTAATTGGCAGCCAGTGGAGCTGGCGTAACAGCGGAGTGGTGTGCTCCCTGTACCCAGCACCCGTTAGTAATCTGGCTGCCGAGCGTTGGACTTGCTGCAGCTTCCGGGCAGTCTTCAGAGGCAACCCCACGTAGAGAGCATTGCAGTAATCTAAGCGGGATGTAACCAAAGCGTGGACTACCGTGGCCAAGTCAGACTTCCCAAGGTACGGGCGCAGCTGGCGCACGAGCCATGGGAGCACGAGCTCCAAAATTTTTTTCCATGTCAGGAGCGACTTGGGAAGTCTGACTTGGCCACGGTAGTCCACGCACTGGTTACATCCCGTATAGACTACTGCAACGCTCTCTACGTGGGGTTGCCTATGAAGACTGCTCGGAAGCTACAAATGGTCCAACGATCGGCAGCCAGGTTGTTAACAGGAGCGGCACTCAGGGAGCACACCACTCCTCTGTTGCGCCAGCTCCACTGGCTGCCAATTTGCTACCGGGCACAATTCAAAGTGCTGGCTTTAGCCTTTAAAGCCCTAAACGGTTCTGGCCCGACCTATCTGTCCGAACGCATCTCCTCCTATGAACCAGTTAGGACATTAAGATCGTCTAGGGAGGCCCTGCTCTCGGTCCCGCCAGCATCACAAGCACACCTGGCGGGGACAAGAAACAGGGCCTTCTCAGTGGTGGCCCCTCGGCTGTGGAACGCCCTTCCTACAGATATCAGATCGGCCCCCTCTTTGCTGGCGTTCAGGAGAAGAGTGAAGACCTGGCTCTTTGAACAGGCGTTCAATTAAGCAGTGCAATCAATTGACTGAGTTTGGAACTGGAATAATGGATGAGGAGATCGGATTGTGATTTTACTGATGAGACGTGACGGATTAGTTATTGGATGTATTGATGTTTGTTCATTTACTGATGTATTGTTGTATTGTTTTAACTGCTTTAGTGATTGTTTAGATGCTAATGCTATGCACTTTGTATATTGTCCTGTTGTAAACCGCACTGAGTCGCCTACGGGCTGAGATAGTGCAGTATACAAATAAAGTAAATAATAATAATAATAATAATAATAATAATAATAATAATAATAATAATAATAGATGCAGGCGAAACGTCAGGAGAAATGCCTCTAGAACATGGCCATATAGCCCGAAAAAACCCACAAGTACTGAGATCTTAGTAGTCTTGATGGTACGTAGGGGAGAATACGTTCGGAGAGGTAAACAGGGCCGGAGTCGTTTAGGGCTTTATAGGTTAACACCAGCACTTTGAATTGTGCTCGGAAGCTAATTGGCAGCCAGTGGAGCTGGTGTAACAGCGGAGTGGTGTGCTCCCTGTACCCAGCACCCGTTAGTAATCTGGCTGCCGCGCGTTGGACTTGCTGCAGCTTCCGGGCAGTCTTCAGAGGCAACCCCACGTAGAGAGCATTGCAGTAATCTAAGCGGGATGTAACCAAAGTGTGGACTACCGTGGCCAAGTCAGACTTCCCAAGGTACGGGCGCAGCAAGGTACGGGCCCACAGAGCAGCAGGCAACAATGGGAGCACGAGCTCCAAAAATTTTTTTCCATGGGAATCTGCAGCTCCAGATGATGCGCATGGAGTCAGGCTGAGCGAGCATCTCCCATGGCCCCTGGCAGAGCCTGAGAAGAGGGAGCCATTTTCTTAATTTCCTTGCCAATGGGAGAAAAGTCTCCAATTTATTTTTATGGAAACGTATTTGCTTGGCACATCCAAGCGCCTTCAGCGCGATGAGCAAAGACAAAGTTATGCTGCCGGGGCCGATGGGGATGTCGGGAAGGGCGTCAGCAGCTCCCCGTTCCTGCTCCATTCCCCTCAAAGCCATGGGCAAGTCCCTCGTTCTTCCTGCGCCGAACTCACTTGGCGTCTCAACCCTCAAAGTCTAGTTGATGCCAACACTAGGGCTCCTCCCTGGCTTTGCTGTGGCGGGGATACCTTTGTGAAAAGCAACGGGGAGGTGTTTTGCATTGTTGCTGTTGTCCTTAAGCCCAAATTAAATCCATTATTTGTGGATAGGAATGCTTATCAGATGGAGTCTGAATCACTGTTCTCTTCCCGGGCGCTGTGCCAGGGAAAGTTGGGAAATGCGAGTGGGTAATAATACCTATGTCTACACTGAGGGCATCCTGGTTCTCGGCATGTTTTCTTTGGCAGCGGGCTCCACTGTCTTTTGCGGGGCCTGTTCTCTGCTGCGTATGTGTGCGATGACAGCTTCACAATGCAACTCCAGACACTTCTGCTCAGCGATGCAAGCCTGACTGGGTTCAGGTGATTGTGCGCAGGCCTGACACAATACACCATCACTCAAGTACGCTGAGTTCAAACCATTCTGCTAAATTAAAGTGGCAACTACTTAATTAGGCAGTGCTAAAAACTGTGCAATTATCCTTAATACAGGAATTTTGAATACAAGGAGAACATTGTGAAAGGTGCCATTTTAGAACTGGTGCTCCCATTGCTTCGCATGTCTAAGATGGTGGTTGCCAACATGGAGTTGTGTTCCTCTTTCTTGTTTATTTATTTGTAGATGTTTACAGATTGAGAACCCACTTGATTGTAGATTTAGAACTCACTCTTTGCTTATGTGATGTGATGTGGCGGCAAAAAAAGCCAATGGGATTTTGGCCTGCATCAATAGGAAGAGCATAGTGTCTAGATCTAGGGAAGTCATGCTCCCCATGCTCTATTCCGCTTTGGTTAGACCACACCTGGAATATATTGTCCAATTCTGGGCACCACAATTCAGGAGAGAGATTGACAAGCTGGAATGTGTCCAGAGGAGGGCGACTAAAATTATCAAGGATCTGGAGAACAAGCCCTATGAGGAGCGGCTTAAGGAGCTGGGCATGTTTAGCCTGAAGAAGAGAAGCCTGAGAGGGGATATGATAGCCATGTATAAATATGTGAAAGGAAGCCACAGGGAGGAGGGAGCAAGCTTGTTTTCTGCTTCCCTGGAGACACACTGGAACAGCCAGATCTTCAAGCTCTTCCTAAAGACTGCCAACATTGGGGCTTGTCTGATGTCCTTGGGGAGAGAGTTCCAGAGTCGGGGGGCTACCACAGAGAAGGGCCTGTCCTTCGTCCCCACCAAACACGCTTGCAACGCAGGTGCGATTGTGAGCAGGGTATCTCCAGATGAACGGAGGGAACATGTGGGTTCATATACACATATGATATGATAGCCATGTATAAATATGTGAGAGGAAGCCACAGGGAGGAGGGAGCAAGCTTGTTTTCTGCTTCCTTGGAGACTAGGACACGAAACAATGGCTTCAAACTACAAAGAGGAGATTCCATCTGAACATGAGGAAGAACTTCCTGACTGTGAGAGCTGTTCAGCAGTGGAACTCTCTGCCCTGGAGTGTGGTAGAGACTCCTTCTTTGGAAGCTTTTCAACAGAGGCTGGATGGCCATCTGTCGGGGGTGATTGGAATGCAATATTCCTGCTTCTTGGCAGAATAGGGTTGGACTGGATGGCCCATGAGGTCTCTTCAAACTCTTTGATTCTATGATTCTATGATTCTAGGACATCTCCATGGAATGCTTTGAATTATTATTATTATTATTATTATTATTATTATTATTATTATTATGGGAGCTACCGGTGGCGCAGTGGGTTAAACCCCTGTGCCGGCAGGACTGAAGACTGACAGGTCGCAGGTTCAAATCCGGGGAGAGGCGGATGAGCTCCCTCTATCAGCTCCAGCTCCTCATGCGGGGACATGAGAGAAGCCTCCCACAAGGATAATACAACATCAGAAATCATCCGGCATCCCCTGGGTAACGTCCTAGGCAGACGGCCAATTCTCTCACAACAGGACGCTCCTGACATGACAAAAAAATTATTATTATTATTATTATTATTATTATTATTATTATTATTTATTAGAAACACAAGATGAGTCCACAGCAGACACTCTGCTGGCTGTTGTATTGGATCACACATCGGACACTTCCCAAGTATCTAGGACTGTGTGATGTATCGGCGAATAATGCGTGCAGATCCCAGTAAGGTGGCCTTCTGCAGCTGGCAGATGGTAATTTTGTCAGCGCCGATTGTGTTTAAGTGCAGGCCAAGGTCTTTAGGCACTGCACCCAGTGTGCCGATCACCACTGGGACCACCTTGACTGGCTTGTGCCAGAGTCTTCTTCCATATTATTATTATTGTTATTATTATTATTATTATTATTATTATTATTATTATTATTATTATTATTATTATTGGAAACACAACAAGATGAGTCCACAGCAGACACTCTGCTGGCTGTTGTATTGGATCACACGTCGGACACTTCCCAAGTGACTATTATTATTATTATTATTATTAGAAACACAACAACATGAGTCCACAGCAGATACTCTGTTGGCTGTTGTATTGGATCACACATCGGACACTTCCCAAGTGACTATTATTATATTATTATTATTATTATTATTATTATTAGAAACACAACAACATGAGTCCACAGCAGATACTCTGTTGGCTGTTGTATTGGATCACACATCGGACACTTCCCAAGTGACTATTATTATATTATTATTATTATTATTATTATTATTAGAAACACAACAAGATGAGTCCACAGCAGATACTCTGCTGGCTGTTGTATTGGATCACAAGTGACTATTATTATTATTATTATTATTATTATTATTAGAAACACAACAAGATGAGTCCACAGCAGATACTCTGCTGGCTGTTGTATTGGATCACACGTCGGACACTTCCCAAGTGACTATTATTATTATTATTATTATTATTATTATTATTATTATTATTATTATTAGAAACACAACAAGATGAGTCCACAGCAGATACTCTGTTGGCTGTTGTATTGATCACACGTCGGACACTTCCCAAGTGACTATTATTATTATTATATTATTATTATTATTATTATTATTATTATTAGAAACACAACCAGATAAGTCCACAGCAGACACTCTGCTGGCTGTTGTATTTGATCACACGTTGGACACTTCCTGAGTGTCTAGGACTGTGTGATGTATCGGTGAATAATGCGTGCAGATCGCAGTAAGGTGGCCTTCTGCAACTGGCAGATGGTAATTTTTTCAGCGCCAATTGTTTTTAAGTGCAAGCCAAGGTCTTGAGGCGCTGCACCCGGTGTGCCGATCACCACTGGACAAACGAGGGATCACCTAAGTAAAGTCTGTTAAATGTTAAAGCATTTAGATATAGAAGCCAAAACATTCCCCTCGGCCAAGTGATACAGTTTCCAATAATGTCAGAAGAAGGGATACAGATTTCCAACGCTTGCCTGTAGAAAGCTAGCATGTAATGGGATTTTAAAACAACGTTGTATCAAGCTCGGTGACATCTATGCCAATTTTCCAAATATTTCACGTTGCTGACACTTTTGAGAAATGCAACATTTTCCAACATAGTAATTCAGTTTAACCTCAACCAACCCCTTGCAAGGGATTTAACGCATCTCATGAAAAACCTCCATTTACATATATGTTTAAATATATATGATTATTTCACATATACTCAGAAAAAACATGACAAGGAAAGGATATGAGAGAGGAAGAAGGGGATTGTTGCAGGATTCTGCAAGTCCGTATTTACAAGTATTTGGTTTCTCAAGAAGAGATAAAGAAAGTGAGCTGCTGTGGGTTTTCCAGGCTGACTGGCCATGTTTGAGAAGCATTCTCTCCTGACGTTTCGCCCACATCTATGGTGGGCATCCTCCGAGGTTATGAGGTCTGTTGGAAACTACGAAAATTGGGTTTATATTTCTGTGGAATAATGTCCAGGGTGGGAGAAAGAACTCTTGTCTGCTTGAGGAAGGTGTGAGTGTTGCAATTAGCCACCTTGATTAACATTGAACGGCCTTGTAGCTTCAAAGCCTGGCTGCTTCCTGCCTGGAGGAATTTATTTTATTTTATTTACTGTACTTATATACCGCCTTTCTCAGCCCGAAGGCGACTTGAGGCGGTTTACAGTTGGGACAATTCAATGCCCTCAACAAAGGAATCCTTTTTTGGGAGGCGTTAGCTGGCCCTGATTGTTTCATGTTAGGAATTCCTCTATTTTTGGCTGTTGGAGGGAGCCAGGCTTTGAAGCTGCAATGTCTGCTTGAGGAAGGTTTGAATGTTGCAATTAGCCACCTTGATTAGCACTGAATGGCCTTGTAGCCTCAAAGCCTGGCTGCTTCCTGCCTGGAGGAATTTATTGTATTTTTTATTTATTTACCATATTTATATACCGGTTTCTCAGCCCGAAGGTGACTCAAGGCAGTTTACAGTCGGGACAATTCAATGCCCCCAACAAAGGAATCCTTTGTTGGGAGGAGTTAGCTGGCCCTGATTGTTTCATGTCAGAAATGCTTCTGTTTTTGGCTATTGGAAGCATCCAGGCTTTGAAGCTGCAATGCCATTCAAGGTGGCCAATTGCAACATTCCTACCTGCCTCAAACAGACAAGAGCTCTTTCTCCCACCCTGGACATTCCACAGATATATAAAACTCAGTTGTCCTAGTTTCCAATTGACCTCACAATTTCTGAGGATACCTACCATAGATGTGGGTGAAACTTCAGGAGAGAATGCTTCTGGAACATTCTCACTTGCTTCAAACTCATGAGTTCTTTCTCCCACCTTGGACATTTCACAGATATATAAACCCCACTTGCCTAGTTTCCAATAGACCTCACAACCTCTGAGGATGCCTGCCATAGATGTGGGTGAAACGTCAGGAGAGAATGCTTCTGGAACATGGCGAGATAGCCCGGAAAACTCACAGCAACCCAGTGATTCTAGCCATGAAATCCTTCAACAACACAGATAAGAAAATAATAATAATAATAATAATAATCTGGAGCTTGGCAAAAACTTGGTACATGAACCAAAGAGCACTTGAAAGCAAGATCGTCATGAAATTCCAACGTTGACCTGACTGAGGCAACGCTTTCCCATAAATCAATATAATAATAATAATAATAATAATAATAATAATAATAATAATAATAATCTGATCTGGAGCTTGGCAAAAACTTGGTACATGAAACAAAGAGCACTTGAAAGCAAGATCGTCATGAAATTCCAACGTTGACCTGATTGAGGCAACGTTTTCACATAAATCAAAATAATAATAGTAATAATAATAATAATAATAATAATAATAATAATCTGGAGCTTGGCAAAAACTTGGTACATGAAACAAAGAGCACTTGAAAGCAAGATCGTCATGAAATTCCAACGTTGACCTTATTGAGGCAACGCTTTCCCATAAATCAATATAATAATAATAATAATAATAATAATAATAATAATAATCTGGAGCTTGGCAAAAACCTGGTACATGAAACAAAGAGCACTTGAAAGCAAGATCGTCATGAAATTCCAACGTTGGCCTAACTGAGGCAACGCTTTCCCATAAATCAATATAATAATAATAATAATAATAAGAAGAAGAAGAAGAAGAAGAAGAAGAAGAAGAAGAAGAATCTGGAGCTTGGCAAAAACTTGGTACATGAAACAAAGAGCACTTGAAAGCAAGATCGTCATGAAATTCCAACGTTGACCTGATTGAGGCAACGCTTTCCCATAAATCAAAATAATAATAATCATCATCATCATCATAATCATAATAATCTTTATTTATATACCAATTTTAGCCAAGCAATGCTCCTTAAAGATCAGGAATATAAGTGAGCAGCTTTCTGTAATTCAATATATATTCTCCATACATATTCTGTTTACTTGATCTTACATATGAGAGTTGAGAAGAACAGTGGTCCCAATGAAGACGGGGGCCGCGTGGCAGATGACACCTGTCCTTCCCTTTACTCCCAGCCATTTGTGTCATAAGGCAAATGCTTCCCCCCTCCTGTTATCACTGTGTAGGTTGCCCCCATCTGCTCTAATGGAACCCCAGAGAGATCCAGACACCCCCACAAAGAGAGGAAGGGGGTTTTGACATCTGCTGGGTGGGGGGAAGGATGGAGGAAGAGGGGGCGGATGCAATCTGCCCAGAATACAGTCAGGTTCCGTAGGTTTGCTCTTAAGCTGAATTTGTATGTAAGTTGGAATTGTTTGTAAGTGTAACTCTAGCCCTATCTATCTATCTATCTATCTATCTATATACATACATACATACATACATACATACATACATACATACATACACTAGGTTGGGTAACCAGCGTTGCGCAAGTAATTTGAAAACGTCATTTTTAATTGTCCAAATGCATAAGATTGTGGGTGAACTACAACTCCCATCATGCCAGGTTAACCTTGAGAAACTCCATCATTAGTTGGGTAACCGGCATTGCCCAAGTTTTAATTGTCCAAAATGCATAAGGTTGTGGGTGAACTACAACTCCCATCATGCCAGGTTAACCTCGAGAAACTCCATCAGTACTTAAAGTTTGTTATGTTGCATCAACGGTATGATTGAGTGTGCTCTCTGGCTGTAGGGTGAACTACAACTCCCACTATGGTGAGTCACTCCCCTCAAACCTCTCCGGTAGGTTGAGTTAGTCATGGGGCTTCTGTGTGCCAAGCTTGGTCCAGGTCCATTATCAGTGGAGGTCACTGTTTCTCTGGTTGTGGGAGAACTACAACTCCCAGAGAGAAAGGTCAGTTTCCCCCAAACCTCTCCCATAATCAAATTTTGGCACATCGGTTCTGTGTGCCAAGTTTGGTCCAGATTCGTTGGTGTTTGGGTTCACAGGCTCTCTGGATGAACTACAACTCCCAACACTCAAGATCAGTGCTCACCAAATCTTTCCAGTATTTTCTGTCAGTCGTGAGAGTTCTATGTTCCAAGTTTGGTTCAATTCCACCATTAGTGGAGTTCAGAATGCTCTTTGATTGTGGGCGAACTATAAATCATTGTTTGAGTCCACAATGCTCTCTGGATGTAGGTGAACTATAACTCCAAAACTCAAGGTCAATGCTCACCAAACCCTTCCAGTATTTTTGTTGGTCATGGGAGTTCTGTGTTCCAAGTTTGGTTCGATTCCATCATTGGTGGAGTTCAGAATGCTCTTTTGTTGTGGGTGAACTATAAATCCCAGCAACAACAAATCCCAAATGACAAAATCAATCTTTTCAACCCCACCAGTATTCAAATTCGGGTGTATTGGGTATTTGTGCCAAATTAGGTCCAGTGAATGAAAATACATCCTTCATATCAGATATTTACATTTCATCCAGATCCATCATTGTTTGAGTCCACACTGCTCTCTGGGTGTAGGTGAACTACAACTCCAAAACTCAACATCAATGCTCACCAAAACCTTTCAGTTTTTTTTGTTGGCCATGGGACTTCTATGTTCCAAGTTTGGTTCAATTCCATCGTTGGTGGATTTCAGAATGCTCTTTAATTGTGGGTGAACTATAAATCATTGTTTGAGTCCACAGTGCTCTTTGGGTGTAGGTGAACTACATCTCCAAAACTCAACATCAATGCTCACCAAACCTTTCCAGTATTTTTTGTTGGTCATGGGAATTCTATGTTCCAAGTTTGGTTCGATTCCATCGTTGGTGAAGTTCACAATGCTCTTTTATTGTGGGTGAACTATAAATCATTGTTTGAGTCCACAATGCTCTCTGGATGTAGGTAAACTATAACTCCAAAACTCAAGGTCAATGCTCACCAAACCCTTCCAGTATTTTTGTTGGTCATGGGAGTTCTGTGTGCCAAGTTTGGTTTGATTCAATCATTGGTGGAGTTCAGAATGCTCTTTTATTGTGGCTAAACTATAAATCCCAGCAACAACAAATCCCAAATGACAAAATCAATCCCTCCAACCCCACCAGTATTTAAATTTAGGTGTATTGGGTATTTGTGCCAAATTAGGTCCAGTGAATGAAAATACATCCTGCATATCAGATATTTACATTTCATCCAGATCCATCATTGTTTGAGTCCACACTGCTCTCTGGGTGTAGGTGAACTACAACTCCAAAACTCAACATCAATGCTCACCAAAACCTTTCAGTTTTTTTTTGTTGGCCATGGGACTTCTATGTTCCAAGTCTGGTTCAATTCCATCGTTGGTGGATTTCAGAATGCTCTTTTATTGTGGGTGAACTATAAATAATTGTTTGAGTCCACACTGCCCTCTGGATGTAGGTGAACTACAACTGAAAACTCAACATCAATGCTCACCAAACCTTCCAGTATTTTTTGTTGGTCATGGGAGTTCTGTGTTCCAAGTTTGGTTCGATTCCATCGTTGGTGGAGTTCAGAATGCTCTTTGATTGTGGGTGAACTATAAATAATTGTTTGAGTCCACACCGCTCTCTGGAATTAGGCGAACTACAACTCCAAAACTCAACGCCAATGCTCACCAAACCTTTTCAGTATTTTCTGTCAGTCATGGGAGTTCCGTATGCCAGTATTTTTTCCAGTATTTTTTTCCGTATGCCAGTATTTTTTCTTGGTCATGGGAGTTCTGTGTTCCAAGTTTGGTTCAATTCCATCGTTGGTGGAGTTCGGAAGGCTCTTTGATTGTGGGTAAACTACAAATCCCAGCAGCAACAACTCTCAAATGACAAAATCAATCCCAGTATTCAAGTTTGGGCGTATTGGGTATTTGTGCCAAATTTGGTCCAGCGAATGAAAATATAAGAGACCTTATTACAGTCCAAAAATGGTGGTAGACCCGAAGAATCTGGCCCACCCGCCATGCTCTTCTCCATGTCAGGCATTTGTGCCAAACTTAGTCCAATGAATGAATGGAAATACATCCTGCATCTCGGATATTTACATGACGATTCATAACAGGAGCAATATTACAGTTGTGAAGTCAGGGCCGGCCCGTCCATTACTCGAAGTAAGCGGTGGCGGAATACTTTTTTTGCCAGGGGGCGCTGTTTTGTCCTTAGGCCACGCCTCCTCCTGCAGGCCCCATGCGCCCTCAACAGCCTTCTAATGGAGAAGCGCAGGCCCCGCCCACTAGGCGAGAGGGAAGTCCTCCCTCCACGTGCTGCCAGGAGGGAGGCAGCCAGCCAGGCTCTTTCGCTTTCGCTTTCCCTTCCCTGCAGCTGAGCCTGGACCCCTCTCAGGGCAGCAAGGAGGCCTCGTCAAAAGGTACTGCAAATGTCATCTTTTGTACATGCCTCCCCCAAACCTCTCTAGTATTTGGTAATGGAAGTCCTATATGCCAAGTTTGGTTCAATTCTATTGTTGGTGGAGCTCAGAATGTTCTTTGGTGCTTGGTAAACTGCAATTCCCAAATGTCAGGGTCTATTTTTCCCAACCCCCTCTCCAGTATTTTCTGTTAGTCATGGAGTTAGTCATGGAAGTCTGGTTCAATTCTATTTTTGGTGGAGCTCAGAATGTTCTTTGGTGCTTGGTAAACTGCAATTCCCAAATGTCAGGGTCTATTTTTCCCAACCCCCTCCCAGTATTTTCTGTTAGTCATGGAAGTCCTGTATGCCAAGTTTGGTTCAATTCTATTGTTGGTGGAGCTCAGAATGTTCTGGTGCTTGGTAAACTGCAATTCCCAAATGTCAGGGTCTATTTTTCCCAACCCCCTCTCCAGTATTTTCTGTTAGTCATGGAAGTCCTGTATGCCAAGTTTGGTTCAATTCTATTGTTGGTGGAGCTCAGAATGTTCTTTGGTGCTTGGTAAACTGCAATTCCCAAATGTCAGGGTCTATTTTTCCCAACCCCCTCTCCAGTATTTTCTGTTAGTCATGGAAGTCCTGTATGCCAAGTTTGGTTCAATTCTATTGTTGGTGGAGATCAGAATGTTCTTTGGTGCTTGGTAAACTGCAATTCCCAAATGTCAGGGTCTATTTTTCCCAACCCCCTCTCCAGTATTTTCTGTTAGTCATGGAAGTCCTGTATGCCAAGTTTGGTTCAGTTCTATTATTGGTGGAGTTCAGAATGCTCTTTGGTGCTTGGTGAAGCATTCTCACCTGATGTTTCACCCACATCTATGGCAGGCATCCTCAAGAGGCTGTGAGGTCTGTTTGTAACTAGGCAAGTGGGGTTTGTATATCTGTGGAATGTCCAGGGTGGGAAAAAGAACTCATGTCTGCTTGAGGTAAGTGTGAATGTTGCAATTGGTCATCTTGATGAGTATTTAATGGCCTTGCAGCTTCGAAGCCGAGCTAGTTGCTGCCCAGAAATCCTTTGTTGGGAGCGGTTAACTGGCCCTGATTGCTTCATGTCAGGAATTCCCCCCTTTTTTAGTGTTGCTCTTTATTTATTGTTCTGATTTTAGAGGGTTATTTTAGAGGGTACTGGTAGCCAGATTTTGTTCCTCTGAGGTTGCCTGCCATAGATGTGGGGAAAATGTCAGGAGAGAATGCTTCTGGAACATGGCCATACAGCCCAGAAAACTCACAGCAACTCAGTGATTCTGGCCATGAAAGCCTTCCACAACACATTAGTATGTTTATTTATACCCTGCTTTTTCTCTCCCCAAGAAGACTCAAGTTGGCTTAGATTAAAAACATTTCAGTACAGTCTAAAATCCACAAATATGCAAACATTAAAATGGAATTAAATATCATTGGTATTTTAAAAATTCAGTTAAAATCCATAAAAAACATATCCAAAACTAAAAACTGCAGCAGACCCTGACTTGATCTTTAAAACCTTTTAAAGCCTGCATTAGATTACCAAATGTAATGTCCCTTTATACACACTGCTTTATATTAATTTCCCCAGTATTCCTTTATCTGATTTGTCATCAACACACTTAATGGACTGCAAAAATATGATCCTGTGTGATTCCTTTCCATTTCCAAGTCGCCCAGTCCTCTGTGTGCCCAGGGGGGAGTCTCTCATCTGGTATCAGCCATGGGCTGAGGTGCTGGGTTTGAACCTGCCACTTTTGGACTCTCGCTTGCTGAGGTGTTCCAGCGAGTGTCTCTGTAGATCTTAGAAAACTTATAAAAACGTATTTAAGATCAACTTTGAGTCAAGAGCGCTTGAGTGGACTAGCAACCTTGGCCATTGAAAATGGCTTGTTGGATGAAATGGAAACAGATATAATAGTACACGAGTTTTCAAAATTGAAAGCCAGAAAAATCTCTTTTTAATTTTAAAAGTGTTCAAGTTTATTTGTGTTAAGGAAAACTGGATGTTAAAGTATCCACTAAAGTGAAGGGGCCAGAGGCTGACTATGTTGCCACACCCATTGTAATGGTCCAGGCTGGCATGGCACTTTTGAAGGACAAGAGTTCACTTTCTTCAAAAGGAGGTGTCTATTCTCCTGGGGCTGCGTTCTCCAAAACAAATCTGATTGACAGACCCAACAAGCATGGGATTGAGTTCTCTGTTATTAGCAAACCCCTAGTCTGAAAAATCTTCTCTGAAGAGACAGCATGACCAGGAAACCTTTGTGTAGTACTTGTAGACCAAAAATAACAACAAAAACTTAAAATTGTTGCTAAGTTTAGTAAAATATTTGCATTCTTAAAAAAGTTAATTTGTGTAATGTAACTATATAAACATAATGTTGTAAGTAAATTTCTGGTTTGTAAGGTAACTCTTTTATTCACCTCTACCTTCTACGTTTTATTTTTCAGTGATTGGTTGGGGGGAGGAGGCACCAAAATAATGTTTGCTTACCATTGAAAATTACCTAGGGCCGGCCCTGTGTGAAGTAGCACCAAAAATAATGTTATGGTTGGGGGTCAGCACAACATGAGGAATGTGTTATAGGTTGGCGGCATTAGGAAGGACGAGAGATGCTGCTCTAAAGGATGCTCTGGCTCTGGACGGAAAGAGAGAGTGAGGATGTCTTCCTTTCCCCCGCCTGCAAGGAAGGAAGGGCTTCAGTGGCGCCTCCTCCCCAAATCCCCCCTCCTCCTCCTCTTCCTCCTCCTCTTCCCTCCTCCTTCCCTCCCTTTCTCCCTCCCTTTCTCCATCCCTGGAGCTGCAAAGGGCCCTTCTTTCGCACAAGCGCACAGGCGCAGCTGCACAACAGAGCCCTGGCGCTGGTCCTTCGCCTTGGGAAGCTTGGGGAGAAGAGGAAGGAGAGGAAAAGCCTTGGGAAGAGGAGGAGGAAGAGGAAAAAAAGGAATGGCCCTGCAATGCCGGCCATTCTAGCCGCCACTGGCCCTTCTCCCCATTTAAGGACCTTTTGAGGACCACAGCCGCAGAAGGCAGCCTGGAAGCCCCATCTGGAGGGCTTCTTCCATCGAAGATGCCGAGGAGAGAGGTAAGCCAGGCTCAAGGAGCCTCCCCGCACAAGAGCAGTCTAGCTTTTGATCCATTATTATGATTTCCATGCGCGTCATAGACTTGGGAAGACCTCCTCTTTGTTTTCCCTTCCACGTTGGGAGCTCTTGGTAGGGATGGCTCCTTGGGTCTCCCATTCAACCACCATCATCTTTGATCATCATCATCATCATTATCATATTATTATTATTATTATTATTATTATTATTATTATTATTAGAAACACAACAAGATGAGTCCAGAGCAGACACTTGTATTGGATCACACACCGGACACTTCCCAGACAGTGTCCTGTATCGGGAAATGCGTCCAGATCCCAGTAAGGTGGCCTTCTGCAACTGGCAGATGGTAATTTTGATAGCGCCGATTGTGTTTAAGTGCAGGCCAAAGTCTTTAGGCACTGCACCCAGTGTGTCGATCACCACTGGGAACACCTTGACTGGCTTAGGTGTCTTGTGTCCAAATTTGGTGTCAATTTGTCCAGTGGTTTTTGAGTTATGCTAATCCCACAAATGAACATTACATTTATATATATATATATATATATATATATATATATATATATATATATATATATAATTATAATAATTATTATTATTATTATTTGAAACACAACAAGGTAAGTCCACAGCAGACACTCTGCTGGCTGTCGTATTGGATCACACGTCGGACACTTCCCAGACTGTGTGATGTATTGGTAAATGCATCCAGATCTCAGTAAGGTGGCCTTTTGAAGATGGTAATCTTGTCATCTCTGATTGTGTTTAAGTGCAGGCCAAGGTCTTTGGGCACTGCACCCAGTGTGCACTGGGACCACCTTGAGTGGCTTGTGCCAGAGTCTTTGCAGTTCGATCTTTAAATCCTCATATCGTGTCGGTTTTTCCAGTTGTTTCTCTTCTATTATTATTATTATTAGTAGTAGTAGTAGTAGTAGTAGTAGTAGTAACACAACAAGATGAGTCCACAGAAGACACTCTGCTGGTTGTTGTATTGGATCACACGTCAAACACTTCCCAGACTGTGTGATGTATCAGCGAATAATGCGTGCAGATCCCAGTAAGGTGGCCTTCTGCAACTGGCAGATGGTAATTTTGTGAGCGCCGATTGTGTTTAAGTGCAGGCCAAGGTCTTTAGGCACTGTACCCAGTGTGCCGATCATCACTGGGACCGCCTTTACTCGCTTGTGCCAGAGATTATTATTATTATTATTATTATTATTATTATTATTATTATTTATTTGAAACACAACAAGACGAGTCCACAGCCAGCAGAAGATACTCTTCTGGCTATTGTATTGGATCACACGTCGGACACTTCCCAATTATTATTATTATTATTATTATTATTATTATTATTATTATTATTATTTGAAACACAACAAGATGAGTCCACAGCAGACACTCTGCTGGCTGTTGTATTGGATCACATGTCGGACACTTCCCAGTCAGGAAATAATGTGTCCAGATCCCAGTAAGGTGGCCTTCTTCAGCTGTCAGGTGGCAATTTTGTGAGCGATTGTGTTTAAGTGCAGGCCAAGGTCTTTGGACACTGCACCCAGTGTGCCCATCACCACTGGGCCCACCTTGACTGTCTTGTGCCAGAGTCTTTGCAGTTCGATATTTAAACCCTCATATCATGTCAGCTTTTCCAGTTATTTCTCGTCTATTACTATTACTATTATTATTATTATTATTATTATTATTATTATTATTATTATTTACTATTATTACCCTGCTTCCATCAAGAGAGTCCCAGATCAATGCAAGCAAAGGCATCATATAGTATGGCAAAATCATAGGATCCTAGATTTGGAAGAGACCTCATGGGCCATCCAGCCCATTCTGTCAAGAAGCAGTAGAAACACATTCAAAGCACCCCCAACAGATGGCCATCCAGCCTCTGCTTAAAAGCCTCCAAAGAAGGAGCCGCCACCACTCACTAAACGACCTTAAAATATGGGAAAGAGTATGGGAAATGATAGTAATGTGTTGTCGGAGGCTTTCATGGCTGGAATCACTGCCTTGCTGTAGATTTTCCGGCCTGTCTTGCCATGTTCCAGAAGCATTCCCTCCTGACGTTTCACCCACATCTATGGCAGGCATCCTCAGAGGTTGTGAGGTCTATTGGAAACTAGGCAAGTGGGGTTTGTATGTCTGTGAAATGTCCAAGGTGGGAGAAAGAACTCTTGAGTTTGAAGCAAGTGAGAATGTTGCAGTTAACCACCTTAATTAGTATTTAATACCTTGCAGCTTCAGAGCCTGGCTGCTTCCTGCCTGAGGCAGTCATTTGTTGGAAGATGTTAGCTGGCTTTATAGAATCATAGAGTTGGAAGAGACCTCATGGGCCATCCAGTCCAACCTCCCGCCAAGAAGCAGGAAAATTGTATTCAAAGCACCCCTGACAGAGAGTTCCACTGCTGAACAGCTCTCACAGTTATAAAGTTCTTCTTAATGTTCAGGTGGAATCTCCTTTCCTGTAGTTCGAAGCCATTTTTTCTTTGCGTGCTAGTCTCCAGGGCAGCAGAAAACAAGCTTGCTCAAGCAGACAAGGGTTCATTCACCCACTGTGGACATTATTTCACAGATCTATAAACCTCATTTGCCTAGTTTCCAACAGACCTCACAACCTCTGAGGGTGCCTGCCATAGATGTGGGCCAAACGTCAGGAGAGAATGCTTCTGGAACATGGCCAGACAGCCTGGAAAACTCATAGCAACCCAATAATGATTATAGTGGTGGAATACCCTTCCCTGGAGGTTTTGAAGCAGAGGTTGATGGCCATCATTTGGGAATGCTTTGATTGTGTTTTCCTGCATGGCAGGGAGTTGGACTACATGGCCCTTGGGGGTCCCTTCCAGCTCTAGGGTTTCATCAACATAATCTCAGATAATTATGATGATGGATAATGATGATAATGATGATGGAGTCTCCTTCCCTAGAGGTTTTGAAGAAGAGGCTAGATGGCCATCTGTCAGGAAGGCTTTGATTGTGCCTTCCTGCATGGCAGGAAGCTGGAATAAGTGGCCCTTGGGGTCCCTTCCAACTCTTGGAATCTTTGAGAATTATAATGATGATGACTGAGTCTCCTTCTCTGGAGGTTTTGAAGCAGAGGTTGGATGGCCATCATTTGGGAATGCTTTGATTGTGTTTTCCTGCAAGGCAGGGAGTTGGACTACATGGCCCTTGGGGTCTCTTCCAGCTCTAGGGTTTCATCATCATAATCTCAGATAATTATGATGATGGATAATGATGAGTATAGAGTCTCCTTCCCTGGAGGTTTTGAAGAAGAGGCTGGATGGACATCTGTCAGGAAGGCTTTGATTGTGCCTTCCTGCATGGCATGAAGCTGGAATAAGTGGCCCTTGGGGTTCCTTCTAACTCTTGGGTTCTATAATAATAATCTTTGAGAATTATAATGATGATGACTGAGTCTCCTGAGTTTTGGTGAAGAGGTTGGATGGCCATCATTCGGGAATGCTTTGATTGTGTCTTCCTGCACAAGAAGCTGGAATAAGTGGCCCTTGGGGTCCCTTCCAGTTCTAAGGTTTCATCAACATAATCTCAGATAATTATGATGATGGATAATTTATGATAATGATGATGGAGTCTCCTTCCCTAGAGGTTTTGAAGAAGAGGCTACATGGACATCTGTCAGGAAGGCTTTGATTGTGTCTTCCTGGCCATATAGCCTGAAAAAAACCTACAACAACTCAGTGATTCCGGCCATGAAAGCCTTCGACAATACAATGATGACTGAGTCTCCTTCTCTGGAAGTTTTGAAGAAGAAGTTGGATGGCCATCTGTTAGGATTGCTTTGATTGTGTCTTCTTGAATGGCAGGGAGTTGGACTGGATGGCCTTTGGGGTTCTATAACCATGATTATCATCATCTTCAATATTAAAAATATCTTTGACCTGGAAGTATTTAAGCAGGGGCTGGATGGCCATCTGTTGGGAGGGCTTTGAATGTGTCTTCTTGCATGGCAGGGAGTTGGACTGGATGGCCTTCGGGGTTGTATAACCACGATCATCTTCTTCTTCAATATTAAAAAATATCTTTGACCTGGAGGTGTTTAAGCAGGGTCTGGGTGGCCATCTGTTGGGAGGGCTTTGATGGTGTCTTCCTACCTGGCAGAAGGGGGTTGGACTGGTTGTCTCTTGGGGTCCCTTCAAATGTTAAGGATCTGTAACCACCACCATCATCTTTGATAATTAAAATGACTATGATGGCGTCTCCTTCACCTGGAGGCTTTTAAGCAGAGGCTGGATGGCCATCTGTCAGGAGTACTTTGATTGTGTCTTTCTGTATGGCAGGTAGTTGGACTGGATGGACCAACTGTAGGAGCCTGTATATCCAGTCTTTTGGTTGCCGTTCTCAAAAGACATGCCATCTAGGGCCTCCAGAGGCATTTTGGAAAGACATTACTGAGTTTCAATCTTGGAGGCTTTTACACAGAGGCTGGATGGCCATCTGTCAGGAGTACTTTGATTGTGTTTTTCCTGCATGGCAGGGATTTGGACTAGATGGCTCATGTGGTCTCTTCCAACTCTAAGATCTTGGGGTCCTCGTGGACAACAAATTAAACATGAGCCAACAATGTGATGTGGTGGCAAAAAAAGCCAATGGGATTTTGGCCTGCGTCAATAGGAGCATAGTGTCTAGATCTAAGGAAGTCATGCTCCCCATGCTCTATTCTGCATTGGTCAGACCACACCTGGAATATTGTGTCCAGTTCTGGGCACCACAATTCAAGAGAGATATTGACAAGCTGGAATGTGTCCAGAGGAGGGCGACTAAAATGATCAAGGGTCTGGAGAACAAGCCCTATGAGGAGCGGCTTAAGGAGCAGGGCATGTTTAGCCTGAAGAAGAGAAGGCTGAGAGGGGATATGATAGCCATGTATAAATATGTGAGAGGAAGTCACAGGGAGGAGAGAGCAAGCTGGAGACCAGGACGCAATGGAATAATAATAATAACAATAATAATAATAATAATAATAATAATAATAATAATAATAATAATAATAATAATTTATGTATTTATACCCCACTACCATTTATTTATTTACTTTATTTCTATACCGCTTTTCTCAGCCCTCAGGCGACTCAAAGCGGTGAACAACATCAGTACAAAATATCACAAAACCAGTATAGGGCAATTAAGAACAATTATCACATAAATCATTAACATCCGTATAACAATCATTAGCGCCTCAACAGTAAAATCAGAATCCAGTCTTGCAATCCATTATTCCGTATTCCTATGTTCAGTTACACTGTTTAATCAAATGCTTGTTTGAACAGCCAGGTCTTCACTTTCCTCCAAAACGCCAGCAGGGAGGGGGCCGATCTGATATCTGCAGGAAGGGTGTTCCACAGCTGAGGGGCCACCACTGAGAAGGCCCTGTCTCTCGTCCCCGCCAAGCGCTCCTGTGATGCAGGCGGGACCGAGAGCAGGGCCTCCCCAGATGATCTTAGTGTCCTAGTTGGTTCATAGGGAAGTAATGCTACCCCTCTATTACGCTTTGGTTAGACCACACCTGGAATATTGTGTCCAATTCTGGGCACCACAATTCAAGAGAGATATTGACAAGCTGGAATGTGTCCAGAGGAGGGCGACTAAAATGATCAAGGGTCTGGAGAACAAGCCCTATGAGGAGCGGCTTAAGGAGCTGGGCATGTTTAGCCTGAAGAAGAGAAGGCTGAGAGGAGATATGATAGCCATGTATAACTATGTGAGAGGAAGCCACAGGGAGGAGGGAGCAAGCTTGTTTTCTGCTTCCTTGGAGACTAGGACGCGGAACAATGGCTTCAAACTACAAGAGAGGAGATTCCATCTGAACATGAGGAAGAACTTCCTGACTGTGAGAGCCGTTCAGCAGTGGAACTCTCTGCCCCGGAGTGTGGTGGAGGCTCCTTCTTTGGAAGCTTTTAAACAGAGGCTGGATGGCCATCTGTCAGGGGTGATTTGAATGCAATATTCCTGCTTCTTGGCAGAATGGGTTGGACTGGATGGCCCATGAGGTCTCTTCCAACTCTTTGATTCTATGATTCTATGATTCATAGGAGGAAATGCGTTCGGAGAGGTAAGTAGGGCCAGAACTGTTTAGGGCTTTATAGGCTAACGCCAGCACTTTGAATTGTGCCCGGTAGCAAACTGGTAGCCAGTGGAGCTGGCGCAACAGAGGAGTAGTATGCTCCCTGAGTGCCGCTCCTGTTAGCAATCTGGCTGCCGAGTGCTGGACCATTTGAAGCTTCCGAGCAGTCTTCAAAGGCAACCCCACGTAGAGAGCGTTGCAGTAGTCTATGCGGGATGTAACCAGAGCGTGGACTACCGTGGCCAAGTCAGACTTCCCAAGGTACGGGCGCAGCTGGCGCACAAGTTTTAACTGTCTCCCCAAGGGACTCGGTGCGGCTTACATGTTTAACTGTCTCCCCAAGGGACTCGGTGCGGCTTACATGAGGCCAAGCCCACAGTATATCAATAACAAAAGCAATAACAAAAACAAGAAATACAATACAATTAATATAAATCACATAAACAATAAACAGTAACACACAAGCATTTAAAAACCTATGGCCGGGCCAAATGTAATAGTTTAAAATTTAAAAAATAACGCTACAACTTGCTCCAAAATACAAGAAAGGAGATTCAACCCGAACATTAGGAAGAACTTCCTGACTATGAGAGCCGTTCAGCAGTGGAACTCTCTGCCCTGGAGTGTGGTGGAGGCTCCTTCTTTGGAAGCTTTAATGTCCCTGGCAAGCCTGAGCTTATTTTGTGCTTTAGCCTTGCAAACCTTCTCCCTACAAGAGTTGGCTATTTGTTTGAATTCTTCTTTGGTGATTTCTCCCTTTTTCCACTTCTTGTGTATGTCTCTTTGGAGTCTCAGCCCAATTAGAAGTTCTTTGGACATCCATTCTGGCTTCAAAATACAAGAAAGGAGATTCCACCTGAACATTAGGAAGAACTTCCCTACTGTGAGAGCTGTTCAGTAGTGGAACTCTCTGCCCTGGAGTGTGGTAGAGGCTCCTTCTTTGGAGGCTTTTAAACAGAGGCTGGGTGGCCATCTGTCGGGGGTGCTTTGAATGCAATTTTCCTGCTTCTTGGCAGAATGGGGTTGGACTGGATGGCCCAGGAGGTCTCTTTCCAACTCTAGGATTCTATGACCTTTACATAATGATTAGGTCTTCTGAAACTAGGTGAGGAAATAGATATAGCCCTGAAAAAAGACTGAAATATTCATTCTATGGCCCTGGGAAGACTCGTGCCCCATTTAAGCTCCCATGTTGTCACAGTCCCTCATTCAGAACCCTTGGGGAGATGGGTGGACTGCACATTCCCAGCACATTAAGCCTCTTTTAATGGGTTGGCCCTAATTCGGTGGGCAGGGAGTGTGGCTGGGGGGCTTAAGTAGCCAGGGGTCAAGTTGGTGTCACTTAGATGGAATGGAGTGGATTACTAGCTCAGCTTTCGTTTACCAGAGCCACATTCCCTCTGTGCCTCATCCACCTTGTAGGGTTGTTCTAAGAATATGATATTATTATAATTATAATTATAATTATAATTATAACTATAATTATAATTATAATTATATCAAGTGTCTAGGACTGTGTGATGTATTGGTGAATAATGTGTGCAGATCCCAGTAAGGTGGCCTTCTGCAGCTGGCAGATGGTGATTTTGTTAGCGCCGATTGTGTTTAAGTCCAGGCCAAGGTCTTTAGGCACTGCACCCAGTGTGCTGATTAGCATTCCATCTTTCCAATAATAATAGTAATAGTAATAATAATAATAATAATAATAATAATAATAATAATAATAATAATAAACTACTTAAAGTGCAAAAGACAAAGAGGGAATACCATAAAAACACAATGCAGAGCGGAAGAGAAAACTGGCAAAAGAAGGCTCTCCATGGACAGTTTCTGGGAAAAATTGAGAGCCAAATTGACAAATTAAATACATGGCTGTAGCTCACAAATAGGACTCTGAAAAAGGTGGTGCTGATCACCACTGGGACCACCTTTACTGGTTTGTGCCAGAGTCTTTGCAGTTCAATATTATTATTATTATTACTACTACTACTACTACTACTACTATTTGAAACACAACAAGATGCGTCCACAGCAGACACTCTGCTGGCTGTTGTATTGGATCACACGTCAGACACTTCCTTATTATTATTATTATTATTATTATTATTATTATTAATATTATTAGAAACACAACAAGATGTGTCCACAGCAGACAAGATCTCTCTGCTGACTGTTGTATTGGATCACACAAGTGTCTAGGACTGTGTGATGTGTTGGTGAATAATGTGTGCAGATCCCAGTAAAGTGGCCTTCTGCAGCTGTCGGGTGGTAATTTTGTCAGCGCCAATTGTGTTTAAGTGCAGGCCAAGGTCTTGAGGCACTGCACCCAGAGTGTCGATCACCACTGAGACTACCTTTACTGGTTTGTGCCAGAGTCTTTGCAGTTCAATCTTCTTCTCCTTCTCATTATTATTATTATTATTATTATTATTATTATTATTATTATTATTATTAGAAACACAACAAGATGAGTCCACAGCAAACAAGATCACTCTGCTGGCTGTTGTATTGGATCACACATCAGACACTTCCCAGGTGTCTAGGACTGTGTGATGTATCGGTGAATAATGCGTGTAGATCCCAGTAAGGTGGCCTTCTGCAGCTGTCAGGTGGTAATTTTGTCAGCGTCGATTGTGTTTAAGTGCAGGACAAGGTCTTTAGGCACTGCACCCAGTGTGCCCATCACCACTGGGACCACCTTTACTGGTTTGTGCCAGTCTTTGCTTCCTGACTGTGGGAGCTGTTCAGCAATGGAACTCTCTGCCCTGGAGTGAGGTGGAGGCTCTTTCTTTTGAAACAGAAGCTGGATGACCATCTTTTGGGGGATGCTTTGAATGCGATTTTCCTGCTAGATGGCCCATGGGATCTCTTGCGACTCTATGATTCTAAGTGCGAATGTTGCAATTGGCCAACTTGATTAGCATTGAATGGCCTTGCAGCTTCAAAGCCTGGCTGCTTAATGCCTAGGGCAAATACCTTATAGAATCCTAGAGTTGGAAGAGACCTCATGGGCCATCCAGTCCAACCCCATTCTGCCAAGAAGCAGGAAAATTGCATTCAAAGCACCCCGGCAGATGGCCATCCAGCCTCTGTTTAAAAGCCTCCAAAGAAGAAGCCTCCAACACACTCCGGAGCAGAGAGTTCCACTGACGAACAGCTCTCACAGTCAGGAAGTTCTTCCTAATGTTAAGTTAGAATCTCCTTTCTTGTAGCCAGAAGCCAGAATGGATGTCCAAAGAACTTCTAACTGGACTGAGACTCCAAAGACACATACACAAGAAGTGGAAAAAGGGAGAAATCACCAAAGAAGAATTCAAACAAATAGCCAACTCTTGTAGGAAGAATGTTCGCAAGGATAAAGCACAAAACGAGCTCAGGCTTGCCAGGGACATTAAAGCTTCCAAAGAAGGAGCCTCAACCACACTCCGGGGCAGGGAGTTCCACTGCTGAACAGCTCTCACAGTCAGGAAATTCCTCATTGTTTCCTGTCTGGAATTATCCAGAGGGCCAGCTAACACCTCCCAACAAAGGATTCCCCCCTTGCATGAAGCAGGATATATAAATAATAATAATAATAATAATAATAATAATAATAATAATAATAATACTTTATTTATACCCCACAAC
This sequence comes from Anolis sagrei ordinatus, assembly GCF_025583915.1. Classification (NCBI taxonomy): domain Eukaryota; kingdom Metazoa; phylum Chordata; class Lepidosauria; order Squamata; family Anolidae; genus Anolis; species Anolis sagrei. The sequence goes on along the minus strand of NW_026844700.1, from coordinate 21,966,765 downwards.
GGCTTACATGAGGCCAAGCCCGAACAACAAATAACAACACAAAAATACAAATTACAATAAAATAAGCAACATAACAATAAAGTATAAAACATCAAAGCGTACAAACAATATACACAACAGACAATTCTTTCTCCCACCCTGGACATTATTCCACAGATATAAAAACCCCAACATGCCTCAGCTTTTGAGGATGGCTGCCATAGATGTAGGTGAAATGTCAGGAGAAAATGCTTCTGGAACATGGCTATACAGCCCAGAAAACTTACAATAACCCAGTGATTGCGGTCATGAAAGCCTTCGGTTACCTATTATGTTGTTCTCATAACACAAATGCCTTTTGGGATGAGTCAATGAATTAAAATTCCTTTTTTCAAGCAGTCAAATCCCCAAGAATACACATGCAAGGGAAGTATGCAGGTAGGCATAGCAAATACTGATGGCATTAAAATGATTATAAGCCTGCCCTTTGACGGCTGCGTGCCTCGATGACCCACTTGCTGTTGGTCAATCTTGAGTCATCTTGCCCCAATGAGACAGAATCTTCAACCTACTTTCTATCACTTTTGATCAACATTCGTTGTGGTTCGATTCCTGGACTGGGAGTTGAGATACCTGGAGAAAATATAGTCCACGGAAAATATAATCAAACTAATTGGGTGACTCTGGGCCAGTCACTCTCTCTCCATCATTCTCTCTTTGCAGCATTGTGAGCAGAAACTAGGAAGGAGGGAAACCACGTCAAACCGCTTGAGGTCATTGGAGAAAATATCTATATCTAGAGCTATATAAATAAAAATGTAAAGTTCGTTTGTGGGGTTAACACAGAGGCGGCCCTAGGTAATTTTCAACGGTAAGCAAACAGTATTTTGCCCCCCCCCCAACTTGTTTGTTGTGGGAGTTCTGTGTGCCATTTTTGGTTCAATATACTATATATATATATATATATATATATATATATAATTATTGCTCCCTTGCCTGGCCCGCTTTGGGTCCGGAGGCATGCCTGAAGACCCTGGCGTGTGCACCAAAAGTCACTTCTCCTGACTTTCTCCTCAGCCATTGGGACCAAGAGAGAGAGAGAGAGGTGGAGATGCCCACCTTTCCTGAAGGTAGGCGCAAAAACAAAGGAGGGAGCGGAGGTGGGAGATACCTCCAGCCGGAGGGGCTCTCTCTCTCTCTCTCTCTCTTGGTCCCAATGGCTGAAGAGAAAGTCAGGAGAAGAGGCGACTTTTGGTGCGCACGCTGGGGTCTTCAGACACGCCTCCGGACCCGAAGCGGGCCAGGCGCGGCGGCTCCGCGGATTGGGGAGAGGAGAGGAGGTGGGTGGAGCACTGGGGGATCGGGAAAGGGAGCCGGTCATGGGGAAGGGGTCGAATGCAGAGAACGATTGAGCGCCAGCTCTGCTCGCGCACTCGGTGGCTGGGTGGAGCAGGAACGAGAGGGGCTAGGCGAGGCTCAAGGGCCTGGCCCCTTTGGGAAGAGGAGCGCCCGGCAGCGAGGCAAGAAAGCCGAGGCTCCCCCCGGACTGCTAGGGCTGTTGTGAGCTGAGGGGGTGCTCCTCAAGTGGCGGTCGAAGGGAATTTACAGAGGCGCCTCTGGGCCCCTGGCAAAAAAAAGTGTTCTGCAACCGCTTACTTCGCGTAATGGATGAGCCGCCCCTGAGTTAACCTAACTCAAAAACCACTGGAATGGCTGCCAAATTTGGCCACAAGTCACCTACTAACCCAAGGAATGACCATCACACACACACAAAAAATGCTTTTGTCATTTGGGAGTTGTAGTTGCTGGGATTTATAGTTCACCTACCATCAAAGAGCATTCCGAACCCCAACAACAATGGAATTGAACCAAACATGGCGCACAGGTCTCCCATGAACAACAGAAAATGCTAAAAATATATTATATAATTAATAATAATAATAATAATAATAATAATAATAAACTTTATTTGTACCCCGCACCATCTCCCTGATGGGGACTCGGTGCGGCTGACATGAGGCCAAGCCCAAAGCAACAACTACATAAAATAAAACAAAACCAAAAACGCAAATAATTAATAATTAAAATAAATATTTTATTAATAATAAATAATAATAAATAATAATAATAACGCAATTACATAAAACAAAAGACAACATAGCAATATAAAATTCCAATAAACACAATCACAATAACATATATCGTGTGAGCCGTTCTGAGTCCCCTTCGGAGTGATAAGGGTGGCATATACATGCCGCAAATAAACAAACAAACAAACATTATTTTCTTTTTTAATAAGAACTATTTCAGCTTCTTTCCAAGAGGCTGGGAATGTGTTGGTTTGTAAGGCTAAGTTCATTACTTTTTTTTTTTGAGGAAAGGTGTTAATTCCTCTTTCATTGTTTTATAGAAGGCCGCTGTGTAGCCGTCTGGTCCCGGCGCTTTGCTTGAGTCTAAACTCGAAATTGTGTCAGTTATTTCCTGTGTAGATATTTCTTTATTAAGCTCCTCCCTTTTTTTGTTTCTACTTGATAACTGTAATTTTGGTACTGTTATGAATTGTAATGTAAATATCTGATGTGCAGGATGTGTTCGCTAGACCAAATTGAGCACAAATACCCGATACGCCTAAATTTGAATACTGGTGGGGTTGGGGTTGATTTTGTCATTTGGGAGTTGTAGTTGCTGGGATTTATAGTTCACCTACAATCAAAGAGCATTCTGAACTCCACCAACATTGGAATTGAACCAAATATGGCACACAGGACTCCCATGACCAACAGAAAACACTAGAAGGGTTGGGTGCGCATTGACCTTGAGTTTTGGAGTTGTAGTTCACCTATATCCAGAGAGCACTGTGGACTCAAGCAATGATGGATCTGGACCAAACTTGGCATGGATACTCTATATGCCCAATGTGAACACTGCTGGAGTTTGGAGGAAATCGAATCTTGACATTTGGGAGTTGTAGTTGATGGGATTTATAGTTCACCTACAATCAAAGAGCATTCTGAACCCCGCCAACGACAGAATCGGGGCAAACTTCCCACACAGAACCCCCGTGACCAACAGAAAATACTTAAGGACATCAAGTTCATCTCCCTTCACCAGGGCAAGAAAACATAATCAAAGCCCTCCTGACAAAGAGCCATCCAGCCATAGATATAGATCTATATATATGATTCACACACAGAGAGATATAGTATCATAGATTTGATGTATGTATGTGTGCATGTGTATATGTATATGAGTGTATGTGTATATGTATATGTAGTTTATTGGGGGGGGGGGGGTTAAGTCTGTTCTGCTGGGGTTTTTGTGTGTTTTTAGGGTTATGGGCACTCATTGGCCTGATACGTGTATTGTGCCCAAATTTGGTGTCAATTCGTCCAGTGGTTTTTGAGTTATGTTAATCCCACAAACGAACATTACATTTTTATTTATATAGATACCTATCTATCTATTTATTTATATATGCAAACACACATATACACACACAAAACATATACACACACTGGGTCACAGCAACACGTGGCAGGGGACAGCTAGTAAAACATAAATCCATAGTGTCTTCTTGTTAACAACGTTCTCTCCTGACGTTTCGCCTCCATCTATGGCAGACATTCTCCCCATTTTTCTAGTTCCCAACAGACCTCACAACCTCTGAGGATGCCTGCCATAGATGCAGGCGAAATGTCAGGAGAGAATGCTTCTGGAACATGGCCAGACTGCCCGGAAAACACACAAAAACTCAAGTTTGTTTCTATTTGTTGCACTTGCTTTAATTCTACCTTTGGATCTGGTTTGATCTGTTGGGACAGCCATTCAACTCAGGAAACGATCCGTCCAATTGCACTACGTTTCGTAGATGGCCGTTTTGTAAAATCGGCCTCTGCTTTTTGAATGGATTCCTGCAGCGTTCTTACGGAGCTTCTCTCAAATTGCACAGAACCACTTGCCTTTCCTGGAAACCTTCTCGATAGCAGCAATTTGCCTTCTTAGTACACTAAAGGCCTATTTTAGCATCTAAACATATTTTATTTTTTTAACAAAAATCTAAAAGATAACTTTTTGGCGATTTCTACTTTGCGATTTGGGTATTTTTAGCATTCTGCACAATCCACGAGAGTGGAAAATCGGATCACAGACCTGATTTTCATTGCCTGCCCCTGATCAAAGGGAATCAAATAAGATTCCCCACTGATGTGCTTTTGCTATCATCTCCTAGGTTCAATAGAAGTTTATTTCTGTCTGTTTCCAAATTATCTATGACGGCGTAGAATATGCTCCCTGTTGGGAGAGATCAGGTGAGGCGGGCTTAAAGGCCTAATACGTCTTCCTTCTGTGTTTATTTCCAACTAGCCGTCCCCCGCCACGCGTTGCTGTGGCCCACATGGGGGTTCTGCATGGGAGGTTTGGCCCAATTCTATCGTTGGTGGGGTTCAGAATGTTCTGTGATTCTAGGTGAACTATAAATCCCAGCAACTACAATTCCCAAATGTCAAGATTCTATTTTCCCCAAACTCCACCAGTGTTCACATCTGGGCATATTGAGTATTCGTGTAGAGTTTGGTCCAGATCCATCATTGTTTGAGTCCACAGTGATCTCTGGATGTAGATGAACTACAACTCCAAATCCAAAGGACACTGCCCACCAACCCTTCCAGTATTTTCTGTTGGTCATGGGAGAACTGTGTGCCAAGATTGGTTCAATTCCATCGTTGGTGGTGTTCAGAATGCTCTTTGATTGTAGGTGAACTATAAATCCCAGCAACTACAACTCCCAAATGTCAAGATTCTATTTTCCCCAAACTCCACCAGTGTTCACATTTGGGCATATTGAGTAGTCGTGTAGAGTTTGGTACAGATCCATCATTGTTTGAGTCCACAGTGATCTCTGGATGTAGGTGAACTACAACTCCAAAACCAAAGGACGCTGCCCACCAAACCCTTCCAGTATTTACCGTTGGTCATGGGGAAACTGTGTGCCAAGTTTGGGTCAATTCCATCGTTGGTGGGGTTCAGTATGTTCTTTGATTGTAGGTGAACTATAAATCCCAGCAACTACAATTCCCAAATGTCAAGGTTTATTTTCCCCAATGTTACCCAGTGTTCAAACTTGGCATAGTGAGTATTCATGCCAAGTTTGGTCCTGATCCATCATTGTTTGAGTCCACAGTGCTCTCTGGATGTAGGTGAACTACAACTCCAAAACTTAAGGTCAACTTAAGGAACAAACCCTTCCAGTATTTTCTGTTGGTCATGGGAGTTCTGTGTGCCAAGTTTGGTTCAATTCCATCGTTGGTGGTGTTCAGAATGCTCTTTGATTGTAGGTGAACTATAAATTCCAGCAACTACAACTCCCAAGTGACAAAATCAATTTTTTTGAGTGAAGGACATACATTGGGTTGTTTGGTGTCTTGTGTCCAAATTTGGTGTCAATTCATCCAGTGGTTTTTGAGTTCTGTTAATCCCACAAACAAACATTACATTTTTATTTATACTAGCTGTACCCGCCACGCATTGCTGTGGCCAACCTTCCCTCCCTCTTTCTCTCTTTCTCTCTCTCTTTCCTTCCTTCTTTCTTTCTTTCTTTCTTTCTTTCATTCTTTCTTTCTCTCTCTCTTTCCTTCCTTCCTTCCTTCCTTCTTTTCCTTCTTGTTTCTTCCTTCTCTATCTGTTTCTTTTCTCACATCCTTTGCTCTTTGGTTCCATCCTTCCTTGTCTCTTTCCTTCCTTCCCTCCCTCTTTCTCTCTTTCCTTCCTTCTCTCCTTCCTTCCCTTCCTTCCTTCCTTCCTTCCTTCCTTCCTTCCTTCCTTCCTTCCTTCCTTCCTTCCTTCTTTCACTTACTTCATTCTCTCCCTCCTTCTCTCCTTCCTTCCTTCCTTCCTTCCTTCCTTCCTTCCTTCCTTCCTTCCTTCCTTCCTTCCTTCCTTCCTCCCTTCCCTTCCCTTCCCTTCCCTTCCCTTCCCTTCCCTTCCCTTCCCTTCCCTTCCTTCCTTCTCTACACTTCTTTCTTTCCCTCTTTCTCTCCCTCCTTCTCTCCTTCCTTCTTTTTCTATCTTTCTTTCCTTGTCTCTCCTCTTCCCTCCTTCTTTCCCTTTTTCTCCCCCTCCTTCTTGCCTTCCTTCCTTCTCTACCCTTCTTTCTTTCCTTCTCTCCTTCCCTCTTGCTCTCCCTCCTTCCTTCTCTACTCTTCTTTTTTCCTTCCTTCTCTCTTCTTTCCCTTCTTCTCTCCCTCTTTCTCTCCCTCCTTCCTTCTCTATCTTTCTTTCTTTCCTTCTCTCCCTCCTTCTCTCCTTCCTTCTTCCTTTCTGTGTATGTGTTTTTTGTGTGTGTATGCATATATGTTTATATATGTGTGGTTTTGCGTGTGCGTTGTAATGTATTTTTGGGGGTTTTTTTTGCTTCTTAAGTCTCTTCTGCTGTGTTTTTATGAGTGATGGTCACTCATTGGGTTGTTAGGCGTATTCTGTCCAAATTTGGTATCAATTCCCCCAGTGGTTTTTGAGTTATGTTAATCCCACAAATGAACATTACATTTTTATTTATATAGATAGATCAAGAGAAGGAACATGATGAAGTGGAGTAAGGATGGTCCATTGGAGTCTGTTATCAATTTGTGCAAAATCCCAAACTCCACCAGTGTTCACACTTGGACATACTGAGTATTCTTGCCAAGTTTGGTCCAGTTCTATCATTGGGCCGGGCTTGGTAAATCACTAGCAATGAGAAGATCTACCAACCAAAAGGTTGCCAGTTCGAAGTCCTGGGTCGGCATGAGCACCCGACTGTTCGCCCAGCTTACTGTTTACCTAATCGATTCGAAAACAGCTTGAGCTGTAAGTAGAGAAATTGTGTTTGCGGAGGACATTGGCAGGGCTCTTGAACATGTTTATGGCACTCTCTATAACCTTCAATGTCACTGGAGAGAAGGCCTTTGGTGTCTCCTGAGTTGTGGAAGCTTTAGCTGTTTGTGGGCGTAGAACCACTGCTGAACAGCTCCTTCTTGATGTTCGGGTGGAATCTCCTTTCCTCTAGTTTGAAGCCATTGTTCCTTTGCATCCTAGTGTCCAGGGCAGCAGAAAACAAGCTTGCTCAAGCAGACAAGGGTTCTTTCTCCCACCCTGGACATCATTCCACAGATCTATAAAGTTTCCAACAGACTTCGCTACCTCTGAGGATGCTTGCCATAGATGTGGGTGAAAAGTCAGGAGAGAATGCTTCTGGAACATGGCCAGACAGCACGGAATACCCACAGTAACCCAATAATGATTATAATGGTGGAGTCTCCTTTCCTGGAGGTTTTGAAGCAGAGGTTGGATGACCATCATTCGGGAAGGCTTTGATTGTGTTTCCCTGCAGGGCAGGGAGTTGGACTACGTGGCCCTTGGGGTCCCTTCCAGCTTGAGGGTTTCGTCATCATAATCTCAGATAATTATGATGATGGATAATGATAATAATGATGATTATGGAGTCTCCTCCCCAGTTCTAATCAAGGTGGCCAATGGCAACATTCAAACTTTCCTCCGACAGACAAGAGTTCTTTCTCCCACCCAGGACACGATTCCACAGAGATATCAACCCCACTTGCTAAAACAGTGTTTCTTAACCTGGGGGTCGGGACCCCTGAGGGGGTCGCGAGGGGGTGTTAGAGGGGTCACCAAAGACCATCAAAAACACAATATTTTCTGTTGGTCATGGGGGTTCTATGTGGGAAGTTTGGCCCAATTCTATCGCTGACGGGATTCAGAATGCTCTTTCATTGTAAGTGAACTATAACTCCCAGCAACAACCAACTCCCAAATGTCAAGGTCTATTTTCCCCAAATTCCACCAGTGTTCACATTTGGGCATATTGAGTATCCGTGCCAAGTTTGATCCAGATCTATCATTGTTTGAGTCCACAGTGCTCTCTGGATGTAGGTGAACTATAACTCCAAAACCAAAGGACACTGCCCACCAAACCCTTCTAGTATTTTCTGTTGGTCATGGGAGTTCTGTGTTCCAAGTTTGGTTCAATTCCATTGTTGGTGGAGTTCAGAATGCTCTTTGCTTGTAGGTGAACTATAAATCCCAGCAACTACAACTCCCAAGTGACAAAATCAATTTTTTTGAGTGAAGGACATACATTGGGTTGTTTGGTGTCTTGTGTCCAAATTTGGTGTCAATTTGTTCAGTGAGTGGTTTTTGAGTTCTGTTAATCCCACAAACGAACATTACATTTTTATTTATATAGATAGATCAAGAGAAGGAACATGATGAAGTGGAGTGAGGATGGTCCATTGGAGTCTGTCACCTCTTTGTGCAAAATCCCAAACTCCAACAGTGTTCAAACTTGGTTATACTGAGTATTCTTTGGTCCACTTGTATCATTGGGCCAGGCTTGGTAAATCACTAGCAATGATAAGATCTACCAACCAAAAAGTTGCCAGTTCGAAGTCCTGGGTCGGCATGAGCACCCGACTGTTAGCCCAGCTTACTGTTTACCTAATCGGTTCGAAAACAGCTTGAGCTGTAAGTAGAGAAATTATGTACTGCTAAAACAAGTATTTTACGAGAGCTAGGACTCAAGTGATGCTTTTATTCAAAAGGCAAAATGTGGTGGCCTTTCTCAAGGTCTGTATACTAGTGGAAGCTCAATATCCGAAGTTGACTTTTCCTTCTTCGGCTCAGCTGATGTCCTTTCCTTTGAACACAGCCAAGCCTGATGGAAACGTTAAAAGCGCAAGAGCTGATTTAAATATTTCAACACGGGTTTCTGCAGGCAAGGAAAAGGAAAGGAAGAAAGAGGGTTTGTGAACCCAGAGTCTGTGGGCAGGGATTTAGCGGTGTTATGAATTATTAGGCAGATTAAAGACTCCGGCAGGAATTGGGTTGTTTCTCTCTCTCTTTCTCTGGTTCTCTGGTGAATGGAAGCTGGAATATCACTCAACAGCGACATCCACTCGCCGGCATTGCTGAATCCAATCTCTCGCCATGCATAATAGTTGTTGAATCATCTGGAGCAGTGTTTCTCAACCTGGGGGTCGGGAAACCTTTGGGGGTCGCGAGGGGATGTCAGAGGGGTCACCAAAGACCATCGGAAAGCACAGGGTTCTGTGTGGGAAGTTTGGCCCAATTCTATCGTTGGTGAGGTTCTGTGTGCCAAGTGTGGTTCAATTCCATTGTTAGTGGAGTTCAGAATGCTCTTTGATTGTAGGTGAACTATAAATCCCAGCAACTACAACTCCCTAATATCAAGGTCTATTTTCCCCAAACACCACCACTGTTCACATTTGGATATATAGAGTATTCATGCTAAGTTTGGTCCAGATCCATCATTGTGTGTGTCCACAGTGCTCTCTGGATGTAGGTGAACTGCAACTCCAAAACTCAAGGTCAATGCCCACCAAACCCTTCCAGTATTTTCTGTTGGTCATGGGAGTTCTGTGTGCCAAGTGTGCTTCAATTCCATCGTTGGTGGAGTTCAGAATGCTCTTTGATTGTAGGTGAACTATACATCCCAGCAACTCCAATTTCCAAATGTCAAGGCCTGATTTCCCCAAACTCCACCAGTGTTCACATTTGGGCATATTGAGTATCAGTGCCAGGTTTAGTCCAAATCCATCATTGTTTGTGTCCACAGCATTCAATGGATATAGTGAACTACAACTCCAAAACTCAAGGTCAATGCCCACCAAGCCCTTCCAGTATTTTCTGTTGGTCATGGGAGTCCTGTATGTCAAGTTTGGTTCCATTTTATCGCTGGTGGAGTTAAGAATGCTCTTTGATGTGAACTATAAATCCCAGCAACTACAACTCGCAAATGACAAAATCAATCCCCCTCCCCCCCCCCCCCCCCCCCAACCCCACCAGTATTCATATCTGGGAGTATTGGGTATTGATGCCAAATTTGGTCCAGTAAATGAAAACACACCCTGCATATTGGATATTTACATGACGATTCATAACAGTAGCAAAATTAGTTATGAAGTAGCAACAAAAATAATGTTATGGTTGGTGGTCACCACAACATGAGGAACTGTATTAAGTGGTCAAGAGATTAGAAAGGTTGAAAACCACTGATCTGGAGTATGCTGCTCTCGGGTTTGGACAACCACCTTCTTCAGGCATCACAGGGAAATCCCTCCAGCCCAGGATCAGGCTTACAACAGGGTCAGCCCAATACATCTTACTTTACTTGTTGTCCGAGTAGGATAGTCTTTCAAGATCAGTGTACTTGTGGGTCCGTAGGTGACTGTGGAGCCCTATTCTTGATCTGCATCTTCTCTCCCGCAGTGAGGGCATTGGTTTCCAGGTGGAAGGCGGTCCCGGTCGGGGTTGGCTTGACACGCCTTCCTCTTGGTACGTTTCTCTTTTTTGCCTTCCATTCGTGCCTCTTCAAATTCTACAGCACTGCTGGTCACAGCTGACCTCCAGCTTAAGGGCCAGGCTTCCCAGTTCTCATTGTCTATGCCAGAGTTTTTAAGGTTGGCTTTGAGCCCATCTTTACATCTCTTTTCCTGTCCACCAACATTCCGTTTTCCGTTCTTGAGTTCGGAGTAGAGCAGCTGCGTTGGGAGACGGTGGTCAGGCACCCGGACAACGTGGCCGGTCCAGCGGAGTTGATGGCAGAGGACCATCACTTCAATGCTGGTGGTCTTTGCTTCTTCCAGCACGCTGACATTTGTCCGCTTGTCTTCCAGAGAGATTTGCAAGATTTTTCGGAGGCAATGCTGATGGAATCGTTCCAGGAGTTGCATGTCACGTCTATAGACAGTCCATGTCTCACAGGAGAAAAGCAGGGTTGGGAGGACAATGGCTTTATAAACAAGCCCCTTGGTCTCCCTACAGATGTCCCAGTCCTCAAACACTCTCTGCTTCATTCAGAAAAATGCTGCACTCGCAGAGCTCAGGCGGTGTTGAATTTCAGTGTCAATGTTGACATCTGTAGACAGTCCATGTCTCGCATGCGTATAGCAGAGATGGGAGGACAAGAGCTTTATAAACAAGCCCCTTGGTCTCCCTACGGATGTCCCGGTTCTCAAACACTCTCTGCTTCATTCAGAAAAATGCTGCACTCGCAGAGCTCAGGCGGTGTTGTATTTCAGTGTCAATGTTGACATCTGTAGACAGTCCATGTCTCGCAGGCATATAGCAGGGTTGGGAGGACAATAGCTTTATAAACAAGCCCCTTGGTCTCCCTTTGGATGTCACGGTCCTCAAACACTCTGTACTTCATTCAGAAAAATGCTGCACTCGCAGAGCTCAGGCAGTGATGTATTTCAGTGTCAATGTTGACATCTGTAGACAGTCCACGTCTCGCAGGCATATAGCAGGGTTGGGAGGACAATGGCTTTATAAACAAGCACCTTGGTCTCCCTACGTATGTCCCGGTCCTCAAACACTCTCTGCTTCATTCAGAAAAATGCTGCACTTGCAGAGCTCAGGCGGTGTTGAATTTCAGTGTCAATGTTGACTTTTGTGGAGAGGTGGCTGCCAAGGGAGCGGAAATGGTCAACATTTTCTAATGTTAACACCATTAAGTTGTATTTCTGGTATTGGAGAGGGGTATGCATCATAGAAGATTCAGTGGTTCTCAATCTTCCTAGTGCCACGACCCCTTAATACAGTTCCTCATGTTGTGCTGACCCCCAACCATAACATTATAATATGTTATAATAATATATTATGATTATATATTTATATTACATATAATATTACTTATAATATTACAATATAATGGTATAGTACAATATACGCGCCGGGAGCTCGACAGGGGGAGTGTATCCCTGTTGGTGCTACTGGACCTCTCAGCGGCCTTCGATACCGTCGACCACGGTATCCTTCTGGGACGCCTCGCAGGGATGGGTCTTGGAGGTACTGTTTTGCAGTGGCTCCGGTCATTCCTGGAGGGTCGATCTCAGAAGGTGTTGTTGGGGGACACCTGTTCAACCCCACAACCATTGTCTTGTGGGGTTCCTCAGGGCTCAATATTGTCTCCCATGTTGTTTAACATCTACATGAAGCCGCTGGGGGAGATCATCCGAAGTTTCGGGGTACGGTGTCATCTGTACGCGGATGATGTCCAACTCTGTCACTCCTTTCCACCTGCTACTAAGGAGGCTGTCCAGGTCCTGAACCGGTGCCTGGCCGCTGTAACGGTCTGGATGAGGGCGAACAAATTGAAACTGAATCCAGACAAGACAGAGGTACTCCTGGTCAGTCGCAAGGCCGAACAGGGCATAGGGTTACAGCCTGTGTTGGATGGGGCCGCACTCCCCTGAAGACGCAGGTTCGCAGCTTGGGTGTGACCCTGGACTCATCGCTGAGCCTGGAACCCCAGGTTTCGGCGGTGACCAGGGGAGCATTTGCACAGCTAAAGCTTGTGCGCCAGCTGCGCCCGTACCTTGGGAAGTCTGACTTGGCCACGGTAGTCCATGCTCTGGTTACATCCCGTTTAGACTACTGCAACTCTCTCAACGTGGGGTTGCCTTTGAAGACAGCTCGAAAGCTCCAACTAGTCCAACGCTCGGCAGCCATGATTTTAACAGGAGCGGAGCGCAGGGAGCATACAACCCCCCTGTTGCGCCAACTCCACTGGCTACCGATCTGCTACCGGGCTCAATTCAAAGTGCTGGCGTTGGCCTTTAAAGCCCTAAACGGTTCCGGCCCAAGCTACCTATCCGACCGCATCTCTGCCTATGAACCCACCAGGACTTTGAGATCCCAGAGACCCTGCTCTCGATCCCGCCTGCTTCTCAAGCACGGCTGGCGGGGACGAGAGATAGGGCCTTCTCGGTGGTGGCTCCTCGGCTGTGGAACGCCCTTCCTACGGACATTAGACTAGCACCATCTCTAATGGTATTCCGCAAAAAGGTGAAGACCTGGATGTTTGTGCAGGCGTTTGAGTAATTTAGTGCAATCTGGTAATGGAACATAGGAATGGAACAATGGACGACGAACCTGGACTACGCTTGGACGATGAGAAGATTGGGTACGGTTGTTTTTTGTAATAATTGTGCATTGTAATTGCTTATTGGTAATTTATGGATAATGTGTTAAGTCAATTGTTATATGTTGTATGGAACCACTGCTGTTTCTACTGTTTTTACTGTTTGTGAACCGCTGTGAGTCGCCTTCGGGCTTGAGATACAGCGGTATATAAGCAAAGTAAATAATATAGTAATATTTAATACTGGTAATGTAATAATATATTGTATGTATATGTTTGTGTGTGTGTCATTTGGGAGTTGTAGTTGCTGGGATTTATAGTTCACCTACAATCAGTGAGCATTCTGAACTCCACCAATGATGGAATTGAACCAAACTTGGCACATAGAACTCCCATGCCAAAAGAAAATATTAGAAGGGTTTTCTGGGCATTGACCCTGAGTTTGGAAGTTGTAGTTCACCTACATCCAGAGAGCACTGTGGACTCAAACAATGATAGATCTGGACCAAACTTTGCACAAACACTTAATATGCCTAAATGGGAACACTTGAGGATTTTGGGAGAAATAGACCTTGACATTTGGGAGTTGTAGTTGCTGGAATGTATAGTTCACTTCCAATCAAAGAAAATTCTGAACCCCACCAACGATAGAATTAGGCCAAACTTCCCACACAGAACCCCCATGACCAACAGAAAATACTGGAAGGTTTTTGTGGACCTTGAGTTTTGGAGTTGTAGTTCATCTATATCCAGAGAATACTGTGGACTCAAAGAATGATGGATCTGGACTAAACTTGGCGCAAATACTCAACATGCCCAAACGTGAGTATTGGTGAAGTTTCGGGAAAACAGACCTTGACTTTTAGGAGTTGTAGTTTCTGAGATGTATAGATCACCTACAATCAAAGGGAATTTTGAACCCCGCCAACGATAGAACTGGGCCAAGCTACCCACACAGAACCCCCAAGTCTTGAAGGGACTTTCCGACGCCCAGGTTGAGAAACGCTGTCCTACCTGATCAGAAATGAATGATGGATCAAGTACTGAGCTCATAAAAGCTATTTATTGGACTGCAACTCCCCAAATCCCTTCTATCACAAACACTGGCCTTTCTAGCAGGGCAATTTTGGGAGTTATAATTCAAAGAGCAGCTTTTCCAAGATCCAAGGAAGATGGAATGTGGATCTGCTCTCACATGTAGTTTGCATACATTAAGGTTGATATAACTCGCTAAAGTTTTGAATTGCCAGTAGTTCAGGTCCAAGACCACACAAACACAGGTTGAGGCAGATAGTTTTGGTCTTGACAAGCTGAGCAAGAAAAACAAGAGTCTTAAATCGTTTCTCTGGTTTTAGGTGAACTATACCTCCCAAAAAGAAGGTCAGTTCCTCCCAAATGCCTCCAGTTATCAAATTTAAACATATCAACTATGTGGGCCAAGTTTGGTCCAGTTCCATCGACGTTTTGATTCACAGTTCTCTCTGGATCTAAGTGGACTACAACTTCCAGAAATGAAGGTCAGTTCCCCCCAAACCCCTCCAGTATATTCAGTTGGTCATAGGGGTTCTGACTGCCAAGTGAGGTCCAGGGCCATCATTGGTGGGGTACAGAGTGCTTTTTGATTGCAGGTGAACTATGTATCCCAGTATCTACAACGGCTATAAGTCAAGGTGAATTCCCCCCAAACCTCTCCAGTATTCAAATTTTAGTGCATCAGGTATATGTGCCGAATTTGGTGTAGATCCATCATTGTTGGTGTTCACAGTGCTATCTGGATGGAGGTGAACTAAAATTCCTATAAATCAAGGTATTTATTTATTTGTCGTGTCAGGACAACCAGTCAATTGTATCACATTTCTAACAGAACAAAAGAAACAAACATACAAAACACAAAATTTGCAAGCTTGGTAGTTGATTAAATGCCCTTTGACCAGTATCTGGCCACTTGGAGTGCCTCTGGTGTTGCCGCAAGAAGGTCCTCCATTGTGCACGTAGCAGGGCTCAGGTTGCATTGCAGCAGGTGGTCAGTGGTTTGCTCTTCTCCACACTCGCATGTCGTGGATTCCACTTTGTGGCCCCATTTCTTGAGGTTGGCTCTGCATCTCGTGGTGCCAGAGCGCAGTCTGTTCAGCGCCTTCCAAGTCGCCCAGTCTTCTGTGTGCCCAGGAGGGAGTCTCTCATTTGGTATCAGATTCTGGGTTTGAGCCTGCCACTTTTGGACTCTCGCTTGCTGAGGTGTTCCAGCGAGTGTCTCTGTAGATCTTAGAAAAATATTTCTAGATTTATTATTTATTTATTTATTTATTTATTTATTTATTTATTTATTTATTACTGTGCTTATATACCGCCGTTTCTCAGCCTAAATCGGCGACTCAACGCGGTTTACAACACGACAAGCAGCAATATTCCATTAAAAAGCATAAAAACACATACACAATACACAATATTATTGGGCCACCAATAATAATCCAATGCATCTCTTAATTGTAGTCGCAATCCAATTTCGTCGTCTGTGATTAACCAATCCTTGTTCATCAGTTTCGTTGCACCAGATTAATCGAATGCTTGTTTAAACATCCATGTCTTCAACCTTTTTCGAAATACCATCAGCGAAGGGGCTGATCTCACCTCTATGGGGAGGGCATTCCAAAGCCGAGGGGCCACCACAGAAAAGGCCCTGTCTCTCGTTCCCGCCAGCCGCACCTGTGAAGCAGGCGGGATAGAGAGCAGGGCCTCCCCAGAAGATCTTAGGGTCCTGGTGGGCTGATAGGCCGAGATACGTTCGGATAGATAAGTTGGGCCAGAACCGTTTAGGGCTTTAAAGGCCAGCGCCAGCACTTTGAATTGGGCCCGGTAGCAAATCGGCAGCCAGTGGAGCTGGTACAGCAGAGGAGTTGTATGCTCCCTGCGCCCCGCTCCGGTTAGTATCATGGCTGCCGCCCGTTGGACTAATTGGAGCTTCCGAGCCGTCTTCAAAGGCAACCCCACGTAGAGAGCGTTGCAGTAGTCAAGACGGGATGTAACCAGAGCGTGGACTACCGTGGCCAAGTCAGACTTCCCAAGGTACGGTCGCAGTTGGCGCACAAGTTTTAACTGTGCGAATGCTCCCCTGGTCACCGCCGAAACCTGGGGTTCCAGGCTCAGCTATGAGTCCAGGAGATGTCTCTGCCTTTGTCCTTTCACTATTGGCTGCTACTTCCCGGCGGATGTCAGGTGGTGCAATACCGGCTAAGCAGTGTAATTTCTCCAGTGGTGTAGGGCGCAGACACCCCGTGATAATGCGGCATGTCTCATTAAGAGCCACATCCACTCTTTTAGCATGGTGAGATGTGTTCCACACTGGGCATGCATACTCAGCAGCAGAGTAGCATAGCGCAAGGGCAGATGTCTTCACTGTGTCTGGTTGTGATCCCCAGGTTGTGCCAGTCAGCTTTCGTATGATATTGTTTCTAGCGCCCACTTTTTGCTTGATATCCAGGCAGTGCTTCTTGAAGGTAAGAGCACGGTCCAGAGTGACTCCCAGGTATTTGGGTGTGCTGCAATGCTCCAGTGAGATTCCTTCCCAGGTCATCCTCAGAGCTTGTCTATTCTTAAGGTGAAAAGCACATGTCTGTGTTTTAGATGAATTAGGGATCGGCTGGTTTTACCTGTAATAGACAGTAAGGGCACCTAGAGCTTTGGAGAGCTTCTGTTCAACCATCTCAAAGCTCCCTGCTTGAGCGGTGATGGCACGATCATCAGCATAGATGAAACTCTGTCCCTTCTGGCAGTGACTGGTCATTTGTGTAGATGTTGAACATGGATGGAGCAAGCACGCTCCCCTGAGGCAGGCCGTTCTTCTGTTTCCGCCATCTGCTTCTCTGTCCTTGGAACTCAACAAAAAAGCTCCTGTTTTGTAGCAGGTTTCCTATGAGGCGAGTGAGGTGGTCGTCCTTTGTGATATTATACATTTTTCTCAGGAGGAGGCGGTGGTTCACAATGTCGTAAGCCGCTGACAGGTCTATGAAGACAGCTCCTGTGATCTGCTGCCTTTCAAAGCCATCTTCGATGTGCTGAGTCAGGTTCAGCACTTGCGATGTGCAGCTTTTGCCTTTCCTGAAGCCAGCTTGCTGTGGAATCAGACATGGGTCTATTTTTTCCGTAATTCTATGCAGAATAAGTCTCTCCAGAACTTTGTAGAGGTGGCACAACGGGGAGATTGGTCTGTAGCTTTTTGGATCATTACGGTCTTTGCCTGGCTTCAAGATGGCTAGGACTCTTTGCAGACGACACCAAATTGAGAGGGATAGCCAATACTCCAGAGGACAGGAGCAGGATTCAAAACAGTGACAAATGCAAGATACTCCACTTTGGCAGGAAAAACGAAATGCAAAGATACAGAATGGGGGACAAGGCCTGGCTCGAGAGCAGTACGTGTGAAAAAGATCTTGGAGTCCTCGTGGACAACAAGTTAAACATGAGCCAACAATGTGATGTGGCGGCAAAAAAAGCCAATGGGATTTTGGCCTGCATCAAGAGGAGCCTAGTGTCTAGATCTAGGGAAGTCATGCTCCCCATGCTCTATTCCGCTTTGGTTAGACCACACCTGGAATATTGTGTCCAATTCTGGGCACCACAATTCAAGAGGGATATTGACAAGCTGGAATGTGTCCAGAGGAGAGCGACTAAAATGATAAAAGGTCTGGAGAACAAGCCCTATGAGGAGCGGCTTAAGGAGCTGGGCATGTTTAGCCTGAAGAAGAGAAGGCTGAGAGGGGATATGATAGCCATGTATAAATATGTGAGAGGAAGCCACAGGGAGGAGGGAGCAAGCTTGTTTTCTGCTTCCCTGGCGACTAGGACGCGGAACAATGGCTTCAAACTACAAGAGAGGAGATTCCATCTGAACATGAGGAAGAACTTCCTGACTGTGAGAGCCGTCCAGCAGTGGAACTCTCTGCCCCGGAGTGTGGTGGAGGCTCCTTCTTTGGAAGCTTTTAAACAGAGGCTGGATGGCCATCTGTCAGGGGTGATTTGAATGCAATATTCCTGCTTCTTGGCAGGGGGTTGGACTGGATGGCCCATGAGGTCTCTTCCAACTCTTTGATTCTATGATTCTTGCTTTCCTCCAGATTTTGGGGATCTGCCAGGATGCAGTGCAGGACGCAGAGTGCATCATAGAACATCCTCAATCTGTGTTATGGCATCGTTGCGATCTTTCCTCTTTTCATCTTAACTGCTCAGGTTCCCTTGAATGTATTCCGTTAAGCCAAAGGCCTTTTTGGGAGGTGTAGTTTGCAAAAATCAGAGGCTAATTATCTTGCAGAGCATGGATCTGAGCATCATATTTAGTGCTGTTTCTTTGCTATTTTAAAATCGGGGTGCTTCCGCTCTTCGATGGTCTAATTGCTAAGAACTTTGTTTCCCAAGCTTGAAAGCAAGCGAAACGGAGGGTGAGAACAAAAAAGCAAAAAAGTCATAATCAAGCGATGAGATTTCCAAAGTGAAAGAGATAGCTGGCACCGAGTAAATCATCCACCGGAGTGAAGATGTGGCCTGTGTTTCTAACATGGGCGCGCCCAGAGTGCCAACCGAAATGACCAGATAACATTCGGCGCTGTGCAGAATGCAAAAATAGCCGGATGGCAGATCGAAGTGAATTAATGCATACCAATTGGGACTCGGGGGAACGCGTCTCCGAAAATGTGTTATTTTAAACATTCAAAGTAGATTCGTGTGAAATAAATCCTATACCGTCCCTCCCTGATTTGCTCCCCATTGAATTGTGAGCGGGGGAAATCTATTTGCTTGCCATACCTGGGTCAGAGGAAAGTAAAAGGGGGAGGAGCTATGAAAAGCAGGGAAATTTGGTATGCAAAATTCAGTTCTGAGCACCCAATTTGGAAAAACAAGCTCAGAGTGTGAGCCAGAATGAAGCTGGCAAGGAGTTTAGCAGCTATATTTATATACTACAAATCCCATCATCCATTGTCTGTCCTCCCCCAAACCTCACCCGGATGTAAAGGCGGTCATGGGGATTATGAGTGCCAAGTTTGGTCTTTATCAGTCATTGATTGAGGGTCACAGCAGTCTCAGGAAGTGAGTGGAGGTACTTTAGGTCCCATCATCCATGGTCCACCTTCCTCCAAAATGAAGTAGGATGTAGAATAGGTCATTGGGGATTCTGTGTGCCAAGTTTGGTCTTTAACAGTCTTTGTTGGGAGCCACAGTGGTTTGTGGGATCTGAAGGGTCTGAAAGTACTACAAATCTCATCATCCATTGTCTGTCCTCCCCCAAACCTCACCAAGGTGTAAATGCGGCCATGGGGGTTATGAATGCCAAGTTTGGTCTTGATCAGTCATTGGATGAGGGTCACAGCGGTCTTGGGAAGTGAGTGGAGGTACTTCAGGTCCCATCATCCATGGTCCACCTTCCTCCAAACTGCAGTAGGGTGTAGAGTAGGTCATTGGGGATTCTGTGTGCCAAGTTTGGTCTTTAACAGTCTTTGTTGGGGGCCGCAGTGGTTTGTGGGATCTGAAGGGTCTGAAAGTACTACAAATCTAATCATCCATTGTCTGTCCTCCCCCAAACCTCACCAAGGTGTAAAGGCGGCCATGGGGGTTATGAGTACCAAGTTTGGTCTTGATCAGTCATTGGATGAGGGTCGCAGCAGTCTCGGGAAGTGAGTGGAGGTACTTCAAGTCCCATCATCCATGGTCCTCCCTCCCTTTTCTATACTCAAAAAGAGTAAATGTATTGTTGAAGGCTCTCGTGGCCGGAATCACTGGGTTGTGGTAGATTTTTCAGGCTATGTGGCCATGTTCCAGAAGCATTCTCTCCTGACGTTTTGCCTACATCTATGGCAGGCATCCTCAGAGTTTGTGGGGTTTCATGTATTGTCGAAGGCTGTCGTGGCCGGAATCACTGGGTTGTGGTAGATTTTTCAGGCTATATGGACATGTCCCAGAAGCATTCTCTCCTGACGTTTCGCCTACATCTATGGCAGGCATCAACAGAGGTTGTGGGGTTTCATGTATTGTCGAAGGCTGTCGTGGCCAGAATCACTGGGTTGTGGTGGTAGATTTTCCGGGCTATATGGCCATGTCCCAGAAGCATTCTCTCCTGACGTTTCGCCCACATCTATGGCAGGTATCCCCAGAGGTTGTGGGGTTTAATGTATTGTTGAAGGCTGTCGTGGCCAGAATCACTGGGTTGTGGTGGTAGATTTTCCAGGCTATGTGGCCATGTTCCAGAAGCATTCTCTCCTGACGTTTTGCCTACATCTATGGCAGGCATCCTCAGAGGTTGTGGGGTTTAATGTATTGTCGAAGGCTGTCATGGCCGGAATCGCTGGGTTGTGGTAGATTTTCCGGGCTATATGGCCATGTCCCAGAAGCATTCTCTCCTGACCTTTTGCCCACATCTATGGCAGGCATCCTCAGAGGTTGTGGGGTTTAATGTATTGTCGAAGGCTGTCGTGGCCAGAATCACTGGGTTGTGGAAGATTTTTCAGGCTATATGGACATGTCCCAGAAGCATTCTCTCCTGACATTTCGCCCACATCTATGGCAGGTGTCCTCAGAGCTTGTGGAGTTTAATGTATTGTCAAAGGCTGTTGTGGCCGGAATCACTGGGTTGTGGTAGATTTTTCAGGCTATATGGACATGTCCCAGAAGCATTCTCTCCTGACGTTTCGCCCACATCTATGGCAGGCATATCAGAGGTTGTGGGGTTTAATGTATTGTTGAAGGCTGTCATGGCCAGAATCACTGGGTTGTGGTAGTAGATTTTCCGGGCTATATGGCCATGTCCCAGAAGCATTCTCTCCTGACGTTTCGCCCACATTTATGGCAGGTTTGTTGGAAACTAGGAAAATGGGGTTTATAAAGGGTAAATGTCCAGAGATTTGAAACCAGTACAATCTGCACCTTAAGCAAGAAGTTTTTAAGCACGGCTGTGTTCACTGGGACCCATGTTTCAGATGACTTAATCTGGCTTAGTTCCCCAAAGACTTCTACATTTCGCATTCACGTCCAATGTACTTGGATTAAGGGATGGTTTTCCCGTCCTCTCTCTTTTTTTTAAGCACAATGTTATTGGAGCGTTTGCACACTTCCATGTGAGATTTTGTGCATCCCACATTACCCAGTGGAGGTTATTTTCACCATTGTCAGTGTGCGTGGATTAGAATCACCTCCTTTCCTCTCTTTAAATTGCTCTTCAGAAGAGTGGAAAAGAGCCTAATCCGTTAAAGCTCTTTTAATATACACCTGAATAATGCAAGTGGTGGGATAACATGAGGGGAGTACCTAATCCATTCACAAATTATTGCCTAAACCAGGCATGATCGTCCCTCAATATTATTTAAAGATGGCTTTACATGACATTCAATGTTCCAGTTCGGCCCTTTGTCAACATCCTGGAACACTGCTTTTTGGTCTGTAGGGCTTAGTTCTCCCAAATCTTCAAACTCCAAGAAAGGAGATTCCATCTGAACATGAGGAAGAAGGAAGGAGGGTGAGGGAAGGAAAGAAGGAGGGAGGAAAGAGAGAAGGAAGAGTAGAAGGGAAGGAAAGGGAGGAAAGAAGGAGAGAGGAAAGAGTGAAGGAAGAGTGGAAGGGAAGGAGGGAGGGAGAGGGGAGGAAAGAAGGAAATGAAGGAAAGGAGGAAGGAGAGAAGGAAGAGTGGAAGGGAAGGAGAGTGAGGGAAGGGAAGGAAGGAAAGAAGGAGAGAGGAAAGAGTGAAGGAAGAGCGGAAGGGAAGGAGGGTGGGAGAGGGAAGGAAAGAAGGAGGGAGGAAAGAGAGAAGGAAGAGTGGAAGGAAAGGAGGGAGTGTGAGGGAAGGAAAGAAGAAAAGAAGGAGGGAGGGAGAGAGAAATAAAGAGGAAAAGGAAGGAAAGGAGGAAAGAGAGAAGGAAGAGTGAAAGGGAATGAGGGAGGGAGAGGGAAGGAAAGGAAGGAAAGCAGGAGAGAGGAAAGAGTGAAGGAATAGTTGAAGGGAAGGTGGGAGGGAGAGAGAGGGAAGGAAAGGAAGGAAAAAAGGAGGGAGGAAAGAGAGAAGGAAGAGTGGAAGGGAAGGAGGGAGGGGGAGGGAAGGAAAGGAAGGAAGGAAGGAGGGAGGAAGGGGAGAAGGAAGAGTGGAAGAAAGAGGGATGGTGAGGGAAGGAAAGAAGGAAAGAAGGAGGGAGGAAAGAGAGAAGGAAGAGTGGAAGGGAAGGAGGAAGGGGGAGGGAAGGAAAGAAGGAAGGAGGAAAGAGAGAAGGAAGAGTGGAAGGGAAGGAGGGAGAGTGAGGAAAGGAAAGAAGGAGGGAGCAAAGGGAGAAGGAAGAGTGGAAGGGAAGGAGAGAGGGAGAGGGAAGGCAAGAAGGAAAGGAAGGAAAGGAGGGAGGAAAGAGAGAAGGAAGAATGGAAGGGAAGGAGGGAGAGTGAGGGAAGGAAAAAAGGAAAGAAGGAGGGTGGAAAGAGGGAAGGAAGAGTGGAAGGGAAGGAGGGAGGGAGAGGGAAGGAAAGAAGAAATGGAAGGAAAGAAGGAGGGAGGAAAGAGAGAAGAAAGATTAGAAGGGAAGGAGGGAGGGAGGAAGGAAAGGAAGGAAAGAAGGAGGGAGGAAAGGGAGAAGGAAGAGTGGAAGGGAAAGAGGGATGGGTGAGGGAAGGAAAGAAGGAAAGAAGGAGGGAGGAAAGAGAGAAGGAAGAGTGGAAGGGAAGGAGGAAGGGGGAGGGAAGGAAAGAAGGAAGGAGGAAAGAGAGAAGGAAGAGTGGAAGGGAAGGAGGGAGAGTGAGGAAAGGAAAGAAGGAGGGAGCAAAGGGAGAAGGAAGAGTGGAAGGGAAGGAGAGAGGGAGAGGGAAGGCAAGAAGGAAAGGAAGGAAAGGAGGGAGGAAAGAGAGAAGGAAGAATGGAAGGGAAGGAGGGAGAGTGAGGGAAGGAAAAAAGGAAAGAAGGAGGGTGGAAAGAGGGAAGGAAGAGTGGAAGGGAAGGAGGGAGGGAGAGGGAAGGAAAGAAGAAATGGAAGGAAAGAAGGAGGGAGGAAAGAGAGAAGAAAGATTAGAAGGGAAGGAGGGAGGGAGGAAGGAAAGAAGGAAAGAAAGAAGGAAAAGTGGAAAGGAGGGAGTGTGAGGGAAGGAAAGGAAGGAAAGAAGGGGGGAGGAAAGAGAGAAGGAAGGAAGGGTAGGATGGTAAGTCACTTCTGGTATGAGAGAATTGGCCGTCTGCAAGGATGTTGCCCAGGGGATGTTTTGAGGTTTTACCATCCTTGTGGGAGGCTTCTCTCATGTACCCACATGGGGAGCTGGAGCTGACAGAGGGAGCTTGTCACTCTTTTGGGTGGTATCTCCTAAATCTCACTCTTGCAGATAGTATGGTCATTGGTCATGTGCCGGCAGGACTGAAGACCAATAGGATGCAGGTTCGAATCCAGGGAGAGGGCGGATGAGCTCCCTCTGTCAGCTCCAGTTCCTTATGAGAGAAGCCTGGGCAATGTCCCTGCAGACCGTGACCCCTAAATATGCTTCCTCGTGTTGTGGTGACCCCCAACCATAAAATTATTTTCGTTGCTCCTTTATAACTGTAATTTTGCTACTGTTACGAATCGTAATGTAAATATCTGATATGCAGGATGTGTTTTCATTGTTACATATTCAACATAATTAAAGCATCGTGATTAATCAGAAAAAAAATATGTTTGGGGGAATATGGAAAACAGATGATGGGATTTGCAGTACCGATTCAGCTCAGATTTCCACAGACCACTGAGACCTCCAAAGAGAACTCCCATGTCATCTGGAGAGCATTGTGAACCCAAACAACTATGGATCTGGACCAAACGTGGCACAAATACTCAATATGCCCAAATTTGAACACTGGTGGAGTTTGGGGGAAATAGACCCTGACATTTGGGAGTTGCAGTTGCTTGGATGTATAGTTCACCTGCCATCAAAGAGCATTCTGAAAATTCACTGGACCCCACTCAATTTATCAACTTCACCTACAACTGAATTGAACTAAACCTGGCATACAGGATTCCCATGACCAACAGAAAATACTGGAGACATTTGGGGGAAATAGACCCTGACATTTGGGAGTTGCAGTTGCTTGGAAATATAGTTCCCCTGTCATTAAAGAGCTTCGCTGTTGAAAAAGCCATCACTGGACCCCACTCAATTTATCAACTGTCGGCCAGTTTCCAATCTCCCCTATTTGGACAAAGTCCTGGAGCGTGTGGTGGCCTTGCAACTCCAGGATTTCTTGGTAGACACCAATTATCTGGATCCGGCACAGTCTGGCTTTAGGCCGGGACATGGTACTGAGACAGCCTTGGTCGCCTTAGTGGATGGTCTTCACCGGGAATTGGACAGGGGAGTGTGTCCCGCCTGTTGGTTCTGCTGGACCTCTCATCGGCCTTCGATACCGTCGACCACGGTATCCTCCTGGGACACCTCGCGGGAATGGGCCTCGGGAGTACTGCTTTGCAGTGGCTCCAGTCCTTCTGCGAGGGTCGCTCCCAGAAGGTGTCACTAGGGGACTCCTGCTCGACCCCACGGCCATTGTACTGTGGAGTCCCGCAGGGTTCAGTACTGTCCCCTATGTTGTTTAACATATACATGAAGCCGTTGGGAGAGATCATCCGGAGTTTCGAGATGCAGTGTCATCTGTACGCAGATGATGTCCAACTCTGTTACTCCTTCCCACCTGCTACTAAGGAGGCTGTTCAAGTCCTGAACTGGTGTTTGGCCGCTGTAACAGACTGGATGAGGGCTAACAGATTGAAACTAAATCCAGACAAGACAGAGGTACTCCTGGTCAGTCGAAAGGCCAAACAGGGCATAGGGTTACAGCCTGTGTTAGACGGGGTTCCACTCCCCCTGAAGACGCAGGTTCGCAGCTTGGGTGTGATCTTGGACTCATCGCTGAGCCTGGAACCCCAGGTCTCGGCGGTGGTCAGGGGAGCTTTTGCACAACTAAAACTTGCGTCCATACCTTGGGAAGTCTGACTTGGCCACGGTGGTCCACGCTCTGATTACATCCCGTATAGACTACTGCAATGCTCACTACGTGGGGTTGCCTCTGAAGACTGCCCAGAAGCTGCAATTAGTCCAACGAGCGGCAGCCAGATTACTAACAGGAGCGGGGTACAGGGAGCATACTACTCCTCTGTTGCGCCAGCTCCACTGGCTGCAAATTAGCTTCCGAGCACAATTCAAAGTGCTGGTGTTGACCTATAAAGCCCTAAACGACTCCGGCCCAGTTTACCTGTCCGAATGGATTCTCCCCTATGAACCATCAAGGTTGTTAAGATCTTCTGAAGGGGCCCTGTTCTCGGTCCCACCACTCTCACAATCACATCTGGTGGGGACAAGGGACAGGGCCTTCTCAGTAGTGGCCCCTCGGCTCTGGAACTCTCTCCCACTGGAGATTAGATCTGCCCCTTCTCTCCTGACTTTTAGAAAACTGGTGAAAACCTGGTCTGGAATTTAGCATTTGATGAGTGAGTCAATAACTCCTGACCACACGGACGGATGGCGATGAATTGTGACTTCATTTTGACTTGGCATTATGTAATTATATGATCGTATTTTAATGCTTTAGTGAATTATGGAATGTGATGTTTCAAACTATTGTTATGAATCCTTTGTTGTGAACCGGACTGAGTCCCTCTGCGGAGATCGAGAAGTTCTAAATAAATTTATTTATTTACTTTATTTGTATACCGCCGTTTCTCAGCCTAACCGGCGACTCAACGCGGTTTACAACAGGATAAAAACAGTCAACAATCTACAATTCAAAACAAAAGAGCACAGTACACAATATTACACAACAGCAACAACCCAATGCATCTCATAACTAGAGTCGTGATCCAAAATTCATCGTCCATATTTCAATTCCTGTGAAATTATAAATAAATAAATTAAATAAATAAATAAATAAATAAAATTATTCTAAACTCCGACAATCATGGAATTGATCCAAACCTGGCATACAGAACTCCCATGACCAACATAAAATACTGGAGAAGTTTAGGGAAAATATATATACCTTGACGTTTGGGAGTTGCTGTTGCTTCGTGCATTTTGGAGGAGTCTGGGCCCAGATCCGGCAGGGAGGCTCGTGCCTCTGGCAAACTCCGGCAGGTGGTGAGAGCCGGGCACAGGAGGAACCCCCCATGCAGCCTGGCCTTACATGGAGCCTCTTGCCTGGTTCACATCCCTGCTGGATGGCGCGAAGGGGCCCTCACCTGCCCCGCGCTCCCACCAGCCGGCAGGAGCGCGATGGAGGCGAGGGAGGCCTCACGCAAGGTGGAGGAACTGACCTGGAAAGCCTGGCTGTTTCCCTGGTACAGCGGCCAGCAGCCATTTTGAGGAAGCTGAGGGGGCGACCCCCAGAAAATGGCCCAGCGACCCCCCTGGGAGTCGCGATCCACCGGTTGAGAACCACTGCTGCAGACGGTCAATTATCCCACATCAGAAATGACTTGCAGTTTCTCAAGTCGCTTCAGACACCATTAAAAAAACTGGCAGGACAGTGTGCCAAAGCCCGAAGCTGTGACCCTCCCGAGGAGGTAATAATTGGGTGAGTCAGGGTGTGGTACAGGAAGGGAAGAAAGTGGGTAACAGAAGAGCAAGCCGGGGCAAAGAGATGTGGAGAATCTCTCCCAAACTGCACGGCAGGGAGTTGGACTGGGTGTCCCTTGTAGTCTCTGCCAGTTGTTTGATTCTGTGAACTCAAACCACCTGTGCTTCGGCTCGTCTTTTTTCTTCCCCAGCACACAAACGTGGCCTTAAGTGGCCATTGCAAAAAACCGCACTACTCACTAAACTCAAAGCGTGATCCGCCTGGCCGTTCCTTTGTTTGATCCCCATTGACACAGATGGGAGGAGCACAAAAACAGCAGCTCTTGGGGGTGGGTAGGTGCGGTGGGAGGCATGTCGGCTGCAGGAGAACTGCACTAAGAGTTTGGGGATGCAACTTTTTCACTATATCCAGTACTGGGGATAAGCCTTCAATATGAACTAGGCATGAATGATGGCTCAGCAGTTACAAATCGGTAGTCTTTTGACCAAATCTTTGGAGGTAAGTGATACGATCGCAGCGGCTCAGCGAGAGATTGAAGCCGTGCTTTACTCTATATCTCCCTCGCAGACAGCCAGTTCCATCATCTTCTCCAATAATCCCGTCTTAATGCAGTTCGAGATATATTGCATTAGTCTTTGCAGTAGCTGTATTATGTTGTGGGAATCACCGCCAGTCCTGAAAAGTAAACAAGCGTTGTCTGCAGGAGATTTAGAAAGTTCTGAGAAGTGGCCAATACGGGAGAAATCTCTCAGTGTCTGCTTATTTTAGTATGATCAGCATTGACTGGGTTGCTGTGAGTTTTCTAGGCTGTCTGGCTATGTTCGGGAAGCATTCTCTCCTGACATTTTGCCTACATCTGTTGCAGGAATTTTCAGAAGTTGGGAGGTCTGTTGGAAACAAGGCAAGTGGGGTTTATATATCTCTGGAATATATATATCCAATGTGGAGACTTCTGCTTTTGCCAACCTAGCAGTTCAAAAACATGCTAATGTGGGTAGATCAATAGGTACTAATCTGGCGAGAAGGTAATGGTGGTCAATAGGTACCGCTCTGGCAGGAGGGTAACAGGACTTCATGCAGTCATGCTGCACCACCAGAAAAAGATAGATAGTTTGGCGTGGTCTGTTTTTGCGAAACCCATGCTGGCTCTTAGGAATGGCAACATTCCTTTTCGCATTTAGTGACGAAAATTGTCTTCTTATACCAAGAGTTCAAGTTCATCTTATTTTCCAGGGAAAGGTTTCCCCTTAAGTCTAGTCATGCTGGCCACATGACCTTGGAGGTGTCTACGGACAACACCGGCTCTTCGGCTTAGAATAGAGATGAGCACCAACCCCCAAAGTTGGACACAACTAGACTTAAGGGGAAACCTTTCCCTGGAAAATAAGATGAACTTGAACTCTTGGTATAAGAAGACAATTTTCGTCACTAAATGCGAAAAGGAATGTTGCCATTCCTAAGAGCCAGCATGGGTTTCGCAAAAACAGACCACACCAAACTATCTATCTTTTTCTGGTGGTGCAGCAGGTTAAACTGCTAATCTGCTGAACTTTCTGACTAAAGGGTCGGCAGTTTGAATCCAGGGAAAGGGGCGTGCTTCTGCTTTTGCCAACCTAGCAGTTCAAAGCCTCCTAATGTGCGTAGATCAATAGGTACTGCTCTGGCGGGAAGGTAATGGCGCTCCATGTAGTCATGCCAGCCACATGACCTTGGAGGTGTCTACAGAGAACACCGACTCTTTGGCTTAGAAATGGAGATGAGCACCAACCTCCAGAGTAGGACACAACCAGACTTAAGATGAAACCTTTACCATGGAAATAAGATGAACTTGAACTCTTGGTATAAGAAGACAAATTATCACTAAAAGGTGGAAACAGACCACACCAAAATATTTATCTTTTTCTGGTGGTGCAGAAGGTTAAACTGCTAATCTGCTGAACTCACTGAGTGAAAGGTCGGCAGTTCGAATCCAGGGAAAGGGTTGAGCTTCTGCTTTTGCCAACCTAGCAGTTCAAAAACATGCTAATGTGGGTGGATGAATAGGTCCTGCTCTGGCGGGAAGGTAACGGTACTCATGCCGGCCACATGACCTTGGAGGTGTCTATGGACAATACCAGCTCTTTGGCTTAGAAATGGAGATGAGCACCAACCCCCAGAGTCAGACACAGAGAAAAACTTTACCTTTACTATGATTCTATGACTGTTGCAAACAGAATGGGAGCCACGTCCAGTTGGTCTCTCCAACATGACACGATGAAATATTGGTCTATAAAGGATTTTATGTCCCATAATGGAGAATATGACCAAAGTACGAATAAGCCAGAGGGAGATAGAAAAGTGGGGGGAGGCGCCAAGAATAGGGGGCGATTATACTGTGGCGCGAGAAAGAAAAAGGAAATGTAAAATTTATAGAGGAATTGAATGCATAATGAAGTCGCGGCAAGTGAGTGGTTTCTCATGATTTAATGGGCACTGGCCCAGCAAGACACTTGCCGACTCAAATCTTCCATGAAAAGGGCCTTGTAAAAAATAACATTGGAAGGAGTTTAACTCAGCGGAGGTTAAAAGGGATACGCAGGGGCCCTGTAAAGCGTAGCCTCCTGTAGCGGAAGCTGCCAACGTCCCGCATGAGTGAGTGCCCCGCTCGCATAAGCTGGGACAAAAAGTCAACGCTGGAGGAAGGACAGAGAAAGCATATGGCGGAGGGGAGGTCAGCCCGGAGGGGGAGCAGGGGGCGGATTAGAAAGCGGGCAGAGGGAGGGGGGATTGATGGAGAAAGGAGCCGAGGAGAGGACTGATGTCGGAAAGGGCGCCCACGTTGCTTCATGGACCTCTTCTCGCGCATCCTGCGTTGACTCAATGGACTGGAATCAGAAAAAAATGTTTGTCATTCCATCCAGGAGAAAATAGCAATGAAGTCTACAATATTAAAAGGTAAAGATTGTCCCCGGTCATAAGTCCAGTCATGTCTGACTCTGGAGGTTGGTGCTCATCTCCATTTCTAAACCAAAGAGCCGGCGTTGTCCGTAGACAGCTCCAAGGTCATGTGCATGGAGTGTCGTTACCTTCCCGCCAGAGCGGTACCTATTGATCTATCCATATTAGCATGTTTTTGAACTGCTAGGTTGGCAAAAGCAGAAGCTCACCCCTTTCCCTAGTTTCGAACTGCCGACCTTTCTGTCAGCAAGTTCAGCAGATCAGCAGTTTAACCACCAGAAAAAGATAGATAGTTTGGTGTAGTCTGTTTTTGTGAAACCCATGCTGGCTCTTAGGAATTGCAGCATTCCTTTCTGCCTTTTAGTGACGAAAATTGTCTTCTTATAGCAAGAGTTCAAGTTCATCTTATTTCCCAGGGAAAGGTTGCTCCTTAAGTCTAGTCGTGTCCAACTCTGGTGATTGGTGCTCATCTCCATTTCTAAGCCAAAGAGCAAGGTCATGTGGCTGGCATGACTGCACGGAGTACCATCACCTTCCCGCCAGAGCGGTACCTATTCATCCACCCACATTAGCATGTTTTTGAACTGCTAGGTTGGCAAAAGCAGAAGCTCACCCCTTTCCCTGGATTCGAACTGCCGATCCATATGTCAGCAAGTTCAGCAGATTAGCAGTTTAACCTTCTGCACCACCAGAAAAAGATAAATATTTTGGTGTGGTCTGTTTCCACCTTTTAGTGATGGAAATTGTCTTCTTATACCAAGAGTTCAAGTTCATCTTATTTCCCAGGTAAAGGTTTCTCCTTAAGTCTAGTCGTGTCCAACTCTGGGGGTTGGTGCTCATCTCTATTTCTAAGCCAAAGAGTCGGTGTTCTCTGTAGACACCTCCAAGGTCATGTGGCCGGCATGACTGCATGGCGTGCCCTTACCTTCCTGCCAGAGCAGTACCTATTGATCTGCCCACATTAGTAGGTTTTGAATTGCTATGTTGGCAAAAATAAAAATGCACCTCTTTCCCTGGATTCAAACTGCCGACCTTTTGGTCAGCAAGTTCAGCAGATTGGCAGTTTAACCTGCTGCACCACCAGAAAAAGATAGATATCTTGGTGTGGTCTGTTTTTGTGAAACCTATGGTGGCGCTTAAGAATTGCAGCATTCCTTTCCGCCTTTTAGTGACGAAAATTGTCTTCTTATACCAAGAGTTCAAGTTCATCTTATTATGCACATTTGCATGTTTCCATGCAAAGGTTGGCAGAAGCTACGGCTGACAGCAGAAGCTCACACCGCTCCCTGGAATTGAACCTTTGACCTTTTGGTCAACAAGCTCAGCAGCTCTGTGCTTTAATCCATTGCGCCACCGTGGACTACTATATTATAGAAATATTAGTACAAAGGGGGGAAAATAAGTATTCTGCAATACCTTTATTATGACGAACTGAAATGTCACAGACGTGTGCGAGTTCTCAAGTTTCCAAGAACTCTTCATCAAATAACATAGAAAAGGGGGAAAGAAACTGAAGAATTTGAAGGCTACTCATTTCTGTGATATTTTCATTAGTCCTAATAAAGGTGTAACGGAACTTTGGGTTTGCCCAAGAGGCAAAAGCAAAGCACCAAAGAAAAATAGTATCAAAGCTGTCGCTATCCATCTTCTGGCCAGGGAAAAGCAGACTACATTATAGAAAATAAGCATTTATGAGTGTCAAGAGATTGGAACAGTTGCTCTTGTGTTAGACTGCAGATCCCATTATTCCCAGGAAGGAAGGGAAGGAGGGAAAGAAGGAAGGAAGCAAAGGAAAGAAAGGGAGGGAGGAAGGAAGGAAAGGGAGGAAAGAAGGGAAGGGAGTGAGGGAGAGAAGGAAGATCCTTCACTCAAGCACCGTCGACCTTCCTTGCCTCCTCCTCCTCTTCCTTCCCTTCTTCTTTCCCTGGCGGCTCTGCTGCTGCTGCTGCCACTCATCCGCCCTTTCCTTTTCCAACAGGGAAAGGAGGAGGAGGAGGAGGCCCTCCTGACATAGCAGGAAAAGAGAAGGGGCTCCATGCGGCAACGCCTGGCTTTAACGGCCAGCTGTTTCCCCGTGAGGAGGAGGGAGGCATGGCCATGGGTCTCTTTGTGGACATGCAGTTTAGAAGTCCTTCCTGCTGTTTGTTTTTGTTGGGTTTTTTTTAGTGAAGGACATACATTGGGTTGTTAAGGGTATTGTGTCCAAATTTGGTGTCAATTGCCTCAGTGGTTTCTGAGTTCTGTGAATCCCACAAACGAACATTACATTTTTATTTATATAGATGATGCCTGCAATGCCCATGGCATCATCGGGATGGGACTAGGCTTTATTTATTTGTCATGTCAGGGCAACCAGTCATATTACATTTCGAACAGAACAAAGCAAACAAACATTTGTGAGTTTGGTTTTTGATTAAATGTCCTTTGACCAGTATCTGGCCACTTGGAGTGCTTCTGGTGTTGCTGCAAGGAGTTCCTCCATTGTGCATGTGGCAGGGCTCAAGTTGCATTGCAGCAGGTGGTCAGTGGTTTGCTCTTCTCCACACTCGCTTGTCAAGGATTCCACTTTGTGGCCCCATTTCTGAAGGTTGGCTCTGCATCTCGTGGTGCCAGAGCGCAGTCTGTTCAGCACCTTCCAAGTCACCCAGTCTTCTGTGTGACCAGGGGGGAGTCTCTCATTTGGTATCAGCCATTGGTTGAGGTTCTGGGTTTGAGCCTGCCACTTTGGACTCTCGCTTGCTGAGGTGTTCCAGCGAGTGTCTCTGTAGATCTTAGAAAACTATTTCTAGATTTAAGTCGTTGACGTGCTGGCTGATAACCAAACAGGGGATGAGCTGGAGATGTCACTGCCTTGGTCCTTTCACTATTGGCTGCTACTTCCCGGCGGATGTCAGGTGGTGCAATACCGGCTAAACAGTGTAATTTCTCCAGTGGTGTAGGGCGCAGACACCCCGTGATAATGCGGCATGTCTCATTAAGAGCCACATCTACTGTTTTAGTGGTGAGATGTATTCCACACTGGGCATGCATACTCAGCAGCAGAGTAGCATAGCGCAAGGGTAGATGTCTTCACTGTGTCTGGTTGTGATCCCCAGGTTGTGCCAGTCAGCTTTCGTATGATATTGTTTATAGCACCCACTTTTTGTTTGATGTTCAGGCAGTGCTTCTTTTAGGTCAGGGCATGGTCCAGAGTGACTCCCAGGTATTTGGGTGCGCTGCAATGCTCCAGTGGGATTCCTTCCCAGGTGATCCTCAGAGCTCGGGATGCTTCTCTGTTCTTGAGATGAAAGGCACATGTCTGTGTTTTAGATGGATTAGGGATCAGCTGGTTTTCCCTGTAATAGGCAATAAGAGCACCTAGAGCTTCGGAAAGCTTCTGTTCTACCATCTCAAAGCTCCCTACTTGAGCAGTGATGGTACGATCATCAGCATAGATGAAGCTCTCTGTCCCTTCTGGCAGTGGCTGGTCATTTGTGTAGATGTTGAACATGGATGGAGCAAGCACGCTCCCCTGAGGCAGGCCGTTCTTCTGTTTCCGCCATCTGTTTCTCTGGCCCTGGAACTCAACAAAGAAGCTCCTGTTTTGTAGCAGGTTTCCTATGAGGCGGGTGAGGTGGTCGTCCTTTGTGATATTATACATTTTTCTCAGGAAGAGGCGGTGGTTCACAATATCATAAGCTGCTGACAGGTCTATGAAGACATCTCCTGTGATCTGCTGCCTTTCAAAGCCATCTTCTATGTGCTGAGTCAGGTTCAGCACTTGCGATGTGCAGCTTTTGCCTTTTCTGAAGCCAGCTTGCTGTGGGATCAGACAAGGGTCTATGTTTTCCATAATTCTATGCAAAATAAGTCTCTCCAGAACTTTGTAGAGGTGGCCTAGGCTGAATAAGCAGGAACCCTAAAGTATAAAGCTGACTTACCACATTATGGGTTCCTGCTTACTGGTTCTTACTTGCTAGTAAGTGGGAACACCTTCTGCACCAAAGGGAGTTCTCCCTTTCCTCCATAAAACCATCTTGTCCAGGGTGCCATCTGCGGTGCCACCCTGAACAAGCCCCCTTTCTTTCTTTCCCTGCTTGCCTTCCATTTGCTCCCTTTCCCTCTTTCTCCCTTCCTTGCTCTGCAGCCCCTTCCTCGCTTTGTTTCCCTCTCTTTCTTCCCGATCTCCACCAGATCCAAGAGAATAAAAACCAAGGCCATAAAGCAAAGCGATTTACTGGCCTTAATTTGATAGGCTACATAAACCGTGTAATATAAACAACAGGGGCATAAAGGAGCAGCCAAAAAAGGTGGTTAAAGCGACAGGCGCCTTTTCAGGCCTCCCTCTCGGAAGCCAAGCCTTTTCTCCCCCTTTCTCCAAAGGTCTTTTGTGCACTGTAATTGGGAATCTGACTAGCAGCGGCCGAGAAAGTGGCAAGCGCAAGGGGGACGACTTCCACAGGGCACTGCGACCCCCACGAATGACGGACATGGACCAAACTTGGCACACACAACCCCCATGGCATACCCCTCATCCTTGTGAAGAATGGACCATGGATGATGAGATTTGCAGTAAAAGGAAACCAAGTCCAGACAGGCTGATAAAACCAGTTGCTCCCAGTCCCAAACAGCCAGGACACTACATCACACTTCTCCTCCCAAAAGTCTACAAGTTTGGGTAGTCCAAATCCTCTAGGGTTAGAACAACTCAAGAGTGTTGTGAGCACTTTTAGGAAGTGATACAGTAGTCCTGAAATACAACTACAAGAAAGTGGCAAGGGAAAGGGGGATCACTTCCACAGACTCTGCGACCCCCACGAATGACGGACCTGGACCAAACTTGGCACACACAACCCCCATGACCCAAACCACATCCTCATGCGGTTTGGGGAAAGATGAACTATGATGGTGAGAACTGTAGTACTTTCAATAGCTTCTGCTCCCACAGACCACTGCGTTGCCTACCAATGATGGATCACGATCAAACTTGACACACAGACTAACCCTCCCATTGCCCAAAACAGAGGTGGAAAGCAGGGAGATCATTTTTGCTCCCTTCCCTGATATTCCATCCCCCCCCCCCCAACTATCCCTTTGCAGCAAAAGAAAACCAAGTCCAGACAAGCTGATAAAACCAGTTGCTCCCAGTCCCAAACAGCCAAGACACTACATCACACTTCTACCCGCAAAAGCCCACATCCTCGTGTAGTTTGGGGAAGGATGGACAATGGATGATGATAATTGCAGTACTTTCAATAGCGTCTGCTCCCACAGACCACCGTGTTGCCTACCAATGATGTATCACGACCAAACTTGGCACACAGACCCCGAATGTCCCAAAACAGAGGTGGAAAGCAGGGTACTTCCTCCTTCCCCAGGTATTCTGTTTTTTTCGTCCCAACTATCCCTTTGCAGCAAAAGAAAACCAAGTCCAGACAGGCTGATAAAACCGGTTGTTCCCAGTCCTAAACAGCCAGGACACTACATCACACTTCTCCCCACAAAAGTCCACAAGTTTGTGTAGGCCAATTCCTCTGGAGTTAGAGCAACTCAAGAGTGTTGTGAGCATTTTAAAGAAGTTATACACCAGTCCTAAAATACAAGTACAAGAAAGTGGCAAGGGGGACCACTTCCACAGGTCACTGCGACCCCCACGAATGACGGACCTGGACCAAACTTGGCACACACAACCCCCATGACCCACCCCACGTCCTCATGTGGTTTGGGGGAAGACGGCCCATGGATTATGAGAATTGCAGTACTTTCAGTAGCTTCTGCTCCCACAGACCACTGCGTTCACAGCAATGATGGATCACGATCAAACTTCGTACACAGACCCCCCTCCCCCATGTCCCAAAACAGAGGTGGAAAGCAGGGTGCTCATCTTCACTCCCTCCCCTGATATTCCATTTTTGGCCCCAACTATCCCTTTGCAGCAAAAGAAAACCAAGTCCAGACAGGCAAGCACAAGGGGGACCACTTCCACAGGGCACTGCGACCTCCACAAATGACGGACCTGGACAAAACTTGGCACACACAACCCCCATGGCCCACTCCACATCCTCGTGGTGAAGGATGGATCATGGATGAAGAGATTTGCAGTAAAAGAAAACCAAGTCCAGACAGGCTGATAAAACCAGTTGCTCCCAGTCCCAGGCAGCCAGGACATGACATCACACTTCTCCCCCTAAAAGTCGACAAGTTTGGGTAGTCCAAATCCTCTGGGGTTAGAATAACTCAAGAGTGTTGTGAGCATTTTTAGTAAGTGATACACCAGTCCTGAAATACAACTACAAGAAAGTGGCAAGGGCAAGGGGGACTACTTCCACAGGGCACTGCGACCCCCACGAATGACGGACCTGGACCAAACTTTCCATCTGCGTCAGGCTAGGCGTCTGGCTCCCTATCTGTCCAGGGACGACCTGGCCACGGTGATACAGGCTACGGTCATCCACAAGGTTGTACTACTGTAACGCCCTCTACATAGGCCTGCCTTTATTGGTGATCAGGAAACTTAAACTAGTGCAAAATGCTGCTGCCCAGCTTCTCGCAGGGATCCCAGTGAGGTGTCATATTACTCCAATCTTGCAGCAACTGCACTGGTTGCCAATTGACCACTGGAGCACCTTCAAAGTGCTGATTCTTACCTTTAAGGCCTTATATGGCCTGGGGCCAGAGTACCTGAGGGACCGCCTCACCCCCAACCAATCCTGAGATCATTCCGTTCAGATGATCAGAATCTCCTTGAAGTTCCCAATTTTAGGACCTTTCACTTGATGTCTACTAGGCGTAGAGCATTCACGGTGGTGGCTCCTTGCCTGTGGAATGCCTTGCCAGCGGAAACACAAGCTCTCCGAGATTTACTATCTGTTCGTAGAGCTTGTAAAACTTATTTATTTAGGCTGGCATTTGAATCTGATTGATTAAAAATTTTCTTTGTTTTTAAATGTAATGTATTGCGTATATATATGTTGTAAACCGCTCCGAACCTTCGGGTAGTGGCGGTATATAAATTTGATTAATAAATAATAAATAAATAAAATAAAAAAGGTCGACAGCAAGCCACACGAATTGGTCAGAAGCTCACTCTGACCCAGACTGGCTTCGAACTCATGACCTTTCGGTCAGTAGTGATCTTAATGCAGCTGACTCCCAGCCAGCTGCACCACGATCCCAATATACACTATATTTATTTATTTATTTATTTATTTATTTATTTATTTATTTATTTATTTACTATTCTTATATACCGCTGTATCTCAAGCCCGAGGGCGACTCACAGCGGTTTACAAACAGCAAAGACAATAAAAACAGCAATAGTTAATAAACAATGACAATTAATTTACACATTTCCATTAATAACTAATAAGCAATCCCAATACACAATTATTACAAACCCCATCCCCGATCGCCTCATCATCCATGCATGATCCAAATTCGTCGTCCATTGTTCCGTTCCTGTGTTCAATTACCAGATTGCACTGAATTACTCAAATGCCTGCACAAACATCCAGGTCTTCAACTTTCTACGGAATGCCATGAGAGATGGTGCTAATCTAATGTCCGCAGGAAGGGCGTTCCACAGCCGAGGGGCCACCACCGAGAAGGCCCTATCCCTCGTCCCCGCCAACCGTGCTTGAGAGGCTGGCGGGATCGAGAGCAGGGCCTCCCCGGAAGATCTCAAAGTCCGGGTGGGTTCATAGGCCGAGATGCGGTCAGATAGGTATCTTGGGCCGGAACCGTTTAGGGCTTTATAGGCCAATACCAACACCTTGAATTGGGCCCGGTAGCAAATCGGCAGCCAGTGGAGCTGGTGCAACAGGGGGGTTGTGTGCTCCCTGCGCTCCGCTCCTGTTAGGATCATGGCTGCCGCGCGTTGGACTAATTGCAGCTTCCGGGCCGTCTTCAGGGGCAGCCCCACGTAGAGAGCGTTGCAGTAGTCTAGGCGGGATGTGACAAGAGCGTGGACTACCGTGGCCAAGTCAGACTTCCCAAGGTACAGGCGCAGCTGGCGCATGAGCCTGAGCTGTGCAAATGCTCCCCTGGTCACCGCTAAAATCCAAACCCTTTCTTGCGGTGCTGAAGGTTTTGAGCATCAGACGTGCAAGAGGCAAAGCTGGGGTGGGTAAGCTAGAGCAATTTCCACAGAAGGAAATTCGGTGCTAGAAACCCAGATCACATTCGTGTGCCTACAAAGAAAACATTAATGAAGTGGCTTCTGTCTTTTCGTTCCACGGAGTTGCAGAGTTGGCGAGGACATGATAACGCACATAGTCTTTCTCTACATCTTGCATTGTTTTGTCCTATTTTTTTTCAGAGCCACTGGAAAAAAAACACTCCCATTTTGTCAGGAAGTGTGAGATGTGCTGATGTTAGAGATGCAATGCTTGCATTGTCTTATTGAATGCTATCACCAGCAAAATCAGGGCTTGAGGAATAATGGAGGCATGGTAGCCAACGTAGGCTGGTTTTGTCCAGGCTTTTCCCAAACTCTGGAATTGCATGGCGAGGGAGGCATTTCTAAGTTGTATTTTTCAAATGATTGTATTCATTTTACGTTTTCTCTGCAATTTATTTTATTTAGTTAGTTACAACATTTATATGCCGGCCTTCTCATTTATTACAATAAAATGTCCAAATTTGAATTTTGTTGGTTGGAGTGTGTGTGTGATTTTTGTCATTTGGGAGCTGTAGTTGCTGAAATTTATAGTTCACCTACAATCAGAGAGCATTCTGAACTCCACCAACAATGGAATTGAACCAGAATGGCACACAGAACTCCCATGACCAACAGAAAACACTGGAAGGGTTTGGTGGGCATTGACCTTGAATTTAGGAGTTGTAGTTCACCTACATCCAGAGAGCACTAGGGACTCAAACAATTATTGATTTGGACCAAATACTAAATATGCCCAAATGTGAATACTGGTGGTTTGTTGAAAATAGACATTGACATTTGGGAGTTGTAGTTGCTGGGATTTGTAGTTCACCTACAATTAAAGAGCATTCTGAATTCCACCAACAATGGAATTGAACCAGACTTGGGGGAAAAAAACTCCCACGAGCAACAGAAAACACTGAAATGGTTTGGTGGGCATTGACCTTGATTTTAGGAGTTGTAGTTCACCTACATCCAGAGAGTACTGAGGACAGAATAAGAAACAGCATTTATTGAAGTCACACTCCCCCCACCCCAGTTTTGTGATTTTGAAAACACTCAAATGGGTTTCATGTAACACCGCAACCAGCACTTCATGGGATGGGACGAGGTACAGTTCTGATTAAAATCCAATTAAAAATGTGATCGATGCTTTCACACTAATTAAAGTTGTTGTTTTAAAATGCATTCAAACCTCGGAGGAGCTTAGCTGTCAGGTTTGGTGCTTCCTAATGAGACGAACAAGATGGCAGACAAGACACACAACCTTCCAATTAGAACTATTGTCTCATCATCTACAGCCGTTCTTAGGGGGAAATCAGGCTCTACAGCACACATTAAGGGGGGGGGGGGCTTCATTCAAGTATTCTGTTCAGAAAATACCAGACTCCAGACCAGGCATGGGCCAACTTTCTAACTTGGGGGGGGGGGGCATGGCCTCTACAGCAGTCTTTCTCAACTTGGGGGTCAGGACCCCTGGGGGAGTCGCAAAGGGGTTTCAGAGGGGTCACCAAAGACCATCTGAAAGCACATCTTTCTGATGGTCTTAAGAACTCTTTTGGCAGAGAAGGCTGAAGATCTCTCCGCCTATCCTCCTTCTTTTTGGTGTTGGTGAACTACAACTCCCAGAATTGAAAAACAGCTCTCCCCCCCGCCCGCGACCCCACCAGTATTCAATGTTGGCCGTGTAAGTAGTGTGACAAGTTTGGTGCAGATCCATTGTGGGCTGGGTTCAGAGTGCTCTTTGACTGTAGGCGAACTATAAATCCCAGCAACTACAATTCCCAAATGTCGAGGACCATTTTCCTCAAACTCCACCAGTGTTCACATCTGGGCATATTGAGTGTTCGTGCCAAGTTTGGTCCAGATCCATCATTGTTTGAGTCCACAGTGCTCTGTGGATGGAGTGGAAGGAAGGTTGGAAAGGAATGGAGAGAGAGAGGAAGAAGGAAGACAGAAGGAAGAAAAGACAAAAGGGAACGAAGGAGAAAGAGAAAGGGAAGGAGGGAGGAAATAGGGAAGGAAGGGAGGGAGGGAGGGAGGGAGGGAGGGAGAAGGGAATGGCAAGAGGGAGGGAGGGAAGAGAGAAGGAAGAGAAAAAGGGAAGAAGGGAAAGAAGATAGGGAAGGAGGGAGGAAAAGGAAGGAAGGAGGGAAGGGAGGAAGGG
>NW_026844700.1:21897062-21922062 GCF_025583915.1 Anolis sagrei ordinatus | reverse complement strand
TAAAAATAATAAATAGAGCAAAATGGTAAATGTAGTAATAGCAATAATAAGCAGTGTAAAATAATAAATGTAATAATAATAATAGAGTAAAATAATAAATTTAATAAAATTATAATAGAGTAAAATAATAAATGTAATTAAAAATAAAAAATAGCAAATGTAGTAATAATAATAAATAGAGTAAAATAATAACTGCAATAATAATAAATAGAGCGAAATATTTATTTTGTGAGAGAATTGGCCGTCTGCAAAGACATTGCCCAGGGGACGCCCGGATGTTTTGATGTTTTTATCATCCTTGTAGGAGGCTTTTCCGATGTCCCCGCATAAGGAGCTGGAGCTGATAGAGGGAGCTCATCCGCACTCTCCCCAGATTTGAACTGTGACCTGTTGGCACAGGGGTTAAACCCACTGTGCCACTGGGGACTCCAATAAATAATAAATAAATAAATGCCATAAAATGATAATAATAGAGTAAAATAATAAATGTAAAAACAATAATAGAGAAAAATAATAAATATAATAATAGAGTAAAATAAAAACAACAACAACAACAACAACAACAACAACAGAGTAAAATAATAAATAACTTTGACTTGAGTATAAGCCATGGAAGGTTTTTTCAGCCTTAAAAACGTGGTGAAAAACTTGGCTTATACTTGGGGGAAGGGTCAGAGGCGGCCCTAGGTAATTTTCAACGGTAAGCAAATAATTTTATGGCACCCCCCCCCCCCAAACAATCACTGATATATATTTTCTGTTCGTCGTGCGAGTTCTGCGTGCCATATTTGGTTCAATTCCATCATTGGTGGAGTTCAGAATGCTCTTTGATTGTAGGTGAACTATACATCCCAGTAACTACAACTCCCAAATGTCAAGGTCTATTTTCCCCCAAGAGCGCCTCAAAAGCGCCCC
This sequence comes from Anolis sagrei ordinatus, assembly GCF_025583915.1. Lineage (NCBI taxonomy): Eukaryota > Metazoa > Chordata > Lepidosauria > Squamata > Anolidae > Anolis > Anolis sagrei. The sequence continues at coordinate 21,921,147 of NW_026844700.1, read as the reverse complement.
TGGGCAGAATCAACTATACTGCAAATGCTTACTATGCGTATTGGTTGAGCCGCCCCTGGGAAGGGTTCAACCTGAAAAAATGGCTGAAAAACTTGGCTTATACTCGAGTATATACGGAAATTCAGAGTTTGGAAACCTTAGCAGCTCTGTTGGCTAGAAGGATGGTGATGCGTCTTGGAGTTGCAGCCCACAAAACTTTGTGTTTTGTTTGTTTGCTCCTTTGTTAAAAATGCAATGCAACTGTCTGGTCTGCCCCTGACACGATAAATAAATAAGCCCACAAAAGGAACTGTTCCAAGAAGAGAGTCGAAATGTTTCCCTCTCTCCCCGCTCTGTTTTCAATGAAACCTTGTGGGAAGCAGAAGGTATGGATCCATGCTAAAACCAGAACTATTTCTTCCGCAGGGCTAAAGGTTTTCTAACCCCAGGAGAGGCTACCACCCCGTGTGCCATGGCGAGCGCCTCGCCCACCGCGGCAGTGGTGACGGCCACCGTTGTGACCACAGCGGCCACCATGGACTTGCGTGACTGGCTCTTCCTCTGCTACGGCTTAGTGGCTTTTCTGAGCGAGGTGATTGACAGCACCACCTGCCCGTCAGTCTGTCGCTGTGACAACGGCTTCATTTATTGCAACGACCGGGGCCTGACCTCCATCCCGGCGGACATCCCGGATGACGCCACCACCCTCTACCTGCAGAACAATCAGATCAATAACGCCGGCATCCCCTCCACCTTGAAGAAAAAGATCAATGTTCAGGTAATCGAACGAGGGGAATGCAATTGGGGTCTTTCCCTCTCTTATTTCCCCCATCCTTGATGTAGCAGCACAGTGGTCCGAGTGGTTTGGACTTCAACTCCCACAATTCCTAGCTGGGATTTCTGGGAGTTGAAGTCCAAAACACCCGGAGGACTAAAGATTGTAGCAAAAAGATATATACATAGGGTTGCTGTGAGTTTTCCGGGCTGTATGCCCATGTTTCAGAAGCATTCTCTCCTGACATTTCGCCCACACGAAATGTCCCAATTTTAGGACCTTTCATCTGATGTCTACTAGGCGTAGAGCATTCACACTCAGAGGTTTTGGACTTCAACTCCCACAATTCCTAGCTGGGATTTCTGGGAGTTGAAGTCCAAAACACCTGGAGGACTAAAGATTGGGAAACACTGGTGTAGCAAAAAGATATATACATAGGGTTGCTGTGAGTTTTCCAGGCTAACGCCCATGTTTCAGAAGCATTCTCTCCTGACGTTTCGCCCACACAAAACGTCAGAATCTCCCTTTCACCTGGTGTCAACTAGGCGTAGTCAGAGGCGGCCCTAGATAATTTTCAACGGTAAACAAACAGTATTTTGCCCCCCCCCCCCCCACCAAACACTGATATATATTTTCTGTTCATCGTGGGAGTTCAGTGTGCCATATTTGGTCCAATTCCATCATTGGTGGAGTTCAGAATGCTCTTTGATTGTAGGTGAACTGTACATCCAAGTAACTACAACTCACATATGTCAAGGTCTATTTCCCCCCCAAGAGCGCTTCAAGAGTGCCCCTGGGCAAAATCAACTATACGCAAATGCTTACTTTGCGTAAGGGTTGAGCCGCCCCTGGCCTCACGCCCTACCAACCCCGAGAACTTGCTGACTGAAAGGTGAGCTTTTGTCGTTAGCCCCAGCTTCTGCCAACATAGCAGTTCGAAAACATGCAAATGTGAGTAGATCAATTATACCGTATAATAATAATATATCGTATGTATATATTTGGCTAGAGCCGCCAGTGGCGCAGCGGGTTAAACAGCTGAGCTGCTGAACTTGCTGACCAAAAGGTAGGCGATTCAAATACAGGGAGTGGCGTGAGCTCCTGCTGTTAGCCCCAGCTTCTGCCAACCTAGCAGTTTGAAGACATGCAAATGTGAGTAGATCAATAGGTATAGCTTCTGCAGGAAGGTAACGGCGCTCCATGCAGTCATGCTGGCCACATGACCTTGGAGGTGTCTACGGACAACGCCAGCTCTTCGGTTTAGAAATGGAGATGAGCACCACTCCCCAGAGTCGGACACAACTAGACTTAATGTCAGGGGAAACCTTTACCTTTACTTTACTATGTTATCCAAAGCTAATATATACCATATAATAATAATATACTGTAGGTATATATTTAGCTAGAACCCCCCATGGCGCAGCAGGTTAAACTGCTGAGCTGCTGAAATTGCTAATAGAAAGGTCAGCGATTCGAATCCAGGGAGCAGGGTGAGCTCCCACTGTTAGCCCCAGCTTCTGCCAACCTAGCAGTTCGAAAATATGCAAATGTGAGTAGATCAATAGGTATCGCTTCTGCGGGACACAACTAGACTCAATGTAAAGGTAAATCTTCACCTTTACTTTACTATGTTATCCAAAGCTAATATATACCGTATAATAATAATAATAATAATAATATACCGTATGTATATATTTAGCTAGAGCCCCCCATGGCGCAGTGGGTTAAACCGCTGAGCTGCTGAACTTGCTGACAGAAAGGTCAGCGATTCGAATCCAGGGAGCAGGGTGAGCTTCCACTGTTAGCCCCAGCTTCTGTCAACCTAGCAGTTTAAAAACATGAAAATGTGAGTAGATCAATAGGTATAGCTTCTGCGGGAATATAACAGTGCTTCATGTAGTCATGCTGGCCACATGACCTTGGAGGCGTCTACGGACAACGCCGACTCTTCGGCTTAGAAATGGAGATGAGCACCACTCCCCAGAGTCGGACACATATTTAGCTAGAGCCCCCCCCCCCCATGGCGCAGCGGGTTAAACCGCTGAGCTGCTGAACTTGTTGACAGAAAGCTCAGCGGTTCGACTCCAGGGAGCAGGGATGAGCTCCCACTGTTAGCCCCAGCTTCTGTCAACCCAACAATTCGAAAACATGCAAATGTGAGTAAATCAATAGGTACCGCTTCTGCGGGAAGGTAATGGCGCTCCATGCAGTCATGCTGGCCACATGACCTTTTAGACGTCTATGGACAATGCCGGCTCTTCAGCTTGGAAATGGAGATGAGCACCAACCCCCAGAGTTGGACACGACTAGACTTAAGGAGAAACCTTTCCCTGGGAAATAAGATGAACTTGAACTCTTGGTATAAGAAGACAATTTCCGTCACTAAAAGGCGGAAAGGAATGCTGCAATTCCTAAGAGCAAGAATGGGTTTCTTAGAGTTGGACACTTAATGATAGAGGAAACCTTTACCTTACACTGTAAAAATGTATCTGTTCCAACTTACATACAAATTCAACTTGAGACCAAAACTACACAACCTATCTTGTTTGTAACTTGGGGACTGCCTTTATATCTTTTCCCATTCTTTTGAACCATTTATTTAAAAGAGTGATATCTCCTTGGATTTGCAAATAATTTGGTGGTATGACTATTGTACTTGAATGTTTGGATGAGACTGAAATCGCAACAGAAACAAGTCGTATGTGGAAAATGAGATTTCCCGTTCCTTTAATTTTGGGGTTCCTTCAACTCAAATTCATTCTCTCCAGTATATCCGTGTATTATTTCTACAGCTCAATGGTGACAGTCATGTTTGTAATGAGCAAAGCCCATGTTTCGTGAATATTTTGTAAAGTTGGGTTGCTGTGAATTTTCGGAAGCATTCTCTCCTGACATTTCACCCACATCTATGGCAGGCATCCTCCCAGGATGTGAAGTCTGTTGGAAACTAGGCAAGTGGGTTTTATATATCTGTGGAATAATTTCCAGGGTGCGAGGAAGAACTCTTGTCTGTTTCAGGCAAGGGTGAATGTTGCCATTGGCCACCTTGATAATAATAATAATAATAATAATAATAATAATAATAATAATAATAATAATAATTTATGTCTAATTGTAGTGTATAATCGTAATTGTTTGTACTGGCACTGAAATTTTTCCATTACTTATGTGTAAACCTCTTTGAGTCCCCCCCAGGGTGAGAAAAGCGGTATACAAATACTATAAATATTATCTATATAAATAAAAATGTAATGTTTGTTTGTGGGATTAACAGAACTCAAAAACCACTGGGAATGACACCAAATTTGGACACAAGACACCTAACAACCCAATGTATGTCCTTCACTCATAAAAACACTGAAAAACACAGCAGAAGGGACTTAAAAAGCCCCAAAAAGCTAAATGACGAAAAGCTAAATGACAATACAGAAAAAAGGGAAGAAAGAGGGAGGGGAGAAAGAAAGAAAGAAAGAAAGAAAGAAAGAAAGAAAGAAAGAAAGAAAGAAAGAAAAGAAAGAAGGAAAGGGAGAAGGAAGCATGGAAAGAGGGAGAAAAGGAAGAAAGGAGAGAAAGAGGGAGGGAAATAAAAAGGGGGAAGGAAGTAAAGTTAGAGATGGAAGGAAGGAGAGAAGGAAAGAAAAACACAGCAGAAGGGACTTAAAAAGCCCCCAAAAGCTAAATGATGACAAGCTAAATGACAATACAGAAAAAAAGGGGAAGAAAGAGGGAGGGAAGGGGAGAAAATAAAGAAAGAAAAGAAAGGAAGGAAGGAAGGAAGGAAGGAAGAGGGGGAAAGAAAGAAAGAAAGAAAGAAGGAAAGGGAGAAGGAAGCATGGAAGCAAAGAGAGAAGGAAGGAAAGAGGTAGAGAAGGAAGGAGAGAAAGAGGGAGGGAAATAAAAAGGGGGAAGGAAGGAAGTTGGAGAAGGAAGGAAGGAGAGAAGGAAAGAAAAAAGGGAAAGAAGGAAGGAAAGAGGGAGCGAAGGAAAAGGGGGAAGATGTAGAGAAAGAGGGAGGGAAGGAAAGAAGGAAAGAGAGAAGGAAGAAAAGAGAGACAGCAGAAGAGAAAAAGGGGGAAGGAAGGAAAGAGATAGAGAAGGAAGGAAGAAGAGAAGGAAAGAGAGAAGGAAGAAAAGAGAGACAGCAGAAGAGAAAAAGGGTGAAGGAAGGAACGAGATAGAGAAGGAAAAAGAGAAGGAAAGATGGGAAGAAAGGAAGGAAAGGGGGAGTGAAGGAAGGAGGGAAAGAAGGGGAGAAAGAGGGAAGGTTGGCCACAGCAACGCGTGTCAGGTACAGCTAGTAAATAATAAAAATGCCTGACATAGATGTGGGGGAAATGTCAGGAGAGAATGCTTCCGGAACATGGCCAGACAGCCTGGAAAACTCACAGCAACCCATTGATTCCAGCCATGAAAGCTTTCAACAACACTTTTTTAAAAGTTGCATGTCGTTTCCATTCTCTGCTTCACCCCTGCTGAATTTTCCTCTTGATCCACTTCCTGTCAGGTCATCTACCTCTACGAAAATGACCTGGATGAATTCCCCATCAACTTGCCCCGTTCCTTGAGGGAGCTTCATCTCCAGGACAACAATGTCCGCACCATCGCCCGGGACTCCTTGGCGCGCATCCCGCTGCTGGAGAAGCTGCACCTGGACGACAACTCCGTCTCCACCGTCAGCATCGAAGATGACGCCTTTGCGGACAGCACGCGCCTCAAGCTGCTTTTCCTGTCCCGCAACCACCTCAGCAGCATCCCTTCCGGCTTGCCTCGTACCTTGGAGGAGCTCCGGCTGGACGACAACCGCATCTCGACCATCCCTCTCCATGCCTTCAAGGGGCTCAACAGCCTGCGGCGCCTTGTGCTCGACGGCAACCTTTTGGCCAACCAGCGCATCGCGGACGACACCTTCAGCCGGCTGCAGAACCTCAGCGAGCTCTCGTTGGTGCGGAACTCTTTGGCCGCCCCTCCTCTCAATCTCCCCAGCGCCCACCTGCAGAGGCTTTACCTCCAAGACAACGCCATCAGCCACATCCCCTACAACACCCTTTCGAAGATGCGGGAGTTGGAGAAGCTCGACCTGTCCAACAACAACCTGACCACCCTGCCGAAAGGTCTCTTTGACGACCTGGACGGGCTCTCGCAGCTCCTGCTGAGGAACAACCCCTGGTACTGCGGGTGCAATCTCATGTGGTTGAGGGACTGGGTCAAGGCCCGAGCTGCGGTGGTGAACGTGCGGGGGTTGATGTGCCAAGGGCCCGATAAGGTCCGAGGCATGGCCATTAAGGACATCACCAACGAGATGGACGAGTGCTTTGAGGCAGGCCCGCAGAGCAATCCAGGGGTGGTTGTGGCAGCCAAGACAACGGCGAGCAATGCGGCCGTCACAACCCCACAGGGATCCCTCTTCACCCTCAAGTCCAAGAGGCCTGGCATCCAACTGCCCGATTCAAACATTGACTATCCAATGGCCACCGGAGCTGGAGCCAAAGCGTTGGTCCTCAACGTCAAACCGTTGACGGCCGACAGCATCCGTATCAGCTGGAAAGCCATGCTGCCGGCGTCCTCATTCCGCCTCAGTTGGTTGCGCTTGGGCCACAGCCCGGCTGTGGGTTCCATCACGGAGACGCTAGTGCAAGGAGATAAGACGGAGTATCTACTGACGGCCTTGGAACCCAAGTCAACCTACATCATCTGCATGGTCACGATGGAAACGGGTAGTACATACGGGCCCGACGAAACCCCCGTCTGTGCCAAAGCCGAGACAGCGGACATGTACAGCCCCACGACCACCCTCAACCACGAACAAAACATGGATCCGTTGGCTGGGCTGCCATTAGCAGGGATCATTGGTGGGGCAGTTGCCTTGGTCTTCCTCTTCCTAGTCTTGGCTGCCATTTGCTGGTACGTCCACCGGACAGGAGACCTGCTGACCCGCGAACGAGGCAGTCGGAAGAAAGACGACTACGTGGAATCGGGCACCAAGAAGGATAATTCCATCCTGGAGATACGAGGGCCCGGTTTGCAGATGCTGCCGATCAATCCGCACCGGGCAAAGGAAGAGTACGTCATCCATACCATATTCCCTTCCAATGGAACCAGTCTTTACAAAAGCACCCACACCATCGGCTACGGCACAACGCGTGGGTACAGAGACGGGGGAATTCCAGACATAGACTATTCATATTCATGATGCAAAATCCCCCTTTCCTCCCACATATAACGGCCAACCGCCACCCTTTCCCTGTTTTTACCCCCTCCCTGTCACACACCCCGGGATTTTTTTGCCGAGATGGAAAAAACAAAAAACGCAGAACGAAAAAACTTATTTTCCGAGCAGAACCAGGTGGAACAAATGGGAAGGGAGGGGAAGGGAAGGGATTTTACAAAAAAAAAAAAACTTATTTTGTAGGAAAACCTCAAAAAAACAGTTTTCAAAAAAGTAGACACGGAGGAAAAATACATAATTTATATTTAATATCCAGATTGAAGCAAAACTCAGCTCAGACCTTGGGTTACGAGTGTTTCCCTGCCCCTAAGGGGTGTGGGGTGGTGGCGATAAAGGGGGAAGACCTGGAAAAAGGGTTTAGAAAGGAAATGAAAAACAAAAAAAATGCTACCTGTTTATCTCTCTTCCTGTATAAATCTTCTATTTTGTTCAGGAGTTAGATTATATAAAAAAAATCTTTTTAAAAATATATATCAACACTGTCGTTCCTGGAGGTTAAACTTGCCGGTCGCAATGGGGAAAAAGACATTAATGCAGGGGTCCTCAAAGTTCGTAAACAGAAGGTCAGGTCACAATCCCTCAAAGTGTTGGAGGGCCAGATTATAATTTGAAAAAATCTCCTTCCTCCTTCCTTTCATCCTTCTCTTCCTCCCTTCCTTTCTTCTCTCTTTCTTCCCTCCCTTCCTCCTCCTTCCTTCCTTTCACAAATTCCCCTTTGACTATTGCTTCATCTCTTCCCTCCTATCCTCACTACCCTACTTTTACTCCTCCCCATCCATTACTTTCAAATCAATTAAAATCCTTCATCATTAATTCAATATATTCAATATCATCTTACTCTCTCTTTCTACACCCCCCCCATTCATTAACTTCCTATACTTACCTTCTATACTTAAATTACTCCCCTAGTAAATATATCATTTATTCACTCATTAATCCTTCCCCCCCTATATTTTTATAATTATTCATCCCCCTTCCACTTTGACTACTTAGATACTACTCTTACCGCTAACCTCTACTCACATAATGATATTTTTCATAATACAGTATAAATATATTTATAAAATTATTTAGAAATTAAAACATCCCCAAAATTAGTTCTGTGCGGAGATTACTGCTATTATTATTATTATTGCTATTTATAATATAAATATAGGTATAAATGTAATTACAAAAATAATTGTAAGTATAAATATAATTATAAAAATATTTAAAAATAAAATAATATAAATATAAGAGTATAAATAACATGAGAATAAAATTATTACAAAAATAATTATATAATATAAATAAGTATAAATATGATTATAAAAATAATTATAAGTATAAATACAATAATAAAAATATTTAAAAATAAAATAATGTAAATATGAGTATAAATAATATGAGAATAAAATATATTCACAAAAATAATTATATAATATAAATAAGTATAAATATGATTATAAAAATAATTACATTAGAAGTATAAATATAATTATAAAATATTAAAAAATAAAATAATATAAATATAAGTATAACTAATATTTAAAACTCCATAATTAATTAAATTACCTTAACAATATTTACATGTAATTACATAAATTTTAAACTATATATAGCAAAATATCTATTTTCTAATTAATTAATTAATTCAGTGAATTCTAAATCATAATTATACATAACTTAATATTCACAATACTCTATTTATCATTCATTACATTCAAAACTAGAGATAGTGCATTATAGATTAAATAACCTAATAAAATCAAAGAATATTAATAAATCAAATATTAATTACTTTATTACACCTACACAATATATTCATAATTAATTAAAAATTTTAAACTCTCTGTCTCCCTATCTATATATATAATTAACTTGAAGTACCTTACTGTTCAATAGTTGCGATAGAAGTAATCGAATGTAAGTAAAGTAAATATGACTACATTACCTCTGTAATTAATCGAAGGAAGAGAAAGAAACGTTATGAAAACACAAAAAGGAACTATGGCCTCAGTAAGATCCAGGTATAGGGGACGCATTAGGATGAATCGTAAATGGTGCGCCAGGTAATGCTTAGAGAGTACCTCACTCAATCACTCCAGTCCAATATACCTGGAAATAAATGATACTCACTCCCATTTCTCTACCTGTAATTATTTCATGTCACGCACTAGTAACGTCATCTAATTTAGCACTGATCATGCAGTAAGATTTTAAGTACTGCAATTAATTAATATGAATATCCCTACCTCACACTCACGAAATTCCCTACATATCAACCTTTATCCCATCCATGCTTAACTAAATTATCCATCATTTCCTACCATCATAATTAATATACGTTTCTCCTTCCTGCCCTTATTAGCTCTTTACCTCCTTTCCTCTCCGTGTCTCCCCTCCTTCTGACAGTCCATTACTCCCATCCTTAACTATTAAGATTCTTTGAAACTTCTCTTCCTTCTTTCTTCTTTCCTCCCTACATCCATACTAGTGTTTCGAATTAAGTAACTTTGTGTCTTTCATTCATATCTAGCCTGATTTTACTAACGCCATGCGAAATTAAATTAAATCCACGTCGCAGGTGGAAATAATTATCTGGAATAACTGACCTCGCTACTCTTTAACTACTATCATTAATACATGAAAACCATCTCTATTTCTCCTTAAACTTACTTCATTACCTCTTTGTCATCATCTCATCTTTCATTCCCTTCTTTTCCTTCCTTCCTCCCTCCCTTCCTTTCTCTCTCTCTCTCCCTTCCTTCCTTCCTTCTTTTGTCCTTCCTTCCCTCTTTCCTCCCTCCTTCCCTCTCTTTTTCTCCTTTCTCCCTTTTGTCTTTCCTTCCTTCTCTCTTTCCTCCCTCCCTTTCTCCCTTCCTTCTTCCTTCCATCTTCTCTTCCTCCCTTTTTCCTTCTTTCCTCAATTTTTCCTTCCTTTTCTTCTTCTCTTCTCTTTCTTTCTCCTTTCTTTCTATCAATGTAATCCGCCTCCTCTCTACTTCCTCTTCCCCCTCTCTCATTCTCTCCTTCCCTTCCTCCCCTCCTTCTCTCCTTTCTCCTTCCTCCCCTTCCCCCTTTTGTCTTTTCTTCCTTCTCTCTTCTCTCCCTCCCTTCTCCATTCCCTTCCTTCCATCCTTCTCTTCCTTGCGTTCTTCCTTCCTCCTCTCTTTCCTCCCTCCTTCCCCCTCTCTTTCTCCTTCTTTCCTTCCTTTTTGTCTTTCCTCCCTCCCTCCATTCCCTTCCTTACATCCTTCTCTTCTTCTCTTTCCTCCTTCCTTCCTTCCTTCCTTCCTTCCTTCCTTCCTTCTTTTTCTCCTTCCTTCCATCCTTCCCTTCCTCCCTTTTGTCTTTCCTTCCTTCTTCCTTGCTCCTTCCCTCCTTCTCCTTCCATCCTTCCTTCCTTCCCTCTTTCCTCCCTCTATCCCTTTTCTCCTTCCTTCCTTCCCTTTTGTCTTCCTTCTTCCTTTCCTTTATCCTTCCCTTCCTTCATCATTCCCTTCCTTCCATCCCTTTTGTCTTTCCTTCATTCTCTCTTCTCTCTCCCTTCTCCATTCCCTTCCTCCCTCAGTTCCATCCTTCTCTTCCTCCCTCCCTCCCTTCTCTCTTTCCTCCCTTCCTCCTTCCCCCTCTCTCTCCTTCCTTCCCTTTTGTCTTTCCTTCCTTCTCTCTTCCTCCCTTCCTGACCTCCCTCTTTCTCCCTTTCACCCTTCCTTCCCTATTTCTTCCTTCCCCCTCTATCTTTCTCCTTCTTTCCTTCCCTTTTGTCTTTCCTTCCTTCTCTCTTCTCTACCTCCCTTCTCTACAGTCCTTCAAACTGTTGGAGGGCCAGATTATAATTTGGGGGAAAAAAACATGAATGAATTCCTACACATACTGCACATCTCTTATTTGTAGTGCAAAGAAACACTTAAAAACAATACAATTATTAAAATGAAGAACAATTTTAACAAATATAAACTTATTAGTATTTCAGTGGGAAGTGTGGGCATGCTTTTGGCTGATGAGATAGGATTGTTGTTGTTGTTGTTGTTGTTGTGTGCTTTCATGTTTCAGACTTAGGTTGACCCTGAGCGAGGGCCGGGTAAACGACCTTGGAGGGCTGTATCCAGCCCGCGGGCTGTAGTTTGAGGACCCCTGCCTTAATGTGAATTGCTTTCCAAGTTTTCCTTTTGCATCCCGTAACTCTGTTTTCTTTTCAGGATCCAAACTCCTCATGCAAAGTTGAACAACAACAACCACTCGAGCAGTTTTAAGCTCTTGAGAAATGAATTCTGAAACCAACCCTAAGCGCCTGACTCAGTTTCCACCTCTTTTGCCATGTTTTCTCCCTCTGTAATATCAACGTTGTCCTTGTGATCGACGCGGACAGATCCTAAGAATCTCCGTTCGGTTACCTCTTCAGTTACACATCTTTTGGGACAACCATTCAACGTTATTCTCATTGTAGTAATAACGCCACAAGGTAGTTCTTGTCTTTTTGACAAAAAAAAAAAAATCCCAGGAACCATCTAACATGGAGACGGGATGGGTCAGCGTCTTCCAACCAGCACGATATTCCTTCCAAGATGGGGTTCTGAAATCCTAAGCAAATCTCAGGTTCACGTGGTTTTTGAGAGTTTGGGGAAGGAGAGAAAGAAAAACAGGATTGTGACCGGCTACCACAAATGAGATGGGTTTCGTCGGGTTTTGCTTCTGAATGCCCTCTCTCTGCCTTTTCTCCCATGGAATATATTTGATATCCCAACTATACTGTGGGTATTTGCAGGAATGTGGGCATACCAATTTGCTTCAAGTCTGGTCTCCACAACCATGGTTTTGAAAACTCAAAAAAGCAACTCTGTCCCGCATACCGTGGTTTCCACGTGTCTGATAATCACCCTGCATTTGTATTCCCAGATTAGGAGCAAAATAGGATTGTTTCTTGTACCTCTATTGGGCTTTGCACATGATTTGCACAAGGGCAAATCCAAGGGACTCTGTAAAGGAAAATTAAGATTCTCCCACTTGCTTAGAAGCCTTCAAGGCAAACTGCGTATGACCATACGTCCATATCAGGTATGGGCAAATCCAGGCCCAGGGGTCGGATGCGGCCTCTTGGATTCTTTTCTCAGGCCCTCCCTCTCTCACACCATTCTATCCTTCCTTCTTTCTCTCCTCCCTTCCTCACCTCCCTCTTTTGTCCTTCCTTCCCTATTTCCTCCCTCCTTCCTTTCCTCCTCCCACCCTCTCATTTTTTCCTTCCTTCCTTCCCTTTTATCTTTCCTTCCTTCTCTCTTTTCTCCCTTCCTTCCTCGCCTCCCTCTTTCTCTCTCTCTCCCTCCTTCTCTCCCTTCTACCCTTTCATCCTTCCCTATTCCCTCCCTTCTTCCCTCTCTCTTTCTCCTTCCTTCCTTCCCCTTTGTCTTTCCTTCCTTCTCTCTTTTCTCCCTCCCTTATCCATTCCCTTCCTCCCTTCCTTCCTTTCATCCCTTCCTTCCTCTTTTCCTCCCTTCCTTCTTCCCCTCTTTCTCTTCTCCTTTCCTTCCTTCCTTCCTTCCTCCTTCCTTCTCCTTCCTTCCTTCCTTCCTTCCTTTTGTCTTTCCCTCCTTCCCTCCCTCCCTTCCTCACCTTTCTCTTTCTCCCTCTCTCCCTCCTTCCTTACTTCCCTTCCACTCTTTCGTCCTTCTTTCCCTATGTCCTCCCTCCTTCCCTCTCTCTTTCTCCTTCCTTCCCTTTTGTCTTTCCTTCCTTCTCCCTTCTCTCCCTCCCTCTCTCTCCTTCTTCCTTCCTTCCTTCCTTCCTTCCTTCCTTCCTTCCTTCCTTTTCCTCCCTCCTTCCTCTCTTCCTTTCCTTCCTTCCCTTTTGTCTTTCCTTACCTTTCCTCCTCCTTCCTTCCCTTCTCCCTTCCTTCCTTCTCTTCCTCCTTCCTTCCTTCTCTTTCTCCCTCCCCCTCTCTTTTCCTTCTTCCTTCCCTTTTGTCTCTCCTTCCTTCTCTTCCCTCCCTCCTTCCTTCCCTCCTCTTTTTCTCCTTCCTTCCTTACTTCCCTTCCACTCTTTCGTCCTTCCTTCCCTATGTCCTCCCTCCTTCCCTCTCTCTTTCTCCTTCCTTCCCTTTTGTCTTTCTTTCCTTCTCCCTTCTCTCCCTCCCTTCTCCGTTCCCTTCCTCCCTTCCATCCTTCTCTTCCTCGCTTCCTTTCTTTTCTCTTTCCTCCCTTCCTCCTTCCCCCTCTCTTTCTCTTTCCTTCCTCTCCTTTTGTCTTTCCTTCCTTCTCTTTTCTCCCTCCCTTCTCTATTCTCTTCCTCACTTTTTTTATCCTTCTCTTCCTTCCTTCCTCGCTTCCTTCCTTCTCTCTTTCCTCCCTCCCTCCTTCCCCATCTCTCTTTCTCCTTCTTCCCTTCCCTTTTGACTTTGCTTCTCTCTTCCCTCCCTTCCTCACCTCCCTCTTTCTCCCTCCCTCCTTCCTTACTTCCCTTCCACTCTTTTGTCATTCCTTCCCTATTCACTTTCTTCTTCCCTCTCTCTTTCCCCTTCCTTCCTTCCCTTTTGTCTTTCCTTCCTTCTGTCTTCCCTCCCTCTCTCCATTCCCTTCCTTCCTTCTATCCTTCTTTCCCTCCCTTTCTTCCTACCTTCCCTATTTCCACCCTCCTTCCTTCTCTCTTTCTCCTTCCTTCTTTCCCTTTTGTCCTTCCTTCCTTCTCTCTTCCCTCCCTCCCTCTCTCCATTCCCTTCCCTTCCATCCTTCTCTCACTCCCTTTCTTCCTACCTCCCCTATTTCCTCCCTCCTTCCCTCTCTTTCTCCTTCCTTCTTTCCTTTTTGTCCTTCCTTCCTTCTCTCTTCTCTTCTCTACCTCCCTCTCTCCATTTGCTTCCTTCCATCTTCTCTTCCTCCCTTTCTTCCTCCCTTCTCTCTTTCCTCCCTCCTTCCCTCTCTCTTTCTCCTTCCCTCCCTTTTGTCCTACCTTTCTTCTCTCTTCTCTTCTCTACCTCCCTCTCTCCATTCGCTTCCTTCCATCCATCTTCTCTTTCCTCCCTCCTTCCCCCTCTCTTTCTCCTTCCTTCCTTCCCTTTTGTCTTCCCTTCCACCGGCTGTTAGGAATTGTGGGAGTTGAAGCCCAAAACACCTGGAGGGCCAAAGTTTGCCCATGCTTGCTCTAGTCCCTTAGATGAAAGTGTCTTTTTCCAAAGTTCATGGCTATCCTGGTAAAAGGCTAAAGTCTATCACCATACGACAGTTCACATTGCCCTTTAAAAAGACTACAAACATGCCTTTATCCGCACCACATCTCCCCACTTGCACCTGTCCACCCACGCATGATTCTCAACCTTCCTAATGTTGCGACCCCATAATTATTATTAGCTAGCTTGGGGACCCGGCACTGCCCAGGTAATTTGAGAAAGGCATTGTGTGCCAAGGTTGGTCTTTATCAGTCATTTAAGTGGCTCGCAGTGCTCTCGGGAAGTTAGTGAAGGTACTGCAAGTCCCATCGTCCATGGTTCATCTGCCTCCAAACAGTACCAGGATGTAGAGTCTGTGATGCGGGCTTTGTGTGCCAAATCAGGTCTTGATCAGTCATTGGATGAGGATCGCAGCGGTCTCGGGAAGTGGGTGAAGGTACTTCAAGTCCCATCATCCATGATCCATCCTCCTCCAAACCGCACCAGGATGTAGAGTGGGTCATGAGGGCTCTGTGTGCCAAGTTTGGTCTTTGTTGGGGGCCGCAGTAGTCTGTGGGAACTGAAGGGTGGGAAAGCACTACAAATCCCATCATCCATTATCCGTCCTCCCCAAACCTCACCAGGACATAAAGGGAGTCATGGGAGTTATGATCGGTCAATATCTCCCTTCAATTGTGGTGCCCAGAATTGGACACAATATTCCAGGTGTGGTCTAACCAAGGTGGAATAGAGCATGGGTAGCATGACTTCCCTAGATCTAGACACTATGCTCCGATTGATGCAGGCCAAAATCCCATTAGCTTTTTTTGCCGCCACATCACATTGTTGGCTCATGTTTAACTTGCTGTCCAGGAGGACTCCCAAGATCTTTTTCACACGTACTGCTCTCGAGCCAGGCATTGTCCCCCATTCTGTATCTTTGCATTTCATTTTTTCTGAATAAGTGGAGTATCTTGCATTTGTCCCTGTTGAACTTCATTTTGTTAGTTTTGGCCATTCATCTCTCTAATCTGTCAATATCGTTTTGAATCCTGCTCCTGTCCTCTGGAGTATTGGCTATCCCTCCCAATTTAGTGTCGCAGCCATGTTTTTAAGTATTCCACCAAGGGCTTGTTGAAGCATTTTATTATTATTATTAATTATTATTAACTTTATTTGTAGCCCGCTAGCATCTCCCGAAGGACTCGATGCGGCTTACAATGGCCAAGGCCTCAAAAACATAGCATAAACAATACACAACTTAAAGCAAATCAAAAACAATTAAAGCAATATTAAAACAACAAAACAATAAGAACAATACACCTAAACACAATAAAAATTGGGGCCGGGCCAAAGTAGTGGGTACAGATTAAAGTGCTGATGTGACAGGTGGTATATCGGATTTCAGGGTAAGTGCAGTGTGCCAGCAATCTTAAGTTCTACTAAAGTGCTTCTAGGACTTGTTGTTTGAGTTTTCCTATTCTGGAAAGGCATATTGGAACAGCCAGGTCTTCAAGACTGCCAACGTAGGGGCCTGTCTAATATCTTTGGGGAGAGTGTTCCAGAGTTGGGGGGCCACCACAGAAAAGGCCCTGTCTCGTGTCCCCACCAGACGCGCCTGCGACGCAGGCGGAATCGCGAGCAGGGCCTCTCTAGATGAACGAAGCAAGCGCGTGGGTTCATAAACGGAGATGCGGTCACGCAGGTAAGATGGTCCCAAACCGTTTAGGGCTTTGTAGGTAAGCACTTGCACCTTAAATTGGGCTCGGAAAATAAACGGCAGCCAATGGAGCTCCTTGAACAGGAGGGTTGACCTCTCTCTGTAAGGAGCACCAGTTAACATCCTGGCCGCCGCCCGCTGGACCAGTTGGAATTTCGGAGCCGTTTTCAAGGGCAGCCCCACGTAGAGCGCATTACAGTAGTCCAATCTAGAGGTGACCAAGGCATGGACCACCCCGGCCAGATCAGCCTTTGCGAGGTACGGTCGCAGTTGGCGCACGAGTCTCAATTGAGCAAAAGCCCTCCCGGACACCGCTGACGCCTGAGCCTCAAGCATGAGTGATGAATCCAAGAGGACTCCCAAACTGTGGACCTGTGGCTTCAGAGGGAGTGTAACCCCGTCCAGCACAGGTTGCCACCCTATACCCCGATCAGGTTTGCGATCGACTAGGAGGACCTCTGTCTTGTCGGGATTGATCTTCAGCTTGTTCCTCCTCATCCAGATAGACACAGCGGCCAGGCACTCGTTCAGCACTCGAGGGGCCTCCTTGGAGTTAGGTAGAAATGAGTAGTAGAGTTGTGTGTCATCTGCATAGAGGTGGCACCCAACTCCAAAACTCCGGATGACCTCTCCCAGCAGTTTCATGTAGATGTTAAAAAGCATGCGAGACAGGATAGAGCTTTGCAGGACCCCACAGGTCATTTTAACAACCTGATCTAGATGGCAGTAACAGGGAAGTTATTGTATCCAGAGATTACCGAATACATAACAGGCCTAGTCTCTCTTTTTTTTAAAATAAGCTGTACAGTGTACATAGAAGGTTGGAAAAAAGGCATACAGACCTTAAAAGACCCTGTATTCTTTGTACAAGGGCCTTCTATGAGCTCTTACATAGTAACAAGTAAGCACTTCCTTTCACCAAGCTAGCCATAAACTCGGAACGATCCTACTGCATTCCTTGGACAGAATGGGCCAAAACAGAATGGGCCTAACAAAATGAATATAATAATAATAATGATCAGGGGCGGCATGTCCATTACGCGAAGTAAGCGGTCGCAGAACACTTTTTTTTTGCCAGGGGCGCAGAGGCACCTCTGTAAATGCCTCTCGACCGCCACTTGAGGAGCGCCCCCTCAGCTCACAACAGCTCTAGCAGTCCGGGGGGAGCCTCGGCTTTCTTGCCTTGCTGCCGGGTGATCCTCTTCCCAAAGGGGCCGGGCCCTTGAGCCCCGCCTCGCCCCTCTCGTTCCTGCTTCACCCGGCCACCGGGTGCGCGAGCAGAGCCGGCGCTCAATCGTTCTCCGCATTCAATCCTTTCCCCATGACCAGCTCCCTTTCCCGATGCCCCAGCGCTCCACCCGCCTCCTCTCCCCAATCCGCGGGTGGGCCAAGGGGCGGAGCCGCCGCGTCTGGCCCTCTTTGGGTCCGGAGGCGTGTCTGAAGACCTCAGCGTGCGCACCAAAAATTGCCTCTTCTCCTAACTTTCTCTTCAGCCATTGGGACCATATATATATATATCCCATTTGCCTCGTTTCCAATACACCTCACAACCTCTGAGGATGCCTGCCATAGGTGTGGGTGAAACGTCAGGAGAGAATGCTTCTGGAACATAGCGAGACAACCCAGAAAACTCAGGGCAACCTAGTGATTCCGGCCATGAAAGCCTTCAACAACACACCTTTCTCTTGTTTCCCAGTATATTGGTGTATGTGGTTCATGAAAGAGTGCACACATTGATATATTTGCAGTGAAGGGAGAACTAGTCCCATTCGGAGAGACAAAACTGTGGTTGTCTAGCTTTTTTCCTCTTTGCAATAGTAAACACAAACTGGGACAATGAATGCACAGAGGAGAGAGGTCTAATCCAGCTAATACTTAAACATCAAATCTTATATTACACAAGACCTGGGCCCAGTGGGTGGGTCTCACTTACCATGAAGTTTAATTCTATTAAGTGTTTAATTCTACATGCAGGACTTCACAAAAAGTTAATGTGAGCAGGCTTTTTGGGGGGCATATTTAGAAAGAAGGGGGGGAGAAGAGATAAAGTGTGCAATGTGCACACAAACACAGACCTGTCTCTCTCTTCTGCTCATTAATTCAGGTGATTCAAGGATTGTTTGGCATGTACCCTCCCTGGCACGCACACAGAATTTATGGTAACAAGCAATTTGCAGCTCGGCTTGCAAAGTTCTCATTTAGCAGAAAGCGCCTTGAAAAAAAGAAGAGCAAGAGAGGACGGTGAGAGGAAATTGGGGGAAGAAGACAGCCCGCAAGCAGGGGCGGCCCTAGGTAATTTTCAATGGTAAGCAAACAGTATTTTGGTGCCCCCCCCCCCAACCAATCACTGATATATATTTTCTGTTTGTCGTGGGAGTTCTGTGTGCCATATTTGGTTCAATTCCATCATTGGTGGAGTTCAGAATGCTCTTTGATTGTAGGTGAACTATACATCCCAGTAACTACACTTGCCGCAATTGCTCCCTTGCCTGGCCCGCTTTGGGTCCGGAGGCGTGCCTGAAGACCCCGGCGTGTGCACCAAAAGTCACCTCTTCTCCTGACTTTCTCCTCAGCCATTGGGACCAAGAGAGAGAGAGAGAGAGAGGTGGAGATGGCCACCTTTCCTGAAGGTAGGCGCAAAAACAAAGGAGGGAGCGGAGGTGGGAGATACCTCCAGCCGGAGGGGCTCTCTCTCTCTCTCTCTCTCTTGGTCCCAATGGCTGAAGAGAAAGTCAGGAGAAGAGGCGACTTTTGGTGCGCACGCTGGGGTCTTCAGACACGCCTCCGGACCCGAAGCGAGCCAGGTGCGGCGGCTCCACCCCTTGGCCCACCCGCGGATTGGGGAGAGGAGAGGAGGCGGGTGGAGCGCCGGGGATCAGGAAAGGGAGCTGGTTATGGGGAAGGGATCGAACATGGAGAATGATTGAGCGCCGACTCTGCTCGCGCACCCGGTGGCCGGGTGGAGCAGGAACGAGAGGGGCTAGGCGAGGCTCAAGGGCCCGGCCCCTTTGGGAAGAGGATCGCCTGGCAGCGAGGCAAGAAAGCCGAGGCTCCCCCCGGACTGCTAGGGCTGTTGTGAGCTGAGGGGGCTCCTCAAGTGGCGGTCGAGGGGCATTTACAGAGGCGCCTCTGTGCCCCTGGCAAAAAAAAGTGTTCTGCGACCGCTTACTTCGCGTAATGGATGAGCCGCCCCTGCTGAATGGCCATCTGTTGGGAAAGCTCGACTGTGCTTTTACCTGCACCTTCCTTAGACTCTGGCACCATCTAGGGCAGTGGTTCCCAACCTTGTTTCGACCAGGGACCACTCTCCAACACAGAGGTGGCCCTAGGTAATTTTCAATGGTAAGCAAACAGTATTTTGGCGTGTCCCCCCCCCCAAACCAATCACTGATATATATTTTCTGTTCGTCATGGGAGTTCTGTGTGCCATATTTGCTTCAATTCCATCATTGGTGGAGTTCAGAATGCTCTTTGATTTTAGGCGAACTATACATCCCCATAACTACAACTCGCCTATGTCAATGTATTTTCCCCCAAGAGCACCCCTGGGCAAAATCAACTATACTGCAAATGCTTACTTTGCGTAATGGTTGAGCCGCCCCTGCTCCAACATTAGTACTAAAAGGGCTAAGAATCAGATTTTGGTCAATTTTAAGTTCAGTTTAATGATCTCAGGTGCTGATTCAGAACATTGCATTGGCTAGACCACATCAGCTCTTGTTTCTGATACATAATATATGCCATCCAGTAGTCGCCATCTGCTCGCCCACAGAAAACTATATATCTATATATATAAAAATGCTCTGTGGATAATGAGTACCTGAAAAACAAAAGAACCAATGAACGAAATCACACCAAATTTGGCAACAAAACATCTCACAACACAAAGAGTGACCATCTTTCAAAAAATTATGATTTTGTCATTTGGGAGTTGTAGTTGCTGGGATTTATAGTTCATCTACAATCAAAGAGCATTCTGAACTCCATCAACGATGGAATTGAACCAAACTTGGCACACAGAACTCCCATGACCAACAGGAAACACTAGAAGGGTTTGGGGGCAGTATCCTTTGGTTTTGGAGTTGTAGTTCACGTACATCCAGAGATCAGGGCCAGCTAACACCTCCCAACAAAGGATTCCCCCAGGCAGGAAGCAGCCAGGCTTTGAAGCTGTAAGGCCATTAAATGCTAATCCAGGTGGACAATTGCAATATTCACATTTGCCTCAAGGAGGCAAGAGGTCTTTCTCCCACCCTGGACATCATTCCACAGGTATATAAACCCACTTGCCTAGTTTCCAACAGACCCCCTCCACCCGTGAAGATTACTGCCACAGATGTGGAAGAAACGTTGGAGAGAATGCTTCTGGAACATGGCAAGAGAGCCCAGAAAACTCACATCAACCTAGTGATTCCGGCCATGAATCTGGGCACCACAATTGAAGGGAGATGTTGACAAGCTGGAATATGTCCAGAGGAGGGAAACTAAAATGATCAAGGGTCTGGAGAACAAGCCCTATGAGGAGCGGCTTAAAGAGCTGGACATGTTTAGCCTGAAGAAGAGAAGGCTGAGAGGAGACATGATAGCCATGTATAAATATGTGAGAGGAAGTCCTAGAGAGGAGGGAACAAGCTTGTTTCTGCTGCCCTGGAGAGTAGAACATGGAACAATGGCTTCAAACTACAAGAAAGGAGATTCCATCTGAACATGAGGAAGAACTTCCTGACTGTAAAAGCCATTCAGCAGTGGAACTCTCTGCCCCGGAGTGTGGTGGAGACTCCTTCTTTGGAAGCTTTTAAACAGAGGCTGGATGGACATCTGTCAGGGGTGCTTTGAATGCAATATTCCTGCTTCTTGGCAGAATGGGGTTGGACTGGATGGCCCATGAGCGGGGCGGCTCAACGCATTACGCAAAGCAAGCATTTGCAGTATAGTTGATTTTGCCCAGGGGGCGCTCTTGAGGCCAAATAGACCTTGATATATGCGAGTTGTAGTTGCTGGGATGTATAGTTCACCTACAATCAAAGAGCATTCTGAACTCCACCAATGATNTCAAAACACCTGGAAGGAGGGCCCAAGTTTGCCCATGCCTGACCTTGTCCCATGGTGGTTTATAGCTCATGGATCTCCAATTTGCGATGTACTTAATTTGGGGTCAGGATCAGAACAAAACCTGGCCCACTGCAGAGTGTGACAGTGGGGAACGTTGGCAGCTGTCATAGAAAAAAGTAACTTCTCCAGCTCAGCTCAAAATTGCATTAGACCTGTCCCTGCCTGTAATCCCCAGACCACCCACGTCTTGCCCTTCCACACAAATACAGGCAAGGGTCTTATCAGCACGCTCTTGCTCCTTGTTGCTATGAGACGGCACACTTGCCTCCAGGCTGATCAGGACTTGGCAAAGGAGCCTTCCCAGAAAACCAGCAGGTTCCACCAGGTCTCAGGAGGTCTGCCGAGGCTGACAGGAAGCTTGACTCGCATCCTCCTGAATCGAATCCGACAGACGCCCAAAATAGACCAGAAGGAAAGATGCACAGATTAGAAAACACAGCCAAAGCAAAGCAAAAAAGAGGGGTGGGGACTTACTTACTTTACTTAGGCGATCTCTCGTGGTCCGAGGATGATGGTCCTCCAAGTATAGTGTCCTGGCGGTGGGTTCGTAGGTGACTGTGGAGCCCTATTTTTGATCTGCATCTTTTCCCGCAGTGAGGGCATTGGTTACCAAGTGGAAGGCAGTCTCAGTTGGGGTTGGCTTGATGCGCCTTCCCCTTGGCATGTTTCTCTCTTTCGCCCTCCATTTGTGCCTCTTCAAATTCTACAGCACTGCTGGTCACAGCTGACCTCCAACTGGAGCACTCAAGGGCCAGGGCTTCCCAGTTCTCAGTGTCTATGCCAGAGTTTTTAAGGTTGGCTTTGAGCCCATCTTTAAATCTCTTTTCCTGTCCTCCAACATTCCGTTTTCTGTTCTTGAATTCGGAATAGAGCAACTGCTTTGGGAGACAGCGGTCAGGCATCCAGACAACGTAGCCGGTCCAACGAAGTTGATGGCGGAGGACCATTGCTTCAGTGTTGGTGGTCTTTGCTTCTTCCAGCACGCTAACATTTGTCCACTTGTCTTCCCAAGAGATTTGCAGGATTTTTCGGAGGCAGCACTGATGGAATTGTTCTAGGAGTAGCATGTGATGTCTGTAGACTGTCCACGTCTTGCAGGCATATAGCAGGATTGGGAGGACAGGGTTGGGATGATGTATGTATGTATGTATACGCTGAACTTTTAAAAAATGGCAACATCAGGCTACCAAACCACCACTTCCCCAATTCCACCTTACCCAGATTTAGGCACAGGAAAATTATATACCAGTATAATAAAATAACAAAACTGAGAAACATAGATTTTCCAAACAATTATTTAAATCTGTTTTCAAAACAAACAGAGAGCAATGCCAGCAAACAGCAATCTCCTGACAGATTTGCTCCATTCAGGAGGAGCCTGAATGGATGGCACGAATGGAGGGCGAAAGAAAGAAACGTGCCAAGAGGAAGGCGCGTCAAGCCAACCCTGACCGAGACCGCCTTCCACCTGGAAACCAAAGCCCTCACTGCGGGAGAAGATGCAGATCAAGAATAGGGCTCCACAGTCACCTACGGACCCACCAGAAGACTGATCCTGGAAGACTATCCTACTCAGCCAACAAGGGATCACCTGAGTAAGTAAGTACATACATCATCATAATCATCATATTTATTTATACCCCGCCTTATCTCTCCCAATGGAGACTCATAAATTCAAATATCTGAAGGCTGAGGATTCTCTGCTCGCTGGGGAGTATGTGTTATCTTTCATTAAGGCAATAGAAATGTAATCTCCATTCAAGAAAGGTGGGGAAGCAAGACATGAGCAAGAAAACCCAGGCTCACCCCAAATTCACATTTGGCTGTTACCACTAAGTTTGCTGACATCTAGTGAGCTTCACAGGTTTTTCAGGGTTAAACCGACTTAGCTTCACTTTGGGCAATGCAGGGGAATACACCTGAGTGTGCTGGAAACTCTGGAGTATCTTTTGACTTTGGGGCAGTACTGGGAATTGGACCAATCCACCTATGTCAAGACAGGATTTCTGTGACAGCCAGGAGCTTCCACAGACCTCCATGACCAACTGAGAGCAGTAGGAATATGAAGGGTGACACGATGGTCTACTCTAGAGGAACCGATGTGGTGTTAACCCAGAGGAACCATCTGATCACTAATGTGATACAACAGTAGATTTGGACAAGTGTGCCCAACAATCTTTGGAGCCAGACCAAAGCACTTATGCTCCAGACTAACCCCAGATGTAGTGGCCAGTGTAGATATCCTTGGATCAAGTCCTACTTCTATACTGGTTTATGTAAGTGGATTAGAATATCCAAATGTCTGAGATTCTCTGCTTGCTCTGGTGCAAATGATTTTACTCATTTATTTATTTATTTATTGATCAATTTTATATACCGCCACTCCCTGAAGGCTCGGAGCGGTTTACAATATACATATGTGATACATTACATTTAAAATCAAAGAAAAATTTCAATCAGCAAGATTCAAATGCCAGCTTAAATAAATAAGTTTTACAAGCTCTACGAAAAGATAGTAAGTATCAGAGAGCTCGTGTTTCCGCTGGCAAGGCATTCCACAGGTAAGGAGCCACCACCGTGAATGCTCTACGCCTAGTAGACATCAGGTGAAAGGTCGTAAAATTGGGAACTTCAAGGAGATTCTGATCATCTGAACGGAGTGATCTCGGGGGTTGGTAGGGGGTGAGGCGGTCCCTCAGGTACTCCGGCCCCAGGCCATTTAAGACCTTAAAGGTAAGAATCAGCACTTTGAAGGTAATCCGGTGCTCAATCGGCAACCAGTGCAGTTGCTGCAAGATTGGAGTGATATGACACCTCGCTGGGACCCCTGCGAGAAGGTGTAAAATACAACCCTCCCTCCGCATGGGTCTCTGAGGTTGAGGGAGGTAGCAGAACAGAGGAAGGGAGGAAAAGAGAGCCATCGCAGTAGGAGAAGGTGCCAGAGCCCCTTACCGTTCCCTTGTAGTATTGGCTTTGATTGATCTGGACTTAATAGGGACTTAAACAGTCTAATTCAGCTCAGACTCATTAAGGCCACCACTGTGCAGGTACAGCTGTACTAGAAGCTCCCACTTTATTTGCTTTGTATCAAGTGTTTGTTTGCAGCCCAAGACTTGGGATTTTGCAGAAGGATGGCTTCCTGTTAAAGTTTGC
>NW_026844700.1:21799508-21895714 GCF_025583915.1 Anolis sagrei ordinatus | reverse complement strand
GGTGGCCGGGTGGAGCAGGAACGAGAGGGGCTAGGCGAGGTTCAAGGGCCCGGCCCCTTTGGGAAGAGGATCATCCGACAGCGAGGCAAGAAAGCCGAGACTCCCCCCAGACTGCTAGGGTTGTTGTGAGCTGAGGGGGCGCTCCTCAAGTGGCGGTCGAGGGGCATTTACAGAGGCACCTCTGCACCCCTGGCAAAAAAAAAGTGTTCTGCGACCGCTTACTTCGCGTAATGGACGAGCCGCCCCTGATTCTAGGTGTGGTCTAACCAAGGCAGAATAGAGCATGGGGGGCATGACTTCCCTGAATCTGGACACTAGACTCTTATTGATGCAGGCCAAAATCCCATTGGCTTTTTTTGCCGCCACATTAGTTTGTTGGCTCATGTTTAACTTGTTGTCCACGAGTTTCTATTCCTGGCTATAGCTCTTCCATTTCAGGCCTTTTCCTTTCCATTTCCTAAAGGTCGTGCCTTCCCGTCACTGGCAGAACTGCCACTCGTGCACTCCCTCAGCCCCATGTTTTTTTAATAGTTGCAAATAGGAAGGAGGCTGAAGCCCCGGGAGCAAAGTGCCTCCTCCAGAAGAGCCAGGTAATGATGTTCCGTTCCAACTTGTCAAGAATGTTATGCCAAGGAAGTAGGAGGCAGCGGAGAACCAATGCGGAAAGAGGTGATTTGTCAAATATATTGCTCATGGCTTGTGCCAGAGACTCAGATGTTTAAGAAATCATGGCAGAAAAATTGAAATAGCAGTTTAATATAGAAACCTGTTCCCTACAAAAAGGCAGCAAAGAGAGGAATCTATAGCAGTGTTTCTCAACCTGGGGGTCGGGACCCCTGGGGGGGTCGTGAGGGGTTGTCAGAGGGGTCGCCAAAAACCATCAGAAAGTATTTTCCATTACTCATTGTGGATTCTGTGTGGGAAGTTTGGCCCAATTCTATTGTTGGTGAGGTTCAGAATGATTGTAGGTGAACTATAAATCCCAGCAACTACAACTCCCAAATGGCAAGGTCTATTTTCTCCAAACTCTACCAGTGTTCATATTTGGGCATATTGAGTATTTGTGCCAAATTTGATCCAGATCCATCATTGCTTGAGTCCACAGTCTGGATATAGGTGAACTACAACTCCAAAAACTCAAGGTCAATGTGCACCAGGCCTTCCCAATATTTTCTCTTAGTCATGGGAATTCTGTATGCCATGTTTGATTCAGTTCCATCATTGATGGAGTTCAGAAGGCTCTTTGATTTAGGGTGAACTATAAATCCCAGCAACTCCAGCATTACCAAATGACAAAATCAATCACCCCCAACCCCACCAGTATTCAAATTTTGGGCGTATCGGGTATTTGTGCCAAATTTGGTCCAGTGACTGAAAATACATCCTGCATATCAGATATTTACATTACAATTCATAACAGTAAGAAAATCACAGTTATGAAGTAGCAACGAAAATAACTTTATGGTTGGGGGTCACCATAACATGAGGACCTGTACTAAGGGGTCGTGGCATTAGGAAGGTTGAGAACCACTGGACTAGATCATTTGCTGGTCTAAGACCCATCATATAAATATCCCGTCCTCACTAAGGATTATTAAGGTTATTAAGGGTCGGGCTTTAAACCCCTAGTTGCAGAGAATCTTCAGTTCAGTTCAAGCCCAGGTTGGGGTGAGCTCCCAACTGTCAGCCCAGCTTCTGCTCACCTAGCAGTTCAAAAAGAGTAATGTCAGAATACAATCATAGAATCATAGAGTTGGAAGAGACCTCATAGGCCAGTGTTTCTCAACCTGGGGGTCATGACCCCTGGAGGGGTCATGAGGCAGTGTCAGAGGGGTCACCAAAGACCATCCAAAAACACAGTATTTTTTATTGGTCATGGGGGTTCTGTGTGGGAAGTCTGGTCCAATTCTATCATTCATCGGATTCAGAATGTTCTTTGATTGTAGGTGAACTATAAATCCCAGCAACTACAACTCCCAAATGTCAAGGTCTATTTTCCCCAAACTCCACCAGGGTTCACATTTGGGCATATTGAATATTCATGCCAAGTTTGGTCCAGCTCCATCACTGTTTGAGTCCACAGTGCTCACTGGATGTAGGTGAACTACAACTCCCAAACTCATGGTCAATGCCCACCAAACCCTTCCAGTGTGTCTGTTGGTCATGGGAGTTCTGTGTGCCATGTTTGGTTCAATTCCATCGTTGGTGGAGTTCAGAATGCTCTTTGATTGTAGGTGAACTATAAATCCCAGCAAGTAAAACTCCCAAATGACAAAACCAGTCTCCCCCAACCCCACCAGTATTCAAACTTGGATGTATTGGGTATTTGTGCCAAATTGATCCAGTGAATGAAACTTCATCCTGTATATCAGATATTTACATTACAATTCATAAAAGGAGCAAAATGACAATTATGAATAATGTTAAGTTTGGGGGTCACCACAACGTAAGGAACTGTAATAATGGGTCGCAGCACTAGGAAGGTTGAGAAACACTGTCATAGGCCATCCAGTCCAACCCCATTCTGCCAAGAAGCAGGAAAATTGCATTCAAAGCACCCCCAACAGATGGCCATCCAGCCTCTGTTTAAAAACCTCCAAAGAAGGAGCCTCTACCACACTCCGGAGCAGAGAGTTCCACTTCTGAACACCTCTCACAGTCAGGAAGTTCTTCCTAATGTTCAGATGGAATCTCCTTTCTTAGGAGCCCCCGGTGGCAGTGCTGGCAGGACTGAAGACCGACATGTCACAGGTTCGAATCCGGGGAGAGGCGGGTGAGCTCCCTGTATCCGCTCCAGCACCTCATGCGGGGACATGAGAGAAGCCTCCCACTAGGATGACAAAATATCAAAACATCCGTGTGTCCCCTGGGCAACGTCCTTGCAGACGGCCAATTCTCTCACACCAGAAGCGACTTGCAGTTCCTCAGGTCGCTCCTGATATGACAAAAAAAAACAAAAACAAACCTCCTTTCTTGTAGTTTGAAGGCATTGCTTCATTGCGTCCTAGTCTCCAGGGCAGCAGAAAACAAGCTTATAGAATCATAGAATCATAGAATCAAAGAGTTGGAAGAGACCTCATGGGCCATCCAGTCCAACTCCCTGCCAAAAAGCTTGCTTCCTCCTCCTCCCTATGACTTTCCCTCACGTATTTAAACATGGCTATAATGTCTCCTCTCAGCCTTCTCTTTCAGGCTAAACATGCCCAGCTCCTTAAGCCGCTCCTCATAGGGCTTGTTCTCCAGACCCTTGATCATTTTAGTCGCCCTCCTCTGGACACATTCCAGCTTGTCAATATCTCTCTTCAACTGTGGTGCCCAGAACTGGACACAATATTCCAGGTGTGGTCTAACCAAAGCAGAATAGAGGGGTAGCATGACTTCCCTAGATCTAGACACTATGGTCCTATTGATGCAGGCCAAAATCCCATTGGCTTTTTTTGCCACCACATCACATTGTTGGCTCATGTTCACCTTTCTGTCCACGAGGACTCCAAGATCTTTTTCAGGCTAAACATGCCGAGCTCTTTAAGCCGCTCCTCATAGGGCTTGTTCTCCAGACCCTTGATCATTTTATTGAAATTATCCACATGCTTGACATGGTAGGTGTTGGACCACTCTCACAATTACCATGTCAGACTACACGGAGAAGCCATTGAAATCCACAAGCATGTCGACAACTTCAGCAGAAAGGAGGGAACCGTGAAAATGAACAACACCTGACTACCAGTATTTAAAAAACTCTAAAATCACAACTGTAAATAAAGAACAACACTGAAAAACATCGGAATTCCAGACAAGAAACAATCAGGGCCAGCTAATCACTTCCCAACAAAGGATTCATCCAGGCTGTAAGAAGCCAGACCTTGAAACTGCTAGGCCATTAAATGCTAACCAAAGTGGTAAACTGTAACATTCACACTTCCCTCCAACAGACAAGAGTTCTTTCTCCCACCCTGGACATTCCACAGATATATAAACCTCACTTGCATAATTTCCAATCTCTGAGGATGTCTGTCATAGATGTGGGCGAAATGCCAGGGGAGAATGCTTCTGGAACATGGTCATACAGCCCGGAAAACTCACGATAACCCAGTGATTCCGGCCATGAAAGCCATCGACAATACATTGAACCAATCTCTCTTAGTCTCACAAACTCTTCTTAATTCTCTCCTTTATGTGTTTCTCCCTATGACTTCTTCTCACGTATTTATACATGGCTATCATGTCTCCTCTCAGCCTTCTCTTCTTCAGGCTAAACATGCCCAGCTCTTTAAGCCGCTCCTCATCGGGATTGTTCTCCAGACCCTTTATCATTTTAGTCACCCTCCTCTGAACACATTCCAGCTTGTCAACTCTCACGTATTTATACATGGCTATCATGTCTCCTCTCAGCCTTCTCTTCTTCAGGCTAAACATGCCCAGCTCTTTAAGCCGCTCCTCATAGGGCTTGTTCTCCAGACCCTTAATCATTTTAGTCACCGTCCTCTGTCACTAGATAAATGAGTACCGCTTTGGCGGGGAAGTAATAAAGGTACCCATGTGGACGTGACGGTGATTCGATTGGGTAGTAGTGGTTCCCAACCCATGGGTCGTGGCCCACTTGTGGGCTGAGAGACCTAAAATAAGGTCCGCAGTTCTAGATTATTAAATAGGGTTTTCTGTAGGCGAGCAGATGGCGACATCTGGATGGCATATGTTCTGTATCAGAAACTGGAGCTGATGTGGTCTACCAAATGCAATTTTCTGAATCAGCACCCCAAATAACCAAACCAAATCTAAAGTTGACCAAAACCCTTTTGGTACTAATGTTGGAGAGTGGTCGCTGATCAAGTGGTCCCTGGTCAGAAAAAGGTTGGGAACCACTGTTCTAAAAGGAAAGGTGATGAACGTAGGCATATGAAATCCTACAATGATTAATCCCAGGGACTCAACAACAACAACAACAACAACACTTTATTTATATACCACTCTATCTCCCCGAGGGGACTCTATCTCCACAAGCAGTTTCCAAGTAACATCATCAATTCATACATACAAGGAAAACAGCATAAACATAAAATTAACAATCTATATACATAAAAATGTAATGTTCGTTTGTGGGATTAACATAACTCAAAAACCACTGAACGAATTGTCACCAAATTTGGACACAAGACACCTATCAGGCCAACGAGTGTCCACCACTCATAAAAACATGGAAAATCACAGCAGAAAAGACTTAAAAAGCCAAAAAGCAAAAAAAAAAAAACAATTACAATGCATGTGCAAAACTACATATATACACAAACATATATGCATGTATACACACACAAAACACATATACACAGAAAAGGGGAAGGGAGGGAGGGAGGGAGGGAGGGAGAGAAAAAGGGATAGAAAGAGGGAAAGAAAGAGGGAAGGAGAGAAGGAAATAAAAAAGTGAAAGGAAGGGAAGAGAGAGGGAAGGAAGGAGAAAAGGAACAAAAGAAAGAAAGAAAGAAAAAGGGAGGGAGGGAGGGAGGGAAGGAAGGAACCAAAGAGCAAGGGGAGGGAGGAAAGAAACAGGTAGAGAAGGAAGAAAGAAAAAGGGAAAGAAGAAGGAAAAGAAAAAGAGGGAAGGAAGGAAGGAAAGAGGGAGGGAAAGAAGGAGAGAAAGAAAGGAAAGAAAGAGGGAGGGAAGGTTTGGTCACAGTCACTCATAAAACCACAGACAAACACAGCAGAAGATACTTAAAAAGCCAAAAAAAAAACCATCACAACACATGCGCATAACCACATAAATACACATATACACAACTATATAAATACATATACGCATATATATACACAGAAAACACATATACACAGACTGGGCCACAGCAACACATGGCAGGGGACAGCTAGTATAAGCAAATTATACTGTTTGGAATTACAACTGCTAGAATTCCAACAACAACCTCGATCCTCCTGATGGACACATTCCAGCAGGTATAACCTCCCAAAAATAATATTTCCAAGTTCTAGGTTTGTTCAAGATATAATTGGGTTGCTGTGCGTTTTCCAGGCTGTGTGGCCATATTCCAGAAGCATTCTCTCCTGATGTTTCACCCACATCTATGCAAGGAATCCTCACAGGTCGGGATATATAAACAAATCCCACTTGCCTAGTTTCCACAAGACCACTCAACCTGAGGATGCCTGCAGAGGCGGACCTAGCTAATTTTCAATGATAAGCAAACAGTATTTTGGTGCCCCCCCCCCCAACCAATCATTGATATATATTTTCTGTTCGTCATGGAAGTTCTGTGTGCCATATTTGGTTCAATTCCATCACTGGTGGGGTTCAGAATGCTCTTTGATTTTAGGTGAACTATACATCCCAGTAACTACAACTCGCATATGTCAAGGTCTATTTTCCCCCAAGAGCGCTTCAAGAGCACCCCTGGGCAAAATCAACTCTACTGCAAAGGCTTACTTTGCATAATAGTTGAGCCGCCCCTGGATGCCTGCCATAGATGTGGGCAAAATGTCAGGAGAGAATGCTTCTGGAACATGGCCATACAGCCCGGAAAACTCACAGCAACCCAATGATGAAAGCCTTTGACAACATAATTGCCACTTTCCGTCTACCTTGCCCCCAACAGCAAATGGTTGCCTGCCTTGGCTGAGAGAAGGAAGCGTGGCAATATCAGGACACCGAGGTTGCCAAGCAACTGCCGGGTCTGCTCTCTCGCTGATTCAGAGGAGAAAAGGGGCCCAAATCCAGCTCTGTCCACAGGCCGGTCCTGAGCACCATTATTGGCAACATTGTGTTGCGCCTAAAAGGCACGTCTACCATGTGCTAAAGCCAGTATCTAGAGAGGAGGCTGTTGCGTTAATTTGCTTTGTTTGAAGCATCTTACTCTGTTCCTAGGCCCCAAAGGCTCTCAAATCAGTAGGAACAAGAAAAATTACTTTTCCATAAGCTTAAAACCATTTTTTAAAACTACGCCAGGGATCAAAAGAAAGCAAGGATGAAGAAGGGAGATGTAAAAAGCAAGTAACATTTTCAGGGAAGGTGGTGGATTCGCCCTGCATCCCATTGCCTCTCCTTTTGTTTCAGCCTGGAGGAATTGCGCACCAGCACTGACGCCCACTACTGGGGGTTCGCGAGGGGGTGTTGTCATCGAGGGCATCAGAGACCTCTGCTTTCAAGTTGGTCTGACACGCAGCAGGGAGTTCCGCAGTTCCTGGAAGCCACGATTGGGACAAACTGATGAAATGTGCCCCCAACAGCCAGCTCAACCAGGGACTACACACAGCCTCTATGCCTTTCTTTCACTTTTCCCCAAGCCCTAACTTTGTAACAATTCCCCAAATAAAGGTATTTGAGATTGCAAATTTTTAACTCTCTAGCCTGATACTTTTTGTCACTTCTTGCCTGAACTACCCAAATGCATGAATTCAACCTTTTCCAGGCCGCGGGAGACTGCGAGCCTGCCCAGAATGCCTCCCTGGCGTTCCGGGGAGGCTGGATCCACGTCGCTTCAAACCGCGGATACGGAATCTCCCCCTTTGGATCTCCGTATCCACAAGATGGCGGATCACCTCCATTTCGATGACTTATTTTTCTATGCTTAATTCTAACCCACGCCTCCATTCGGAGACCAAAATGGAGGCGTGGGTTAAAATTAAGGGGGCCCTGTGAAGAGGGGAAAGGCCTACCATAGAGAATTTCAGTGTCAGAGGGGTCTCTAAAGAGCATCAGAAAACGCAGCATTTTCTGTTGGTCATGGGGGTCCAGCGTGGGAATATTATTTATTTATTTATTTATTTTATATATAGAGATATAGATTGTATATACATATAATATAAATATTATATGTATATACAATCTATATCTATATCTATAAATGCTCTGTGCATAATGAGTACCTTAAAAACAAAAGAACCAATGAACGAAATCACACCAAATTTGGCAACAAAACGTCTCACAACACAAGGAGTGACCATCACTCAAAAAACTTATGATGTTTTCATTTGGGAATTGTAATTACGCGAAGTAAGCGGTCGCAGAACACTTTTTTTTGCCAGAGGCGCCTCTGTAAATGCCCATCGAATGCCACTTGAGGAGCGCCCCCTCAGCTCACAACAGCCCTAGCAGTCCGGAGGGAGTCTCGGCTTTCTTGCCTTGCTGCCGGGCGATCCTCTTCCCAAAGGGGCCGGGCCCTTGAGCCTCGCCTAGCCTTCAGGAAAGGTGGGCATCTCCACCTCTGTCTCTCTCTCTCTCTATTGGTCCCAATGGCTGAGGAGAAAGTCAGGAGAAGAGGTGACTTTTGGGGCACACGCCGGGGCCTTCACGCACGCCTCCGTACCCAAAGCGGGCCAGGCAAGGGAGCAAGTGCGGCAAGTGTAGTTACTGGGATGTATAGTTCACCTACAATCAAAGAGCATTCTGAACTCCACCAATGATGGAATTGAACCAAATATGGCACACAGAACTCCCACGATGAACAGAAAATATATGTCAATGCTTGGTTTGGGGGGGGGGGGGGCGCCAAAATACTGTTTGCTTACCATTGAAAATTACCTAGGGCCGCCTCTGACTGCAAGCAAACATTTAATACAAAGCAAATAAAGTTGGAGCTCCTGGTACAGCCGTACAAGCACATTACTCACCGGCTCTACTACAACACATGCTTTTCCTTGACTATTGGTTTTCAAAAGGTGGTCTCCAGATGTTCATAGAGATTCACATTTGCCAAAAGGATATATTGTTGTATTGTCGAAGACTTTCATGGCTGGAATCACTAGGTTCTTGTGGTTTTTTTCAGGCTATAGAGCCATGTTCTAGAGGCATTTCTCCTGACGTTTCGCCTGCATCTATGGCAAGCATCCTCAGAGGTAGTGAGGTCTGTTGGAATTAGGACAATGGGTTTATATATCTGTGGAATGGCTGGGGTGGGGCAAGGAGCTCTTCCCTGCTGAAGCTAGGTGTGAATGTTTCAACTGATCACCTTCATTAGCATTTGAAGGCCTGCCTGAGCCTGGGAAAATCTCTTGCTGGGAGGTGTTAATCTGTGCCTGGTTGTTTCCTCTCTGTTGTTTTGCTGTTGTAATTTTAGAGTTTTTTAATACTGGTAGCCAGATTTTGTTCATTTTCATGGTCTCCTTCCTTTCTGTTGAAATTGTCCACATGCTTGTGGATTTCAATGGCTTCTCTGTGTAGTCTGACATGGTGGTTGTGAGTGTGGTCCAGCATTTCTGTGTTCTCAAATAATATGCTGTGTCCAGGTTGGTTCATCAGGTGCTCTGCTATGGCTGATTTCTCTGGTTGGAGTAGTCTGCAGTGCCTTTCACGTTCCTGGATTCTTGTTTGGGCGCTGCGTTTGGTGGTCCCTATGTAGACTTGTCCACAGCTGCATGGTATACGGTAGACTCCTGCAGAGGTGAGAGGATCCCTCTTGTCCTTTGCTGAACGTAGCATTTGTTGGATTTTCTTGGTGGGTTTGTAGATAGTTTGTATGTTGTGTTTCCTCATCAGCTTCCCTATGCGGTCAGTGGTTCCCTTGATGTATGGCAGGAACACTTTTCCTCTGGGTGGATCTTCATCTTTACTCTCGTGGCTTGTTCTTGGTCTTGCAGCTCTTCTGATGTCTGAGGTGGAGTATCCATTGGCCTGGAGAGCCCAGTTGAGGTGGTTCAGTTCATCTTGGAGGAGGTGGGCTTCGCAGATTCTTTTTGCACGGTCTGCCAAGGCTTTAATGGTGCTTCTTTTTTGACTTGGGTGATGGTTGGAGTTTTATGTAGATATCTATCTGTGTGTGTGGGTTTTCTGTAGACGGTGTGACCCAATTGTTGATCTGGTTTGCGGATGACTAGGACATCTAGAAAAGGCAGTCTTCCTTCATTTTCTTTTTCCATGGTGAACTGGATGTTTGGGTGGATGCTGTTAAGATGGTCCAGGAACCTGTTGAGTTCTTCTTCTCCATGGCTCCAAATGGTGAAGGTGTCATCCACATATCTGAACCATATTGTGGGCTTTTTGGTTGCTGTCTCCAGGGCTTGTTTTTCAAAGTGTTCCATGTAGAAGTTAGCTATGACCGGGAACCACTGACCGCATAGGGAAGCTGATGAGGAAACACAACATACAAACAATCTACAAACCCACCAAGAAAATCCAACAAATGTTCAGCAAAGGACAAGAGGGATCCTCTCACCTCGGCAGGAGTCTACCGTATACCATGCAGCTGTGGACATGTCTACATAGGGACCACCAAACGCAGTGCCCAGACACACATCAAGGAACATGAAAGGCACTGCAGACTACTCCAACCAGAGAAATCAACCATAGCAGAGCACCTGATGAACCAACCTGGACACTGCATTTTATTTGAACACACAGAAATGCTGGACCACTCCAACAACCACCATGTCAGACTACACAGAGAAGCCATTGAAATCCACAAATATGTGGACAATTTCAACAGAAAGGAAGAGACCATGAAAATGAACAAAATCTGGCTACCAGTATTAAAAAAACTCTAAAATTACAACAGCAAAACAACAGAGAGGAAACAACCAGGCACAGATTAACACCTCCCAGCAAGAGATTTTCCCAGGCTCAGGCAGGCCTTCAAATGCTAATGAAGGCGATCAGTTGAAACATTCACACCTAGCTGCAGCAGGGAAGAGCTCCTTGCCCCACCCCAGCCATTCCACAGATATATAAATCCATTGTCCTAATTCCAACAGACCTCACTACCTCTGAGGATGCTTGCCATAGATGCAGGCGAAACGTCAGGAGAAATGCCTCTAGAACATGGCCCTATAGCCCGAAAAAACCCACAAGAACCTAGGATATATTGTTTTTCCTTTTCAAAAAGGTTATGAATGCCATTTTTTCCAAAAGACTCGTTGATTTATTTATTTATTTTTACCCCATCTTTTGAGTGGGACGCAAAGCACTCCCTGCCCCTCTCTCCTCTGTACTGCACCCGTCTCTCTTTTGAAAGTGGGTGGAGTGAACGGGACACTTCTTGAAACATTTTTTTTTGACCCCTGCATCTATTGACACTGCTCATTTGTAACTCCTCCATTGCACTCTTTCTCCCTGCATGAATCTGTACATCTTCCACTGTGGGATGGTGACAGCTAGGCTGATGAATGTGCATGAGGGGCTGCTTGTTGCACACGCTTGGATGTTTGCTGGGAGGTGACAACCAGGCGGCTTTGATGAATCCCCCTCCGCTGCCCCCATGTGCCACCAACTGGGCTTTTTGGCCTTGCACGTGGAACCGAGAGCTGCCCATTAGCGTCCAAACCCCAGGCTGTGCCACCCTGAACTGCCCACCACCCTGTTGTATGTGCCGCCTGAAAAATGGCACCTCCATCCCCAGGAGAAATCCATTAACCTGCGGGCAGACGCCGGAGCCTGTCTAATGCAGAAGTAATGAGCTCTGGTTTTATGTTAAATTTAGCAGAAACCCCTATTACAAGTGACAGAAAATAATTTCCCCCCAGGGAGTATGATAGGCCAGCAGGCAGACTAAACTAGCCTAGGGGTGTGTGGAGTGCAGAGGGAAGGAGTTGTTTTTGTCGCCGAGGTTGTCGGGAGAGAAGCGGAACGACACTTTTTCTCTGTATTACCAGGAAAAAACAGTGAAATCTATGCCCCTGACCAAACGTCCTCCACATGTGTTGGATCATGGGACTTCACCTCAACTGGTGGATGTCTAGGTTTGAGGAGGCTGTCCTAAAAGTCTCAGGCGAAAAGGGTTCTAGGCTATCCGTTCCGTCACCGTAAGAGACAACCAAATGTATTTGCATGACTTTTGATGTTACCATTACTGAAAAAAACCATGAATGTCTTTTTTTGCAACTATTGAACAAGCCCTATGAAGAGCGGCTTAAAGAGCTGGGCATGTTTAGCCTGAAGAAGAGAAGGGTGAGAGGAGATTATTATTATTATTATTATTATTATTATTATTATTATTATTATTATTATTTATACCCCGCCACCATCTCCCCGTGGGGACTCAGAGCGGCTTACATGAATCATAGAATCATAAAATCAAAGAGTTGGAAGAGACCTCATGGGCCATCCAGTCCAATCTCCTGCCAAGAAGCAGGAATATTGCATTCAAAGCACCCCTGACAGATGGCCATCCAGCCTCTGTTTAAAACCCTCCAAAGAAGGAGCCTCCATCACACTCCGGGGCAGAGTTCCACCACTGAATGGCTCTCACAGTCAGGAAGTTCTTCCTCATGTTCAGATGGAATCTCCTTTCTTGTAGTTTGAAGCCATTGCTCCATTGCGTCCTAGTCTTCAGGGAAGCAGAAAAGAAGCTTGCTCCCTCCTCCCTGTGGCTTCCTCTCACATATTTATACGTGGCTAACTATCATACCTCCTCTCAGCCTTCTCTTCTTCAGACTAAATATGCCCAGCTCCTTAAGCCACTCCTCATACGGCTTGTTCTCCAGACCAAATGTCAAGGTCTGTTTCCCCCAAACTCCATCAGTGTTCCCGATCCATCATTGTTTGAGTCCACAATGTTCTCTGAATGTAGGTGAACTACAACTCCCAAACTCAAGGTCAATGCCCACCAAACCCTTCCAGTATTTTCTGTTGGTCATGTGCCAAGTTTGGTTCAATTCCATCGTTGACAGAGTTCAGAATGCTCTTTGATTTACAACTCCCAAATGAACCACACCAACAATAGAATTGGGCCAAACCACCCACACAGAACCCCCATGTGGGCCACAGCAACGCGTGGCAAGGGACGGCTAGTATATGTATAAATATCTTTATTTCCAATATCTCCCCATCAATATATGCAACAACAATTTCGGGAACCTCCATATGCAGAAGCAGTAGGCTGCTAAATATTTTGCTGGGGACCATCTATGTCTTTTTGGAGCACTTCTTTTGAAGTCATATGATTGGCCATATTTGGACACATCAAGCTAAATGCTGGGACCTTCTTTAGCTGTTCTGCTTTATGCCCATCATAAGACCCAGGGGTCCCCAAACTACGGCCCGCGGACCGTATGCGGCCCGCCGAGGGCATTTCTCCGGCCCATGCGGCATGGCCTGGCCTGGCCATGCCCACCCGGCGCCGCTCCGGATGGTCGTGGCCAGGGAACGCCGGGCCGTTCTCCCAGCAGCAGCGAAGGCGTCTCCGCCGCGCCTCAGGACATGGCGCGCACCGCAGCCATTTCGCCGTTAAATGGCCCGTGCGCCAGGACGGATCGCGCAGGCGCAGAACGAGGTCCCTCTGGGAAATGTAGTCTCGGCTTGGTGACGCCGGGTGCATGCTCAGCCACGCGCGGGTGCCTGGGACAAGAGGTTTTCTTCAGGGCTCTGGGTAGTCGGAGAGGAGCGTGCGAGAAAGCACACAGCGCGGGCCCGGTCACGTGGGTGGGGAAAGAGAAGGGCGGGGGGGAGGAACGCGTGTGCCTGTGTGAGCGGGGAGGAGAAGGCACTTTGGGCCACGCCCACCCGGACACCCTCTGATCCGGCCGCTCTGCCTGTGTGGGAGGGAGAAGCCTCCTCTGCTGAGCAGAGCGGCTGGAGCAGGGTGTCCACAATTGACGGAGCGGTGCTGGGTGGGCGTGGCCAGGGAACGCCGGCGTGGTGAAGGCAGGTGAACTACAACTCCAAAACTCAAGGTCAATGCCCACTAAACCCAGTATTTTCTGTTGTTCATGGGAGTTCTGTGTACCAAGACTGGTTCAATTCCATCATTGGTGGAATTCAGAATGCTCTTTGATTGAACTATAAATCCCAGAAAATACAACCCCCAAACGCCACCAGTGTTCACATTTGGATATAATGAGTATCAGTGCCAAGTTTGGTCCAGATCTATGATTGAGTCCACAGTGATTTATGGAGGCAGGTGAACTACAACTCCAAAACCAAAGGACACTGCCCACCAAACTCTTCCAGTATTTTCTGTTGGTCATGGGAGAACTGTGTGCCACGTTTGGTTCAATTCCATCTTCGATGGGGTACATATTGCTCTTTGATTGTAGGTGAACTATAAATCCCAGCAACTACAACTCCCAAATGTCAAGATTCTATTTTCCCCAAACTCCACCAGTGTTCAAATTTGGGCATATTGAGTATTTGTGCCAAGTTTGATCCCGATCCATCATTGTTTGAGTCCACAATGTTCTCTGAATGTAGGTGAACTACAACTCCAAAACGAAAGGATACTGCCCACCAAACCCCTCCAGTATTTTCAGTTGGTCATGGGAGAAATGTGTGCCAAGTTTGGTTCAATTCCATCATTGGTGGGATTCAAAATGCTCTGTGATTGTAGTTGAACCATAAATCCCAGCAACTACAACTCCCAAAGGACAAAATCAATTTTTTGTGTGAAGGACATACATTGGGTTGTTAGGTGTCTTGTGTCCAAAATTGGTGTCAATTCGTCCAGTGGTTTTTGAGTTCTGTTAATCCCACAAACGAACATGACTTTTGTATTTATATAGAAGTGTGGGTTTTTGTTTTTTGATTGGGGGGGGGGGGTTGCACTGCAAATAATATATGTGCAGAGTGCATAGGAATTCATTCATTTTTTTCAAATTATAATCCGGCCCTCCAACAGTTTGCAGGAATGTGACCCGACCCTCTGTTCAAAAAGTTTGGGGACCCCTGATATGACCACTCCGAGTTGTACACAGACTTTCCTATAAACAAGATGTGGATCCATGCAAGAAAAATATCCCTAAATGCCTCCTCCTGTTATTGTTTAACAGAGAAGGACTGCTCTAGACAGAGAAATCAATCAGGATGTCTAGCCCATTATTAAGTCTCTCTAGCTGGAAGTGACTCATTGGGGTCAAGCAAAAAAGGCCTTGGGTTGCTGTGAGTTTTCCGGGCCGTCTGGCCATGTTCCAGAATTATTCTCTGCTGACGTTTCACCCACATCTACGGCGGGCATCCTCAGAGGTTGTCACCAGCTACCTTTGTGAAAACAAGAGGTGCTACGGGATGAAGGTGTGGCCTTTCTGCCTCCAAGATATGTGCTCCATTACTCAAGGTCTAGCCTCCCATCCCACGCCAGTGCTCGAGGATATTGGTCAACAAGCACTGAATCTAATTATAGCTAATCAATACACACAAACAACTTACATGTGATGATTTCAAAAAACATAACCTCAAGATATATTTACCCTATTACAAAACAGATGGCAGACCAGACTATAGCAAGAAGGCTGTGCTGAACAAGGTAAGTAAAAATAAAAAAAATAAAATGTTGAGGCTGTTTTACTCTGGAGGAGAGGTGCTTTTGGGAGGCTTCTTATCTGTTTCTACTCTAGAGGAGAGGTGCTCGGCTGCAGGCAGGCGCTTTCTGAGTCTGCACACCACACATGCGAGCACTCTCCTTCCAAGGCAAGTTCTCATTCTTACTCTAGAGGAGGCACTCAACCGCAAACAGGCACAGGCACTTTTAGGGCCTGCACGGCACACATGCACACACTCTCTTTCCAAGGCAAGTTCTCATTCTTACTCTAGAGGAGGCACTCAACTGCAAGCAGGCACTTTCAGGGCCTGCACACCACACATGCACGCACTCTCTTTCCAAGGCAAGTTCTCATTCTTACTCTAGAGGAGGCACTCAACCGCAAGCAGGCGCAGGCGCTTTCAGGGACTGCACACCACACATGCACACACTCTCCTTCCAAGGCAAGTTCTCCTTCTTACTCTAGAGAAGGCACTCAACCGCAAGCAGGAACTTTCAGGGCCTGCATGCCACACATGCGCGCACTCTCCTTCCAAGGCAAGTTCTCATTCTTACTTTAGAGGAGGCACTCAACCGCAAGCAGGCGCACGCACTTGCAGGACCTGCACGCCACACAGGGACCCATTCTCTTTCCAAAGCAAGTTCTCATTCTTACTCTAGAGGAGGCACTCAACCGCAAGCAGGTGCTTTCAGGGCCTGCACACCACACATGCACACACTCTCTTTCCAAGGCAAGTTGTCATTCTTACTCTAGAGGAGGCACTCAACCGTAAGCAGGCACGGGCACTTTCAGGGCCTGTGTACCACACATGCACGCACTCTCTTTCCAAGGCAAG
This sequence comes from Anolis sagrei ordinatus, assembly GCF_025583915.1. Taxonomy (NCBI): domain Eukaryota; kingdom Metazoa; phylum Chordata; class Lepidosauria; order Squamata; family Anolidae; genus Anolis; species Anolis sagrei. The sequence continues at coordinate 21,879,690 of NW_026844700.1, read as the reverse complement.
TTCTCATTCTTACTCTAGAGGAGACACTCAACCGCAAGCAGGCGCTTTCAGGGCCTGCACGCCACACATGCACGCACTCTCCTTCCAAGGCAAGTTCTCATTCTTACTCTAGAGGAGGCACTCAAACGCAAGCAGGCGCTTTCAGGGCTTGCACGCCACACAGGCACCCACTCTCTTTCCAAAGCAAATTCTCATTCTTACCCTAGAGGAGGCACTCAACCGCAAGCAGGCACAGGCACTTTCAGGGCCCTGCACACCACATATGAACTCTCTTTCCAAAGCAAGGAGGCATGGAGCGCCACATGCTCATGAAAAGCAGGCGAGGGCCTGGGATCAGCTCCCGCTTGCTTTCATGTCGAACTGGTTTTCGTACCGGCAAGGGCCTTCCCATTACGTGCTCCCGAAGGTAATGAAAGAATAGATGAAATGAAGGAAAATGGTTCTGTGCACAACTCTAGTAAAAAGTGCATCACTCCAGACTATTCAGGAGCATGTTGGCAGCATCAGGGAGGCCCCTCCAGAGTACTTTAGGCACCAAATGGGTCAAGAGCTCTGGGGTCTGCAAATTGCTATCTGGCTAGAAGCAGATAAAGTAGGAATATGGGAAGGCTCTCTATTTTCTTTCCCTCTGACTGTCAATCTACTACAGCTAGTTGCAGTTCAAGGTCCTCCAGATATATTAGGCTGTGCCTCCTCTCATTCCTAGGCATCATTGCCACTGACAACACTGGCTGTGAATGATAGGACCGAAGAGACAGCCCAAGGTATCTTGATGCCTTGGGCAAAGAACAAGGTGTCCAAAAGCTAACAAGGCTGGCAGCTAAATCTTTCTTAATCTTTGCTAACAATGCAGTATTTTCCGCCGGACCTGAAGGCAGCAGGGAAGGTTTGTGAGATCAGGGGAGGCTGCACGGTACATACCACGCTCGCAACTCCCTTCTGCCCCTTCCCAATATCAGCTTTGGTCCCAAAGAACAATACAACAGTCAGGACTCCATCAGCACCAAGAGGAACAGAACATCCCTTCCCATGCTGCCTTTGACATAACCCATCTATATATCGGTGGATCCTAACCTGTGGTCCGTGGACCACCGACAAAAATATGGTGCGTGGCGTCACCATTACTACACCGTTGCCTTGGAACCACGTGTCAACAAGAGCAACTGGTCTCATGAAACCCTCTTATAGTGCCGAAGCAACTGGGATGTCTGTGTCCTCATAAACGTATAGCAGAGTAACTTGTTAGAAGCAGCGTGATCCAACACCGTTACCCAAAAGTGATTAAAAAGAACACAAACACACAGACCAATGTTATTTCTTCCCTAGGAGGCTTTTCTTCATAGTAAAATAATATTTACAACAACAAGGTTTCCATAACACAAATAAACAAATACACAGTAGCTTTACATACAGCAGCATTCACAGTGGAGCTTTCTCACATGAGGCTTCTCTCACAGACTGAGACCTTTCTCAGCAGCCAATAGTGAAAGGACCAAGGCAGCGACATCTCCAGCTCATCCCCTGTTTGGGTATCAGCCAGCACGTCAATGACTTAAATCAAGAAATAGCTTTTTAAGATCTACAGAGACACTCGCTGGAACACCCCAGCAAGCGAGAGTCCAAAAGTGGCAGGCTCAAACCCAGAACCTCAATTAATGGCTGATATCAAATGAGAGACTCCCCCCTGGGCACACAGAAAATTGGGCGACTTGGAAGGCGCTGAACAGACTGCGCTCTGGCACCATGAGATGCAGAGCCAACCTTGAGAAATGGGACCACAAAGTGGAATCCTTGACATGCGAATGTGGAGAGGAGCAAACCACTGACCACCTGCTGCGATGCAACCTGAGTCCTGCTACATGCACAACGGAGGACCTTCTTGCGGCAACACCAGAGGCACTCCAAGTGGCCAGATACTGGTCAAAGGACATTTAATCAACTACCAAGCTTGCAAACTTTGTGTTTTGTTTGTTTGTTTGTTAAAAATTGAATGCAACTGTTTGGTCTGCTCCTGACACGATAAATAAAACCAATATGACAGTGGTTCTCAACCTTCCTAATGCCGTGACCCCTTAATACAGTTCCTCATGTTGTGGTGACCCCCAACCATAACCCTAACGTTATGAATCGCCATGTAAATAATGATCTGTAGGATGTATTTTCATTCACTGGAGCAAATTTGGTACAAATACCCAGTATGCCCAAATTTGAATACTGGTGGGGTTGGCGGGGAAATTGATTCTGTCATTTGGGAGTTGTAGTTGCTGGGATTTATAGTTAACATGTAAACAAAGAGCATTCTGACCCCACCAGCAATGGAATTGAACCAAAGTTGGCACAGAGAACTCCCATGATCAACAGAAAATACTGGAAGGGTTTGGTGGGCATTGACTTTGAGTTTGGGAGTTGTAGTTCGCCTACATTCAGAGAGCACTGTGGGCTCAAACAATGATGGATCTGGACGAAACTTGGCACAGATACTCAATATGGCCGAATGTGAACACAGATGGGGTTTGGGGTAAATCGACTTTGACATTTGGGAGTCGTAGATACTGGGATTTATAGTTCACCTAACCAGTCCATCCTCCAGGAAATAAAGCCCGACTGCTCACTGGAGGGAAAGATACTAGAGACAAAGTTGAAGTACTTTGGCCACATCATGAGGAGACAGCAAAGCCTAGAGAAGACAATTATGCTGGGGAAAGTGGAAGGCAAAAGGAAGAGGGGCCGACCAAGGGCAAGATGGATGGATGGCATCCTTGAAGTGACTGGACTGACCTTGAGGGAGCTGGGGGTGGTAACGGCCGACAGGGAGCTCTGGCGTAGGCTGGTCCATGAGGTCACGAAGAGTCGGAGACGACTGAACGAATGAACAACAACACAACAATCAAGGAGCGTTCTGAACCCCACCGATGATAGAATTGGGCCAAACTTCCCACACAGAACCCCCATGACCAACAGAAAATACTGTGTTTTCTGATGGTCTTTGGCGACCCCTCTGACACCCCTTCGCGACACCCTCAGGGGTCCCGACCCCCAGGTTGAGAAACACTGCAATATGACATGTGAGCCCTACCCCCTACCAAAAAATCAGGTGTCAGTCAAATTTTAAGGTTCGACCAATAACATCCCTGCCCCCAACACACAACTCCTCTCTTCTTCTGCTCACTGGTTTCCCTTGCCTGTGGGGCAAACATTTCTCAATTCTACTGTCCATAAAAGCATTAGACCCCTATATTCACTGACCTACATCAACCCTTTCCAGGTCGAAGGGAAATAGGTTGGGAAGCCTTTCACGAAACGCAATTTTTGTATACCATTCAATATGTTTCTCAGGAAGATGATCAGCTGCGTAAATGGAGGAATTAGATGGACCATTGCGTCAACTTCTTTGGCTTGCACAATTTGAGATTCCTTAATTTGCAACGAATTCTTGATTTTACTTTAAACTCTTGTGTGATGCATGAGTGCTTGTATGCTTGGGCACACACGTACACAAGGAGCCCTTTTAAGCCCGGAAAATGAAATGCCAGCATTGCAGTCTAAGAGTGGGCAGAATGCTGAAGAACAATGGAATAAAGCTTCCGGGCACCCCTTACCACTGGAATGAATGGAAAGTGTCTCTTCTTTTCTCTTCAGAGACGAATGCAAAGGCTGCTCAAGGAGCAGGAAAGGTCAAGAGTTAACCAGAGATGTGCCGAAAGACATCTCCAGGCAGGAGATGTACCAGCTGTTGCATGGGCCTTCAATAACACCAGTTTGGAAGCCAGAACTTTCGGGCATCCTAACTGGTTGTTTCAGCTACCATGGAAGTGGCAATGGATCTACTGAATGATTTCCTCTTCATCATTTTGTTCTGCTTTAATTCTGACTTGTGACTTCTCTCCAGGATGAAAAAGAGGTATTGGTGACCACCCTTTAGGTTCGGTCACTCAACCACTTCCAAAGCTACCTAACTAAATTACTATCCAGCCCACAGTTCTCAAGTTTTTTCTTCAAGAACATAGTGCAGTGTTTCTCAACCTGGGGGTCGGGACCCCTATGGGGGTCGCAAGGTGGTGTCAGAGGAGTCGCCAAAGACCATCAGAAAACATAGTATTTTCTGTTGGTCATGGGGGTTCTGTGTGGAAAGTTTGGTCCAATTCTATCATTGGTAGGGTTCAGAATGCTATTTCATTGTGGGTGAACTATAAATCCCAACAACTACAACTCCCAAATGGCAAGGTCTATTTTCTCCAAACTCTACCGGTGTTCACATTTGGGCATATTGAGAATTTGTGCCAAGTTTGATCCAGATCCATCATTGCTTGAGTCCATAGTCTGGATATAGGTGAACTCGTCGTTCATTCGTTCAGTCGTCTCCGACTCTTCGTGACCTCATGGACCAGCCCACGCCAGAGCTCCCTGTCGGCCGTCACCACCCCCAGCTCCTTCAAGGTCATTCCAGTCACTTCAAGGATGCCATCCATCCATCTTGCCCTTGGTCGACCCCTCTTCCTTTTACCTTCCACCTTCCCCAACATAATTGTCTTCTCCAGGCTTTGCTGTCTCCTCATGATGTGGCCAAAGGACTTCAACTTTGTCTCTAGTCTCCTTACCTCCAATGAGCAGTCGGGCTTTATTTCCTGGAGGATGGACTGGTTGGATCTTCTCAAAGTCCAAGGCACTCTCAGGACTTTCCTCCAGCACCACAGCTCAAAAGCATCTATCTTCCTTCGCTCAGCCTTCCCTAAGGAAGTGAACTACAACTCCAGAAACTCAAGGTGAATGTCCACCAGACCTTCCCAATATTTTCTCTTGGTCATGGGAATTCTGTGTGCCATGTTTGAATCAATTCCATCCATTGATGGATTTCAGAAGGCTCTTTGATTTAAGGTGAACTATAAATCCCAGCAACTCCAGCATTACCAAATGACAAAATCAATCACACCCCAACCCCACCAGTATTCAAATTTTGGGCGTTATCGGGTATTTGTGCCAAATTTGGTCCAGTGACTGAAAATACATCCTGCGTATCAGATATTTACATTATGATTCATAACAGGAGCAAAATCACAGTTATGAAGTAGCAATGAAAATAACGCTATGGTTGGGGGTCACCACAACATGAGGACCTGTACTAAGGGGTCGCGGCATTAGGAAGGTTGAGAACCACTGACATAGTGGGAGACCTTGTCAAAAAGGCTTCCCAAAATCGATGTATTATATCCCCTGATATACGAAGCTTGTAAAAAAAAAAAGGTAAAGGGTACCAAGAGTTCAGTTCATCTTATTTCCCAGGTAAAGGTTGCCCCTTAAGTCTAGTCGTGTCCAACTCTGGGGGTTGGTTCTCATCTCCATTTCTAAGCCGAAGAGCCGGCGTTGTCCGTAGATGCCTCTTAGGTCATGTTGCCAACATAATAATAATAATAATAATAATAATAATAATAATAATAATCCTTTATTTGTACCCCACTACCATCTCCCGAAGGACTCGGTGCGGCTTACAAGAGGCCAAGCCCAAATACAACAATAAAAACAACAACAACAACAATGCAATAACTCAAAAAACAAAGCAATAAACATTAACAACACCCAATGACGCAATTAAAAACAATGGCCGGGCCAAATGTAATAATTAAAAATTAAAAAGTGCTGGGCATGGCAAGGTGGGGAGTTTGGAGGAAGATGGGCATGCAGATATCCTGAATCTCTGATGAAGTGCGTTGGGACATAATGCTAGGAGTTTCCTTATTCTGGAAAGGCACACTGAAACAACCACGTTTTCAAGCTCCTCCTAAAGATTGCTAGTGACGGGACCTGCCTGATGTCCTTAGGGAGAGAATTCCAGAGTCGAGGGGCCACCATCGAGAAAGCCCTATCCCTCGTCCCCACCAATCGTGCTTGCGACGGCGGTGGGATCGTAAGCAGGGCCTCTCCAGATGAATGAAGAGATTGTGTGGGTTCGTACACATGACTGCATGGACCACCGTTACCTTCCCACCACAGCAGTATCTATTGATCTACCTACATTAGCATGTTTTTGAACTGCAGAAGCTCACCCCTTTCCCTGGATTCAAACTGCCGACCTTTAGGTCAGCAAGTTCAACAGATCAGCAGTTTAACCTGCTGCACCACTAGAAAAATATAGATAGTTTGGTGTGGTCTGTTTTTGTGAAACCCATGCTGGCCCTTAGGAATTGCAGCCAGAGGCGGCCCTAGGTAATTTTCAACGGTAAGCAAACAGTATTTTGACGCCCCCCCCCCCTCCCAACCAATCACTGATATATATTTTCTGTTTGTCGTGGGAGTTCTGTGTGCCATATTTGGTTCAATTCCATCACTGGTGGAGTTCAGAATGCTCTTTGATTGTAGGTGAACTATACATCCCAGTAACTACAACTCGCATATGTCAAGGTGTATTTTTCCCCAAGAGCGTCCCTGGGCAAAATCAACTATACTGCAAATGCTTACTTTGCGTAATGAGCTGAGCCGCCCCTGATTGCAGCATTCCTTTCCGCCTTTTAGTGATGGAAATTGTCTTCTTATACCAAGAGTTCAAGTTCATCTTATTTCCCATGCTCTGTGCATTAGGGTAGAGCAGTGGTTCTCAACCTTTCTAATGCCGTGACCCCTTAATACAGTTCCTCATGTGATCGTGACCACTGACCATAAAATTACTTTCGTTGCTACTTCGTAACTGTAATTTTGCTATTGTTATGAATCGTAATGTAAATATCTGATATCCAGGGTGTATTTTCATTCACTGGATCAATCTGGGCACAAATACACTCAAATCCAAATAATGGTGGGGTTGCGGGGAGTCATTTGTCATTTGGGAGTTGTAGTTTCTGGGATTTATAGTTCAGCTACAATTAAAGAGCATCCCGAACTCCACCAATGATGGAATTGAACCAAATTTGGCACACATAACTCCCATGAACAAGAGAAAATACTGGCAGAGTTTGGTGGGCATTGACCTTGAGTTTTGGAGTTGTAGTTCACCTACATCCAGAGAGCACTGTGGACTAAAACAATGGTGGATCTGGACAAAACTTGGCACGAATACTTCATATGCCCAAATGTGTACACTGGTGGAGGTTGGGGAAAATAAACATTGACCTTTGGGATTTGTAATTACTGGGATTTATAGTTTGCTTACATTCAAAGAGTTTTCTAAACTCCACCAACGATAGAATTGGGCCAAACTTTGCACACAGAACCCCTTGACCAACAGAAAATACTGTGTTTTCTGATGGTCTTCGGTGACCCTTCTGATACCCCCTCACAACCCCCCCCCAGGGGACCCGACCCCCAGATTGAGAAACGCTGGGGTAGAGACATCTGAGACCATGGTCCAGTCTTTCAATCTGACTCCTTGGGTTTTTTTTCTGTCCAAAGCTCGGTTCTTGCACAATGACCCCAAATTCCCTCTGTATCATCAAGGCCAGGGGTCCCCAAACTACAGCCCGCGGGCCGTATGCGGCCCGCTGGGGGCATTTCTCCGGCCCGCGCGGCCTTTTGGCCTGGCCTGGCCACGCCCACCCGGCGCCGCTCCGCCCATCGCGGGAACCCTCTGCTCCGGCCGCTCTGGTCTCCAAGGAGGCAGGTAAACTACAACTCCAAAGCCTTTTGTAGTTTACCTGCCTCCTTGGAGACCAGAGCGGCCGGAGCAGAGGGTTCCTGCGAAGGCCGGAGCGGTGCCGGGTGGGCGTGGCCAGGCGCCGGGTGGGCATGGCCAGGGAACGCTGGCATTCTCTGGCCACGCCCACCCGGCACCGCTCCGCCCATCGCGGGAACCCTCTGCTCCGGCCGCTCTGGTCTCCAAGGAGGCAGGTAAACTACAACTCCAAAACCAAAGGACACTGCCCACCAAACCCTTCCAGTATTTTCCGTTGGTCATGGGAGAACTGTGTGCCAAGTTTGGTTCAATTCCATCATTGGGTTCAGAATGCTCTTGATTGTAGGTGAACTATAAATCCCAGCAACTACAACTCCCAAACGTCAAGATTCTATTTCCCCCATACTCCACAAGTGTTCACATTTGGGCATATGGAATATCAGTGCCAAGTTTGGTCCAGATCTATCATTGAGTCCACAGTGATTGATGGAGGCAGGTGAACTACAACTCCAAAACCAAAGGACACTGCCCACCAAACCCTTCCAGTATTTTCTGTTGGTCATGGGAGAAATGTGTGCCAAGTTTGGTTCAATTCCATCGTTGGTGGGGTTCAGAATACTCTTTGATTGTAGGTGAACTATAAATCCCAGCAACTACAACTCCCAAATGACAAAATCATTTTTTTGAGTGAAGGACATACATTGGGTTGTTAGGTGTCTTGTGTCTAAAATTGGTGTCAATTCGTCCAGTGGTTTTTGAGTTCTGTTAATCCCACAAACAAACATTACATTTTTATTTATATAGAAGTGTGGGTCTTTGTTTTTTGATTTTTTTTTTGGGGGGGGGGGGGTTGCACTGCAAATAATATATGTGCAGAGTGCATAGGAATTCATTCATGTTTTTTTTCAAATTATAATCCGGCCCCCCAACAGTTTGCGGGACTGTGACCCGGCCTTCTGTTCAAAATGTTTGGGGACCCCTGATCAAGGCTATTACTTCCTGTTCTCTGGAATACTGTCTCTCTTCCCACCATAAATCAGTTTAAATTCCTGAACAGATCGGTGAGACTTGTAGCAAATGTGTATTTTCTCAAAAGAGGTGCGGCTCGTCTCTTGTCATAACTCTTTCAGGGCTTGCTGAATCTTGTCAGTCTTTTTATTACATCGTGGATCTTTGCCCATGGGTGACTTGGCAGCAAATAATAACAACAAATATTGTCTAAGGCTGATGAGATCTTCAGTCCAACATCATCCAGAAGGCCACACATTCCCCACTTGTTTTAATAATACACTTATTTATATTCTGCTCTCATTCCCCGAGGGGACTCAGAGTGGATTACAGAATACATATATGGCAAACATTCAATGCCGTTATACAATTAACAAAGACAGACAGTACATAGACAGAGGCAAAGGCTTCCCTCTTTTCATCTCCGGCATCTGGAGGTTGTGCACATCTCCAGCCATGAGGAGGTGCTGTTGTTCCATTTTTGTATGCCGAAGAGCCTGTTGTCCATGGACGCCTTCCTGATCAAATTGCTGGCATGTCTGCATGGGCACCTTTTACCTCCCTTCCCAAGGGGTACCTATTGATCTTCTCCAGTGGTTCTCAACCTGGGTCCACGTACCAGCAGTGGTTCCCAGGAATGAAAATATGGTCCACAGCCTAACCATTACTGAAGTGTTGCCACGCAACCACGCAGCAATGAGAGCAACTGGTCTCGCGAAACCCTCTTATAATGTCAAGATTATTACTACCACATCAGCTCTAGATTATTAAATATGGTTTTCTGTGGGCGAGCAGATGGCGACTCCTGGGTGGCATATGCTCTGTATCAGAAACTAGAGCTGATGTGGTCTAGCCAATGCACTTTTCTGGATCGCAATGGGTTGAACCTTTGTGCCGGCAGGACTGATGACCAATAGGACAGCGGCTCAAATCAAAGGAGAGTGCAAATCATAGAATCATAGAATCAAAGAGTTGGAAGAGACCTCATGGGCCATCCAGTCCAACCCCCTTCTGCCAAGAAGCAGGAATATTGCATTCAAATCACCCCTGACAGATGGCCATCCAGCCTCTGTTTAAAAGCTTCCAAAGAAGGAGCCTCCACCACACTCAGGGGCAGAGAGTTCCACTGCTGAACGGCTCTCACAGTCAGGAAGTTCTTCCTCATGTTCAGATGGAATCTCCTCTCTTGTAGTTTGAAGCCATTGTTCCGCCCTAGTCTCCAAGGAAGCAGAAAACAAGCTTGCTCCCTCCTCCCTGTGACTTCCTCTCACATATTTATACATGGCTATCATATCTCCTCTCAGCCTTCTCTTCTTCAGGCTGAACATGCCCAGCTCCTTAAGCCGCTCCTCATAGGGCTTGTTCTCCAGATCCTTGATCATTTTAGTCGCCCTCCTCTGGACACATTCCAGCTTGTCAATATCTCTCTTGAATTGTGGTGCCCAGAATTGGACACAATATTCCAGGTGTGGTCTAACCAAAGCAGAATAGAGGGGTAGCATTACTTCCCTAGATCTAGACACTATGCTCCTATTGATGCAGGCCAAAATACCATTGGCTTTTTTTGCCGCCACATCACATTGTTGGCTCATGTTTAACTTGTTGTCCACGAGGACTCCAAGATCTTTTTCACACGTACTGCTCTCGAGCCAGGCTCACCCATTCTGTATCTTTGCATTTCATTTTTTCTGCCAAAGTGGAGGTATCTTGCATTTGTCACTGTTGAACTTCATTTTGTTAGTTTTGGCCCATCTCTCTAATCTGTCAAGATCGTTTTGAATTCTGCTCCTGTCCTCTGGAGTATTGTCTCCCTCCCAATTTGGTGTCGTCTGCAAACTTGATGATCCTGCCTTCTAGCCCTTCATCTAAGTCATTAATAAAGATGTTGAACAGGACCGGGCCCAGGACGGAACCCTGCGGCACTCCACTTGTCACTTCTTTCCAAGATGAGCTCCCTCAGTCAGTTCCAGCTCCCCATGTGGGGACATAAGAGAAGCTTCCCATAAGGATGGTAAAACATCCTTGTCCCCTAGTCAACATCTTTTCAGATGGCCAATTCTCTCATTGAATCTAAAGTTGACCAAAATCTAATTCATAACCATTTTGGTACTAATGTTGGGAATGTGGTCCCTGGTCAAAGTGGTCCCTGGTTAAAAAAAAAAGTTGCGAACCACTGATTTGTCAGAGTATTGAAGCTTTTCCAGCGGAAGGATCGCTAGATCAGCAGACACTGTGTTCAAGAAATCAGGACTCTGCAAGCTTTCAGTTACAACAGAAAACTAAGTTTACTAAGTACGCCCATACACGTCTATTCACAGCAAGCAACAGACAGGAACTACTAGGCAAAAACAACAGTCTCTGAACATCTGCTTATCTGACTTCTGGCTGAGACCAGATCCTCCCTCTTCTTCCCAGCCAGAGAACACGTTATCTCATTTCAGTCAAGGTTACAGTTTCACAGCCTCAGCACTATGTTTTCTTAATACACAATAGAGCAGAATAGAACCCATCTTGAAATACATCTTAATCCATCTTGAATTACATAGAAACATGCATAACCAAATAATTCTGACATGATTTACTCATATTACTGTTTTCAAACTGCTAGGTGAGCAGAAACTAGGGTTGACGACGGGAGCTCATCCCAACCCACAGCTTGAACTGACAAGCTTCCAATTGGCAAGATTTTCTCCAGCTGGCAGTTTAACCCGCTGTGCTACCGCGACCCCTATAATGAATCATTTTTTATTAAGGAATCATTATTATAGTCCCCGGTGGCGCAATGGGTTAAACCCTTGTGCTGGCAGGACTGCTGACAGACAGGTCAGCAGTTCAAATCCAGGGAGAACGGGTTGAGCTCCCTCTGTTAACTACAGCTCCCCGTGTGGGGACATGAGAGAAGCCTCTCACAAGGCTGGTAAAATATCAAACACCTGGACATCCTCTGGGTAACATCCTTGCAGACGCCCAATTCTCTCACACTAGAAGCAACTTGCAGTTTCTCAAGTTGCTCCTGACATGAAAAAAATTATTATACAACACTAACCATCCCCTGCCACACGTTGCTGCCTTACCATTATTACTACAGTGTTGCCACGAAACCACACAGGAACGAGTCTGGTGATCTGGAAAATAAAGTAATTCGAAAGTATTGCTTTCTAATATATGTAATTTTTTTATGCTTGTGGGTAAACAGTACTTCTTGTTGTTTCTTTGTCGGTGTTGATGTGGAGAGTGTCTAATTTGCCTACTCTGGAACATGCAACATATAATTGTCCTTCTTTAGGGGTCCCTTTCAAATCTATAATACTATATCTGTGTGTGTGTGAATCATATACATCTATCTCTAAGGAATGGGTCTTGGGGGTACTGCTTTGCAGTGGCTCCGGTCCTTCCTCGAGGGTCGCTCCCAGAAGGTGTCACTAGGGGACTCCTGCTCGACTCCTCGCCCGTTGTACTGTGGAGTCCCGCAGGGTTCAGTACTGTCCCCTATGTTGTTTAACATATACATGAAGCCGTTGGGAGAGATCATCCGGAGTTTTGGGGTGCGGTGTCATCTGTACGCAGATGATGTCCAACTCTATCACTCCTTTCCATCTGCTACTAAGGAGGCTGTCCAGGTCCTGAACTGGTGCTTGGCCGCTGTAACGGACTGGATGAGGGACAACAGATTGAAACTAAATCCAGACAAGACAGAGGTACTCCTGGTCAGTCGTAAGGCCGAAAAGGGTACGGGGTTACAGCCTGTGCTAGACGGGGTCACACTCCCCCTGAAGGCGCAGGTTCGCAGTCTGGGAGTTCTCCTGGACTCATCGCTGAGCCTGGAGCCCCAGGTTTCGGCGGTGACCAGGGGAGCTTTTGCACAACTAAAACTTGTGTGCCAGCTGCGCCCGTACCTTGGGAAGTCTGACTTGGCCACGGTAGTCCACGCTTTGGTTACATCCCGCTTAGATTACTGCAACGCTCTCTACGTGGGGTTGCCTCTGAAGACTGCCCGGAAGCTGCAGCAAGTCCAACGCTCGGCAGCCAGACTACTAACGGGTGCTGGGTACAGGGAGCACACCACTCCGCTGTTACACCAGCTCCACTGGCTGCCAATTAGCTTCCGAGCACAATTCAAAGTGCTGGTGTTAACCTATAAAGCCCTAAACGACTCCTGCCCTGTTTACCTCCGAACGTATTCTCCCCTACGTACCATCAAGATTACTAAGATCATCTGGAGAGGCCCTGCTCTCGGTCCCACCGGCCTCACAAGCACGCCTGGTGGGGACGAGGGACAGGGCCTTCTCGGTGGTGGCCCCGCGACTCTGGAACTCTCTCCCACTGGAGGTCAGAACCGCCCCGTCTATCCTGACATTCAGGAAACAGGTGAAGACTGTTGCTACTAAGAGGTTGCAACGTACTTTATCTAAGTTGTTGTAAGGATCAATGTTGTTTGTGCTATACCTTTAACTTACTGTAAGGTTCAAGGCTGTTTGTGCTACAGCTGTTTCAGTTAATTGAAGAGTTAATTGAGAGTATTATTTTCATGTGTATAAAGATAGCTACTGTGTGTTTAGTTTTTGCCATTGTGCCTTAATGCCATTGTGCGTGTTTGCCATTGTGCGTGTTTGCCTCTGTGCCGTTCTGTCGGGGACTATGCTGCAGATGTCCTGTGAAGACACAGCCTTGAGAAGAGGACAAGGATTCCTGCTTATCTCAGCTGAGTGGTGATATCTCTCAGAAGATATTGTTTTATGTTACTTTTGTGGAAACAGTAATCCTGCTACTTTATTTTGTATGCTGCCAATACAACAATATTTTCTTTTCTACTTGAAGTCAACGTCTCATGTATTTTTTCTTTTATGAGCCAATTCATCACACATTGTTAACTGGGCTAGAGTCAATCCGCATGCTTCTCATGCTAGCGCATGACATAGGTTATGGGCCCAGCATAGCGGCATAAGGACTCCAAAGCCCATAACTCTGAGACTTTGGGAGAGTTTTTTGTGTGTGTTTTTTGTGCTTAAATAGAAAAGTAAGCAGCTATGGCTCATCATATGGCAAGCTTACCATTTGAGCGTTTAAATGCTGATAATTACATGGCTTGGAATGTGAAAATGAAGAGTTTTCTCATAAGAGAAGATTTGTGGACTGTGGTTGAAACCCCACCCACAGAAGCTTCGAGTGAAGAGGTAAAAAAGCAAGACCGAATTGCCAGGGCGAGCATTTTTCTCGCTGTTGAGGATGGGCAATTAATTTACTTAAGGGACACTATATCTGCAGCAGACTGTTGGCAGAAGTTAAAGGAAGTTTATCAAACTGAAACTTCTGGCATAAAAATTATTTTGACCCGGCAGCTTTATAATTTGAAGCTAAAAAGGGGTGACAACATAACTGAGCATTTGCAAAAGCTCAGGCATTTGTTGATGGAGTTGGAAAATAGACAAATGGTGTTTACCGAAACCCATAAAGCTTTCATTTTGTTATCTTCTTTGGACTCTAGTTGGGACAATTTTGTGTTCAGTATGCAGAGTGTGCCTGAAGCACAATTAACCTTGGATTTGGTTTCTGCAAGGCTTCTTGAGGAAGAAAGAAGAAAGCAGTTTCTTAAAGAAACAAACACCATTTCAGAAAATGCAGCTTGTGAAGGGGTTGGATGCAGAAAGAACCCTGCTGTGTGTAACGTAAGGAGGTGCTTCAGTTGTGGAGATGTGAATCATCTTGTCAAGGCCTGTCCCAAGAAGAAGAAGAAGAAAGAAGAAATGAAGAGGAACCCTGGGTGGCATGACAGAAATGCAAGGGGAAGAAATGCTGATGTAATGACTGTGTTATCAAAGGCTAAGTATGATGAGGCCACATGGTTACTTGACTCTGGGTGTGCAGAGCATTGTGTTAATAACTTAAAATTGTTAAAGGACACTAAAAAGCCAGATATTAATCATGTTACTTTAGCAGATGGATCATTAGCTGAGTGCAAGCTTGTAGGCTCAGCATTTGTTCCTAGTTTAGGAAGATATTTAGATAATGTTATGTTGGTTGAAAAACTTGATTTTTGTTTATTAAGTGCATCAAGTTTGTGTCTGCAAGGATATGACATCAAACTTAATAGTTCTGGGTGTACTGTATGGAAAGAAAATAAGTTATGTGCCAAAGGTAAATTAGTTAACAAAGTATATGTGATGAGTAACAAGGATAGTTCTCCAAATGTTTCCTGTGTAAATAACAAACCTATACATAATGATTGTATTCATTACTTGCATAGAGTTTTTGGTCACGTGAACTTTAATTATCTACAAAAACTATCAAAAGTGACTGATTTAGAGGTAAAGCCATGTCAAAAGTATTTAGACTGTGCTGTGTGTTCTAAAGCAAAAGTAAAGGCACATCCAATACCTAAGAAAAGTTTAAACACAACTACCAGACCATTTGAATTAGTTCACGCTGATTTAGCAGGACCATTTCCTCTTTCACTTGGAAATGCAAAATTTATATTTGTGTTAGTGGATGATTTTTCACGATTTACTTATTGTATTATTTTGAAATCAAAGTTTCAAGCTTTCAGTAAATTCAAAGAGTGGGTAGCCATGGTTGAGAGAAGATTTCCTTTTAAGGTATCATGTTTAAGGACTGATCGTGGTGGAGAATTTATGGGGACACAATTTCAAGACTGGTTAAGAAAGAGAGGAATTAGACACCATAAAACAAACCCATATTCACCTGCTGAGAATGGTGTGGCAGAAAGAAAAATAGGCGTTTTGAAAACTATGAAAGATTGCATGTTAGTAGATGCAAAAATGTCTAATAGGTATTGGGCAGAAGCAATTTCCACTGCTACATATATCTTAAATAGAAGTTGGAGTTCATGTGTAAATAATACTCCATATTATTTGTTGCATAAGAAAAGGCCAGTTCTAAAACATCTTAGAATATTTGGAAGCTATGCTAACGTGCAGGTACCTAGACAAACTAGAACAAAAGGTCAGAAAAAATGGCAGAGACTACGTTTTCTCGGTTACCAGGATGATACCAAGGGGTATCGTTTTATTAAAGACAATAATAAAATTGTGATTTCAAGAAGTGCAAACTTTGAAAAGAATACAGGTTGGGAACATGTTCATCAGAATAGTGAAGTGTTTTTTCATTTAAAGGAACATATGCCATCAAAGATAGATTTAAAATCTGAGTCTGAAAAATACATTGAGGAACAAAGTGAGGATGATATAAAAGAAGAGCCTGAATTAAGTTTACAGGAAGCTGATGCTGAGGAGCAAATTGTAATACCAAGAAGGTCACAAAGATCTAACAAAGGTGTACCTCCAGATAGGTTCGTGATTCAGGGGGTAATGACTTGTCAGCCTGAAATGGAACCTGAAACCTTTCAGGATTTAAATAATTGTAGTCCAGAAGAACAAAGAAATTGGAAAAAGGCAATGGACGATGAATTTGAATCTTTGCTAAATTTAGAAGTGTTTGATATTGTTGATGTTCCCATAGATAAGCCAGTGATTGGGTGCAGATGGGTTTTTAGGAAGAAACTATTACCCGATGGAAGTTGTAAATATAAAGCTAGGCTAGTAGCTCAAGGATTTGCGCAAAAGCAATTCGTAAATTATGATAACACCTTTGCCCCTACAGCAAAAGCTGAATCAATGAGAATTATAATTGCTTTAGCTGAGCAAGAAGGATTTAAGTTAAAACATTTTGATTTTGAAACAGCGTATTTAAATGCCACAATTAATGAGGAGATATATATGAGGCAAGCGCCTGGATACGAAATTCAAGCAGGAAAGGTTTGTCGGCTTCGGAAAGCATTGTATGGATTGAAACAATCGGCCCGGAGGTGGAACCAGTGTATACATGAAGTATTGGTGAAATTAGGATTTAAACAAAGTGTGGCCGATGCATGTGTTTATACACTAGGTGAAGGCAAAGATAAGATAATTGTGTTAATTTATGTAGATGATCTATGTATAGCCGCACAAACTGACTCTAAAATACAAACTGTATATACGTATTTGTCAAAACATTTTAGGTTAAAAGATTTGGGATGTTTGAAACATTATTTAGGCATCGAAGTAGTAAACAATGAAGGGGTGATATTTCTAAATCAAACAAGGAAAATTTTAGACCTTGTAGCCAAAGCAGGTTTACAAGATGCTAATGCTGTTAAAACTCCTTTAACAGGAGATTTCTTAAGATTGGAAGACACAAGAGAACTAAAAAACACAAAGTTATATCATTCTTTTGTTGGAAGTCTTTTGCACATTGCAAATTGGTCTCGGCCAGATATTGCATATGCAGTGAGTTTACTTAGTAGGAAAGTATCAAAACCAACTATAAGTGACTGGCTAGCATTAAAAAGGTTGATTAGATATTTAAAAGGAACTGCTAATTATTGTTTGTGTTTTTCTAAAGAGGCTGACAAAGAACTGGTAATGTACGCCGACAGTTCTTTTGCTGATGAAAAAGATAGAAAATCTATAAGTGGATACATAGTGCTACATGGAAAATCTCCTATCTGCTGGAGGTCCAGAAAGCAAACAACTGTTGCAGTTTCTACGGCTGAAGCAGAATATGCGGCGTTGTCTCAAGCTGCAAATGAGTTACTTTGGATTAAACAGTTATTTGATGATTTAGGTGTAGAATGTAAATTGCCTATTACTGTGTATGACGATTCTCAAACGTGTATAGCTATGTCAGAAAGCGAAAGTTTAAAAAATACAACAAAATACATAGCTGTGAAGTATCAAAATATAAGAACCTTAATCAAGGAAGGATTTATCAAAATGGTTTATTGTAGGTCTGAAGATAACTTGGCAGATATTTTTACAAAACCTTTAACGGCAGCTAAGCATGGTGAAGCAACCAGAAAGTTAGGCCTAGTAGAATTAAAACAAAATTTGTAAATAATGTAACTTAGATAAAGTTTGAATCTGTTGCTACTAAGAGGTTGCAACGTACTTTATCTAAGTTGTTGTAAGGATCAATGTTGTTTGTGATATAACTTTAAGTTGCTGTAAGGTTCAAGGCTGTTTGTGCTACAGCTGTTTCAGTTAATTGAAGAGTTAATTGAGAGTATTATTTTCATGTGTATAAAGATAGCTACTGTGTGTTTAGTTTTTGCCATTGTGCCTTAATGCCATTGTGCGTGTTTGCCATTGTGCGTGTTTGCCTCTGTGCCGTTCTGTCGGGGACTATGCTGCAGATGTCCTGTGAAGACACAGCCTTGAGAAGAGGACAAGGATTCCTGCTTATCTCAGCTGAGTGGTGATATCTCTCAGAAGATATTGTTTTATGTTACTTTTGTGGAAACAGTAATCCTGCTACTTTATTTTGTATGCTGCCAATACAACAATATTTTTTTTCTACTTGAAGTCAACGTCTCATGTATTTTTTCTTTTATGAGCCAATTCATCACACATTGTTAACTGGGCTAGAGTCAATCCGCATGCTTCTCATGCTAGCGCATGACAAAGACGTGGTTGTGGAGACAGGCTTTCGAGGAATGAGACAGCACCCTAAGATTGTGGATGGAAGATGAGGTATACTTGTTTTAATATGACGACTGACCACCGTAGTTTTAAATATAGTTGTTATTTTAAATGTGCTATTGTAATTATGAACTATGATATTTTACTGATTGTATGTTTTTATGGTTGTAAACCGGGCTGAGTCCCTCTACGAGGTGAGAAGCTCGGTATAGAAAACTTTGAAATAAATAAATAAATAAATATCTATATCTATGGCTGGATGGCTCTTTGTCAGGAGGGCTTTGATTACGTTTTCTTGCCCTGGTGAAGGGAGTTGGACTGGATGGCCTTGAGTATTTTCTGTTGGTCGTGGGTGTTCTGTGTGGGAAGTTTGCCCCAATTCTGTTGTTCGTGGGGTTCAGAATGCTCTTTGATTGTAGGTGAACTATAAATCCCAGTAACTACAACTCCCAAATGTCAAGGTCTATTTCCCCCAACTCCATCTGTGTTCATATTTTGGCATATGGAATATTTGTGCCAAGTTTGGTCCAGATCCATCATTGTTTGAGTCCACAGTGCTCTCTGGATGTAGGTGAACTATAACTCCCAAACTCAAGGTCAATGGCCACCAAACCCTTCTGGTGTTTTCTGCTGGTCATGGGAGTCTTGTATGCCACGTTTGGTTCAATGCCATAATTGGTGGAGTCAGAATGCTCTTTGATTGTAGGTGAACTATAAATCCCAAAAACTACAACTCCCAAATGACAAATGACTCCCCACAACCCCACCAGTATTCAGATTGGGGTGTATTTGTACCCAGATTGATCCAGTGAATGAAAATAAAGCTTGGATATCAGATATTTACATTACGATTCATAACAATAGCAAAATTACAGTTACGAAGTAGCAACGAAAGTAATTTTATGGTCGGGGGTCACCACCACATGAGGAACTGTATTAAGGGGTCACGGCATTAGAAAGGTTCAGAACCACTGCTCTACCCTAATGCACAGAGCATGGAAAATAAGATGAACTTGAACTCTTGGTATAATAAGACAATTTCCATCACTAAAAGGCAGAAAGGAATGCTGCAATTCCTAAGAGCCAGTATGGGTTTCACAAAAACAGACCGCACCAAACTATCTATCTTTTTCTGGCGGTGCAGCGGGTTAAACTGCTGATCTGCTGAACTTCCTGACTGAAAAATCGGCAGTTCGAATCCAGGGAAAGGGGTGAGCTTCTGCTTCTGCCAACCTAGTAGTTCAAAAACATGCTAATGTGGGTAGATCAATAGGTGGGAAGGTAACGGTGGTCCATGTAGTCATGCTGGCCACATGACCAAAGAGGTGTCTACGGACAACGCCAGCTCTTTGGCTTAGAAATGGAGATGAGCACCAACCCCCAGAGTTGGACACGACTAGACTTAAGGGGAAACCTTTACAAAATCAAAATTTTTTTAGCGAAGGACATACATTGGGTTGTTAGGTGTCTTGTGTCCAAATTTGGTGTCAATTCCCCCAGTGGTTTTGGAGTTCTGATGGTAGCACAAACGAACATTACATTTTTATTTATATAGATTATAATTACAATAATCAGTCTTTAAAGCAGTGTTTCTCAACCTTCCTAATGACGCGACCCCTTAATACAGGTCCTCATGTTGTGGTGACCCCCAACCATAAAATTATTTTTATTGCTACTTTGTAACTGTAATGTTGCTACTGTTATGAATCATAATGTAAATATCTGATCTGCAGGATGTATTTTCATTCTCTGGACCAAATTTGGCACAAATACCTGATACGCCCACATTAGAATACTGGTGGGTTTAGGGGGGATTGATTGATTTTGTCATTTGAGAGTTGTAGTTGCTGGGATTTATAGTTCACCTACAATCAAAGAGCATTCTGAACTCCACCAATGATTGAATTGAACTTGGCACATAGAACTCCCATGACCAACAGAAAATACTGGAAAGATTTGGTGGGTATAGACCTTGAGTTTGGGAGTTGTAGTTCACCTACATCCAGAGAACACAAACCATGATGGATCTGGACCAAATTTGGCACAGATGCTCAATATGCCCATATGTGAACACTGGTGGAGTTTGGGGAAAGTAGACCTTGACATTTGGGAGTTGTAGTTGCAGGGATTTATAATTCACTTAAACCAAAGAGCATTCTGAACATCATCGACGATAGAATTGGGACAAACCTCCCACACAGAACCCCCATGACTAACAGAAAATACTGTTTTTTCATGGTCTTTGGTGACCCCGCTTAAACCCCCTCGTGACCCCTCCGGGTGTCCCGACCCCCAGGTTGAGAACCACTGCTTTAAAGAATGATATCTTTTACCTACTTTACAATCAGTTTTGGACCAGCTGTCTTCCTTTTTTGTTTAACCTGGCTTCTTCTTACACCAGAGGCATGAAATATCACAGGCCTGCGCCTAACTCCAGTCGCACAGAAGCCATATGCTCAACATACGGTGGGAAATTCAGCATGGATCGAGTGAGGGATATTTCTGTTACTGCCCCAAACTCCAAATCACACAAAACAAAACAAGAAAGCAACACTTTTGGAAATCGCCAAAAGGTGGGTGAGGTGGAGCGGTGAGGTTTTTATTGTTGTTGTTCTAATACTACAAGGGCTAGAAACTTGAAACTTAAATGAAATCTGACACTTCTGCCATTTTAAATCAAGGAAATACCATATTACGACAGAGGGACTGAGAATCTACACAAGCCTTGAGCGAGTGTAGGCATGAGTTCAATCCGCTGGAGCTAAAGTAGCACAGAAGTTGGAGAAATCCAGGCTGGGATTGAGACCATTGTTTTTAAGAGCTCAGGAGGCAGCTTATCAAAAGGCCGCACTTTCAACTTTCAGTGCCCCATCTCAGTGTTGCCTCTGGCGCACAGTAAGATTTGTCAATTTTTGAGAGTTGCACAAGTAGGGCAAGTGGAAGACCTCTCTTTCAAATCTATGGCCAGCATGCTTATTTATTTATCGTGTCATCAGCAACCATAGTATTACAATTCTGACAGAGCAAAACAAACACAGAGATTAAAAAAAAAAAACAAAGGAAAAAAAACACACAGGTTTTGCAAATTTGGTATTTGGTTAAATGTTCTTTGACCAGTATCTGGCCACTTGGAGTGCCTCTGGGGTTGCCGCAAGAAGGTCCTCCATTGTGCATGTGGCAGGGCTCAGGGTGCATCGTAGCAGGTGGTCAGTGGTTTGCTCTTCTCCAAACTCGCATGCCGAGGATTCCACCCTGTGGCCCCATTTCTTAAGATTGGCTCTGCATCTCGTGGTGCCAGAGCGCAGTCTGTTCAGCGCCTTCCAAGTCGCCCAGTCTTCTGTGTGCCCAGGGGGGAGTCTCTCATCTGGTATCAGCCATGAATTGAGGTGCTGGGTTTGGGCCTGCCACTTTTGGACTCTCGCTTGCTGAGGTGTTCCAGCGAGTGTCTCTGTAGATCTAAGAAAACTATGTCTTGATTTAAGTTGTTGACGTGCTGGCTGATACCCAAACAGGGGATGAGCTGGAGATGTCTCTGCCTTGGTCCTTTCACTATTGGCTGCTACTTCCCGGCGGATGTCAGGTGGTGCAATACCGGCTAAGCAGTGTAATTTCTCCAGTGGTGTGGGGAGCAGACACCCTGTGATAATGCGGCATGTCTCATTAAGAGCCACATCCACTGTTTTAGTGTGGTGAGATGTGTTCCACACTGGGCATGCATACTCAGCAGCAGAGTAGCATAGCGCAAGGGCAGATGTCCTCACTGTGTCTGGTTGTGATCCCCAGGTTGTGCCAGTCAGCTTTCGTATGATATTGTTTCTAGCACCCACTTTTTGCTTGATGTTCAGGCAGTGCTTCTTGTAGGTCAGAGCACGGTCCAGAGTGACTCCCAGGTATTTGGGTGCGCTGCAATGCTCCAGTGGGATTCCTTCCCAGGTGATCTTCAGAGCTCGGGATGCTTCTCTGTTCTTGAGATGAAAGGCACATGTCTGTGTTTTAGATGGGTTAGGGATCAGCTGGTTTTCCCTGTAGTAGGCAGTAAGAGCACCTAGAGCTTCGGAGAGCTTCTGTTCTACCATCTCAAAGCTCCCTGCTTGAGCAGTAATGGCACGATCATCAGCATAGATGAAGCTCTCTGTGCCTTCTGGCAGTGGCTGGTCATTTGTGTAGATGTTGAACATGGATGGAGCAAGCACGCTCCCCTGAGGCAGGCCGTTCTTCTGTTTCCGCCATCTGCTTCTCTGGCCCTGGAACTCAACAAAAAAGCTCCTGTTTTGTAGCAGGTTTCTATGAGGCGGGTGAGGTGGTCGTCCTTTGTGATATTCTACATTTTTCTCAGGAGGAGGCGGTGGTTCACAGTATCATAGGCTGCTGAGAAGTCTATGAAGACAGCTCCTGTGATCTGCTGCCTTTCAAAGCCATCTTTCAAAGCATGCTGAAGAGGACATCATCAGGCGCATCCACTTGCAACTGTATTGGGAAAGAATGACATATTGAAGAGGGGACAAGCTTGTTTTCTGCTGCTCTAGGACACAGAGCAATTGATTCAAATGGCAGGTAATGAGATTCCATCTAAATATAAGGAAGCTGTTCAACTGCATCTGGTCAAAGGACTACCATCTCACCCGTCTCATAGGAAACCTGCTACAAAACAGGAGCTTTTTTGTTGAGTTCCAGGGCCAGAGAAGCAGATGGCGGAAACAGAAGAACGGCCTGCCTCAGGGGAGCGTGCTTGCTCCATCCATACTCCAGAGGACAGGAGCAGAATTCAAAACGATCTTGACAGATTAGAGAGATGGGTCAAAAAACAAAATGAAGTTCAACAGTGACAAATGCAAGATACTCCACTTTGGCAGGAAAAACGAAATGCAAAGATACAGAATGGGACAATGCCTGGCTCGAGAGCAGTACGTGTGAAAAAGATCTTGGAGTCCTCGTGGACAACAAGTTAAACATGAGCCAGGAATGTGATGTGGCGGCAAAAAAAGCCAATGGGATTTGGGCCTGCATCAAGAGGAGCATAGTGTCTAGATCTAGGGAAGTCATGCTACCCCTCTATTCTGCTTTGGTTAGACCACATCTGGAATATTGTGTCCAATTCTGGGCACCACAATTCAAGAGAGATATTGACAAGCTGGAATGTGTCAGAGGAGGGCGACTAAAATGATCAAGGGTCTGGAGAACAAGCCCTATGAGGAGCGGCTTAAGGAGCTGGGCATGTTTAGCCTGAAGAAGAGAAGAGAGGAGATATGATAGCCATGTATATATATGTGAGAGGAAGCCACAGGGAGGAGGGAGCAAGCTTGTTTTCTGCTTCCTGGAGACTAGGACAGCGGAACAATGGCTTCAAACTACAAGAGAGGAGATTCCATCTGAACATGAGGAAGAACTTCCTGACTGTGACAGCCATTCAGCAGTGGAACTCTCTGCCCCGCGGTGTGGTGGAGGCTCCTTCTTTGGAAGCTTTTAAACAGAGGCTGGATGGCCATCTGTCAGGGGTGATTTAAATGCAATATTCCTGCTTCTTGGCAGAATGGGGTTGGACTGGATGGCCCATGAGGTCTCTTCCAACTCTTGATGATCGTGCCATTACTGCTCTAGCAGGGAGCTTTGAGATGATTGAACAGAAGCTCTCCAAAGCTCTAGGTGCTCTTACTGCCTATTACAGGGAAAACCAGCTGATCCCCAATCCATCTAAAACACAGACATGTGCCTTTCATCTCAAGAACAGAGAAGCATCCCGAGCTCTGAGGATGACCTGGGAAGGAATCCCACTGGAGCATTGCAGCGCACCCAAATCCCTGGACCGTGTTCTGACCTACAAGAAGCACTGCCTGAATATCAAGGAAAAAGTGGGTGCTAGAAACAATATCATATGGAAGCTGACTGGCACAACCTGGGGATCACAACCAGACACAGTGAAGATATCTGCCCTTGCGCTATGCTAATCTGCTGCTGAGTATGCATGCCCAGTGTGGAACACATCTCACCACGCTAAAACAGTAGATGTGGCTCTTAGTGAGACATGTTGCATTATCACGGGGTGTCTGCGCCCTACACCACTGGAGAAACGACACTGTTTGCCGGTATTGCACCACCTGACATTCGCCGGGAAATAGCAGCCAATAGTGAAAGGACCAAGGCAGAGACATCTCCAGCTCATCCCTTGTTTGGGTATCAGCCAGCACGTCAATGACTTAAATCAAGAAATAGTTTTTTAAGATCTACAAAGACACTCGCTGGAACACCCCAGCAAGCGAGAGTCCAAAAGTGGCAGGCCCAAACCCAGCACCTCAATCAATGACTGATACTAAATGAGAGACTCCCCCCTGGGCACACAGAAGACTGGGTGACTTGGAAGGCGCTGAACAGAATGCACTCTGGCACCACGAGATGCAGAGCCAACCTTAAGAAATGGGGCTACAAAGTGGAATCCATGACATGCGAGTGGGAAGAAGAACAAACCACTGACCACCTGCTGCAATGCAACCTGAGCCCTGCCACATGCACAATGGAGGACCTTCTTGCGACAACACCAGAGGCACTCCAAGTGGCCAGATCCTAGTCAAAGGACATTTAGTCAACTACCAAGCTTGCAAATTTTGTGTTTTTTGTCTGTTTGTTTGTTTTGTTCTGTTAGAAATGTAATATAATTGTCTGTAAATAAATAAATAAATAAATAGAAAATGTTGACCATTTCCGCTCCCTTGGCAGCCACCTCTCCACCAAAGTCAACATTGAAACCGAAATACAACACTGCCTGAGCTCTGCAAGTGCAGCATTTTTCCGAATGAAGCAGAGAGTGTTTGAGGATCGGAACATCCGTAGGGATCCCAAGGTGCTTGTTTATAAAGCGTTTGTCCTCCTAACCCTGCTATATGCCTGTGAAACGTGGACTGTCTACTAGGGCTGGGCAACCACAGAAAAATTTGTTTCTAAACTCGATTCATTTTTGGGGGGTTTTTGCATTTCGATATTTAAAAGAATTCCGAAATTTTTCTTTAAAAAAAATTCGATATTTACGAAATTTTGTAAAATTACGAATCAATACGAAATGAATACGAAACGAATACGAATCGATTCGTTAATGGTGGACGCGACCGCGCAATACGCTAAAAAACCTCCATATGGGACAGGGGGAACTTTTGAAGCTTCCCTCTCCCTCTGTTGTTGACTGTTGGTGTGATATTTATAATTTTTTTTCACTGATTAAACAAACAACAGCATAAAAACTTGCCCCAGACATGCGGAAATAATAACGAAACGATTTCGAAACGAATACGAAACGAATACGAAGCAATTACGAAACGAATTGAAAAATTCATTTTGTTTTTAAGATGCTCCTGAATGGTTCAAAATCACTTCGTTATCAAAAAATAACGAATTTTTAACGAATTACGAAATTACGAAACGAAACCGCCCAGCCCTACTGTCTACAGATGTCACATGCAACTCCTGGAACAATTCCATCAGCGTTGCCTCTGAAAAATCCTGCAAATCTCCTGGGAAGAGAGGCAGACAAATGTCAGTGTGCTGGAAGAAGCAAAAACCACCAGTATTGAAGTGATAGTCCTCCACCATCAACTCCGTTGGAATGGCCACGTTGTCCGAATGCCCGACCACCGTCTTCAAAAGCAATTGCTCTACTCTGAACTCAAGGTCAGAAAACGGAATGGTGGTGGGCAGGAAAAGAGATTGAATGACGGGCTCAAAGCCAACCTTAAAAACTCTGGCATAGACACTGAGAACTGGGAAGCCCTGGCCCTTGAGCGCTCCAGCTGGAGGTCAGCTGTGACCAGTAGTGTTGTAGAATTTGAAGAGGCACAAATGGAGGGTGAAAGAGAGAAACGTACCAAGAGGAAAGTGCATCAAATCAACCCTGACCAGGACCGCCTTCCACCTGGAAACCAATGTTCTCACTGCGGAAGAAGGTGCAGATCAAGAATAGGGCTCCACGGTCACCTACGGACCCACCCTGGAGGATTATCCTACTTAGACAACGAGGAATCACCTAAGTAAAGTATGAAGGGGAGGGGGCAAGGGTCAGTCTTGGCCCCTCTGGAGTCCGGGGCTTTTTCTGGTTTACTCTCAGCATTTAAAGGGTCAGCTCCTTTGTGGGCATTTCCCGCAAAGTCCAGTCGAATGGGTGAGGGACATGCCCATGAAGGTGCAGGGTCTTCAGATATGGAGGCCGGATTGGAAAAAAGCCCTACATTCTGGACAGATGTCCATGGAGAAGTCAGAGCTTCAGACTTGGAGGCCAGATTGGAAGAGGTCACAGGCTTTGGTTGAGTGAAGGACATGAGTATGGAGGACGAGGTCCTTTAGATGTTGAAGCCAGTTTAGAATTCGAAGCCCTGGCCCTTGAGCATTCCAGCTGGAGGTCAGCTGTGACCAGCAGTGCTGTAGAATTTGAAGAGGCACGAATGGAGAGCTAAAGAGAAACATACCAAGAGGAAGGTGCGTCAAGCCAACCCCAACCAGGACTGCCTTCCACCTGGAAACCAATGCCCTCACTGCGGGAGAAGATGCAGATCAAGAATAGGGCTCCACAGTTACCTATGGACCCACCGCCAGTACAACAAACTTGGAAACAATCCTACTTGATCAACGAGGTATTGCGTAAGTAAGTAAGAAAGTAAGTAAGTAAGTAAGTAAGTAAGTAAGTAAGTAAGTAAGTAAGGAGTCTTTTTCTCTTGAGGTTTTTAAGTAGAAGGTACATGACCATTTGCTAGGAGTGCTTTAATTGTTTGTTTCTGCGTGGCTGGGGGTCAGACTAGATCAGTGGTTCTCAGCCTGGGGTCCCCGGATGTTTTTGGCCTTCAACTCCCATAAATCCTACCAGCTGGTAAACTGGCTGGGATTTCTGGGATTTGTAGGCCAAAAACATCTGGGGACCCCAGGGTTGAGAACCACTGGACTAGATGGTCCTTGGGGTCTCTTCCAACTCTATGAGTCGGTGAATCCCACTGGGGAATCTGGCACAGGGACTCCAGCAGATCTGCTGCAAAATGCTTCTTGCCAGCAGGTTCTGGCTCAGCACTAAAAGCTGGAGTCCAACACTTCTGCTGCAGGCGGTCTAGGCTTTCCTGCTATATTTGACTTTCATGCTGTATCAGTGTCCTGGCTGCTTTGGGGGGGGGGGGGGGGGGGGGGTCACAACTGGAACCTCACTGTGATACAGGAAGTCCCTGGATCACATCCCACTCTTTCCAAGGATGTATAAGCAAAGCAGCTATCCTGGGATATAAATGTAATACATAAATAAATAAGTCTCATAAACCTCAGCCAGCAAGCTACTGTTCAAGCTGGCTGTGGATGATGGGTTCTTACTAACACACAGTAAGGGTGAGAGATTTGCAGAAAGCGGCTTTAGGGCAGCGCTTCTCAAAATTAGCTCTCTAGAGCCCTGGGCACACGAGATGGGACTTCTAGAAGATGAAGTCCAAAACATCTGGAGACACAGGGTCTGAGAACCCAGGCATTATGGAAATACTAAAGGTCCTGCTACATCAGTGTTTCTCAACCTGGGAGTCGGGACCCCTGGAGGGGTCACCAGGGGGCATCAGAGGGGTCGCCAAAGACCATCAGAAAGCATAGTATTTTCTGTTGGCCATGTGGGTTCTGTGTGGGAAGTTTGTCCCAATTCTATCGTTGGTGGAGTTCAGAATGCTCTTTGATTGCAGGTGAACTATAAATCCCAGCAACCACAAGTCCCAAATGTCAAGGTCTATATTCCCCAAACTCCACCAGTGTTCACATTTGGGCATATTGAGTATTTGTGCAAAGTTTGGTTCAATTCCATCATTGGTGGAGTTCAGAGTGCTCTCTGGATGTAGGAAAACTAAAACTCCAAAACTCCCGGTCAATGCCCATCAAACCCTTCCAGTATTTTCTGTTCGTCATGGGAGTTCTGTGTGCCAAGTTTGGTTCAGTTCCATCATTGGTGGAGTTCGGAATGCTCTTTCATTGTAGGTGAACTATAAATCCCAGCAACTACAACTCCCAAATGACAAAATCAATCCCTCCCCAACCCCACCAGTATTCAGATTTGGGCGTATTGGGTATTTGTGCCATATTTGGTCCAGTAAATGAAAATACATCCTGCATATCAGATATTTAAATTACTTTTCACAACAGTAGCAAAATTACAGTTTTGAAGGAGCAACGAAAGTAATTTTATGGCTGGGGGTCACCACAACATTAGGAACTGTATTAAGGGGTCGCGGCATTAGGAAGGTTGAGAACCACTGTGCTACATCCGCATTTGTTCCTCCCGTACCCATAGCATCTCCACCATGCTAATGCTTGGCAGGCAGGGCATCAATGTAAAGCCCTAATGGATGATCTTACAGCCACCAGCTGCAAACAAGAAGCTGCTAAGCGAGGCCCAGGGAGTGCTAAACCAGCTGTCAGGCGTGGTTCCATTTAGCACCACCAAAGTGGGCCTGACAGGGGGCTCTTCAGATGCATTTCACCACTGCCAGACTGTAGCAGCTTGGTGCAGACACAGAAAGAGAGCGCGAGAGGATCTGTGTTTTTCCCATGGAGTCTCGCATATGGTGCCTGTCTCAGGACATCCAGCAGAAGGAAGGGTTGATTTCTTGGCAAGACCTTCCTTCTTCAGTTCCAGATGCTTGCGTGCCCTACGATATTTCCAAAATGATCTTCCACAATCCTCTCCAGAAAGCCAAAGAAGACCTAACTCAGTGGTTCTCAACCTGGGGGTCTGGACCCTTGGAGGGGTCACTAGGGAGTGTCAGAGGGGTCACTAAAGATCACCAGAAAACACAGTATTTTCTGTTGGTCATGGGGGTTCTATGTGGGAAGTTTGGCCCAATTCTGTCATTGGTGGAGTTCAGAATGCTCTTTGATTGCAGGTGAACTATAAATCCCAGCAACTACAACTCCCAAGATATCAAGGTCTATTTTCCCCAAATTCCACCACTATTCACATCTGGGCATCTTGAGTTTTCGTGCCAAGTTTACAGATCCATCATTGTTCACCTACATTCCAGAGATCACTGTGGACTCAAACAATGATGGATCTGGACCAAACTCGACACGAATATTCAATATGCCCAGATGTGAACACTGGTGGAGTTTGGGGAAAATAGAATATTGGGAGTTGTAGTTGCTGAGATTTATAGTTCACCTATAGCATTCTGAACCCCACCAATGATAGAATTGGGCCAAACCTCCCACACAGAACCCCCATGTGGGCCACAGCAACACGTGGCAGGGGACAGCTAGTACTTTAATACTCTAGTACTTTAATACAGAATACTCTGTCCAATCCTGGGCACCACAATTGAAGAGAGATATTGACAAACTGGAATGTTTCCAGAGGAGGGCGACTAAAATGATCAAAGGTCTAGAGAACAAGCCCTATGAGGAGCGGCTTAAAGACCCGGGCATGTTTAGCCTGAAGAAGAGAAGACTGAGAGGAGACATGATAGCCATGTATAAATACATGAGAGCTGACAAGCTGGAATGTGTCCAGAGGAGGGCGAACTAAAATGATCAAGCGTCTGGAGAACAAGCCCTATGAGGTGCGGCTTAAAGAGCTGGGTATGTTTAGCCTGAAGAAGAGAAGACTGAGAGGAGACATGATAGCCATGTATAAATACGTGAGAGTTGACAAGCTGGAATGTGTCCAGAGGAGGGCGACTAAAATGATCAAGGGTCTGGAGAACAAGCCCTATGACGAGCGGCTTAAGGAACTGGGCATGTTTAGCCTGAAGAAGAGAAAGCTGAGAGGAGACATGATAGCCATATATAAATATGTGAGAGTTGACAAGCTGGAATGTGTCCAGAGGAGGGCGACTAAAATGATCAAGGGTCTGGAGAACAAGCCCTATGAGGAGTGGCTTAAAGACCCGGGCATGTTTAGCCTGAAGAAGAGAAGGCTGAGAGGAGACATGATAGCCATGTATAAATACGTGAGAGTTGACAAGCTGGAATGTGTCCAGAGGAGGGCGACTAAAATGATCAAGGGTCTGGAGAACAAGCCCTATGACGAGCGGCTTAAAGAGCTGGGCATGTTTAGCCTGAAGAAGAGAAGGCTGAGAGGAGACATGATAGCCATGTATAAATATGTGAAAGGAAGCCATAGGGAACAGGGAGCAAGCTTTCAAAAGAAAGATCAAACCAGATCAAAACTTGACAGTCCACTCAATAGAAGAATGATGAATTATGTTCTTCTCTTCACATTGTCTTGGGCAAGCCCTGACAAACAGAGACGAATCCAAAACAACAGGAACCTTAAGTGCATGTGTGCCAGTCTGCATGTAGAAACAGCACAACTTGCGTTCAGCAATGCTTGGCAATATACCAAGCTGGTCATCAAGGGGCCACAATCCTCACATCGCAAATTTTGAAAAATATGCCTTCGAAATTGCCACCTTTCCGAAAGCGGCAACAAGAAGGAGACATAATTATCTCCCTGTGAAATATAGTGCAGCAGAGACAATAAAAGGGAGCGGAGACAGGAACCATCTGATGGGGAAGTGCTCCCGACTTAGCCAGGCAGAAGGCTGCTGCAAATCTCTGCTTTTATGGCAATTTTATGGCCAAAAGGTGGAAAGAAGCAGAAGAGGAGGAGAGCGGAAAAAGAACGGCACAGCCCAGGGACACTTGTTGCAGCTTGTCAGAGGCAGGAAAGAACAGCCGAAAAAACCCTCCGATTTTCAGCAGCACTTCCTCGCGCACAGAAATTGTCTTTTTTGGTTATGTCTATGGCAAAAGGGAAAATGAAGAAATGGAAGATGGTGAAATGCTAACAAGGAAGGGAGAAAAGGCAAAACTGGGCAACTTTCTTTTCCCAAAAGGAACACAGTGCTTAACCTGGGAAAATGGGAAAATATAGCATAGAGAGGGTGAAGAAATACTATAGAATACCTGGCTTCTCTGAATGTATTTATTTATCGTGTCAGGAGCAAACGAAAAAGTTGTATTGCTTTTTTAACAATCAAATAAACATACAAAACACAAAGTTTGCAAGTTTGGTAGTTGATTAAATGTCCTTTGACCAGTATCTGGCCACTTGGAGTGCTTCTGGTGTTGCCGCAAGGAGGTCCTCCATTGTGCATGTGGCAGAGCTCAGGTTGCATTGCAGCAGGTGGTCAGTGGTTTGCTCTTCTCCACACTCGCATGTTGTTGATTCCACTTTGTGGCCCCATTACTGAAGGTTGGCTCTGCATCTCGTGGTGCCAGAGCACAGCCTGTTCAGCGCCTTCCAAGTCGCCCAGTCCTCTGTGTGCCCAGGGGGGGGGGGGGGTCTCTCATTTGGTATCAGCCATTGATTAAGGTTCTGACTTTGAGCCTGCCACTTTTGGACTCTCGCTTGCTGAGGTGTTCCAGCGAATGTCTCTGTAGATCTTAGTAAACTATTTCTTGATTTAAGTCATTGAGGTGCTGGCTGACACCCAAACAGGGGATGAGCTGGAGATGTCACTGCCTTGGTCCTTTCACTTCCCGGCAGATGTCTGGTGCTGCAATACTGGCTAAACAGTGTAATTTCTCCAGTGGTGTAGGGTGCAGACACCCCGTGATAATGTGGCATGTCTCATTAAGAGCCACATCCACTGTTTTAGCGTGGTGAGATGTGTTCCACACTGGGCATGCATACTCAGCAGCAGAATAGCACAGCGCAAGGGCAGATGTCTTCACTGTGTCTGGTTGTGATCCCCAGGTTGTGCCAGTCAGCTTTTGTATGATATTGTTTCTAGCACCCACTTTTTGCTTGATGATCAGGCAGTGCTTCTTGTAGCACGGTCCAGAGTGACTCCCATGTATTTGAGTCCACTGCAATGCTCCAGTGGGATTCCTTCCCAGGTGATCTTCAGAGCTCGGGATGCTTGTCTGTTCTTAAGGTGAAAAGCACATGTCTGTGTTTTGGATGGGTTGGGGATCAGCTGGTTTTACCTGTAATAGGCAGTAAGAGCACCTAGAGCTTCGAAGGGCTTCTGTTCAACCATCTCAAAGCTCCCTGCTTGAGCGGTAATGGCACGATCATCAGCATAGATGAAACTCTTCTGTCCCTTCTGGCAGTGGCTGGTCATTTGTGTAAATGTTGTACATGGATGGAGTAAGCACACTCCCCTGAGGCACCCACTTTTAGCTTGATGTTCAGGCAGTGCTTCTTGTAGGTCAAAGCACGGTCCAATTCTCTCACACCAGAGGCAACTTGCAGTATATTCTCAATTTCCTTCTAACACGATAAAAACACCTACTATCTCCAGCCCCTCAAATAATTAGTATATTAATTATAATGTTATAAATATTTATATTATAATTTTGGCCTCCCTGGTGGCACAGCAGGTTAAACCACTGAGCTGCTGAACTTGCTGACTGAAAAGTTGGAGGTTCGAATCTGGGGAGTGGGGTGAGCTCCCACTGTTAGCCCCAGCTCCTGCCAACCTAGCAGTTCGAAAACATGTGAATGTGAGTCTATCAATGAGTACCGCTTCTTTGGGAAGGTAACGGTGCTCCATGTAGTCATGCCGGCCACATGACTTTGGAGGTGTCTACGGACAACGCCGGCTCTTTGACTTAGAAATAGAGATGAGCACCAACCCCCCCAGAGCCGGACATGGCTACACTTAATGTCATGGGAAACCATTACTTAAGTATTTATGCCATTGGAAAGTGAGAGAACTGGAAGAGGCAAAGAAGGAGGCCACATAAATAAAAGCCAGTTTCGGAGGAGGCACATGAATTACGAGCATTTGACCTTGGTTGCAAAGCCAGAAGGGTCCAAGGAGCAGGGTCTTGCGACTGCAAAGGGAACATAAAGAGCTTGCGGTTTTATTTGCCAAGTCAGAAAGCCACTTAAAATTATTCAGTGCAGTAAAAACGGGGAGATAAAAGTTGTCCATTAAACTCCACCCCAGAGTCCCTGATTTGCGCCACCCAGCCGACACTTTAGAACAGCTTTTTGCAAATACAGACGGAGCAAGTTTCCCCACTCGAGAACAGGTCCAGGTAGGAGGGATTCTGTAACGAACAGGACACACACAAAGAGAAATGGACAGGAAAGAGAAACTGACAGAATGATTGGCACGGATGTCAATTTTATGAATTATGAGAGTCAGGCAGGAAAGCACGGAGATTCCTTGAAATTGGAAGCCGGACAAACCAAAAAGTTGGCGCGCACAATATTTATTTACTTACTAGCCGTCCCCTGCCACGCGTTGCTGTGTCCCACATGGGGGTTCTGTGTGGGAGGTTTGGCCCAATTCTATCGTTGGTGGGGTTCAGAATGCTCTTTGACTGTAGGTGAACTATAAATCCAAAACCAAAGGTCACTGCCCACCAAACCCTTCCAGTATTTTCTGTTGGTCATGGGAGAACTGTATGCCAAGTTTGGTTCAATTCCATCGTTGGTGGGGTTCAGAATGCTCTTTGATTGTTGGTGAACTATAAATCCCAGCAACTACAACTCCCAAATGTCAAGATTCTGTTTTCTCCAAACTCCACCAGTGTTCACATTTGGGCATATTGAGTATTTGTGTAGAGTTTGGTTCAGATCCATCATTGTTTGAGTCCACAGTCATCTTTGGATGTAGGTGAACTACAACTCCAAAACCAAAGGATACTGCCCATCAAACTCTTCCAGTATTTTCTGTTGGTCATGGGAGAACTGTGTGCCAAGTTTGGTTCAGTTCCATCATTGATTGGTGGGGTTCAGAATGTTCTTTCAGTGTAGGTGAACTATAAATCCCAGCAACGACAACTCCCAAATGACAAAATAACTACCCCTGTATTCTGCCTTGGTTAGACCACACCTGGAATATTGTGTCCAATTCTGGGCACCACAATTCAAGAGAGATATTGACAAGCTGGAATGTGTCCAGAGGAGGGCGACTAAAATGATCAAGGGTCTGGAGAACAAGCCCTATGAAGAGCGGCTTAAAGAGCTGGGCATGTTTAGCCTGACAAAGAGAAGGCTGAGAGGAGACATGATAGTCATGAATCTAGATGTGAGGGGAAGTCATAGGGAGGAGGGAGCAAGCTTGTTTTCTGCTGCCCTGGAGACTAGGATGTGGAGCAATGGCTTCAAACTACAAGAGAGGAGATTCCATCTGAACACGAGGAATCATAGAATCAAAGAGTTGGAAGAGACCTCATGGGCCATCCAGTCCAACCCCATTCTGCCAAGAAGCAGGAATATTGCATTCAAATCACTCCTGACAGATGGCCATCCAGTCTCTGTTTAAAAGCTTCCAAAGAAGGAGCCTCCACCACACTCCGGGGCAGAGAGTTCCACTGCTGAACGGCTCTCAGTCAGGAAGTTCTTCCTCATGTTCTTCCCCATTGTTCCGTGTCCTAGTCTCCAGGGAAGCAGAAAACAAGCTTGCTCCCTCCTCCCTGTGGCTTCCTCTCACATATTTATACATGGCTAACATATCTCCTCTTAGCCTTCTCTTCTTCAGGCTAAACATGACCAGCTCCTTAAGCCGCTCCTCATAGAGCTTGTTCTCCAGACCCTTGATTATTTTAGTCGCCCTCCTCTGGACACATTCCAGCTTGTCAATATCTCTCTTCAATTGTGGTGCCCAGCCTTGCAGACCTTTTCCCTACAGGTGTTGGCTATTTGTTTGGGATTGCGATTGTGTGGACGATTTGCTCTTATAACTGTGATTATAATGTTTTTAATGTTTATGGTGCTTATATTTTAATCGTGTAACGATGTTGCATTGTGTTGTTATTGTATATTTTTGTATGTTAACACATGTTGTGAACCGGTCCGAATCCCTCTTTGAAGGTGAGAGGGTCGGTATATAAAACCTCGAAATAAATATATAAATAAATAAATTCTTCTTTGGTGATTTCTCCCTTTTTCCACTTCTTGTGCATGTCTCTTTTGTGTTTTAGCACAGTTAGAACTTCTTTGGACATCTATTCTGGCTTCTTTGCACTTGTCCTATTTTTTCTCTTTGTTAGCACAGTTTGCAATTATGCCTTGAGTATTTCACTCTTGAGAAATTTCCCATCCATCTGTAACTCCTGACTGTGAGAGCCATTCAGCAGTGGAACTCTCTGCCCAGGAGTGTGGTTGAGGCTCCCTCTTTGGAAGCTTTTAAACAGATGCTGGATGGCCATCTGTTGGGGGTGCTTTGAATGCAATATTCCTGCTTCTTGCCAAATGGGGTTGGACTGGATGGCCCATGAAGTCTCTTCCAACTTTATGAGTCTATGATTCTATGAAATCAATTTTTTTTGAGTGAAGGACATACATTTGGTTGTTAGGTGTCTTGTGTCCAAATTTGGTGCCAATTCGTCCAGTGGTTATTGAGTTCTGTTAATCCCACAAACAAACATTACATTTTTATTTATATAGATTTTACAAAGTGTTTGACACGAGGCATCGTATTCTTGACACACCGGTAGATAACACTGGATGTATACACACAGCAGCAGGAGGCTCAGAACAAACACTGTAGTTGATGCAGCGTCAGGTATCATTTTGAAGCTTTAACAAAATGTACACCGTTCCCTGCAAAGAGAAAACAAACCCAGCAGGAAAGAGACAGGCTTTCTACCGACCATGATCCCTTTCTGCATTTGAGGAGATGGACTGTGCATTTTTTCATCTTCTCATAATTTTCAAGGTAAGAGGTATTCACGGGTGGTTTCCCATTGCCTTCTGCTGTGCAGTCCTAGGTAGAGTTAGCCGTTGGTATCACCCTCCACTATTGCGGCTCCCCAGTAGCTGTTTGGCACATGCAGTCTGCCTGGTTTGGGAAATCCTACCAGTAGTAAGACTAGTGTTCTGCACAGTCTTTTGCCTCAATAAAGCATGTACCATATATACTTTTGTAAGCCTTTGTAAGCCGCATCGAGTCCTTCGGAAGGTGTTAGCGGGGTACAAATAAAGTTAATAATAATAATAATAATAATAATAATAATAATAATACTTGAGTATAAGCCGACCCGAATATAAGCCGAGGCTCCTAATTTTACCACCAAAAAAATAGGAAAACTGATTGACTCGAGTATAAGCCAAGGATGGGAAATGCATATAAATAAATCTATATAAATAACAATGTAATGTTCGTTTGTGGGATTAACAGAACTCAAAAACCACTGGACGAATTGACACCAAATTTGGACACAAGACACCTCTCAGGCCAACAAGTGACCATCACTAAAAAAAACACAGAAAAACACAGTGGAAGGGACTTATAAAGCAAAAGAAAACCTACACATACACAGAAAGAAGGACAGGAGGAAGGAGAGAAGGAAGGAAGGAGAGAATGAGAGAATGAAGGAAATAAAGAAGGGTAGAGAAGGAAGGAAGGAGGGAAGGAGGGAGAGAAGGAGGGAAAGAAGGAGAGAGAAGGAAGGAAAAAAGGTAGAGAAGGAAGGAAGGAGAGAAGGAGGGAAGAAGAGGGAAGAGGAAAGAAGGAAAGAAAGAAGGTAGAGAAGGAAGGAAGGAGAGAAGGAGGGAAAGAAAGAGGAAAGAAAGAGAGAAGAAGGAAAGAAAGATGGGTAGAGAAGGAAGGAAGGAGAGAGAGGGAGAGAAAGGGAGAGAGAAGGAGGAAAGAGAGAGAAGGAAAGAAAGAAAGGTAGAGAGAAGGAAGGAGGGAGAGAAAGAGAGGAAAGAAGAAAGGAAAAGAAGGAAGGAGAAAAGGAAGAGAAGAAAGAAGAGTAGAGAAGGAAGGAGGGAAGAGGAAAGAAGAAGAAAAAAGAAAGAAGAAAGAGAGAAGGAAGAGGAGAGAAGAGGAGGGAGAGAAGAAGGGAAAGAAGGAGGGAAAGAGAGAAGAGAAGGAAGAAAGAAAGAGAGAAGGAAGGAGGGAGAGAAAGAGGGAGAGAAGAAGGAAAGAAGGAGGGAAGGAGAGAGGAAGAAAGGAAAAAAAGAGAAGAGAGAAGGAAGGAGAGAAGGAGGGAAAGAAAAAGGGAAAGAGAGAAGGAAGGAAAGAAAGAAAGGTAGAGAAGGAAGGAAGGAGAGAAGAAGGGAGAGAAGAAGGGAAAGCAGGAGGAAAAGAGAAAAAGAAGGAAAGAAAGAAAGGTAGAGAAGGAAGTAGGGAGAGAAAGAGGGGAGAGAATAAGGGAAAGAAGGAGGGAAGGAAGGAAAGAAAGAAGAGTAGAGAAGGAAGGAGAGAAGGGGGGAAGAAAGAGGGAAGGAGAGAACAAAGGAAAGAAAGAAGGGTAGAGAAGGAAGGAAGGAGAGAAGGAGGGAGAGAAGGAGGGAAAGAGAGAAAGAAGGAAAGAAAGAGGTAGAGAAGGAAGGAGGGAGAGAAAGAGGGAGAGAAGAAGGGAAAGAAGGAGGGAAGGAGAGAAGGAAGGAAAGAAAGAAGGTTAGAGAAGGAAGGAGGGAAAGAAAGAGGGAGGGAGAGAAGGAAAGAAAGAAAGAAGGGTAGAGAAGAGAGGAAGGAGGGAAGGGGGAAAGAAAGAGGGAAGGAAAGAAGGAAGGAAAGAAAGAAGGGTAGAGAAGGAAGGAAGGAAGGAGAGAAGGAGATAAAGAAGGAAAGAAATAAGGGTAGAGAAGGAAGGAAGGAGAGAAAGAGGGAGAGAAAGAGGGAAAGCAAAATCTGCCAGCACTGAAATGATGCTTCACCATCAACTCCGCTGGATTGAATGCCACGTTGTCCGAATGCCTGATTACCATCTTCCAAAGCAGTTATTCTACTCCCAACTCAAGAATGGGAAATGTAATGTTGGTGGACACGAAAAGAGACGGAAATATGGGCTTAAAGCTGACTTTAAAAACTGTGGCAGAGATACCGAAAACTAGGAAGCCCTGGCCCTTGAGCTCTCTAAACTGAAGTCAGATGTGACCAGCAGTGCTGTGGAATTCGAAGAGGCAAGAAAGGGGGGCGAAAGGGAGAAACGTGCCAAAAGGAAGGGCCACTTTCCACTGGAAGCTGATGTCCTCACTGTGGAAGAACATGCGGATCAAGAATAGGACTCCACAGTCACCTACGGACCCACTGCTAAGACCTTATGTTGGAAGGCCATCATACTCAGACAATGAGTATGTATACGGGGCAAGAATTTCTAGCCTGTTCCTATGGCTCAGAATCATTTTTCTTCTCTGCCAATCTTTCTTTCCCTGCTTCTAAGTTTTTTTTATCTCCATATATTGCCAAGTGGTTCATGTACCCAATTCTGATCTGTATTGAAGGCTAGAAGTGTGTGGTGTGTAAGACTATTACGGATACTACTTATCTCCCTGCTATACTGATCTCTTCTCAATGGCACAGATGCAATTCGAGAAGTTTATGATGTCTTCGCTTTTCAATTGTGGCAGCGGCTGGATCAAGGCTTTGAGAGCAATGCCATCTCATCGCTTTCTTCAAGGATCTTTGTGGGTTTAACATGCCACACAAATGACACCTGGCTTCACAGACGCCTGACGATTAAATTTCTCCCTGGGAAAATTATGGATTTCCACAAGTGAGGACTGATGAGGAAGTGTGGATATGCAGACCTCAGCCCCAAGTGATAGTGTTGGCACATGACAGGTACAGGATTTGATTAAGGTCATTCTGCCACCCCACAATTTTTGCATTTCTTTCCATAATGCAGATACGATTGAGTCCTTTCACTAGGTTCACTTGCAATCACTATCCATTCTTTCAGTAGTTGCTCAACTATGTTGGCTATACCTGACTGTTAGGAATAATAATAATAATAACAACAACAACAACAACAACAACGGTATGGTCCCAGTGGTGATTTGCACACGGGGTGCAGTGCCTAAAGACCTTGGCCTGCACTTAAATACAATCCGCTCTGACAAAATTACCATCTGTCCGCTGCAAAAGGCCACCCTACTCGGAACTGCACGCATTATTCGTTGATACAATAGGAGCATAGTGTCTAGGTCCAGGGAAGTCATGCTCCCCATGCTCTATTCCGCCTTGGTTAGACCACACCTGGAATATTGTGTCCAATTCTGGGCACCACAATTGAAGAGAGATATTGACAAGCTGGAATGTGTCCAGAGAATGGCAAACTAAAATGATCAGGGGTCTGGAGAACAAGCCCTATGAGGAGCGGCTTAAGGAGCTGGGCATGTTAAGCCTGAAGAAGAGAAGGCTGAGAGGAGATATGATAGCCATGTATAAATGAGAGCTGACAAGCTGGAATGCGTCCAGAGGAGGGTGACTAAAATGATCAGGGGTCTGGAGAACAAGCCCTATGAGGAGCGGCTTAAAGAGCTGCGCATGTTTAGCCTGAAGAAGAGAAGGCTGAGAGGAGACATGATAGCCATGTATAAATGAGAGCTGACAAGCTGGAATGCGTCCAGAGGAGGGCGACTCAAATGATCAAAGGTCTGGAGAACAAGCTCTATGAAGAGCGGCTTAAAAACCTGGGCATGTTTAGCCTGAAGAAGAGAAGGCTGAGAGGAGACATGATAGCCATGTATAAATATGTGAGAGGAACGCACAGAGAGGAGGGAGCGAATTTGTTTTCTGCTTCCCTGGAGACTAGGACACGGAACAATGGCTTCAAACTACAAGAGAGGAGATTCCATCTGAACATGAGGAAGAACTTCCTGACTGTGAGAGCCGTTCAGCAGTGGAACTCTCTGCACCGGAGTGTGGTGGAGGCTCCTTCTTTGGAAGCTTTAAACAGAGGCTGGATGGCCACCTGTAGGGGGTGCTTTGAATACGATATTCCTGCTTCTTGGCAGAATGGAGTTGGACTGGATGGCCCATGAGGTCTCTTCCAATTCTATGATTCTATGAGAGGCCACTGCTGAGAAGGCCCTGTTCCTCGTCCTCACCAATTGCGTTTGCAATGGCGGTGGGACCGAGAGCAGGGCCTCTCCAGATGATCTTAAACTTTGTGATGATTCGTAACAGTTGATACCTTCAGACAGGTAGTCTGGGCCTAGTAGATGTAGATACAGAGAGTGTCAAGTTAGCTGAACCGATGTTCCAAATAGTTGCAAAAAAACACATTCATAGTCTATTCATAAGGTCTCTTCCAATTCTATGATTCTATGATTTACTGTCCTGATTTGGAGGGGTTTTTTAAAATAGTAGCAGGAAGCAGCCAGGCTTTGAAGCTGCAAGGACATTAAATGCTAATCAAGATGGCCAATTGCAACATTTACACTTTCCTCCAACAAATAAGAGTTCTTTCTCCTACCCTGGATATTCCACAGATGTATATAAACCTCACTTTTTCAATAGATCTCACAACCTCTGAGGATTATTATTTTTTTGGTCATGTCAGGAACAACTTGAGAAAGTGCAAGTTGCTTCTGGTGTGAGAGAATTGGCTGTCTGCAAGGACGTTGCCAGGGGACTCCCAGATGTTTTGATGTTTTATCATTCTTGTGGGAGGCTTCTCTCATGTCCCCACATGAGGAGCTGGAGCTGATAGAGGGAGATCATCCGCAATCTCCCCGGATTCGAACCTGCAACCTGTCGATCTTTAGAGGGGTTTAATCCACTTCTCCACAGGCGGCTCCTACCTCTGAGGATGCCTGCCATAGATGTGGGTTAAATGTCAGGAGAGAATGCTTCTAGAACATGGCCATATAGCCTGGAAAACTCACAGCAACGCAGTGATTCCGGCCATGAAAGCCTTTGCCAACACTCCCACGAGAGCCAAATTCTCAGCGTGGGACCTCAATTCCTCCCTCCAGTGCCACTCCATCAACACCCAAGGTGACCTGGAAGGTCTGCCACACCAGAAAACCATGCGCTTCCCAACTGGCAATGCTGGCCCAGCTCCAAGATCTGTTTTTCTCTTCCCGCGCGGCAACAAACATCCGTAAGCAATCAGAGTGACAGGTGAAGCTATTTACTCTGACAATACGCCATCGTCATATCTGCCTGGAGCTTTGTCTCCTGCACTTGGCGGTCCCATAACTATTGTCATTATAAGGCTGCGATTCATCATGCCAGGGATACCACGATCGCACAATCCATTCATCTCCCCATAAAAAAAAAACCCCAGCTGGGAGAAGAGCACTCTTCTTT
Organism: Anolis sagrei ordinatus; assembly: GCF_025583915.1. NCBI lineage: Eukaryota > Metazoa > Chordata > Lepidosauria > Squamata > Anolidae > Anolis > Anolis sagrei. Next base: position 21,838,666 of record NW_026844700.1, on the reverse strand, counting down.
TACCAACTGGCTGCCAGCCATTCCTTTGCACTTAAAATAAAAATACACCAAAAAAACCAAAAACCAAAGCAAGCACTGTTTTAACCAAAGCAAGCACTGGATGGCCATCTGTCAAGGGTGCTTTGAATGCAATTTTCCTGCTTCTTGGCAGGGGGTTGGACTGGATGGCCGATGAGGTCTCTTCCAACTCTATGATTCTACTAGCCGTCCCCTGCCACGTGTTGCTGTGGCCCAGTCTGGGGGAAGGTAGTAGGGTTTACTGTCTGTATTATGATTTCTATATTTTCATATTTTTTCCTGTATTTCTATATTCTTCATGTATTTGACCTTGCCCTCACCCTTTTGCCCCCTTCCCCTCTCCTTGGGGGAAATCTACAAGGAAGCTGCCCTGCCTCTGGAAAAGCGATCAGCAATCATGAAAAGACCCTTATCTTTGGACATTCTTTGTATGGACAATAGTAAAGGAAATCCTTTTGACTTCGGAGTTAGGCCACCATTAGGATTTCCGTTTGGCAGACTTTTTAATCATATAACAATGGGGGGAATATGACCTTAGGAAAAGTCCTCTTTTCCTCCAAGCCGTTTTTCTTTCAAATCTTTCCACTAAGGACATTCACAAAAGTTTCCCCTTTGTGCCCTATCTGATTGTAAGAGGAAAACGCGGATTAAGCCATCAATGCTTATCACAGACCCATCTCAGGACAATAAAGTGGCTTCTCTGGAAGGCCATATCCCCAGCCTCAATAAGCCTAAGAACATTAAAACTCCATAATCCACTCCAGGATGCATTGTCTCCCTTCATCCCGCCTCCCTCCCTTCTGATTCGCTGGAGCGTCGAGGCAGCAGGAGCCTCCTGATAGGCTCTGGTGCCCCGCGAAAGCCCTGCGATTGGCCCTGATGCATGGGGGACGGCCAAGCCTCCTCCCAGCTGTTTGCGCGTCAGCCAATCCCCTTCGAGCTGGGTGGGAGGGGGGAGTGGGAATTTTGAAACCCACAACTCTGTATTTTCTATAAAAATGGCCTGTATTTCTGTAACCACATGCTCTGCTTGGCGAATGATTGCCGCTCTGAATCCTTTTCAGCTGAATCGCTAATAAACCTCAGTGGCACTTCTTTCCACTTGGTGAGACCTTTTATTGGGAAAAATCAGGGATTGGGTGCTTCTCTCTGTTTCGCCAGGGTAATGAAATCTTTAAGGAGTCTGATTGGTCTCTGCCTCCTGGCAAAGACCCCTAAATTCCAGCTCTACAACACTTTGTCAGGAAGGCTTTGATTGCGTTTTCTTTCCCTGGTGAAGCGAGTTGGACTGGATGACCTTAAGTATTTTCTGTTGGTCCTGGGGGTTCTGTGTGGGAAGTTTGCCCCAATTCTGTCGTTGGTGGGTTTCAGAATGCTCTTTGATTGTGGGTGAACTATAAATCCCAGCAACTACACCTCCCAAATGTCAGGGTCTATTTCCCCCAAACTCCATCTGTGTTCATATTTGGGCATATGGAATACTCATGCCAAGTTTGGTCCAGATCCATCATTGTTTGAGTCCACAGTGATCTCTGGATGTAGGTGAACTACAACTTCCAAATTGAAGTTCAATGCCCACCGAACCCTTCTAGTGTTTTCTATTGGTCATGGGAGTCCTGTGTGCCACATTTTGTTCAATTCCATCATTGACGGAATTCAGAATGCTCTTTGATTGTAGGTTAACTATAAATCCCAAAAATTACAACTGCTGAATGTCAAGGTCTATTTCCCTCAAACTCCATCTGTGTTCATATCTGGGCATATGGAATACTCATGCCAAGTTTGGTCCAGATCCATCATTGTTTGAGTCCACAGTGCTCTCTGGATGTAGGTGAACTACAACTCCCAAATTGAAGGTCAATGCCCACCAAACCCTTCTAGTGTTTTCTGTTGTTCATGGGAGTCCCGTGTCCCACATTTTGTTCAATTCCATCATTGACGGAGTTCAGAAGGCTCTTTGATTGTAGGTGAACTATAAATCCCAGCAACTACAACTCCCAAATGACAAAATCATTTTTTTTGACTGAAGCATATACATTGGGTTGTTAGGTGTCTTGTATCCAAATCTGGTGTCAATTCGTCCAGTGGTTTTTTGAGTTATGTCAATCCCACAAACAAACATTACATATTTATTTATATAGACTAGCCATCCCCTGCCACGCATTGCTGTGGCCCACATGGGGGTTCTGTAGCCCAAACCTATTGTTGGTGGTGTTCAGAATGCTCTGTGACTGTAGGTGAACTATAAATCCCAGCAACTACAACTCCCAAATGTCAAGATTCTATTTTCCCCAAACTCTACCAGTGTTCACATTTGGGCATATTGAGTATTCGTGTAGAGTTTGGTCCAGATCCATCATTGCTTGAGTCCACAGTGATCTCTGGATGTAGGTGAACTACAACTCCAAAACCAAAGGACAGTCCATGTTTCGCAGGCATATACCAGGGTTGGGTGGACAATAGCTTTATAAACATGCACCTTGGTCTCCCTACAGATGTCCCGGTACTCAAACATTCTCTACGTCATTCGGATAAAAACTGTACTCGCAGAGCTCAGGCGGTGTTGTATTTCGGTGTTAATGTTGACTTTTGTGGAGAAATAGCTGTCAAGGTAGCGGAAATGATCAGCAAACAAACAGACAAAAGACAAAGTTTGCAAACTTGGTAGTTGATTAGATGTCCTTTGACCAGTATCTGGCCATTTGGAGTGCCTCTGGTGTTGCCGCAAAAAGGTCCTCCATTGTGCATGTAGCAGGGCTCAGTTTGCGTTGCAGTAGGTGGTCTGTAGTTTGCTCTTCTCCACACTCGCATGTTGTGGATTCCACTTTGTAGCCCCATTTCTTAAGGTTGGCTCTGCATCTCGTGGTGCCAGAGCGCAGTCTGTTCAGCGCCTTCCAAGTTGCCCAGTTTTCTGTGTGCCCAGGGGGGAGTCTCTCATTTGGTATCAGTCATTGGTTGAGGTTCTGGGTTTGAGCCTGCCACTTTTGGACTCTCGCTTGCTGAGGTGTTCCAGCGAGTGTCTCTGTAGATCTTAGAAAACTATGTCTTGATTTAAGTCGTTGACGTGCTGGCTGATACCCAAACAAGGGATGAGCTGGAGATGTCTCTGCCTTGGTCCTTTCACTATTGGCTGCTACTTCCCGGCGGATGTCAGGTGGTGCAATACCGGCTAGACAGTGTAATTTCTCCAGTGGTGTGGGGCGCAGACACCCCGTGATAATGCGGCATGTCTCATTAAGAGCCACATCCACTGTTTTAGTGTGGTGAGATGTGTTCCACACTGGGCATGCATACTCAGCAGCAGAGTAGCATAGCGCAAGGGCAGATGTCTTCACTGTATCTGGTTGTGATCCCCAGGTTGTGCCAGTCAGCTTTCGTATGATATTGTTTCTGGCACCCACTTTTTGCTTGATGTTCAGGCAGTGCTTCTTGTAGGTAAGAGCACGATCCAGAGTGACTCCGAGGTATTTGGGTGCGCTGCAATGCTCCAGTGGGATTCCTTCCCAGGTAATCCTCAGAGCTCGGGATGCTTGTCTGTTCTTAAGGTGAAAGACACAAGTCTGTGTTTTAGATGGATTGGGGATCAGCTGGTTTTCCCTGTAATAGGCAGTAAGAGCACCTAGAGCTTCAGAGAGCTTCTGTTCTACCATCTCAAAGCTCCCTGCTTGAGCAGTGATGGCACGATCATCAGCATAGATGAAACTCTCTGTCCCTTCTGGCAGTGGCTGGTCATTTGTGTAGATGTTGAACATGGATGGAGCAAGCACGCTCCCGTGAGGCAGGCCGTTCTTCTGTTTCCGCCATCTGCTTCTCTGGCCCTGGAACTCAACAAAAAAGCTCCTGTTTTGTAGCAGGTTTCCTATGAGGCGGGTGAGGTGGTAATCCTTTGTGATATTATACATTTTTTTCAGGAGGAGGTGGTGGTTTACAGTATCATAGGCTGCTGACAAGTCTATGAAGACAGCTCCTGTGATCTGCTGCCTTTCAAAGCCATCTTCTATGTGCTGAGTCAGGTTCAGCACTTGCGATGTGCAGCTTTTGCCTTTTCTGAAGCCAGCTTGCTATACTATAATGGCACAGTATTCATTGGCTTGTGGAGAGGATTGCATCTACAGAAGTGTGTAGATGCAAGGTTTTTGTGTTGAGCAGGAGCCTGGACTAGATTCACGTATTTCTTGGACCTATGTCTCCCCTTTCCTTGTGAATGGGACCATGTGTGGCTTACAATAAAATAAAACAATAAGAGTAACACAATCCCTGCCCAGTTCAGCAAAGTCAGTTGACAAAAGGGCAAAGCAACAAGGAGGGAGCCAGCCAGCCAGCTCTCTTTGTAAGGAAAGGAAGGCCTGAAGCCGTTCAGGTCTCTCCAGGAATTGCTTTCGGTGGCTGCTCTGAGGTTTCATGAAATGATAACAGATCAATACTTACTAACCTTGTTATAATTGCATTTTACACATCTCAAGATGGTGAGAGGCAACCAAGGGATTGTCTAACTGCTACAGCAAAATAACTTGACTGCCTTAGGATCATGTGTATATTGACTACTCAGCCTCAGGTAGCAAAATGGCTTTGGCTGGTCCTGGGTCACATTCAACTCCTGGAACGATTCCATCAGCGCTGCCTCCGAAAAATCCTGCAAATCTCTTGGGAAGACAAGCGTACAAACGTCAGCGTGCTGGAAGAAGCAAAGACCACCAGCATTGAAGTGATGCTCCTCCGCCATCAAATCCGCTGGACCGGCCACGTTGTCTGGATGCACGATCGCTGTCTCCCAAAGCAGTTGCTCTACTCCAAATTCAAGAACAGAAAACAGAATGTTGGTGGACAGGAAAAGAGATTGAAAGATGGGCTCAAAGCCAACCTTAAAAACTCTGGGATAGACACTGAGAACCGGGAAGCCCTGGCCCTTGAGCTCTCTAGCTGGAGGTCAGCTGTGACCAGCAGTGCTGCAGAATTTGAGAGGCACGAAGAGGCACGAATGGAAGGCAAAAGAGAGAAACGTACCAAGAGGAAGGTGTGTGAAGCCAACCCCGACCGAGACCACCTTCCATCTGGAAACCAATGCCCTCACTGCGGGAGACGATACAGATCAAGAATAGGGCTCCACATTCACCTACGGATCCACCGTCAGTACACTGATCTTGGAAGACTATCCTATTATTTATTTATTTATTTATTTACGGCATTTATATGCGCCCTTCTCACCCTGAAGGGACTCAGAGCGGCTTGCAAGTAAAAAGTAAATACAATATATTATATTATTATCATAGCATAGCATAATATTATATATTACATTGTACTATAACATTATACTGTAATATTATTAGTAATATTACATTTAATATAAAATATGTAATTATAATATGATTTTATTATTAATAGTAGTATATTGTGTTTCATTATAATATTATCAATATTATATGTATATACAATATATTATATTATATTATATTATATTATATTATATTATATTATATTATATTTGTTGTAACTCAGCGTCCTGGCAGTGAACCTACTAGTGGGTGTAGGAGGAGAAGGAGTGATGCAGAGTTGGAGGAGGAACAGCGTAAGCTGAGACGCATTCGGGATATTATCATGGCACCCAGTGATTCTGAGGACTTTGCAGGGTTTAGACCCGAAGACTTAGAGGAGGTGGATTACAGGGGAGTTAAACGTTTTGCCAGTGAGACTGACAGTGATGAAGAAGTAATGAGCAAGCGTCTTAAAGACGTAGCTGACAATTGCAGTTCGGATGAACAGGGATCCAATAATGGGGATATGGAAGAGGGGCTGGACTGGACTCGGGTTAGGGAAATTCAAGACATATGCACACAGCCCACGTCTAGTGATGAATTCGAGGGGTTTCATGATACATGGCAGGCAGGTACTTCTTGGGAGGATTCTGGACAAGATCAACGTTGGCAGCGCTGGCGAGGTAATGAGGCCACAGCTGAGGATAATGATCCAGGTGTAAGTGATGAGAGCCAATCCAGCGATAGCGACTGCTGATAAAATGAGGGCTTTGGGATGGGTAGTTTTGCAGAGGACAAAGCGTTGTATCGCATGTTTTGTGCTGCCTTACCTCCGTTTGGGTCCTGGGAATACAGCTATCGTGTCTTTGTGTGCCTCGACTCTGTATTGGACTACGTGAGTGACTTCATCTTGCCCCTGACTACGGAACATTTCTGGACCACGCCATTTGTTTTCTGGACTTCGTTTGCTGCCTCTCTCCGTGTTTGACCTAGGACTGTTTGACTACGCTATTGCCATCGCCAGTTTTGCTCCTGTTTTCCTTTTTGAGAAGCTGAGTTCTGGGCTATCCCGGTTCCCCCCCCCCCCCCTTTGTTTACCTGCTTGAAGGCTTTTGTTTTGCTAATGGTACTGCAGTTTAAGTGCTGTTAGCCTTGTTAAAGACCCATTAAAGACTTTGTTAACCCCTTACTAGCTGTGTTGGACAATCTTTGGGCTCTGGGTCATAACAATATTATATTATAAGCACAGTGCAGGAGACAAGATGAAACTGCCTTCCTGTTTTAACTTTGTGTTTTTAAATACCCTCAATTTGCTTCTGACACAGGTTTAAAAGAGAAAATAAACAATTTGTAGCATTTACAATATTTAAGCTGCTGAGTAAAGCGGCTAATACATAATACTCAGCAGGAACGACTAAAACCCCACGTCCCAAAAGCCGAGCAGCTGCCTGGACCACCTGGCCCTAAGCCAGACCTGGCTAGCAGATGCTTTGTCTCAAAGCCCATCCTTGGGAGCCTCATCATCCCGTGTTAAAGAGCTTTGGTGTCTGCTTCCAACGTTGACACGACAAATCAAGAGCTGCCTGGGAGACACTTGATTCCTGCCAGCGAGCCAAGGTTAACCAGAAATAAATGCTCCATCTGTTTCTCTTCCCTGGATGCTCCAGACCACCCTGCTTTTCCTGGGACTCACAACACAGCCCTAGCAACCTCTCCCCACCCGGATACATGGTAGGGATGCTACAAAAAAAGCATACCGTTCCTGGCCTTGATCCGTACAGGTAATTACTCTCGGCTAATGATAATGATTGGATCTTCTAGGATTTAATGGACACGTATTATAGCCCCACTTGCGCTTTTACATATGAATTAAGCACATATGGGCTTCATGATGCACAGAAGCAGGATTTATGAAGCGCCAACAAAACCTCTTGTTAGCAAAGACTTTTATTCCACTAATAAACAGTTTGATTTATTAAAGTAGGAAAATTAATGCAACAAAGACCCTAAACCACGGTGCTTCAGTGCCCTCTGGTGTACATGGCTGGGAATGACAGTTGAGCCTTCTATAAATTATCCTATGGGCCCTTCCACACAGCAATATGACCCAAAATATCAAGGCAGAATAAACTCGCAATTTCTGCTTTGAACTGGGTTATTTATTATTTATTTATTTACAACATTTGTATGCCACCCTTCTCACCCCGAAGAGGACTCAGAGCAGCTTACAAGATATATATATATATATATATACACACACACACATACAATATAATATATTATTAGCATAATATAATATCAGTATTAAATATCACTATATTGTACTATACCATTATATTGTATTAGTATTATTATTATTAATATTATTATTATTTAAAGCTTTTATAACCCGGTCTTCTCAACCTCCGAGGAGGGACTCAGGCTGGCTAACAATAGAGAATCAATATACAAATAAACTAAAGCATAATAACATCATAGTACATTAATACATTAAAACACATTAAAATACAGGTCAAGAATTACATAAAGCCAATTCGTCAAGATAAATCACAAATTCATCACCATCCTCCTTGTAGTCAACAGTTATTGATTCAATCATCAATCTGAGAATGCGAAGTTCCAGAGCCAAAATTTTACCATCTTTCTGAAAGTCAGGAGGGAGGGGGCAGATCTGATCTCTATCAGGAGAGAGTTCCACAGCCGAGGGGCCACCACCGAGAAGGTCCCGTCTCTCGTCCCCACCAGACACGATTGCGAAGATGGTGGGACCGAGAGCAGGGCCCTTCCAGAAGGGAGTAGAAGAATTGCTTTAGGAGATGGTGATCGGGTATTTGGACAATTTTCCCTTCTTCAAGCTGTTACATGTAATATAAATATATAATTATAATATCATATTATTATTAGTAGTAGTATATTGCATTACATTATAATATAAATATAATTAGCTAGGAATACAGATAGTGGAACAGGACCCTGTTTGTGGTGTGTTCTTTGTCCCTGAGGAAGGCTAGGCCAAAGGCTAGTTCCAGAAAGGGGGAATTTTGTTTGGAATTATTATCAGCGATTAATTTCCTGAGATAATCTCCTGTTTTGTTAACATCAAGATTTGAACCCAGAACCCATCTAAGAATTGCACATCAAGCGTAACCAGAAGCTGGTGTACTAGTAACTTACTGAAACCACTACGCATTTGTACCAGAAGAAGTTTAAGCCTGTTAAATAAACGTTTTATTATTGTTAACACCATATAACAGCTTCAGTATGAACATCATTGTGATTTCAACCCTCTAAAGAAAACTAACACTATCGTAACACAAAAGGGTGTTACTAAGTATAGTCTCCATATACAACTCAGCCTGAATACCAAACAAAAAGGTGGCAGCAGAAACAACTGAAGAAACAGTTTCAAAATCTCCCAGTTGCCTCTATCCTGTTTCAAAAATCCCCCTGTACCGATATAATTTGGTTAAAGCCGGTGGGATTCACTATTTTAAAATCCCCTGTCCCTTTCCCTGTTATGTTCCTTATAATTAGTGGCAATCGTCTGATATAGTTCCCCCAGGATATATGTATATACTATATATTATATTATATTATAATATTAGCATAGCACAGGAAACAAGGTGAAATGGTCTTCTGCCCCCCTTTCTCTTCACACTGGTTATCTGAGTCTACACTGTCATATATCCCAGTTCAAAGCAGATAGTGTGGGATTTTATTCACCTTTGTGGAAGGGGCATGTCAGTCAAAAAACACAGCTTCCCTTTCTCCCCTCTGCATGTTTTGTCATCCAACAAGGTCCCTACACACATAGAGCCCTTTTCTAAGCAAAACATACATGCTTAACTTTTTTTTAAAAAAAATCCATAATTGGTAATCTAAAGCCATAGATATCTTTAAGAAAGTTGCTAAATGAGCAGAGAGGTAATGGTCCCCTTATGGACAATCACTACACGACACCTCCAAGAAAAATACAGGGAGAAAAATCACTTAAGCTTGGCAAAAACTTGGTACATGAAACTCAGAGCCCAAAACTCAAACTGAAAGGAAAGCATTCTTCTTGACTTCCCCACAAGATAACGGTTTGTTATCTTTCTTTTGCTGTAGATAAAGCAATCCCCTCAGTCTCTGAAAGCTTCGCTTTCTGTCCAAGGTTTCATTATCCTCTCCCTCATTACCTCCCTCATTAACTTCAGTACCTGGGAAATCAATCTCAGCATCATTTTTCAGATAACCACAACAACAATAATAATCTTTATTTATACTCTCCACCATCTCCCCAATAATAATAAACTTTATTTATATCCCGTCACCATCTCTCCAAAGGGGACTCGGGGCAGCTAACATGAGGCCAAGCCCAAAATTACAATACAACAAAATACAAAGAAGCAAAACACCATAAAAATAAACACATGAAATAACACAATAAAATAAACAGTTCCAAAATAAATAGGATAGAGATATAGAACACAGGGTGGCTCGGTTGCTCTGAGGAAGCAGTGAAAGGACTCTCCCAGGAATGTGGCCTTGTGAATCATCCTGAAACAGCACAGGCCCCTCTTCTGAACTGGATTCACGTACAAACAAATTCTCATTCCCAATCCCAGAAGCAAAACACCATCAAAATAAACACGTAAAATAACAAAATAAAATAAATAGTTCCAAAATAAACAGGATAGAGAGATAGAACACAGGGCGGTCCGGTTGCTCTGAGAAAAGCAGTGAAAGGACTCTCCCAGGAATGTGGCCTTGTGTATCATCCTGAAACAGCACAGGCCCCTCTTCGGAACTGAACTAAGGTACAAACAAACCCTCATTTCCAATCCCTGAAGCAAAACACCATCAAAATAAACACATGAAATAACAAAATAAAATAAACAGTGGCGGCCCGGTTGCTCTGAGAAAAGCAGTGAAAGGACTCTCCCAGGAATGTGGCCTTGTGAATCATCCTGAAATAGCGCAGGCCCCTCTTCTGAACTGAACTTAGGTACAAACAAACCCTCATTCCCAATCCCAGAAGCAAAACACCATCAAAATAAACACATGAAATAACAAAATAAAATAAACAGTGGCGGCCCGGTTGCTCTGAGAAAAGAAGTGAAAGGACTCTCCCAGGAATGTGGCCTTGTGAATCATCCTGAAACAGCGCAGGCCCCTCTTCTGAACTGGATTCACGTACAAACAAATTGTCATTCCCAATCCCAGAAGCAAAACACCATCAAAATAAACACGTAAAATAACAAAATAAAATAAATAGTTCCAAAATAAACAGGATAGAGAGATAGAACACAGGGCGGTCCGGTTGCTCTGAGAAAAGCAGTGAAAGGACTCTCCCAGGAATGTGGCCTTGTGWATCATCCTGAAACAGCACAGGCCCCTCTTCGGAACTGAACTAAGGTACAAACAAACCCTCATTTCCAATCCCTGAAGCAAAACACTATCAAAATAAAAACATGAAATAACAAAATAAAATAATCAGTTCCAAAATAAACAGGATAGATAGAACACAGGGCGGCTCGGTTGCTCTGAGAAAAGCAGTGAAAGGAGTCTCCTAGGAATGTGGCCTTGTGAATCATCTTGAAACAGCGCAGGCCTCTCTTTTGAACTGAACTCACGTACAAACAAACCCTCATTCCCAATCCCTGAAGCAAAACACCATCAAAATAAACACATGAAATAACAAAATATAATAAATAATTCCAAAATAAACAGGATAGAGAGATAAAACACAGGGCGGCCCGGTTGCTCTGAGAAAAGCAGTGAAAGGACTCTCCCAGGAATGTGGCCTTGTGAATCATCCTGAAATAGCGCAGGCCCCTCTTCTGAACTGAACTCAGGCCCAAACAAACCCCCATTCCCAATCCCATCAGGAACAGTCCCATCATGAACACCAACATGAACATCATTTCTACCCATGAGCACCAGCATGAACATCTGACACAATCACAGGCTGAACAGGATGATATACAACACATGGTCCCTACACACATAGAGCCATTTTCCAAGCAAAACATACATGCTTACCTTTTTAAAAAAGAAATCCATAATTGGTAGTCTAAAGCCATAGATATCTTTAAGAAAATTGCCAAATGAACAGAGAGGTAATGATCCCCTTATGGACAATCATGTTCTGTATCCAGTCAAACACTTTTCAATTCCGTACAAAACCTAACGATCCCATTTAATTAAAGATAAAGATCAGCTTCTGTTGCAACCTAGAGCAGGAAACGAGACCAACAATCCACCACACTTGACTGTGGGAAAAACAATCCCTTTTTATTGATGAAAAATGGTTACAAAATAGAAGAAAATGCAAAGTCAAAAAGCCACAGTAAAATTCAGCAGTCAAGAATATCCATGAACTAGGTTAATATCCAAAAGCAACACTGTAAAAACCTGGAACCTGTTAGCAATCCGCTAACCGTACTTGGAGCACTAGAAGCCTCTTGGGATGTAGGCCACGGGAAACGGGAAATCTGCCAAGGTAATGCCTCAGTCTAAACGATGCCTGATCTAACGAGACAACCCAGCGAGAGGCACTTAAAACTGAAGAAACTGTTTCGTGACACGCCTCCAGGCTTTGAAGCCTGTGTTTCCTTTTCCCTTAATCTGCTTGACCTTCGCAGACTGCGATTCACTCCTGTTTTTCCAAATCTGTCCTTTTCTATCCTCATTAAGGAAGCCAGGTGTTAGCTCCTCTGGAGAGCTATCACCGCTTGGCTCTGCAACATTCTCATCAGAATGTGTAGTTTCACTTTCCAAGCCACTGACCTCAGAATCAACATTTTCATTACCATCAGGGAAAAATACATGTTCAGTAGCATCAGGAAATACAATCAGAGAATCAGGTTCAGGTTCAGCAATCAGAGAATCAGGTTCAGGTTCACACGCAGGCTGAACCCCAACAGCTTCTTTCACCTTGCATTCTAATTCTCTATATACATGAAAGTACAATAGAGCCAAAGTACTTTTGAAATGACAGAAACACCACCAACCAGATATGTACACATCACAATTTTCCATATTGATTTACTTTCCAAGCACATTCCAACTCTCCTCATCCAATTTTTATGCAGTTTTCAAGATAATGACACTTAAACAACAGGCATGGCGTGAATTACAAAGCCTCGCAGAGAGCAAAAAGTCATTGTAGAAGATACAAGTAAATGAAACTCACCAGCATTGACAATAGCATCCACCTCCAGCTTGGTGATGTCCCCACGGAAGAGAGAGATCTTCTCATTCAGATGGTTATCTTTGGGGTAAACAGCTTCTTCAGGCTGCTTGACTTTGGCGCCTGGCAGAAAGATCAGGGGTTTGGTGGGCATTGACCTTGGGTTTTGAAGTTGTAGTTCACCTACATCTACAAAGTGGGTGCTAGAAACAATATCATACGAAAGCTGACTGGCACAACCTGGGGATCACAACCAGATACAGTGAAGACATCTTGTCATTTGGGAGTTGTAGTTTCTGGGATTTATAGCTCACCTACAATCAAAGAGCATTCTGACTCCACCAATTATGGCATTGAACCAAACGTGGCATACAGGACTCTCAGGACCAACAGATAATACTAGAAGAGTTTGGTGGGCACTGACCTTGAGTTTTAGAGTTGTAGTTCACCTACATCCAGAGAACACTGTAGACTCAAACAATGATGGAGCTGGACGAAACTTGGCATGAATATTCAATATGCCCAAATGTAAACACTGGTAGAGTTTGGGGGAAATAGACCTTGGCATTTGGGCGTTATAGTTGCTGGGATTTATAGTTCACCTACAATCAAAGAGCTTTCGGAACCCCACCAACAATAGAATTGGGCCAAACTTCCCACACAGAACCCCCATGACCAACAGAAAATACTAGAAGAGTTTGGTGGGCACTGACCTTGAGTTTTAGAGTTGTAGTTCACCTACATCCAGAGAGCACTGTGGACTCAAACAATGATGGAGCTGGACCAAACTTGGCATGAATACTCAATATGCCCAAATGTAAACACTGGTGGAGTTTGGGGAAAATAGACCTTGACATTTGGGAGTTGTAGTTGCTGGGATTTATAGTTCACCTACCAACAGTAGAATTGGGCCAAACTTCCCACACAGACCCCCCATGACCAACATAAAATACTGTGTTTTCTGATGGTCTTTCGCGACCCCTCTGACACTCCCTCGCGACCCCTCCAGGGGTCCCGACCCCCAGGTTGAGAAATACTGCTGTAGAGCATTGCACCCTCTTGGTATTCTGCCCCTCCACTGAAGCCTCAGATACACCTTTTGGCCAGAACTCCTATGTGTAATCTTTTGCCGCACTCGGGTGGACGCATTGAGTATTGCACCCTCATTTTTTTGTTTGTTTGTTTGTTTTGATATTACACATCTAGATAGTTTGTAGGTTGTGTTTCTTCATCAGCTTCCCTATGCAATCAGTGGTTCCTTTAATGTATGGTAAATTCCAGACAAGAAACAATCAGGGCCAACTAACACCTCCCAACAAAGGATTCCTCCAGGCAGGAAGCAGCCAGGCTTTGAAGTAGCAAGGCCATTCAATGCTAATCAAGCTGGTCAATTGCAACATCCAGCAGACAAGAATTCTTTCTCCCACCCTAGTATATAAACCTCACTTGCCTAGTTCCCAACAGACCTCACAACTCCTGAGGATGCCTGTCATAGATGTGGGTGAAACATCAGGAGAGAATGCTTCTGCAACATGGCCAGACAGGCCGGAAAACTCACAGCAACCCAGTGATTACAGCACTGAATGCCTTTGACAACACATTTTTGCAAAAGTTTGTTGTGTGAGTGTCACGGTTCAAAACAAGCTTCAAACTGCATTATTTATTTATTTATTTACTAGCCGTCCCCTGCCACGAGTTGCTGTGGCCCACATGGGGGTTCTGTGTGGGAGGTTTGGTACAACTCTATTGTTGGTGGAGTTCAGAATGCTCTGTGATTGTAGGTGAACTATAAATCCCAGCAACTACTGTTCTGTCGCGCGCTGGGCCTATAACAACTGTCTTTTCTATAGGACGTATACTTTAAGCCCAGCGGGAAGCCAGGGGTGCCTCAAAGAGAGGTTCTCAGGGATTTTCTTGAAGTGATGGTCTTTAGAGTCTTTAATGATACAACAAAGTCTTTATTATGGAACATCAACAAATCTTCAATGGTTCAAACAACACTTCAAGGCTTTCTTAGTCTAGTCCTCAATGGACTGGTACCTGACTTTGATTAACTGTACTTTCTCTGTAGGAAAAAACCCTATTTAACCTCTCCCAGGCTGTTTACTATCTATGCCTCATCAGTGTGGGTCCTACTACCGATTCCAAATGTGTCTGGGTATCGAGTAGACCTACCAGCCAAGGCTTGTAGATATTTCAGTGGAGTTCCGTGGATCTGTAGTGCTGTCCTCCCACAGAGAATTCTTTGAAAACTTCAGGGCTGTTTTCCCTCTGATTGCCGTGAGGCTGAGAAGCTGTGAGCTCTCAGCCAGAGCCTTGGGACCTTTCCCCTGGAATTTCTGTTTCTGTTTCCCTGGATGTTCTTGAGAAAAGAAGCTTTTCTACGGGATGAGCTGGTCTACGTCCTATAGTTTAGCTTCCTTACGAGAGACTGCTCAAAAAATGGCTCCTTTCCCTCCCAGAGCCCTGAACAAGGGACGGAACCAAAGCTTAATTATGATGGACAGGAGGCCTGCCCTATGACTGCAAACAGATAACAGAAAGAAAATAAAGTTGGAGCTCCTGGTACAGCCGTATCAGCACAGAATAACTCGCAAATGTCAATATTCTATTTTCTCCAAACTCCACCAGTGTTCACATTTGGGCATATTGAGTATTTGTGAGTTTGGTCCAGATCCATCATTGTTTGAGTCCACAGTGATCTCTGGATGTAGGTGAACTACAACTCCAAAACCAAAGGACACTGCCCACCAAACCCTTCCAGTATTTTCTGTTGGTCCTGGGAGAACTGTGTGCCAAGTTTGGTTCAATTCCATCGTTGGTGGGGTTCGAAATGCTCTTGATTGTAGGTGAACTATAAATCCCAGCAACTACAATTCCCAATCAATTTTTTTGGGTGAAGGACATACATTGGGTTGTTAGGTGTCTTGTGTCCAAATTTGGTGTCAATTTATTCAGTGGTTTTTGAGTAATGTTAATCCCACAAACGAACATTATATTTTTATTTATATAGATTACTAGCTGTACCCACTACGCATTGCTGTGGCCAACCTTCCCTCCCTCTTTCTCTCCTTCTTTCTTTCTCTCCTTTCCTTCCCTCTTTTTCTTTCCCGTCTTCTTTCTTCCTTCTCTACCTGTTTCTTTTCTCGTTTCCTTTGCTCTTTGGTTCCTTCCTTCCTTGTCTCTTTCCTTCCTTCCTCCTCCCCTCTTTCTTTTTTTCTTCTCTCCCTCCTTCTCTCCTTACTTTCTCTCTCTCTTCTTCCTTCTTTCTCCTTCCCTCCTTTCTTTCCTCTCCTTTCTTCTCTACCCTTCTTTCTTCTCTTCTCTCTTCCTCTCCCTCTTTCTTCCCTTTCTACCCTTTCTTCCTTCCTCTCTCCTTCCCTCTTTCTTTCCCTTCTCTCCCCTCCTCTCTCCCTCCTTCCTTCTCTACCCTCTTTCTTCCTTTCTTCTCTCCTCCTCTTTCTCTCCTCTTCTCTCCTCCTTCCTCCTCCTTCTTTTCCTCCTTCTCTCCTTCCCTCTTTTTCCCTTCTCCCCTCTTTCTCTCCTCCTTCCTTTCCTCCCTTTTCTTTCCTTCCTCTCCTTCCCTCCTTTTTCCCTTCTTCTCTCCCTCCTTCTCTCCTTTCTTTCCTTCTTTCTCTCCTCCTTCTTTCCCTCTCCTTTCCTCCTTCCTTCTCCCTTCTTTCTTTCCTTCCTCTTCCCTCCTCTTCTCTCCCTCCTTCTCTCCTCCCTTCCTTCTCTACCTTTCTTTTTTCCTTCCTTCTCTCCTTCCCTTTTTCTCTCCCTCCTTCTCCCCTCCCTTCCTTCTCTACCCTTCTTTTTTCCTTCCTTCCCTCTTTCTCTCCCTCCTTCTCTCCTCCCTTCCTTCTCTACCCTTCTTTTTTCCTTCCTTCTCTCCTTCCCTCCTTCTTTCCCTTCTTCTCTCCCTCTTTCTCTTCCTCTTTCTCTCCCTCCTTCCTTCTCTCCCTCCTTCCTTCTCTACCCTTTCTTTCCTTTCCTTTCCTTCCTCTTTCTCTCCCTCCTTCCTTCTCTCTCTTTTTTTTCAATTCCATCTTGGTGGGGTTCAGATGCTATTTGATTGTAGGTGAACTATAAATCCCAGCAACTACAACTCCCAAATGACAAAATCAATTTTTTTTGAGTGAAGGACATGCATTGGGTTGTTAGGTATCTTGTGTCCAAATTTGGTGTCAATTCGTCCAGTGGTTTTGGAGTTCTGTTAATCCCACAAACGAACATTGCATTTTTATTTATATAGATTTACGATATTTCTATGCCGCCCTTTTCACCCCAAAGTGGACTCAGACTAAATAGTCAGTATGGACAATCCTAATACCCAGAGTAATATGTTCACATCCCCACAATGCCCTTTTTCTTCCATTTCTTGGAAAATAAAATACTGGAGAAGAAAGAAGAAAGAAAACTCACTTTTCGCCATCTCTTTCCACGAAGGTATTTGCTTCAGTTTGATGAAATCCTTGGTGAAATATTGCTCCCGCCTTTGTTTGTTATTCAGCCCTTTGAGAAATGCTGGGGGAGAAACACATAAAGGAGAGAATTAAGAAGAGTTTGTGAGACTAAGAGACATTGGTTCAATGTATTGTCGATGGCTTTCATGGCTGGAATCACTGGGTTGTTGTGGGTTTTCCAAGCTGTGTGACCATATTCCAGAAGCATTCTCTCCTGACATTTCACCCACATCTATGGCAGGCATCCTCAGAGGTTATAAGGTCTGTTGGAAACTAGGCCAGTGGGGTTTATATATCTGTGGAATGATGTCCAGGGTGGGAGAAAGAACTCTTGTCTGTTGGAGGCAAGTGTGAATGTTACAATTTACCACCTTGATTAGCATTTCATAGAATCATAGAATCAAAGAGTTGGAAGAGACCTCATGGGCCATCCAGTCCAACCCCATTCTGCCAAGAAGCAGGAATATTGCATTCAAATCACCCCTGACAGATGGCCATCCAGCCTCTGTTTAAAAGCTTCCAAAGAAGGAGCCTCCACCACACTCCGGGGCAGAGAGTTCCACTGCTGAACGGCTCTCACAGTCAGGAAGTTCTTCCTCATGTTCAGATGGAATCTCCTCTCTTGTAGTTTGAAGCCATTGTTCCGCGTCCTAGTCTCCAGGGAAGCAGTAAACAAGCTTGCTCCCTCCTCCCTGTGGCTGCCTCTCACATATTTATACATGGCTATCATATCTCCTCTCAGCCTTCTCTTCTTCAGGCTAAACATTCCCAGCTCCTTAAGCCGCTCCTCATAGGGCTTGTTCTCCAGACTCTTGATCATTTGAGTCGCCCTCCTTTAGTCGCCCTCCATTTTAGTCGTTTCAAGCTCTTGCTTCTTACTTCCTGGGGGCAATCCTTTGTTGGGAAGTAATTAGCTGGCCCTGATTGTTTCCTGTCTGGAATTCCCCTTCTTCCTGAGTGTTGTTCTTTATTTACTGTTATGATTTTAGAGGTTTTTTTAAATACCCATTTTCATGGTTTCTTCATTTCTGTTGAAATTGTCCACAAACTTGTGGATTTCAATGGCTTCTCTGTCTATTCTAACATTCCAAAAACTACCATGTCAAGCATGTGGGCAATTTCAATAAAATGATCAAGGGTCTGGAGAACAAGCCCTATGAGGAGCGGCTTAAAGAGCTGGGCATGTTTAGCCTGAAAAAGAGAAGACTGAGAGGAGACATGATAGCCATGTATAAATATGTGAGAAGAAGTCACAGGGAGGAGGGAGCAAGCTTATTTATTTATTTATTTATTTACAGCTTTTCTATTCCGCCCTTCTCACCCCGCAGGGGACTCATATATGGCAAACTGTGTATACATATATGGCAAACGTTCAATGCCAATTTTTGACATACAAACAAATTTTTGACATACAAACAAACAAATTTTTGACATACAAATTTTTGACATACAAACAAACAAATTTTTAACATACAAATTTCTGTTTCTGTTTCCCTGGATGTTCTTGAGAAAAGAAGCTTTTCTACGGGATGAGCTGGTCTACGTCCTATAGTTTAGCTTCCTTACGAGAGACTGCTCAAAAAATGGCTCCTTTCCCTCCCAGAGCCCTGAACAAGGGGCGGAACCAAAGCTTAATTATGATGGACAGGAGGCCTGCCCTATGACTGCAAACAGATAACAGAAAGAAAATAAAGTTGGAGCTCCTGGTACAGCCGTACCAGCTGTACAGGCATACACAGAGGCTATTTAACTTTTTCTGGCCGCCAGGGGAGCTGTCGCTTTCATCGTCCATCTGCGATGCTGATGAAGCACTTCCGCATTCCCCGCATGCTTCCCCGCTGGAATGCTTTGCTGGAGTCTTCTTTATGGCCTCATAAATC
This sequence comes from Anolis sagrei ordinatus, assembly GCF_025583915.1. Lineage (NCBI taxonomy): Eukaryota > Metazoa > Chordata > Lepidosauria > Squamata > Anolidae > Anolis > Anolis sagrei. The sequence continues at coordinate 21,819,876 of NW_026844700.1, read as the reverse complement.
AGTTAATTTAGCCTCCCCACACTTTAAGGTGGTACCTTATTTTCCTACTTAACAGATGCAACTGTCAAGGTTGCAAAAGTCGACAACAGGCTACACACAATTGGTTGGAAACCCACTCCAACCCGGGCTGGCTTCGAACTCATGACCTTTTTGGTCAGAATGATCCTTTCTGCTTCCCTGGAAACTAGAACGCAACGGAACAATTCTTTGAATGATTTTGCGTTTTATTTGTGTGTTTTAACTACATTGGTCCCTGCCTGAAGCTGTGAGGAGAGGCGTGTCGCAAATTATTACTACTACTACTACTTACTTACTTAGGCAATCCCTTGTTGGACGAGTGTGTTAGTTATGGTTGGAAACCGGTCTGAGTCCCTCAAGAGAGGTGAGAAGGTCGGTATACAAAACTTTTAAATAAATAATTAATAAATAAATAGTCTTCCAGGACCGGAATTCTTGTGGATCCGTAGGTGGCTGTGGAGCCCTATTCTTGACCTGCATCTTCTCCCGCAGTGAGGGCATTGGTTTCCAGGTGGAAGGCGGTCCCGGTCGGGGTTGCCTTGACGCACCTTCCTCGTTTCTCTCTTTCACCCTCCATTCGTGCCTCTTCAAATTCTGCAGCACTGCTGGTCACAGCTGACCTCCAACTGGATCACTCAAGGGCCAGGGCTTCCCAGTTCTCGGTGTCTACGCCAGAGTTTTTAAGGTTGGCTTTGAGCCCATCTTTCAATCTCTTTTCCTGCCCACCGACATTCTGTTTTCCATTCTTGAATTCGGAGTACAGCAACTGCTTTGGGAGATGGTGGTCGGGCATCCGGACAACGTGGCTGGTTCAGCGGAGTTGATGGCGAAGAACCATCGCCTCAATGCTGGTGGTCTTTGCTTCTTCCAGCATGCCGACATTTCTCCGCTTGTCTTCCCAAGAGATTTGCAGGATTTTTCGGAGGCAGCGCTGATGGAATCATTTCAGGAGTTGCATGTGATGTTTGTAGACAGTCCACGTCTCGCAGGCATATAGCAGGGTTGGGAGGACAATAGCTTTAAAACAAGCCCCTTGGTCTCCCTACGGATGTCCCGGTTCTCAAATACTCTCTGCTTCATTCAGAAAAAAGCTGCACTCGCAGAACTCAGGTGGTGTTGTATTTCAGTGTCAATGTTGACATCTGTAGGCAGTCCACGTCTCACAAGCATATAGCAGGGTTGGGAGGACAATAGCTTTATAGACAAGCACCTTGGTATCCCTATGGATGTCCCGGTCCTCAAACACTCTCTGCTTCATTAAAAATAAATGCTGCACTTGCAGAGCTCAGGCGGTGTTGTATTTCACTGTCAATGTTGACTTTGATGGAGAGGTTGCTGCCAAGGGAGCAGAAATGGTCAGCATTTTCTAATGTTACACCATTAAGCTGTATCTCTGGCATTGGAGAGGGATTAGCCGGTGACTGCTGGAACAGAACTTTGGTTTTCTCGATGTTCAATGACAGGCCAAGCTTCTCGTATGCTTCTGCAAAGGTGTTTAGAGTGGCTTGTAGGTCTTCTTCTTAGTCATTTCCGACTCTTTGTGACCTCATGGACCAGCCCACTCCAGAGCTCCCTGTTGGCCGTTGCCACCCCCAGCACCTTCAAGGTCAGTCTGGTCATTTCAAAGATGCCATCCATACATCTTGCCTTTGGTCGGCCCCTCTTCCTTTTTCCTTCCATTTTCCCCAGCATCATTGTCTTCTCTAAGCTTTCCTGTCTCTCATGATGTGGCCAAAGTACTTCAACTTTGTCTCTAGTATCATTCCCTCCAGTGAGCAGTCGGGCTTTATTTCCTGGAGGATGGACTGGTTGGATCTTCTCGCAGTCCAAGGCACTCTCAGAACTTTCCTCCAACACCACAGCTCAAAAGCATCGATCTTCCTTCGCTCAGACTTCCCTAAGGTCCAGCTCTCACATCCGTAGGTTACTACAGGGAATACCATGGCTTTGACTAGGCGGATCTTTGTTGCCAGTCTGATGTCTCTACTCTTTACTATTTTATCGAGACTGGACATTGCTCTCCTCCCAAGAAGTAAGCGTCTTCTGATTTCCTGGCCACAGTCTGCATCTGCAGTAATCTTTGCGCCTAGAAATACAAAGTCTGTCACGGCCTCCACATTTTCTCCCACTATTTTCCAGTTGTCAATCATTCTTGTTGCCATAATCTTGGTTTTTTTTATGTTTAGCTGCAACCCGGCTTTTGCGCTTTCTTCTTTCACCTTGATTAGAAGGCTCCTCAGCTCCTCCTCGCTTTCGGCCATCAGAGTGGTGTCATCTGCATATCTGAGGTTGTTAATGTTTCTTCCAGCAATTTTCACCCCAGCTTTGCATTCATCAAGCCCCGCACATCGCATGATGTGTTCTGAATACAAGTTAAAAAGGTTGGGTGAGAGGATGCAGCCTTGCCGTACGCCTTTCCCAATCTTGAACCAGTCTGTTGTTCCGTGGTCAGTTCTGACTGTTGCTACTTGGTCCTTGTACAGATTCCTCAGGAGAGAGGGAAGGGGGCTTGGGATGCCCATCCCACCAAGAACTTGCCACCCAAACTGCTACAACCAACTAACTAAAGCTACTAGTCGGCTATTGAAAACACTTCTACTTCTAGGCCTCTAGGCCTGGAAGGCCTCACAAGCGGTTGCCTAGGAAACCGCCTGAATTTACCATCATGCTTTGCAGGATGCTTGCTTTGTAAACATGGCATGCTTAGTCCTTAAGACAGATATCATTCAATGTTTGTGCGCGCCGTTCTCCTTTCAGCAGCTGAAATTTGAGAAATGCAGAGAAGGCCAAAGACCTTGGGAAACTGAAACTCCAACAATGCTGGATATTGAACCTCAGCAGTTATGGTGGTATCAAACTGCATTAATTCTGCAGTGTAGATGAGGCCTGGGCACATTTCTCCCAGGGCCCTTCCATACAGAATATCAAAGCAAATAATGCACAATATCTGTGTCGGACTCGATTATTTGAGTCCATAGAATCACAGAGTTGGAAGAGACCTCATGGGCCAGCCAGTCCAACCCCTTTCTGCCAAGAAGCAGGAAAATTCCATTCAAATCACCCCTGACAGATGGCCATCCAGCCTCTGTTTAAAAGCTTCCAAAGAAGGAGCCTCTACCACACTCCGGGGCAGAGAGTTCCACTGCTGAACGGCTCTCAGTCAGGAAGTTCTTCCTAATGTTCAGGTGGAATCTCCTTTCTTGTAGTTTGAAGCCATTGCGTCCTAGTCCCACAACCGAAGCTTGCTCCCTCCTCCCTATGACTTCCTCTCACATATTTATACATGGCTATCATGTCTCGTCTCAGTCTTTTCTTCTTCAGGCTAAACATGCCCAGCTCTTTAAGCCACTCCTCGTAGGGTTTGTTCTTCTTGTAGTTTGAAGCCATTCTTCCATTGCATCCTAGTCTCCAGGGCAGCAGAAAACAAGCTTGCTCCCTATGACTTTCTCTCACATATTTATACATGGCCTTCATCATGTCTCCTCTCAGCCTTCTCTTCTTCAGGCTAAACATGCCAAGCTCTTTAAGCCGCTCCTCATACGGCTTGTTCTCCAGACTCTTGATCATTTTAATCGCCCTCCTCTGGACACATTCCATGAGTCCAACCCCTTTCTGCCAAGAAGCAGGAAAATTCCATTCAAAGCACCCCTGACAGATGGCCATCCAGCCTCTGTTTAAAAGCTTCCAAAGAAGGAGCCTCCACCACACTCCGGGGCAGAGAGTTCCACTGCTGAACGGCTCTCACAGTCAGGAAGTTCTTCCTAAAGTATACGTCCCGTCCCCCCTTGTGGGAAAGCTTGATTCCACAACCCCCGCTATAATGAGCCCTGCTCCGCAAATAACCTGCTTCTCTTTTATCTCACCGAGTTTTTAATTAGTTTTTAATTAGTTTTTCTTTTAATCATTACATATAGCCCAGCCTGCCCATTGTATGCTCCCTGTATGCCGCCCCAGTTATTAACCTGTGATTGTGTTTACTGTAATTTTGTATCATTGTGCATTCACATGTTTTATGTAATTATGATGTTGTTGTTTATTGTCTGCGTTTTCGGTTTGCGCTTTTGGTTTTATTCTGCTGTAATTTGTTGTTTGGGCTTGGCCTTATGTAACCCTCCCCGAGTCCCCATTGGGGAGACGGTGGCGGGGTATAAATAAAGATTATTAATAATAATAATAATAATAATAATAATGTATTGTCGAAGGCTTTCATGGCCGGAATCACTGGGTTGTTGTAGGTTTTTCCGGGCTATATGGCCATGTTCTAGAGGCATTTTCTCCTGACGTTTCACCTGCATCTATGGCAAGCATCCTGAGAGGTTGTGAGGTCGGTTGGAAGTAGGAAAATGGGTTTATATATCTGTGGAATAACCAGGGTGGGACAAAGGACTCTTGTCTGCTGGAACTAGGTGTGAATGTCTCAATTGACCACCTTAATTAGCATTTGATGGCTTGGCAGTGCCTGGGGGAATCTTTTGTTGAGAGGTGATTAGATGTGCCTGATTGTTTACTCTCTGTTGTTTTGCTGTTGTAATTTTAGAGTTTTTTAAAGATTGGTAGCCAGATTTTGTTATTAATGTTCAGATGGAATCTCCTTTCTTGTCATTTGAAGACATTGTCCCATTGCATCCTAGTCTCCAGAGCAGCAGAAGACAAGCTTGCTCCCTCCTTCCTATGACATCCTCGCACATATTTATACATGGCCCTCATCGTGTCTCCCCTCAGCCTTCTCTTCTTCAGGCTAAACATGCCCAGCTCTTTAAGCCGCTCCTCATAGGGCTTGTTCTCCAGACCCTTGATCATTTTAGATCAGGGGTCTTCAAACTAAGGCCCGGGGGCCAGATACGGCCCTCCAAGGTCATTTACCCGGCCCTCGCTCAGGGTCAACCTAAGTCTGAAACAACTTGAAAGCACACAACAACAACAACAATTCTTTCTCATCAGCCAAAAGCAGGCCCACACTTCAAATTGAAATACTAATAAGTCTATATTTGTTAAAATTGTCCTTCATTTTAATATTGTATTGTTTTTAAGTGTTTTTACAATTCTTTCTCAGCCAAAAGCAGCCCCACACTTCCCATTGAAATACTAATAAGTTTCTATTTGTTAAAATTGTTCATTTAAAATATTTTATTGTTTTTAAGTGGGGGGGGGGGTTGTGCTACAAATAACGCATGTGCAGTGTGCATAGGAATTCGTTCATTTTTTTTTCAAATTATAATCCATTCTTCCAACAGTTTGAAGGACTGTGACCTGGCCCTCTGTTTAAAAAGTTTGAGGACCCCTGTTTTAGATGATCAGGCAAATTTCTTCCAAGGCCCTTCCACACTGAATATCAAGGCAAATAACACACAATATCTGCGTTGAAGTGAATTATCTGATTATCTGATGGTGGAAACAGAAGAATGGCCTTCCTCAGGGAAGCGTACTTGCTCCATCCATGTTCAACATTTACACAAATGACCATCCGCTGCCAGAAGGGACAGAGAGCTTCATCTATGCTGACGATCGTGCCATCACCGCTCAAGCAGGGAGCTTTGAGATGGTAGAACAGAAGCTCTCCAAAGCTCTAGGTGCTCTTACTGCCTATTACAGGGAAAACCCTAATCCATCCAAAACACAGACATGTGCTTTTCAGACAAGCATCCCGAGCTCTGAAGATCACCTGGGAAGGAATCCCACTGGAGCATTGCAGCGCACTCAAATACCTGGGAGTCACTCTGGACCGTGCTCTGACCTACAAGAAGTACTGCCTGAACATCAAGCAAAAAGTGGGAACTAGAAACAATATCATATGAAAGCTGACTGGCACAACCTAGGGATCACAAACAGACACAGTGAAGACATCTGCCCTTGCGCTATGCTACTCTGCTGCTGAGTATGCATGCCCAGTGTGGAACACATCTCACCACACTAAAACAGTGGATGTGGCTCTTAATGAGACATGCCGCATTATCACGGGGTGTCTGCACCCTACACCACTGGAGAAATTTCACTCTTTAGCCAGTATTGCACCACCTGACATCCGCCGGGAAGTAGCAGCCAATAGTGAAAGGACCAAGGCAGTGACATCTCCAGCTCATCCCCTGTTTGGGTATCAGCCAGCACGTCAACGACCTAAATCAAGAAATAGTTTTCTAAGATCTACAGAGACACTCGCTGGAACACCTCAGCAAGTGAGAGTCCAAAAGTGGCAGGCTCAAACCCAGAACCTCAATCAATGGCTGATACCAAATGAGAGACTCGCCCCTGGGCACACAGAAGACTGGACGACTTGGAAGGCGCTGAACAGACTGCGTTCCGGCACCACGAGATGCAGAGCCAACCTCAAGAAATGGGGCTACAGGGTAGAATCCACGACATGCGAGTGTGGAGGAGAGCAAACTACAGACCACCTGCTGCAATGCACCCTGAGCCCTGCCACATGCACAATGGAGGACCTTCTTGCGGCAACACCAGAGGCACTCCAAGTGGCCAGATACTGGTCAAAGGACATTTAATCGATTACCAAGCTTGCAAACTTTGTGTTTTGCTTTGTTTGTTTGTTTGTTTGTTCAAAAATGCAATGCAACTGTTTGGTCTGCTCCTGAAATGACAAATAAACAAAATCAAGGCAAACAATGCACAATATCTGTGCTGAACTGGATTATCTTGAGTCCACACTGCCATATAATCCGGTTCAGTGTGGATTTTATGGAAAAGCCCTCATTTTGGAAAAGGAGTCGTTTTGGATGGAGCTGTTTGCAACTTGAACAAAGGAAGGGGAAGTGGCACAGACTTACATTTGGCCTCCTTCCAGTCAGTGGACGTGGTCAGATCCACCTTGGCTGCCATGGCCAAAGGAGGGAGGGCTGCCCAGCTCCGGATGCCCCTGGCCAAGCCCCTAAGTGGGGTCCCTCTGCACCAAGGGGTGCCTTCTGCCCTCAAAGGTACCCTCAAGGCCCAACTTGCCCAGGCTCTCCTCCAGCCTGCCTGCAAAGCCCTGCCCAGGAGGGACATGGGCATGGCTGGAGATTCCTCTCCCTTATTTAGAACTCCTGTCTGGGATTCTGCAAGAAGGGCCAAGGCAACTGCCAGGGCAAAACACACACACCAGGAGGGGGCGGGGACTCGCCAGCCCCTTGGACACGCCCCTTCGGCGCAATGCTTGCTGGGAAACTGAGTTCTTTGCTGCCACGCTCAGTCCTGCCCAGGCTTGGGTGCATGCATCACTGTCCAATTAAAACAGTTGAACCCCACTTGAACTGCCATGAATCAATGCTCTGGCTTCCTGGGAATTGTATTATTATTATTATTATTATTATTATTATTAGACTCAATGCTCTGGGTTCCTGGGAATTGTTGTATTATTATTATTATTATTATTATTATTATTAGACTCAATGCTCTGGCTTCCTGGGAATTGTTGTATTATTATTATTACTATTATTATTATTTGGCTCAATGCTCTGAGTTCCTTGGAGTTGTATTATACAATAATAATAATAATAATAATAATAATAATAATAAGGCTCAATGCTCTGGGTTCCTGGGAATTGTTGTATTATTATTATTATTATTATTATTATTATTATTATATGGCTCAATGCTCTGGATTCCTGGGAATTGTATTATTATTATTATTATTATTATCATTATTGGACTCAATGCTCTGGGTTCCTGGGAATTGTTGAATTATTATTATTATTATTATTATTATTATTATTTGACTCAATGCTCTGGGTTCCTGGGAATTGTTGAATTATTATTATTATTATTATTATTATTATTTGGCTCAATGCTCTGGGTTTCTGGGAATTGTATCATTATTATTATTATCATTATTGGACTCAATGCTCTGGGTTTCTGGGAATTGTATTATTATTATTATTATTATTATTATATGGCTCAATGCTCTGGCTTCCTTGGAGTTATATTATACAACAACAATAATAATAATAATAATAATAATAATAATAATAATAATAATAATAAGACTCAATGCTCTGGGTTCCTGGGAATTGTTGTATTATTATTATTATTATTATTATTATTATTATATGACTCAATGCTCTGGCTTCCTGGGAATTGTTGTATTATTATTATTACTATTATTATTATTTGGCTCAATGCTCTGAGTTCCTTGGAGTTGTATTATACAATAATAATAATAATAATAATAATAATAATAATAATAAGGCTCAATGCTCTGGGTTCCTGGGAATTGTTGTATTATTATTATTATTATTATTATTATTATTATTATATGGCTCAATGCTCTGGATTCCTGGGAATTGTATTATTATTATTATTATCATCATCATTATTGGACTCAATGCTCTGGGTTCCTGGGAATTGTTGAATTATTATTATTATTATTATTATTATATTGGACTCAATGCTCTGGGTTTCTGGGAATTGTATCATTATTATTATTATCATTATTGGACTCAATGCTCTGGGTTTCTGGGAATTGTATTATTATTATTATTATTATTATTATTATTATTATTATTATATGGCTCAATGCTCTGGCTTCCTTGGAGTTATATTATACAATAATAATAATAATAATAATAATAATAATAATAATAATAAGACTCAATGCTCTGGGTTCCTGGGAATTGTTGTATTATTATTATTACTATTATTATTATTTGGATCAATGCTCTGAGTTCCTTGGAGTTGTATTATACAATAATAATAATAATAATAATAATAATAAGGCTCAATGCTCTGGGTTCCTGGGAATTGTTGTATTATTATTATTATTATTATTATTATTATTATTATATGGCTCAATGCTCTGGATTCCTGGGAATTGTATTATTATTATTATTATTATTATCATTATTGGACTCAATGCTCTGGGTTCCTGGGAATTGTTGAATTATTATTATTATTATTATTATTATATTGGACTCAATGCTCTGGGTTTCTGGGAATTGTATCATTATTATTATTATCATTATTGGACTCAATGCTCTGGGTTTCTGGGAATTGTATTATTATTATTATTATTATTATTATTATTATTATTATTATATGGCTCAATGCTCTGGCTTCCTTGGAGTTATATTATACAATAATAATAATAATAATAATAATAATAATAATAATAATAATAATAAGACTCAATGCTCTGGGTTCCTGGGAATTGTTGTATTATTATTATTATTATTATTATTATTATTATTATTATTATTATTATTTGGCTCAATGCTCTGGCTTCCTTGGAGTTGTACAATAATAATAATAATAATAAGGCTCAATGCTCTGGGTTCCTGGGAATTATTATTATTATTATTATTATTACTTGGCTCGATGCTCTGAATTCCTTGGAGTTGTATTATACAATAATAATAATAATAATAATGCTAATAAGGTTAATTGTGCTGGCTTCCTGGGAATTATTATTATTATTATTATTATTATTATTATTATTATTATTATTATTATTATTATTATATGGCTCAATGCTCTGGGTTCCTGGGAATTGTTGAATTATTATTATTATTATTATTTGGCTCAATGCTCTGAGTTCCTTGGAGATGTATTATACAATAATAATAATAACAATAATAATAATAATAATAATAATAATAAGGCTCCATGCTCTGGGTTCCTGGGAATTGTGTTGTTGTTGTTGTTGTTGTTGTTTGGCTCAATGCTCTGAGTTCCTTGGAGTTGTATTATACAATAATAATAATAATAATAATAATAAGGCTCAATGCTCTGGGTTCCTGGGAATTGCATTATTATTATTATTATTATTATTAATATTAATATTAACATTAATAGTATTACTATTATATGGCTCAATGCTCTGGGTTCCTGGGAGATGTATTATACAATAATTATAATTATAATAAGGCTCAATGCTCTGGGTTCCTGGGAATTGTTGTATTATTATTATTATTAGGTTCTTGTGGGTTTTTTCGGCCTTCGACAATACATTATTATTATTATTATTTGGCTCAATTCTCTGGGTTCCTGCAAATTGTATTATTATTATTGTATTGTCAAAGGCTTTCATAGCCGGAATCACTGGGTTGTTGTAAGTTTTTTCGGGCTATATGGCCATGGTCTAGAGGCATTATCTCCTGATGTTTCGCCTGCATCTATGGCAAGCATCCTCAGAGGTAGTGAGGTCTGTTGGAACTAGGCAAAAGGGTTTATATATCTGTGGAATGACCAGGGTGAGACAGAGGACTCTTGTCTGCTGGGGCTAGGTGTGAATGTTTCAATTGACCACCTTGATTAGCATACAATGGCCTGACTGTGCCTGGAGCAAAACCATATATTCCACGCACTGACTCCGATTTTGGAGGAATGAATTGAACCAATTGAGGGCCTGACCGCAAACTCCGGACATGGCGAGACGGTGGATCATTAAATCGTAGTCAACGGTGTCAAACACTGCGGTAAGATCGAGAAGTACCAGAAGTGCCGATCCGCTGCTATTTATTTATTTATTTATTTACCTTACTTATATACCGCTGTTCTCAGCCCGAAGGCGACTCACAGCGGTTCACAACAAATACGAACAGCAAAAATTCAGTGCTACAGTATAGAACAGTTAACAACCTAACACATTACACAATTAATAAACAGTTACTACAATACCCATTCACTGTCGTCTCGTCATCAAAAACATGTTCCAGATTCGTCATCCATTGTTCCATTCCAGTGTTCATTAACCAATCATTGCACTAATTATTCGAACTCCTGCTCAAACAGCCAGGTCTTCACCTTTTTGCGGAATACCATTAGAGATGGTGCTAGTCTAATGTCCGTAGGAAGGGCGTTCCACAGCCGAGGAGCCACCACCAAGAAGGCCCTATCTCTCGTCCCCACCAGCCGTCTAATGTCCATAGGAAGGGCGTTCCACAGCCACCACCGAGAAGGCCCTATCTCTCGTCCCCGCCAGCCGAGCTTGAGAAGCAGGCGGGATCGAGAGCAGGGTCTCCCCGGAAGATCTCAAAGTCCTGGTGGGTTCATAGGCAGAGATGCGGTCGGATAGGTAGCTTGGGCCGGAACCGTTTAGGGCTTTAAAGGCCAACGCCAGCACTTTGAATTCAGCCCGGTAGCAAATCGGTAGCCAGTGGAGTTGGCGCAACAGGGGGGTTGTATGCTCCCTGCGCTCCGCTCCTGTTAAAATCATGGCTGCCGAGCGTTGGACTAGGTGGAGCTTCCGAGCTGTCTTCAAAGGCAACCCCACGTAGAGAGCGTTGCAGTAGTCTAAACGGGATGTAACCAGAGCGTGGACTACCGTGGCCAAGTCAGACTGACGACGAAGTTCATCTGTAATAGCAACCAGGACCGTCTCCGTCCCATGACCCGGGTGTAAACCTGACTGGAAAGGGTCCAGGCCGGCTGTGTCACCCAAAAATTGCTGCAATTGTCCCAATACAGCCCGCTCTATCACCTTACCTAAGAATGGAAGATTAGAGACGGGACGATAATTGGCAAGGGTCATAGGGTCCAGGTTGGGCTTCTTCAACAAGGGATGGACCCTTGTATCTTTTAGGTTATCTGGGAAAACCCCTTATTCAAGAGAGCCATTGATTATATTGCTCAAAGGATCTAATAGTCCTTCCAGGCAGCTCTTAACCAGCCGAGAGGAGCACGGATCAAGGGAACAGGTGGTTGGCTTTGCAGCTTTGTTTTGGATGCCCATCGGAGGCCCTGGGAAGGGGGCCTAGCAGGAGGCCCAGTCCTTGGTCGGGAGACATAGTTCACCAAGGACAGAGCGATGGATTTTGTTGTTTTTCAACTCAACGCCCATCTGCTGATTCCAGCCTGAAACCATGACTCTCTGCTGCGTGGACTGGACTGTTTGCCACAACCCTGGCCATGAACTTTCTATCAATGCTTGATTTGAACTGCTAGCAACTTCCGTTTCCGCACGCCCTTCCTAAGAGCTTGAGATTTCCAGTTTGGGTTATAATAAAGATCGAATATTGAAATAAACCTTATGGGGTGGATGGGGTTCCCCTTGTGAACTATGTATAAAAGTGTATCGTGTGAAATGTAATATGTTCCCCTGCCTTTCCTATTGATCTTTACCCCACAAAAAGGTGACCAGAAGTTGTTGCAATGCTCGGGGGGAAATTCTCTGCTTCCCCCGAAACTCTTCCCTGATTGACTTATCAGCATGGAACAATAACTATTGATCCCCCTTCCCGCCTTCTGAGCCTGTCTAGTGGGAAGAGGAAGTCAACAGAAACCTGGAAAAAAGAATTGATTAAATTCACAAAGGCAGCGTTGATCCCTTTTGAGGTCCACTGTCTGACCCAATATTGTCTTTCCCCCAAAGCCATTTCAAACAGGAAAACCTTTGTTTACTACCATCACACCTTGCCGGCCTGAGACAAAGGCTTGCTGGCAACTCCTAATCCCATCATTTCCCCCCTCCATTGTTCACGGCCGCACCGCCTCCTCTCTCCTGATTTGTCCATCTTGCGAGGCGAGCGGAGGGCGCTCATTGGCCCTCTAGAGGCGAAGAAACGCGCTGATTGGTCCAGAGCAGGGGCGGGCCGCCCAGCCTCCTCCCAGCTGTTCCAGCCTCAGCCAATCAGCGTGAAGCCGGCCGGCAAAGGGCGGGCGGGAATTTTGAAAGTTTTTCCTTTGTATTTTTGCTATAAATATGTCTGTATTCTTTGTACTGGCATGCTTGTGGTGGAATGATCCCTGCAATGCATCCGATCAGCTGAATCGCTAATAAAACACTTTGGTTGCTGGAAACTTCTTCCACCTTGATGGGGCATTATTATTTTTAATATCTTTTATTTTAAATTGGCAATTTTCCTGGCCTCACCAAGGTTTCCAGGGCCCTTTTGGCGCGGTCCTCGGGTCCCTCTCTCTTGAGGGGACTCTGCTAAAAGCAGCTCGATATCAAAGGGTCCCTGTTGTTGTTGTTGTTAGTGTCTTTGCAAAATTGACCAAGACTTGACCCCTATTATCCAGTCTGATGTCCTTGTCCTTAGCAAAACTATAAGTTACTATCTCTTATGGGGGTGGGGTGTCATGTTCGACTCCAGTGGTAGAGGAGGAGAACTTTCCTTCTTCCCTTCTCAGGAGGTCTTTATGCAGAGGTTGGATGGCCATCTGCCGGGAGGGCTTTGCTGGTATGTTACTGCCTGGCAGAATGGGGTTAGGTTAGATGGCCTGTGGGGGATTTGTCCCCTCAATGGGATATTATGTCGAATATTTGTGGCTATTGTGTAACCTCCTTTCTTCCTCTTCCATGAAACAATTCAACACACCAAAATTGAGCTAAGGAGCAAACGGCCTCTCTTTCTTTTTCGGTGCGGCCGGCTGGGATAATTTTAGGTAGGTTGCCAAGGGTACCACCGGGCCAAGCCAGAAGCCATGCTTTCTAATTATAGCGGGGAAATTAATTCCTCTCCTGCCCAGAGCAAAGCAAAATGTCAACAGAACTGAGTTGGGTCTGTAGGTAAAATTCCCCTAAGATACGTAACATAACATTTTGGGGGGGAAAGCGACTTAATTAAAACATTCAGCATTCTTATGGCTGATGACCGCCTGCCCTATTTATTTATTTATTTATTTAAAAGTTTTGTATACCGGCCTTCTCACCTCTCCTGAGGGACTCAGACCGGTTTCCAACCATAATATCACATACAATCAATAAAACATAATAATACATATTACAGTAAAACATTAAAACAGCAATTACAATCAATAACTACAATGGTCAGTCGTCACACTAAAATCATTGCTCATCATCCTCCATCCATATCTCAGGGTGTTGGCTCACTCGTCGAATGCCTGTCTCCATAACCAAGTCTTCACCTGTTTCCTAAATGTCAAGATAGATGGGGCGGTTCTGATCTCCAGTGGGAGAGAGTTCCAGAGTCGAGGGGCCACCACTGAGAAGGCCCTGTCCCTCGTCCCCACCAGACGCGCTTGCGAGGCCAGTGGGACTGAGAGCAGGGCCTCTCCAGACGATCTTAATAACCTTGATGGTTCATAGGGGAGAATACGTTCAGAGTGGTAAACCAGGCCAGAGTCGTTTAGGGCTTTATAGGTCAACACCAGCACTTTGAATTGTGCTCGGAAGCTAATTGGCAGCCAGTGGAGCTGGTGTAACAGCGGAGTGGTGTGCTCCCTGTACCCAGCACCCGTTAGTAGTCTGGCTGCCGAGCGTTGGACTAGTTGCAGCTTCCGGGCAGTCTTCAGAGGCAACCCCACGTAGAGAGCGTTGCAGTAGTCTAAACGGGATGTAACCAAAGCGTGGACCACCATGGCCAAGTCAGCCCTCCCAAGGTATGGACGCAGCTGGCGCACAAGTTTTAATTGTGCGAAAGCTCCCCTGACCACCGCTGAAACCTGGGGCTCCAGGCTCAGCGATGAATCTAGGAGAACTCCCAGACTGCGAACCTGCGTCTTCAGGAGGAGTGTTACCCCGTCTAACACAGGCTGTAACCCTATACCCTGTTCGGCCTTTCGACTGACCAGGAGTACCTCTGTTTTTTCTGGATTTAGTTTCAATCTGTTGTCCCGCATCCAGTCCGTCACAGCGGCCAAGCACCGGTTCAGGACTTGGACAGCCTCCTTAGTAGCAGGTGGAAAGGAGTGACAGAGTTGGACATCATCTGCGTACAGATCACACCGTACCCCGAAACTCCGGATGATCTCTCCCAATGGCTTCATGTATATGTTAAAAAACATAGGGGACAGTACCGAACCCTGCGGGACTCCACAGTACAATGGCCGAGGAGTCGAGTAGGAGTCCCCTAGTGACACCTTCTGGGAGCGACCCTCAAGGAAGAACTGGAGCCACTGCAAAGCAGTACCCCCAAGGCCCATTCCTGTGAGGTGTCCAGAAGGATACCGTGGTCGACGGTATCGAAGGCCAAAGAGAGGTCCAGCAGAACCAACAGGGACACACTCCCCCTGTCCAGTTCCCGGCGAAGATCATTCACTAAGGCGACCAAGGCTGTCTCGGTACCATGTCCCGGCCTAAAGCCAGACGGCACCGGATCTAGATAGTCCGTGTCTACCAGGAACTCCTGCCCTACAGTTTCATATCCAAGACAGAAAGCCATTTGGGCCTTGACCATCTTAGGATCCCTGTTTGAGCCTTATATTATT
This sequence comes from Anolis sagrei ordinatus, assembly GCF_025583915.1. Classification (NCBI taxonomy): domain Eukaryota; kingdom Metazoa; phylum Chordata; class Lepidosauria; order Squamata; family Anolidae; genus Anolis; species Anolis sagrei. Next base: position 21,804,762 of record NW_026844700.1, on the reverse strand, counting down.
TTTTTTCCTGTTACTTACTTAGGTGATCCCTCGTTGGACGAGTAGGATAGTCTTCCATGATTAGTATTCTTGTGGATCCGTAGGTGACCGTGGAGCCCTATTCTTGACCTGCATTTTCCCCCACAGTGAGGGCATTGGTTTCCAGGTGGAAGGCTGTCTCGGTTGAGTTGGCTTGACGCGCCTTCCTTTTGGCACATTTCTCTCTTTCACCCTCCATTCGTGCCTCTTCAAATTCTGCAGCACTGCTGGTCACAGCTGACCTCCAGCTGGAGCGCTCAAGGGCCAGGGCTTCCCAGTTCTCAGTGTTGATGCCAGAGTTTTTAAGGTTGGCTTTGACCCCATCTTTCAATGTCTTTTCCTGTCCACCAACATTCCGTATGGACCAAACTTGCGCCCGTACCTTGGGAAGTCTGACTTGGCCATGGTAGTCCACGCTCTGGTTACATCCCGGATTGATTACTGCAACTCGCTCTACGTGGGGTTGCCCTTGAAGACTGCCCGGAAGCTTCAGATGGTCCAGCACTCGGCAGCCAGGTTGCTAACGGGAGCGGCACTCAGGGAGCATACCACTCCTCTGTTGAGCCAGCTCCACTGGCTGCCAATCCGCTACCGGGCACAATTCAAGGTGCTGGCTTTAGCCTATAAAGCCCTAAACGGTTCTGGCCCCACTTACCTCTCCGAACGCATCTCCACCTATGAACCGACTAGAACATTAAGATCGTCTGGGGAGGCCCTGCTCTCGGTCCCGCCTGCGTCACAGGCGCGCTTGGCGGGGACGAGAGACAGGGCCTTCTCAGTGGTGGCCCCTCGGCTATGGAATGCCTTACCGGTAGACATCAGACAGGCACCTTCGTTGCTGGCGTTTCGGAGAAAGGTTAAGACCTGGCTTTATGAACAAGCGTTTGGTTAAGCAGTGCAACCAATCAAAGGAAGACGGTAAATGGAACATAGGAATGGCACAAGGATTATGAGAACGGATCTGATTTCACTGAGGCGTTATGTTTTGTTTTGTTGACTTGTCTTGTTTTGATTTGTTAATTGTTGTGGATTGATGTTGTTGATCCTGTTTGTGGCATTTGTTGCGTTTTAATTGCACTGACATTGTTTGATAATTTGTACCATGTAAACCGCATTGAGTCGCCTGTTTGGGCTGAAAAATGCGGTATAGAAATAAAGGAAATAAATAAATAATAAATAAATAAACTTGCCATTAATATTCCATATGCCCAAATATGAACACAGATGGAGTTTGGGGGAAATAGACCTTGACATTTGGGAGTTGTAGTTAGTAAAGGTAAAGGTAGTCCCCTGACATTAAGTCCAGTCATGTCTGACTCTGGGCGTGGTGCTCATCTCCATTTCTAAGCCGAAGAGCTGGCATTGTCTGTAGACTTCTCCAAGGTCATGTGGCTGGCATGACTGCGTGGAGTGCCGTTACCTTCGCGGTACCTATTGATCTACTCACATTTGCATGTTTTCGAACTGCTAGGTTGGCAGAAGATAGGGCTGACAGCGGAAGCTCACGCCGCTCCCCGGAATCGAACCTGTGACCTTTTGATCAACAAGTTCAGCAACTCAGTGCTTTAACCCACTGCGCCACTGGGGGCTGTACTGGGATTTATAGTTCACCTACAATTAAAGAGCATTCTGAACCCCACCAACGACAGAATTGGGGCAAACTTCCCACACAGAACCCCCATGACCAACAGAAAATACTTAAGGCCATCCAATCCAACTCCCTTCATCAGGGCAAGAAAACATAATCAAAGCCCTCCTGACAAAGAGCCATGAAGCCATAGATATTGATTATCATAGATTTGAAAGAGGCCCTTATTTGAAAGGGACCCTTAAAGAAGGACAATGATATGTTACATGTTCCAGGGTGGGCAACCAGACACTCTCCACATCAACACTGACAAAGAAACAGCAAGAAATACTGTTTACCCACAAGCATAAAGAAATTACATATATTAGAAACCAACATTTTCTCATTATTTTATTTTCCAGATCATCAAACTGGGCCACAGCAATACGTGGCAGGAAACGGCTAGTAATAAATAAATATTTATATATCACAGGGAGGAAGGGAGCAAGTTTGTTTTCTGCTTCCCTGGAGACTAGGACGCGGAACAATGGCTTCAAACTACAAGAGAGGAGATTCCATCTGAACATGAGGAAGAACTTCCTGACTGTGAGAGCCGTTCAGCAGTGGAACTCTCTGCCCCGGAGTGTGGTGGAGGCTCCTTCTTTGGAAGCTTTTAAACAGAGGCTGGATGGCCATCTGTTGGGGTGATTTGAATGCAATATTCCTGCTTCTTGGCAGAATGGGGTTGGACTGGATGGCCCATGACTGTGAGAGCTGTTCAGCAGTGGAACTCTCTGCCCTGGAGTGCGGTGGAGGCTCCTTCTTTGGAAGCTTTCAAAGAGAGGCTGGATGGCCATCTGTCAGGGGTGATTTGAATGCAATATTCCTGCTTCTTGGCAGAATGGGGTTGGACTGGATGGCCCATGACTGTGAGAGCTGTTCAGCAGTGGAACTCTCTGCCCTGGAGTGCGGTGGAGGCTCCTTCTTTGGAAGCTTTTAAACAGAGGCTGGGTGGCCATCTGTCAGGGGTGCTTTGAATGCAATATTCCTGCTTCTTAGCCGAATGGGGTTGGACTGGATGGCCCAGGAGGTCTCTTCCAACTCTAGGATTCTATGATTGTATGAAACATAGTCTCCCTCTCCCATTCAGTAAAATCTTTGATGGAAAAATGCGGCAAGCTAATGACAACAATGAGGAGGAAATTCAGCCAATGGGAGCACCTCCCGCTGACGTCTCCACCTTTCCCGTCCAATTAGAATACACTACAGCTGGCCAATGACACGCAGGAGGCGGGATCTTGGAAAGGCAGAGAAATCCGCCTTGCTTTTTGTAAGCCCCGCCCCTTCACGCTCAGTGACCCAATCGCGTTTTAGCTCCCCGGTTGTGGGCGGAGCCGAGGAGGAAGGCAAGATTTCGGAAGACGGAGAGGAAGAGAGGCGGAGAGGTCTTTAGCTCCGCCCCTTCACGGCGCGTCACGCTCAGTGGCCCAATGGCGTTTTAGCTCCCGATTGTGGGCGGAGCCAAGGAGGGAGGCAGGATTTCGGAAGACGGAGAGGAAGAGAGACGGAGAGGTCTTTAGCTCCGCCCCCTCACGCTCAGCGGCCCAATCGTATTTTAGCTCCCGATTGTGGGCGGAGCCGAGTAGGAAGGCGGGATTTCGAAAGATGGACAGGTCTTCAGCCCCGCCCCTTCACGCTCAGTTACCCAATCGCGTTTTAGTTCTCCGATTGTGGGCGGAGCCAAGGAGGAAGGCGGGATTTCGGCAGACGGACAGGTCTTCAGCCCCGCCCCTTCACGCTCAGTTACCCAATGGCGTTCTATCTCCCCGATTGTGGGCGGAGCCGAGGAGGAAGGCAGGATTTCGGAAGACGGACAGGTCTTCAGTCCCGCCCCTTCACGCCCAGTTACCCAATCGCGTTCTAGCTCCACGATTGTGAGCGGAGCCGAGAAGGAAGATTGACAGGAAGAGAGCCCGTTTGGGTCTATAGAAGAACGGTTGAGGGGCGTGTCCGAGTGAAAGGGAACGAGCCAATGAGCGTCGAGGGGCGGGGCTAGAGGGTTCTAGCAGGTTCCAGAAGGCGGGGTGGGAAGAGAAGCAGGCGGCTCGACTCAGTGAGGGAAGCGGCAGCGAGGAGGTCCGGCCGGCGCCATGGAGAAGGTCGGGCCTAGCTTGGTGTGGCCGGGAAGCCGGGTGGAGGGGGGGAAGGGGGCCTGAGGGGGACGTAAAGGATCTCGGGAAGGCCGCGTGGGGTGGGGGAGGGGCTCGGAGGGGGTCTCCTTAACGGAAGTGGGTTGGCGCAAGGCATGGCGGGAAAGGGAAGCGTGGGCTTGGGAGGGGAGCTGCAAAGAACGTGTGAATGTCAGATTTCAAGGGGGGATTCCTATTGGGGGTCAAAAGCAGGGCCTCCAGATTTCAGAGGATCTTTGAGGGGTAAATGTATGGAATAATAATAATAATAATTCACTTTCATGCAAAACATGGAGTCTCCTTCTCTGGAGGTTTTGACTCAGAAGCTGACTGACTCAGAAGCTGGATGGCCATCTGTCCAGAGGGCTTGAATGGTGTCTTCCTGCCTGGCAAAAGGGGGGCTGGACTAGATGGCCCTTTGGGGTTCTCTTCCAACTCTAATTCTACTCATAATATTATAATGTAATACCATATACAATATAGTATTAATAATAGATGGACATCTGTCGGGATGGCTTGGATGGTGTCTTCCTGCCTTGCAAAAGGGGGGCTGGACTAGATGGCCCTTTGGGGTTCGCTTCCAACTCTGATTCTACTGATAATATAATGTAATACAATATTCAATATAATACTAATAATAACATTATAATTATATATTTTATATGAAATGTAATATTACTCGTAATATCACAATATAATGTTATAGTATAATGTAATATATAATATTAATATTGTGCTATGGTAATCTTCTTATCTATATAAATGAAAATGTAATGTTCGTTTGTGGGATTCACAGAACGCAAAAACCCCTGGACGAATTGACACCAAATTTGGACACAAGACACTTAACAACCCAATGTATGTCCTTCACTCAAAAAATATTGATTTTACAAGATGTAATTTTATACAATACATCATATATACCCTCACTACCTCTGAGGATGCTTGCCATAGATGCAGGCGAAACGTCAGGAGAAAATGCCTCTAGAACATGGCCATATAGCCCGAAAAAACCTACAAAACCCCTATTTATTTATTTATTTACTTTATTTGTATACCGCTGTTCATATCACCTAAACAATCCTATATAATTAACAATAGCCATTCACTGGCGTCTCATCACTGAAAACATGATCCAGATCCGTCATCCATTGTTCCATTCCTATGTTCATTACACTCATTGCACTAACTATTCGAACGCCTGCTATTATTAATATTATTAATATTACTAGTATTGTATTATAGAATTATAGAATCAAAGAGTTGGAAGAGACCTCATGGGCCATCCAGTCCAACCCCATTCTGCCAGGAAGCAGGAATATTGCATTCAAATCACCCCTGACAGATGGCCATCCAGCCTCTGTTTCAAAGCTTCCAAAGGAGTCTCCACCACACTCCAGGGCAGAGGGTTCCACTGCTGAACTGCTCTCACAGTCAGGAAGTTCTTCCTCATGTTCAGATGGAATCTCCTCTCTTGTAG
>NW_026844700.1:21641211-21785636 GCF_025583915.1 Anolis sagrei ordinatus | reverse complement strand
ATTGGCTTTTTTTGCCGCCACATCACATTGTTGGCTCATGTTTAACTTGTTGTCCTCGAGGACTCCAAGATCGTTTCCACACGTACTGCTCTCGAGCCAGGCATTGTTCCCCATTCTGTACCTTTGCATTTCGTTTTTTCTGCCTAAGTGGAGTATCTTGCATTTGTCACTGTTGAACTTCATTTTGTTAGATTTGGCCCATCTCTCTAATCTGTCAAGATCGTTTTGAATCCTGCTCCTGTCATATTATTAGCATAGTACAATATCAGTATTATATATTACTATATTGCACTATACCATTATATTGTAATATTAGTAGTAATATTACATGTAATGTAAATATATAATTATAATGTTGTATAATTACTAGTATTGTATTATATTATAATATTACAATATTATAAATATATGTATATACAATATACTAGGGAGCCCCTGGTGGTGCAGTGGGAAAAGCACTGAGCTGCTGAACTTGTTGATCGAAAGGTCGCAGGTTCGATTCCGGGGAGCGGCGTGAGCTTCCGCTGTCAGCACTAGCTTCTGCCAACCTAGCAGTTCGAAAACATGCAAATGTGAGTAGATCAATAGGTACCGCTCCGGCGGGAAGGTAACAGCGCTCCATGCAGTCATGCCGGCCACATGACCTTGGAGGTGTCTACGGACAACGCTGGCTCTTCGGCTTAGAAATGGAGATGAGCACCACACCCCAGAGTCAGACATGACTGGACTTAATGTCAGGGGACTACCTTTACCTTTACCTATATTGTATTAATAGTAAAGACAAGATGGAAAGGGGGGTTGGACTAGATGGCCCTTTGGGGTTGTCTTCCAACTCGGTGATTCTACTGGCAACAGGCATCTAAAGGCCTTTCTATACAGCCATATAACCCAGAGTATCAAGGCAGATGATTCACAATATCTGCTTTGAGCTAGATAATCTTGAGTCCACACTGCCATATAATCCAGTTCAATATTTGCAGATGACACCAAATTGGGAGGGAGAGCCAATACTCCAGAGGACAGGAGCAGGATTCAAAACGATCTTCACAGATTAGAGAGATGAATGGCCAAAACTAACAGGGACAAATGCAAGATATTCCACTCCGAGTCGCCCTTGGGCTGAGATGGGTGGTATATAAATGTAGTAAATAAATAAATTAAATAAATATTCCACTTAAGTAGAAAAAATGAAATGCAAAGATACAGAATGGGGGACGCATGGCTTGAGGGCAGTACGTGGGGAAAAGATCTTGTGGTCCTCGTGGACAACAAGTTAAACATGAGCCAACAGTGTGATGTGGCAGCAAAAAAACCAAATGAGATTTTGGCCTGCATCAATAGGAGCATAGTATGGGAAGTCATGCTCCCCATGCTCTATTCTGCCTTGGTTAGACCACACATGGAATATTGTGTCCAATTCTGGACACCACAATTGAAGAGAGATATTGACAAGCCAGAATGTGTCCAGAGGAGGGAGACTAAAATGATCAAGGGTCTGGAGAACAAGCCCTATGAGGAGTGGCTTAAGGAGCTTGGCATGTTTAGCCTGAAGAAGGGAAGGCTGAGAGGAGACATGATGGTCATGTATAAATACGTGAGAGGAAGTCATAGGGAGGAGGGAGCAAGCTTGTTTTCTTGCTGCCCTGGAGACTAGGACACAATGGAACAATGGCTTCAAACTACAAGAAAGGAGATTCCATCTGAACTTCCTAACTGTGAGAGTTGTTCAGAAGTGGAACTTTCTGCCCTGGAGTGTGGTGGAGGCTCCTTCTTTGGAAGCTTTTAAACAGAGGCTGGATGGTCATCTGTCGGGGGTGCTTTGAATGCAATATTCCTGCTTCTTGGCAGAATGGGGTTGGACTGGATGGCCCATGACTGTGAGAGCTGTTCAGCAGTGGAACTCGCTGCCCCAGAGTGCGGTGGAGGCTCCTTCTTTGGAAGCTTTTAAACAGAGGCTGGATGGTCAACTGTTGGGGGTGCTTTGAATGCAATTTTCCTGCTTCTTGGCAGAATGGGGTTGGCAGAACGACTGGCTGGCCCATGAGGTCTCTTCCAACTCTAGGATTCTATGAGTCCAGCAACAGGCATCTAAGGACTTTTCCATACAGCCATATAACCCAGACTATCGAGGGAGATAATCCATAATATCTGCTTTGAGCTAGATAATCTTGAGTCCACACTGCCATATAATCCAGTTCAATGTGGATTTTATACAGCTATGTGGAAGGGGCCTAATTTATTTGTTTACTATGACTATATCGGAACCCCCGGTGCGTTAAAGCGCTGAACTACTGAATTTGCTGACCGAAAGGTCGCAGGTTTGAATCTGGGGAGCACGGTGAGTGCCTGCTGTTAGACCCAGCTTCTGCCAACTTAGCAGTTTGGAAACATGCAAATGTGAGTAGATAAATAGATACCACTCTGGCAGGAAGATAATGGTACTCCATGCAGTCATGCCAGCCATGACTGCACCACCTCCCAGAGTCGGACACAACTCGACTTCATGTGAGGGGAAAACCTTTACCTATGTTTATATTCCTCTCGCTCCCACCCTGAAGGGGACTCAGAGCAGCTTATGATATGGCAATATTCAATGCTGCATATAAGGAGGGAAGGATATTAGAGGCAAAGATGAAATACTTTGGCCACATAATGAGAAGACAGGAAAGCTTGGAGAAGAAAATGATGCTGGGGAAAATGGAAGGAAAAAGGTAGAGGGGCCGACTAAGGGCAAAGTGGGTGTATGGTATCCCTGAAGTGACTGGCTTGACTTTGAGGGAGCTGAGGGTGGCCACAGCCGACAAGGAGCTCTGGTCCATGAGGTCACAAAAAGGTGGAAGTGACTGAACAAATAAATAATAATATATAAGGTAAAGGTTTCCCCTTGACATTAAGTCTAGTCGCGTCCGACTCGGGGTGGCGGTCCGCATCTCCATTTCTAAGCCGAAGAGCTGGCATTGTCCATAGACACCTCTAGAGTCATGTGGCCAGCATGAGTGCAAGGAGTGCCTGCAGATGCGGTACCTATTGATCGACTCACATTTGCATGTTTTTGCAATTTGCAATTGAAGTGACTGGATTAACCTTGAAGGAGCTGGGGATGGTGACGAACGACAGGGAGCTCTGGCGTGGACTGGTCCATGAAGTCATGAAGAGTTGGAAACGACTGAACAAATGAACAACAAGCTTGGCAGAAGCTGGGTCTAACAGCAGGAACTCACCCCGCTCCCCGGTTTTGAATTGCCAACCTTTCAGTCAGCAAGCTCAGCGGCTCACCACCAGGGGGCTCAATACAAACAAATACAACATAGTACATCATATACATAAAAGCATATAATACCCGTAAACTTACTAAAAGCGATACTTAGTCCAGAGGTCATTTGTATTGCTACAATTATGCCAATTCTATATTGCATTATCCAAACACCCGATCCCAGAGCCACATCTTCACTCTTTCCCCGAAAATCAGGAGGGAAGGGGGCAGTCTGATATCATTAGGGAGGGAGTTTCATAGCTGAGGGGCCACCACTGAGAAGGCCCTGTCTCTTATTCCCACCAAATCGTGCTTGCAGATGGGGTGGGACTGAGAACAGGGTCTCCCCAGAAGATCTTAATGCCCTCAACCTGTGGGTCCCCAGGTGTTTCGGCCTACAACTCCCAGAAATCCTTGCCAGTTGTTATGATTTCTGGGAGTTGAAGGTCAAAACATCTGGGGACCTACAGGTTGAGCACCACTGCTCTAACCGATTCATAGGTAGATATATGTTCAGGCAGGTAAGTTGTGCCAGAACCATTTAGGGTTTTATAGGCTAAAGCCAGCACTGAATTGTGCTCAGTAGAAGATCGGCAACCAGTGGAGATGACAAAAGATGGTGGTTGTGTGCTCTGTGTCCATCACTCCTGGGTTATCATTCCATACCATTGGTTATATGGCTATAGCTCGAGCATGGGCAAACTTGGGCCCTCCTGGAATTGTGGGAGTTGGAGTCCAAAACATCTGGAGAGCCAAAGTTTGCCCATGTCTGCTATAGCTAGTAAGAGCTGCAGATCAGCAACATCTGGAGAGCCATGCATTTTCCAGCATGAATGCATATGAAGAAATGTTTGAGGACCCTTCCACACAGCCATATCACCCAGGATATCAATCCACAATATATGCTTTGAACTGGGTTATCTGAGTCCACACTGCCATATTATCCAGTTTGCTGTGTGCTCTTATGAGCTCCCTGCAAATAATTGGGGAGATGGTGGTGGGGTATAAATACTGTTATTATTATTATGTGGATTTTATACAGTTGCGTGGAAGGGGTCTGAGAGGTCATTTGGATGAGAAACAGTAGCTTTTGATGGATTTAGTGTTGTTCACTATCGAGGTTGTCCCTAAGAGTTCTCAAGTGTCAGAACTTGTTTGGGAAGTTAGATATTTGACATTTATGGGACTTGGCTTGTGCAAGAAAAGGCAAGCTAGCTTCGGAAAGAGGAGGAGGAGTTTGGGGGGCTTATGGCGCCGGCGTTCGATTGCAGAATCAGTCTATGAAAATAGGCAAAGGATAGTGGTTTCGTGTTGGAGAACCTGGTTTGCGATAGTTCTAATCTCCCATCATCTCTAAATTAAGCTTTCCTAGCTTTATTTATTTATTTATTTCCTAGCTTTATTTATTTCTTATTATTTATTTGTAAATAATATTTTTTTATTATATTTATTATTTACAGCTTTTATATTCCACCCTTCTCACCCCACAGGGGACTCAGGGCGGATTACAGTGTACACTTATATGGCATCGTCCATCTGCGACACTGATGAAGTACTTCCGCATTCCCCGCATGCTTCCGCTGGAGTGCTCTGCAGGAGTCCTTTTTTATGGCCTCATAAATTAGTTAATTTAGCCTTCTTCTGAGAAGAAGTAGTTAAGTCTAACACTAAAAGAATATTATAAATCATAAAAAATTACAATTTACAGTAAATAGGATTCTAAATACTGTGTGTGTGTGTATAATAATAATAATCATCATCATCATCTTTATTATTTATTTATTATTTATTTACAGCTTTTATATTCCTCCCTTTATTTATTTCTTCTCACCCCACAGGGGACTCAGGGTGGATTACAGTGTACACATATATGGCAAGCATTCAATGCCAATTTTTGACATACAAACATATACACACATACACAGAGACTATTTAACTTTTTTCTGGCCGCCAGGGAGCTATCGCTTTCATCGTTCATCTGCAACGCTGATGAAGCACTTCTGCATTCCCCGCATGCTTCCCCGCTGGAATGCTTTGCTGGAGTCTTCTTTATGGCCTCATAAATCAGTTAATTTAGCCTCCCCACACTTTTTTTTAAGGTGGTACCTAATTTTCCTACTTGACAGATGCAACTGTCTTTCGGGTTGCAGAGGTCGACAACAGGCTACACAATTGGTTGGAAACCCACTCCAACCCGGGCTGGCTTCGAACTTATGACCTTTTGGTCAGAGTGATCTTAATGCAGCTGACACTGCATATATTATATTTATTACCTAGCTTTATTTATTTCTTCTTATATTTGTAAATAATATTATTTATAAATAATATTATTTATATTATATTTAGAAATAATATTATTTATAAATAATAATATATTATTTATTTTTATTTATTTATTTCCTAGCTTTATTTATTTGTTCTTGTTTATTATTTATAAATATTATTGTTATATATTTATAAATAATATGATTTATATTATAATATTTATAAATAATATGATTTATAAATAATAATATATTATTTATTATTATTTATTTATTTCCTAGCTTTATTAATTTTTTCTTCTTCTTTATTTATAAATCATATTATTTATTTATTTCCTAGTTTTATTCATTTATTATTATTTATAAATCATATTACTATATTTATAAATAATATGATTTATATTATATTTATAAATAATGTTATTTATAAATAATAATATATTATTATTTATTTATTTCCTAGCTTTATTTATTTTCCTTTCCTAGGATTGCTCTCCCCATGAGAAACAGCTACTGGTCAGTTTTTAGTACACAGTTTTTAGTTTCTTGATCACAGTTTCTGTTGCTTGAAACAGTTGGGAGAGTTAAGTGACAGTCACAGAACCACATGTTGCAACATGTTCTGAATTTTCCAGAGGGATACTGTTTGAGAAATGCAGTTAACATACTTCCAAATCATGGGTGAAGTCATTAACTAAAGCAACGTTTCTCAACCTTCCTAATGCCACAATCCCTTAATACGGTTTTCTCATGTTGTGACCTCCAAGCATGAAATTATTTTCGTTGCAACTTCATAACTGTCATTTTGCTACTGTTATTATTATTATTATTATTAATAATAATAATAATAATCTTTATTTATACCCTGCCACCACCTCCCCAAAGGGGACACGGGGCGGCTTACATGAGGCCAAGCCCAGTAATACATGCAAATGTGAGTAGATTTGGGGATATTGAGTATTTGTGCCAAGTTTGGTCCAGATCCATCATTGTTTGAGTCCACAGTAATATCTGGATGTAGGTGAACTACAACTCCAAAACCAAAGGACACTGCCCACCAAACCCTTCCAGTATTTTCTGTTGGTCATGGGAGAACTGTGTGCCATAATTGGTGGGGTTCAGAATGCTCTTTGATTGTAGGTGAACTATAAATCTGTTATTTTTTTAGTGAAGGACATACATTAAATGTTAGGTGTCTTGTGTCCAAATTTGGTGTCAATTCATCCAGTGGTTTTTGAGTTATGTTAATCCCACAAACGGACATTATGTTATTATTTATATAGATGTGGTACACTTTACACGTAGAGAAGGTCGGCAGTTTGAATCCAGGGAGCGGGGTGAGTTCCCACTGTTAGCCCCAGCTTCTGCCAACCTAGCAATTCAAAAACATGCAAATGTGAGTAGCTCAATAGGTGCCGCTTCGGCAGGAAGGTACCAGCGCTCCGTGCAGTCATGATCTTGGAGGTGTCTGTGAACAACGCCAGCTCTTCGGCTTAGAAATGGGGATGAATACCACCCTCCGGAGCGGGACACGACTTTACTTAATGTGGAGGGGAAACCTTTAGACTAGTGGTTCTCAACCTTTCTAATGCCGTGACCCCTAAATATAGTTCCTCATGTTGTGGTGACCCCCAACCATATTTTTGTCGCTACGTCATAACTGTACTGTTATGAATTGTAATGTAAACATCTGATATGCAGGATGTATTTCCATTGTTACAAATTGAACATAATTAAAACATAGTGATTAATGATAAAAACAGTATGTTTGGGGGAGTATGGACAATGGATGAAGGGATTGGAATTACCGCCAACCGATTCAACTCTGACTTTTTGGAAATTGCACTTGTGTGAATTATAGTTCACCAAGCACCAAAGAGCATTCAGAACTCCACCAACAATAGAATTGAACCAAACTTGGTATGCAGGACTTCCATGACCCACAGAAAATACTGGAGGGGTTTAGGAAAAATAGACCCTGACATTTGGGAATTGCAATTGTGTGAATTATAGTTCACCAGGCACCAAAGAGCATTCAGAACACCACCAACAATAGAATTGAACAAAACTTGGCATGCAGGACTTCCATGACCCACAGAAAATACTGGAGGGGTTTAGGAAAAATAGACCCTGACATTTGGGAATTGCAATTGTGTGAATTATAGTTCACCAGGCACCAAAGAGCATTCTGAATGCCACCAACAATAGAATTGAACCAAACTTGGCATGCAGGACTTCCATGACCCACAGAAAATACTGAAGGGGTTTAGGAAAAATAGACCCTGACATTTGGGAATTGCAGTTGTGTGAGTTATAGTTCACCAGGCACCAAAGAGCATTCTGAATGCCACCAACAATAGAATTGAACCAAACTTGGCATGCAGGACTTCCATGACCCACAGTAAATACTGGAGGGGTTTAGGGAAAATAGACCCTGACATTAGGGAATTGCAATTGTGTGAATTATAGCTCACACAGGAGCCGGCAGCCATTTTGGGGGGGGGGGGCCAACCGAGGCGGCTTCGCGACCCCCGGAAAATGGCCCAGCGACCCCCTTGGGGGTCGCGACCCCCAGGTTGAGAACCGCTGCTTTAGACATCCCCCCTCCCCCCGTGGGAAAGTTTGATCCCACAATCCCCACTATAGCGAGTCCTCCTCCGCAAACAATTGGTTTCTCTTTTATCTCGCCTGAGTTTTTAACCAATTTTAATGAGTCTTTCTTTCTTTTAATCATTACATGTAGCCCGCCCACTGTCGTGATTGTGTTAATGTAATTTTATATCATTATTTATTCACATGTTTTATGTTATTAGGATGTTGTGCTTTGTTTGCATTTTCGGTTTGCGTTTTCGGTCTTTGTTGTTTGGGCTTGACCTCATGTAAGCCGCTCTGAGTCCCCATTGGGGAGATTGTGGCGGGGTATAAATAAAGATTATTATTATTATTATTATTATTTACCTCTTACTTAGCTAAAAGCAGTATATTTTCCTAAGAGGACACACCACTTCCAGCTTTGCTTGCAGACTTTTTCCTCCATCGATTAATTGCCAAATTATTATTTTTTAAAAAAATATATATATCACTAAATTAAATCTTTCCGTGCATCATTATGCAGTTGTGTCTTCCCTAAAGCCAATCTGATAGGAGCTTCCTTGAGTCCTGACATATAGCCTGGATGTTTCTCCCAAATCAGTAGAGATTCATTTTGTCAGCCATCTGTAATTTCAGCTGTCAGTCCCTGTTTGAATGGAATGGTGATTCAGGAGGAGCCGCCTCCAGCTTGCCATTGCCTCCAGGAGCAGCCTCGCATGCCACAGAGACATGGATGTATTTACATTGGCAGATTGCGAGCTGCAAATTCATACAGGTTGGCAATGCTGTGGCCTCCCCTGCTTCTTCTGGAACTCATTAATGGAGGGAGCGACCTGAGGAAATAGTGACTCAGACCTAATAACATGTCAGTCCCCCACTGCATTTCTTTATGGGGCTGGTGGTGCAGCATGCATATTGTATATGGATACACAGGGTTCAAAGATACTGTGTGTTCTGTCAACTGCAACTGTTTACAACTTGTTGTCGAAGGCTTTCATGGCTGGAATCACTGGGTTGCTGTGAATTTTTTGGGCTTTATGGCCACGTTCCAGCAGCATTCTCTCCTGACGTTTCACTCACATCTATGCAGGGCATCCTCAGAGTTTGTAAGAATGGTTGGTGTAATGGCACACCGGGGGTAACAGGAAAATTATATGTCTGGCTTTTCCAGATGGCTTTAAGTATTGTCTGTTGGTCATGGGGGTTCTGTGTGGGAAGTTTGGCCCAATTCTGTCATTGGTGGGGTTCAGAACACTCTCTGAGTGTAGGTGAACTATAAATCCCAGTAACTACAACTCCCAAATGTCAAGGTCTATTTGCCCCAAACTCCACCAGTGTTCACATTTGGGCATATGGAATATTCGTGCCAAGTTTGGCGCAGATTCATCATAGTTTGATTCCACAGTGCTTTCTGGGTCTAGGCAAACTACAAGTCCCTAACTCAAGATCAATGCCCACAAATCCTTCCAGTATTTTCTGTTGTTCATGGGCAGGGGTCCTCAAACTTTTTAAACAGAGGGCGAGGTCATAGTCCCTCAAACTGTTGGAGGGCTGGATTATAATTTGAAAAAAACATGAATGAATTCCTATGCACACTGCACATATCTTAATTGTAGTGCAAAAAAAACACTTTAAAACAATGCAATAATTAAAATGAAGAACAATTTCAACAAATATAAAATTATTAATATTTCAATAGGAAGTGTGGGCCTACTTTTGGCTGATGAGATAGAATTGTTGTTATTGTTGTGTGCTTTCAAGTCATTTCAGGCTTAAGTCGACCCTAAGCGAGGGCCGGATAAATGACCTTGGAGGGCCGCATCCGGCCCCCGGGCCTTAGTTTGAGGACCCCTGGTCATGGGAGTCCTGTTTGCCACGGTTGGTTCAATTCCATCATTGATGGAGTTCAGAATGCTCTTTAATCGTAGGTGAACTATAAATCCCAGCAATTACAACTCCCAAGTGACAAAATCAAATTTTTTTTAGTGATGGTCACTCCTTGGGTTAGTAGGTGTCTTGTCACCAAATTGGGTGTCAATTCATCCAGTGTTTTTTTAGTTATGTTAATCCCACAAACGAACATTACATTTTTATTTATATAGACTAGCCGTTCCCTGCCATGCGTTGTTGTGGCCTACATGGGGGTTCTGTGTGGGAGGTTTGGCCCAATTCTATCGTTGGTGAGGTTCAGAATGCTCTCTGATTGTAGGTGGACTATAAATCCCAGCAATTATAACTCCCAAATGTCAAGATTAGATTTTCCCCAAACTCCACCAGTGTTCACATTTGGGCATATTGAGTATGCTTGTAGAATTGGTCCAGATCCATCATTGTTTGAGTCCACAGTGCTCTCTAAATGTCGGTGAACTACAACTTCCAAACTCAAGGTCAATGCCCACCAAATCCTTCCAGTATTTTCTGTTGGTCATGGGAGTCCTGTTTGCCACGTTTGGTTCAATGCCATAATTGATGGAGTTCAGAATGCTCTTTAATTGTAGGTGAACTATAAATCCCAGCAACTACAACTCCTAAATGACAAAATCAATTTTTTTGAGTAAAGGACATACATTGGGTTGTTAGGTGTCTTGTGTCCAAATTTGGTGGCAATTTGTCCAGTGGTTTTTGAGTTATGCTAATCCCACAAACGAAGATTACATTTTTATTTATATAGATAATACCAGTTCAGCACCTTGGACTGTGAGTATGGTGACAACAAGCCTTACAGGACTTGGAAGTAATGTGTCCTGGATGCTTTATGATTGATGAGAAGTAGTTCAGTGGAGAAATAGATTGTTTTAGTGGGTTACTAGCACACCGAATACTCAATGTTTTTTCCCCCCCGTTTCTCAGGTGAATGAATTGAAGGAGAAGGGTAACAAAGCCCTGAGCTCCGGCAACACGGCTGAAGCAATCAAGCACTACTCGGAGGCCATCAAATTGGACTCTGCCAACCACGTGCTGTTCAGCAATCGGTCTGCTGCTTATGCCAAGAAAGGGGAGTATCAGAAGGCCTTGGAAGATGCTTGTAAGACCATTGAGCTGAAGCCAGAGTGGGGCAAGGTGAGAAGATCTCCATGATGCAGTTCCACTCCTTGTCCTGTTTTGGTGCTGCTTGACCAGTAGTGTTTCTGAATACTATTTGCATGCATTAAACACACTTCAGATACAGCCTGGTCATGTGTGTTTGCTGTTGGGATCCTCCTTATTAAAATAATTAGTGTGATCAATGATTATTTACTGTATATACTTGAGTGTAAGCCTACCCGAACATAAGCTGAGGTGCCCAATTTTACCACAAAAAACTGGGAAATCGTATTAACTCAAGTATAAGCCAAGGGTGCGAAATGCAGCAGCTATTGGTCCAATTTCAAAATAAAAAAATAGATACCAATTAAATTAAGTTAATTGAGGCATCAGGAGATGAAATGTTTTTGAATTTTTACATAAAACTGTAATTTTATGTCGAATTCTGATTAAAACATTATTCTAACCTCCTTCAGTGTAAATGTGCTTGTGTATCCTTCCAATAATAATAAAGAGAGTAAAATAATAAAGCTCATAAAATAATAATAGAGTAAAATAATGGAAATGTAAATAGAGCAAAATAATAGAGCAACAGTAATAATAGAGCAAAATAACAAATGTAATAGCAATAATAGTAATAATAATAATAATAGTAGAGTAAAATAATAAATGTAATAAAATAGAGTAGTATAATGTAAATATAATAATAATAATAGAGTAAAATAATACATGTAATAATAATAGAGTACAATAAAAATGTAATACAGTGATAATAAATAGAGAAAAATAAATGTCATAAAAATAATAATAGAGTAAAATAATGGAAATGTAAAAATAACAGTAATAATAGAGTAAAATAACAAATGTAATAACAGTAATAATAGTAATAATAGAGTAAAATAATAAATGTCATAAAATAATAAGAGTAATAATAGAGTAAAATAATAAACTTCATAAAATAATAATGGAGTAATATAATATAAATATAATAATTATTGAGTACAATAAAAATGTAATAAAATGATAATAAATAGAGAAAAATAAATCTCATAAAATAATAAAATAATGGAAATGTAAGAATAACAGTAATAATAGAGTAAAATAACAAATGTAATAACAATAATAATAGTAATAATAGAGTAAAATAATAAATGTAATGAAATAATGGAGTAATATAAATATTATAATAATAATTGAGTAAAATAATACATGTAATAATAATAGAGTACAATAAAATGTAATAAAATGATAATAAATAGAGAAAAATAAATGTCATAAAATAGTAATAGAGTAAAATAATAATGGAAATGTAAGAATAACAGTAATAATAGAGTAAAATAACAAATGTAATAACAATAATAATAGTAATAATAGAGTAAAATAATAAATGTCATAAAATAATAATGGAGTAATATAATATAAATATTATAATAATTGAGAAATAATACATGTAATAATAATAGAGTACCATAAAAATGTAATAAAATGATAATAGAGAAATATAAATGTCATAAAAATAATAATAAAATAATGGAAATGTAAGAATAACAGTAATAACAGAGCAAAATAACAAATGTAGTAACAACAATAACTAATAATAATAATAATAGAGTAAAATAATAAATGTCATAAAATAATAATGGAGTAAAATAATACATGTAATAATAATAGAGTACAATAAAAATGTAATAAAACGATAATAAATAGAGAAAAATAATAAATGTAATAATGATAATAATAGAGTAAAATAATGTAAATTAATAATAACAAATAGAGTAAAAGATTAAATAATAAATAATACTAATAACAGAGTAAAATAATAAATAACCTTGACTGGAGTATAAGTTGAGGGGGGCTTTTTCAGCCCAAAAAAGGGGCTGAAAAACTAGGCTTATACTCGAGTATATACAGTAGATTGAAAGGTTGCGGATCCATCGTGATCTCCCAGTATGCTCCCTGACCAGGCTCCTTTCTGGTACTTCTTAGGGTTACTCCCGAAAAGCGGCTGCCTTGGAATTTCTGAACCGCTTTGAGGAGGCCAAGAAGACCTATGCAGAAGGATTGAAACATGAGCCGGGCAATGCGCAACTGAAGGAAGGGCTGCAAAACATGGAGTCCAGGTTGGCAGGTCAGGGAAATGAGAGCCATGGCTCACGTTGTTCCTTTTTATACTATCTTTTTGCCTACTTTTGGAAATTATTCTTTGACTTGTATTATTGTGTATACCATATATACTTGAAGATAAGCCAAGTTTTTCAGCCCTTTATATGAGCTGAAAAAGCCTTCCTTGGCTTATAATGGGGTCAAGCCGGGAGGGGAAAGAGATGTATGTAATTTCCTCCTTGTTTGTATGGCTCTCTTTCAAATTTACCCATTGAATGGCCTTGCAGCTTCAAAGCAAGGCTGTTTCCTGCCTGGGAGAATCCTTTGATCAGAAAACGGGAAATCCAGGCAGGAAACAATCAGGGCCAACTAACACCTCTCAAAAAGGGATTCCCCCAGGCAGGATGCAGCCAGGCTTTGAAGCTGCAAGGTTGTGTGGTGCAGTGATTTGGAGAAAGCGCCCTTCTACGTGGGGTTGCCTTTGAAGACGGTCCGGAAGCTTCAACTAGTCCAACGAACAGCAGCCAGGTTGTTAACAGGAGCAGCGCTCAGGGAGCGTACAACCCCCTTGTTGCGCCAGCTCCACTGGCTGCCGGTTTGCTACCAGGCCCAATTCAAAGTGCTGGCTTTGGCCTATAAAGCCCTAAACGAACGTATCTCCCCATACGAACCATCAAGGACTCTAAGATCGTCTGGGGAGGCCCTGCTCTTGGTCTCGCCTTCGTCTCAAGTACGTTTGGCGGGGACGAGAGACAGGGCCTTCTCAGTGGTGGCCCCTCGGCTATGGAACACCCTCCCTAGGAAGATCAGATCTGCTCCCTCCCTCTTAATGTTTCGGAGGCAAGTTAAAACATGGCTGTTTGAGCAAGCGTTTACAAATGCAGAGTAGCTAATAATAGGAAATCGAACAATTTGACAATGGAACTGGACAATGCTTGATAATAAGGAGACGCGAATGATGTTGTTTTTATTGCTTTTGTGGTGTTTTATATTGTTTAATGTTTTAATCTGTATTGTTTTTTATATGTACTGATTTGTTGGAAACCGCCTTGAGTCGCCGATTCGCTGAGAAAGGCGGTATACAAATACAGTAAATAAATAAATAATGCCTGATTTATATATGATGTTGACTTACATGTGAATATATACGGTATTTCCCTCCTGGCTGTTTCCCAAAAAAGGTGATCGATGTAGGCAGGTAACGACAAACTTGATGCTTTCCACGAGGTAATTGTTTTTCACAGTTTGCAGCTCTAAATGGCGGAAGGGAAGAGTAATGTTTCTTTCTTTTCCCCTCTTTTCCCAATCCCAGAAAGGAATTTCATGAACCCTTTCAACATGCCCAACCTGTTCCAGAAACTGGAGAGTGACCCCCGCACCAGAGGCCTGCTCAGTGATCCAAGTTACAGGGAACTGATAGAGCAGCTCCGCAACAAGCCCTCCGAACTGGGAGCGTAAGTGGCTTAAGGAGGGAGAGATGATTTTTTTGTTTTTGTTTTGAGAAACTTCAAGTCGCTTCTGGTGTGAGAGAATCCTGTGAGAGGCATTTCTCATGTCCCCGCATGGGAAGCTGGAGCTGACAGACGGGAGCTCACCCCACTTCCCTGATTCGAACCGCTGACCTTTCAGTCAGCAGTCCTGCTGGCATAAGGGTTCAACCTTCCTAATGCCGCGGCCCCTTAATACAGTTTCTCATGTTGTGGTGACCCCCAACCACAACGTTATTTTCATTGCTACTTCATAACTCTACTTTTACTACTGTTATGAATCATAATGTGAATATCTGATGTGCAGGATGTATTCACTAGACCAAATTTGGCACTAATACCCAATATGCTCAAATTTGAATACTAGTGGGGTTGGGGGAAATGATTTTGTAATTTTAGAGTTGTAGTTCACCTACATCCAGAGAGCACTGTGGACTCAAACAGTGATGGATCTGGACCAAACTTAGCATGAATACTCAATATGGCCAAATCTGAACACTGGTGGAGTTTGGGGAAAATAGACCTTGACATTTGAGAGTTGTAGTTGCTGGGATTTATAGTTCACCTATCATCAAAGAGCATTCTGAACTCCACCAACGATGGAAGTGAATCAAACTCAGCACACAGAACTCCCTTGGCCAACAGAAAATATTGGAAGGGTTTGGTGGGCATTGCCCTTGAGTTTTGGAGCTGTAGTTCACCTACATCCAGAGAGCACTGTGGACTCAAACAATGATGGATCTGGACCAAACTTGGCATGAATACTCAATATGCCCAAATCTGAACACTGGTGGAGTTTGGGGGAAATAGACCTTGACGTTTGGGAGTTGTAGTTGCTCGGATTTATAGTTCACCTATCATCAAAGAGCATTCTGAACTCCGCCAACAATGGAAGTGAATCAAACTCAGCACACAGAACTCCCTTGGCCAACAGAAAATATTGGAAGGGTTTGATGGCCATTAACCTTGAGTTTTGGAATTGTAGTTCACCTACATCCAGAGAGCACCACGGACTCTTAACAATGATGGATCTGGACCAAACTTGGCACAAATACCCTATACACCTGAGTTTGAATACTAGTAGGGTTGGGGTGTGTGTGTGATTTTGTCATTTGGGAGTTGTAATTGCTGGAATTTATAGTTCACCAACAATCCAAGAGCATTCTGAACTCCACCAACGATGGAAGTGAACCAAACTCGGCACACCGAACTCCCATAGCCAACAGAAAATACTGGAAGGGTTTGGTGGGCATTGACCTTGAGTTTGGCAGTTGTAGTTCACCTACATCCAGAGAGCACCATGGACTCTAACAATGATGGATCTGGACCAAACTTGGCATGAATACTCAATATGCCCAAATCTGAACACTGGTGGAGTATGGGGGAAATAGACCTTCCATTTGGGAGTTGTAGTTGCTGGGATTTATAGTTCACCTATAATCAAAGAGCATTCTGAGTCCCACCAATGATAGAATTGGGCCAAACTTCCCACACAGAACCCTCAGGACCAACAGAAAATACTGTGTTTTCTGATGGTCTTTGGCGACCCCTCTGACACCTCCTTGCAACCACCACAGGGGTTGAGAAACGCAGGTTTAACCCATTGGGGAAGGTGTTTATGCTCTTATGATGTAAAAATTATGTTGCACGCTCATGCACAAGTGTCACCTATCCTCTGAATCCTGGCCATTTGCTTCCTAATAGGAAACTGAAAGACCCACGAGTGATGACGACCCTCGGGGTGCTGCTTGGCGTTGACTTAGCTGGTGCAGATGACGAGGACGAAGCCATGTCTCCTCCGCCTCCTCCGCCCCCAAAGAAGGAGCCCAAGCCTGAGCCGATGGAGGAGGATCTGCCAGAGAATAAGAAGCAGGTACTGCCTGTGGCCCTCAACCAGGAGGAACCATTGGTGCCTAACACCAATCGCTGTACTATTAGTATTTAATTTTATTGCTCTGTTTCGTCAAAAGAAGTATAGTCCCTCTTTCACTCTTAAAATAAATGTAATAAAATAATATAATAGAATAATGTAAACCTAATAATACCAATAATAGAGTAAAATAATAAATGTAATAATAACAATAATAAAGTAAATAAATGTAATAATAATGGGTTGTTGTAGGTTTTTCTGGGCTATATGGCGTTGTTCTAGAGGAATTTTCTCCTGACGTTTCACCTGCATCTTTGGCAAGCATCCTCAGAGGTAGTGAGGTCTGTTGGAATTAGGACAATAGGTTTATATATCTGTGGAATGGCTGGGGTGGGGCAAAGAGCTCTTTTCTGCTGGAGCTAGGTGTGAATGTTTCAACTGACCACCTTGATTAGCATTTAATGGCTTGGAAGTGCCTGGGGGAAATCTTTTGTTGAGAGGTGATTAGATGTTCTTGATTGTTTCCCCTCTGTTGTTTTGCTGTTGTAATTTTAGAGTTTTTTAATACTGGTAGCCAGATTTTGTTCATTTTCATGGTTTCTTCCTTTCTGTTGAAATTGTCCACATGCTTGTGGATTTCAATGGCTTCTCTGTGTAGTCTGACATGAAAATTTACAACAGCAAAACAACAGAGAGTAAACAATCAGGCACATCAAATCACTCTCAACAAAAGATTCCCTCCAGGCACTTCCAAGCCAGTAAATGCTAATCAAGGTGGTCAGTTGAAACATTCACACCTAGCTCCAGCAGACAAAAGTCCTTTGTCCCACCCTGGTCATTCCACAGATATATAAACCCTTTTTCCTACTTCCAACAGACCTCACTAACTCTGAGGATGCTTGCCATAGATGCAGGTGAAACGTCAGGAGAAAATGCCTCTAGAACATGGCCATATAGCCTGGAAAAACCTACAGCAACCCAGTGATTCCGGCCATGAAAGCCTTCGACAATAAATAACTTTGACTCGAGTAATAATAACAATAATAAAGTAAAATAATAAATGCAATAATAATAAAAATAAAATAAATGTAATAAAATAACAATAGAGTAAAATAAAGTAAATGTAATAATACCAATAATAGAGTAAAATAATGCATGTAATAATAACAATAAAGTAATAAATGTAATAATAATATAATAAAATAATAAATGTAATAATAATAACAATAATAATAAATTAAAATAATAAATGTAATAATAATAAATACAGTAAAATAAATGTAATAAAATAATAGAGTAAAATAATGTAAATGTAATAATACCAATAATAGAGTAAAATAATAAATGTAATAAAAAGAATACTAATAATCTAAAATTGTCAGGATTAATTTAGTTATGTATGTGTTTTTCAATGTGCTTCTATGCATTGCCAAGATGGATGTTACTGTGAATTGAAAATGTCATACAGAAATGTTTATGTTTTGAGGCTGTGATTAAGTGAACTTGAGAAAAGTAAGATAAGGTTTGTTCTTGCTGAGAACAGAAGGGAGTTGCCAGTCTCATCAAGAGAAGATAAGCAGATGTGAAGAGGCTTTCGGTTTTGACTAGTTCGTTGTTGTTCTTCCTGAATTGTAGCTCGCTGTAGAAAGACGTGTCTGTCGTATGTACTTAGTAAACTTAGTTTCTTTTGTAACTCAAAGTCTGCAGAGTCCTTATTTTGCAACTCAGTGTCTGCTTGATGTAGCATTCCTTCCGCTGGATATCGTCAATCTCTGACAAAAATAATAAATAGCTTATACTCGAGTATATACAGTATATCTATCTATATCTATAACTGGATGGCCCTTTGTTAGGAGGGCTTTGATGATGTTTTCTCGCTCTAGTGAAGGGAGTTGGACTCGATGTCCTTAGGAAGCATTTCTCAACCTGGGGGAAGATAGAATGGTATAATCACTCATGAAAAACGTATCTCTTGCTTTTCAGGCTCTTAAGGAGAAAGAGCTGGGGAATGAGGCCTACAAGAAGAAAGACTTTGAAACAGCCCTGAAGCATTATGATAAAGGAAAGGAGCTGGACCCAACCAACATGACTTATATCACCAATCAAGCAGGTGAGGAAGTGTACCTCTTAGATGTATAATCTGAAAAAAGATAATACTCAAGAAGGAAGGTGAGATGGCATGGAGTGGATTATGACCAATAGGCGCCGGCTGCTCTTCTTTTCCCTCTAATGTATATAATATAATATAATATAATATAATATAATATAATATAATATAATATAATATAATATAATATAATGTATATACATATAATATTGATAATATTATAATGTAATACAATATAATACTACTATTAATAATATGATATTATAATTATATATTTTATATTAAATGTAATTAAATGTAATTATATTACAGTATAACGTTATAGTACAATGTATAGTACAATATAATATATAATATTAATATTGTGCTATGGTAATAATATAATATATTGTATTTACTTTTTACTTGTAAGCCGCTCTGAGACCCCTTCGGGATGAGAAGGGCGGCATATAAATGTCGTAAATAAATAAATAAATGCCGCGACCCCTTAATACAGTTCCTCTTGTTGTGGTGACCCCAACCATAACTTCTCTGGACCAAATTTGGCACAAATTTGGCCTAAATTTGAATACCCTTGGTTTCGGGAGAGGGATTTTTTGAGTGAAGGACATACATTGGGTTGTTAGGTGTCTTTTGTCCAAATTTGGTGTCAATTCCCCAGGTGGTTTCTGAGTTCTGTTAATCCCACAAACAAACATGACATTTTTATTTATATAAATAATTATTATATATAATAATACATAAATTAGTTAAACAAGATCATTATATAATATAAATATATTATATTTAATATAAATATCACCCCTCTGAAATCCCCTCACAACCCCCCAGGTTGAGAAACGCTGCTCTAATGCCAGAGGTTAAAATACGAAGGAAAGCCCTCTTTCCAGCCAATGCCATTTTCCTCCTTCCCTGTGTCCATGTGTCCAAGTTTCTCCTCTCGCTTTCCCTCCAGCTGTTTATTTTGAGATGGGAGATTACAACAAGTGCCGGGAACTCTGTGAGCAGGCTATCGACGTCGGGCGCGAGAATCGGGAGGACTACCGGCAGATTGCCAAGTAAGCTTTTGTTTATTGTAATGCTATTTTGTTGTGTTTTTTTCATGTAATTTTGATGGTGTTGCTTGTTGTTTTTTGTTTTGGTTTTATTTTGATGTAATATGATGTTCGGGCTTGGCCCCATGTAAGCCGCTCCGAGTCCCCATCGGGGAGATGGTGGCGGGGTATAAATAAAGTTTATTTGTTGAGATTAATTTCAC
Organism: Anolis sagrei ordinatus; assembly: GCF_025583915.1. Taxonomy (NCBI): domain Eukaryota; kingdom Metazoa; phylum Chordata; class Lepidosauria; order Squamata; family Anolidae; genus Anolis; species Anolis sagrei. Next base: position 21,765,678 of record NW_026844700.1, on the reverse strand, counting down.
AATTCAGCAGCAGATCAGTTGCACAACTTCAGCGCTTTCCAATAGCTTCTCCCTGCACAGTATTTTCAGTCAACTGCTCCCACAAACTGCAGTCACTCTGGAACTCTTTACAGGCACTTGAGCACATGCCCGGCCATTGTCAGTTTTACTATTGTTTTCCCCTCCAATCTAGATGACACTACAAACTTACCACAGCACACGTTTATATCTTGTCTTAGCAGACAGGTTCTTTTAATCAATTACATAGAGCCTTCGACGAACAGCATCACAGCACAAGGAGAGGAAAATACACTGTACATGACTTCCTTATATACAATTCTGTATATAAGGAAGTCATGTACAGTGTATTTTTCCTCTCCTTGTGCTGTGATTCTATGAAATACACTGTACATGACTTCCTTATATACAATTCTGTAACTTTACACATAGCAATCTCTGATTGGTTCCAAACTCATTAACTTAACGCAGACCCAGGATTACATCATTCACAATCACCTGGACTAGGCCAGAACACATTCCCCAAATGATTCCCCATATACAGTTAATGCATGACTCAGCATTTCCAATAGAAACCTATTAGCAGTGCATGACTCAGCTATATTATGTTACAATACATTGTAAAACCTGACATCATCATCATTATTATTAGCGGTCCATTAATGCTCAGGATTTACATGCAAATAAATAAAGATGATGCAAAAAAGTGGAACGATGTCAAAGTATTGCATGCAATAATGATGTTGCATCCCAGACCAAGAAACGAGACCATAAGATTAAATCCACCACACTGGACTGTAGGAAAAACAATCCTTTTTTATTGATGAAAAATTGGTTACAAAAGAAAGTTAAATGCAAAGTCAAAAAGCCACCGTAGAAACACAGCAGTCAAGAAAACCTCTGAACTTGAGCAAAATTTCCAAAAAAAAAAAACACAAGACAAGAACCAGGAACCTGTTAGCCTCTCGCTAACCATGTACTTGAAAAACTAGAAGCCTCTGGGATTACCGGTCATGGAACACAGGAATTCTTCCAAGGCACAGCCACAGTCCCAAACGTTGCTTGATCTAAGGAGGCACCCGGCAGGCGGCCCTTATACCAAAGAAACTATCCCTTGACTTTGAAGCCTGAGTCTGTCTCTCCTGTAATCTATTTGACCTTCGTAGGAACTGTGAATCACTCCTGTCTCTAGTTATCTGTTCCCTTCGGTCCTCATTAAAAAAATCCAGGTGGAGAGCTATCCCAGCTGGATTCCAAAACATTTTCATCCGGCTGTTCAGTTTCGTTTTCCCCGCCGCTGAACTCAGCATCAACACCAGTTTCCACATTGTCAGGGAAAACTACATGTTCAGTGGCTTGCTCAGTTGGAAATACTATCAGGAAGGGCCCAAGTTGCCCCATGCCTGATTCAGAACATCAGTTTTTGGCATCTACTCCATGCTTGGTATGTTCTCTTCCATCTTAGAGCTTATGCCCGGATTGGCAATTCCTACTTCAAGGAAGAAAGGTATAAAGAAGCTATTCAGTTCTTCAACAAGTCGTTGGCCGAGCACCGAACTCCAGACGTCTTGAAAAAGTGTCAACAGGCAAGTCTGCATATGTGTGTGTGTGTGTATATATATATATCTATATAAATAAAAATGTAATGTTAGTTCGTGCTACCATCAGAACTCAAAAACCACTGGAGGAATTGACACCAAATTTAGACATAAGACAGCTAACAGTCCAATTTATGTCCTCCACTCAAAAAAAATTGATTTTGTCATTTGGGAATTATCGTTGCTGGGATTTATAGTTTACCTACAATCAAAGAGCATTCTGAACTCCACCAATGATGGAATTGGGCTAAACTTAGCACACAGGGCTCCCATGACCAACAGAAAAAACTGGAAGGGTTTGGTGGCATTGACCTTGAGTTTGGGAGTTGTAGTTCACCTACATCCAGAGAGCACTGTGGACTCAAACAATGATGGATCTGGACCAAACTTGGCATGAATATTCCATATGCCCAAATATGAACACAGATGGAGTTAAGGGAAATAGACCTTGACATTTGGGAGTTATAGTTGCTGGGATTTATAGTTCACCTACAATCAAAGAGCATTCTGAACTCCACCAATGATGGAATTGAACCAAACATGGCATACAGGACTTCCATGCCCAACAGAACACACTGGAAGGGTTTGGTGGGCATTGACCTTGAGTTTGGGAGTTGTAGTTCACCTACATCCAGAGAGCACTGTGGACTCAAACAATGATGGATCTGGACCAAACTTGACACAAAAATTCCATATGCCTAAATATGAACACAGATGGAGTTTGGAGGAAATAGACCTTGACATTTGGGATTTGTAGTTACTGGGATTTATAGTTCACTACAATTAAAGAGCATTCTGAAACCCACAAACAACAGAAATGGGGCACACTTCCCACACAGAACCTCCATGACCAACAGAAAATACTTAAGGCCATCCAGTCCAACTCTCTTCACCAGGGCAAGAAAATGTAATCAGAGCCCTCCTGACAAAGAGCCATCCAGTCATAAATATAGGTAGATAGATATGATTCTCTCTCTCACACACACACACACACACAGATATAGTATCAAAGATTTGAAAGAGAGCCTTAAAGAAGGACTATGATATGTTCCATATTCCAGAGTATTATTTATTTATTTATTTATTTACTACTCTTGTATACCGCCGTTTCTCAGCCTACAATGGCGACTCAACGCGGTTTACATCACTAAAACAGCAACAATATACAATTTAAAAGCATAAAAAACATAAAAAACATATACCATAAACAGTATTGGGCCACCAATACAATCGAAGCATCTCTTAACTAAAAAAAACGTAATCCAATCTCATCGTCCGTGATTGCCGATCCTTGGTCATTAACTTCGTTGCATTATTTTAACCAAATGCTTGTTGAAACATCCATGTTTTTAGTTTTTTTCTAAATGCCATCAATGAAGAGGCAGATCTTATCTCTACAGGGAGGGCATTCCAAAGCCGGGGGGCTACCACAGAAAAGGCCCTATCTCTCGTTCCCACGAGCCGCACCTGTGAAGCAGGTGGGATAGAGAGAAGGGCCTCCCCTGAAGACCTTAGGGTCCTGGTGGGCTGATAGGCCGAGATACGTTCGGATAGGTATGTTGGGCCAGAACCGTTTAGGGCTTTAAAGGCCAATGCCAGCACTTTGAATTGGCCTTTATAACTATATAACTAGACTGGTATATATATTGAATGTTCGCTGAGTGCCGCTCCTGTTAGCAACCTGGCTGTCGAACGCTGGTCCATTTGAAGCTTCCGAGCAGTCTTCAAAAGCAACCCCATGTAGAGAGCGTTGCAGTAGTCTATACGGGATGTAACCAGAGTGTGGACTACTGTGACCAAGTCAGACTTCCCAAGGTACGGGCGCAGCTGGCGCACAAGTTTTAACTGTGCGAATGCTCGCCTGGTCACCGCTGAAACCTGAGGTTCCAGGCTCATGAGTCCAAGATTACACCCAAGCTGCGAACCTGTGTCTTCAGGGGGAGTGCGACCCCATCCAACACAGGTTGTAACCCCATACCCTGTTCGGCCTTACGACTGACCAGGAGTACCTCTGTCTTGTCTGGATTCAATTTCAATTTGTTCGCTCCCATCCAGACCGTCACAGCGGCCAAGCACCGGTTCAGGACCTCGACAGCCTCCTTAGTAGCAGGTGGAAAGGAGTGACAGAGTTGGACATCATCTGCGTACAGATGACATCGCACTCCGAAACTCCGGATGATCTCGCCCAGCGGCTTCATGTAGATGTTAAACAACATGGGAGACAGTATTGAACCCTGAGGAACCCCACAAGACAAAGGTTGTGGGGTTGAACAGGAGTCTCCCAGTAACACCTTCTGAGACCGACCCTCGAGGAATGAGCGGAGCCACTGCAAAACAGTACCTCCAAGACCCATCCCCGCGAGGCGTCCCAGAAGGATACCGTGGTCGACGGTATCGAAGGCCGCTGAGAGGTCGAGCAGCACCAACAGGGACACACTCCCCCTGTCGAGCCCCCGACGCAGATCATCCACTAAGGCGACCAAGGCTGTCTCGGTACCATGCCCCGGCCTAAAGCCAGACTGTGCCGGATCCAGATAATCCGTGTCTACCAAGAATGCCTGGAGTTGTAAGGCCACCACACGTTCCATGACTTTGCCCAAAAAGGGGAGATTGGAAACAGGCCGATAGTTGACGAATTGAGTGGGGTCCAGTGATGGTTTCTTCAACAGCGGTTTTATCACAGCTTGCTTTAAGCTGGCTGGAATTTTGCCTCCCGAAGGGAGGCATTAACCACCACCTTCACCCACTCGGCCAATCCCCCTCTGGCCTTCTTTAAAAGCCGGGATGGGCAGGGGTCTAGAATGCATGTGGTCACTCTCATCCCTCCAAGTATCTTGTCCAAATCCTTGGGTTTCACCAATTGAAATGAATCCATCAAAATTGGGCAAGCAGATGCTCGTGTTATATCCTCAGAGACTGCCGTTAACATGGTGTCCAGACCAGAATGGATCAAAGCAACTTTGTCCTGCAAAGAACTGAGCAAACGCTTCGCAGCGGGCTGCCGAGTCATCAGGGCACCCATCCTGAATGGTGGGTTTTAATAAGCCTCTGACAACTCGGAACAGCTCAGCCGGACGGTTCTTCGCAGACGCAATATTGGCCGCAAAGAATGTCTTCTTTGCGGCTTTTATTGCCGCGGCGTATGCCCTTAAAAAGGACATAAACCGTGTTCGATTTGGCTCGCTCGGATCTGAACGCCACACGCTCTCTAGTTCCCTCTTCTTTCGCTTCATCGCTGCCAGCTCCTCAGTAAACCAAGGGGCTGGTTTAGCTCGGTTACTTGAGAGGGGACGTTCTGGAGCGATCGTGGAGTAGGCAAACCAGACAATCTCTACATAAACACTGACAAAGAACCAACAAGAAATACTATTTACCCACAAGCATTAAGAAATTACATATATTAGAAACCAACACTTTCTCGTTACTTTATTATCCAGATCACCAGACTGGGCCACAGCAGCGCGTGGCAGGGGAAAGCTAGTATATATATAATCTTCATTGCCACAAGCTAGAGAGACTGACCGTGTTTTCTTTTCCAGGCTGAAAAAATCTTGAAAGAACAGGAGAGGGTCGCCTATATCAACCCCGAACTAGCTCTGGAGGAGAAAAACAAAGGCAACGAGTTCTTCCAGAAAGGCAAGGACCTCTTTCTTTCTTTTGTGTGGATTTATTGTTGTAAAAGGTAATAATAATAATAATCTTTATTTCTACCCTGTCACCATCTCCCCGATGGGGACTCGGAGCGGCTTACATGGGGCCAAGCCCAGACAACATAATACAGCAATAAAATCAAACCATATACAACAGACAACAACAACATTATCAAAATGACAATAATAATAATAATAATAATAATATAAAAATTCCAATAGACACAATCACAATAGAGATGACAATGGGCGGGCCACATATTCCGAATAAAAACAATTAACAGGCAGGCCATTCAATGCTAATTACAACATTCACGCTTGCCTCCAACAGACAAGAGTTCTTTTCCCCCACCCTGGACATTCCACAGATGTATAAACCCCACTTGCCTCTGAGGATTCCCGCCACAGATGTGGGTGTAATGTCAGGAGAGAATGCTTCTGGAACATGGCCATACAGCTCAGAAAACTCAGAGCAACCCAGTGATCTGGCCATGAAAGCCTTCGACAACACAATCTGAGGATTATTTGAATTTTTCTGTCCTTTTTCGCAGGGGACTATCCACAGGCCATGAAGCACTACACAGAAGCCATCAAGCGCAACCCCAACGATGCCAAACTGTACAGCAACAGAGCTGCCTGCTATACTAAATTGCTGGAGTTCCCGTTAGCACTAAAGGTAAGTGTTTCTAAGCCAGTAAATCTCCCTCCCAAAAAAAACCCTATATAGTTCCCCATATCAGGAATTCCTAGATGTGATCACTTGTGCCAAGCTGCGTGGCTCAGTGATTTCGAGAAAGTGACTCAACATGATTTCAAAACTTCTGTCAGAGCCTTGTTTTCCCCATCTTGCTCTCCCAAGGTACACTAAGGATCAGAGCATGGCGGGTGAAAAGCACAGTTGTCTGACACAGTTTTGGAATATTAGAAAGTCTCTTACATAGCAATATTTCTTGGTGATGTTGTTCCAAAGTTGTTGTAGCGAGGGAGGGAGACTATTTCTTTATTTAAAAACCTTTTTACTCTTATAATGATTCAGTTTCTTTTTTTATCTTGGCTGGGACTTTCTGTGTGCTGTTTAACCTTTACAGGCACTGAGACACACTTCTGTATAACAAAGTAACACAGTTTATTTATAACTTCTGGTTTCAATGCTTGTGGTTACATTTGTGTTTTGTTGCAATCTTGAGGCTTACAGTCATTATAATATACTTGGTTTACTTTTCTGAAATAGACTTTCAATGTTTCACATTCACAAACATGTTACTTGCTTTACACACTCTTGACTGAAATTATATTCTGACTAAAGCACCACTGGCTTTCTTTATGTTCCTAAAACTTGAGCTCTATTTAACTAACTGCTTCTATATATCAGAAGTCTTTAACATATCTGCATAACTACTTATTTCTAACAGGAGTTTCTAACTCTTTTCTCTCACAGAAGTTCCTAACTGTCTCTCACAAACAGGAATCCCTAACTCATCTCACAAACTGCAATTCCTAACTCACTCTTTTGACTCTTTAACTGCCTATTTTTTAAACGTTGGCTCCGCCCCTTTGGAATGTTTAGCTCTGCTCTTCCCAACTGTCATTTTGGCCTAGCAACCTTTTCAAATCCTGGGCCTATGCTAATCTGCATATGGCCAATCGGCTTCCATATGCAAATGAATCCTATCTCTGCTGTTGCTACCCTGTCTGTGCCTATTCTTCCCTATCTGCCATATGTAAACTATACACCAAAAATTTAACATAGAGTAGCAATTTCGCTACAGTCGTAAATTAATGATAGATGTTTTTCCATCCTGATACATCCTGGTTTCATCTTAGTTCCTGGCAGACGTTGTTGACTCTTCTTAATTGGTGTTGGTAAACGTAAGGAGCCTTGTGTTGACTTCCTTCCTAACGTAAGGAACCTTGTAAACATTTCTTTAACTTAAAGAGCCATTGTCTCTGGTAATGTAAATACGTTGTTTCCCCCCAAAAGTTAATCAAGTCAGCAGTGTCAGCAGTTAATCACTGGTCAACAAATGTTAGCAGTTCAGCAACTTTTAATTACAGTCCATCCATGAAATCTTCACCTCCTTATAGTTTTCCAAGCCTCATTCCTTAGGATGGTATCTCCAAAATTATTAGCTCTCATTCACTCATTCCTTTCATTCAGTTCATTCATACCCACATTTATCAAATCTATCTATGGGGGGGGGGGGCTGAGGGGGGGGGGAAAAAGAGGGAGGCGGGCCATACTGTGTGCACACACTCTGACTCTCTGTCTCCCACACACACTCCCACAGCACAAGGGAAGGAGGAAGGTGCCATGATGGGGGTAATAGGGACACACAAAACTGACATTGCTTGGAAAGGAGCCCCAAAGACCATCCAGCCCAACCTCATTTGGCAGTAAAGGAAGACACCATCAAAGCCCTCACAACAGATGGCCAACCAGTTGGAAGGGAGCCCTAAAGGCCATCCAGTCCAACCCCCTCCTTCCTTCCCTTCCTCCCTTTCTCTACTTCCCTTCCTTTCCTTCCTTTTTCCCCCCCCCCCCCCCTCACCAGCTTCATCCTCCTTTATTAAATCTACAGTGTAGATGCACCCAAAGTCAAACCTTCCATCCTGCCATGTAAAATCCAGATTATCTACTTAGGACTGGATTATATGGCAGTGTAGACGCACGCACACACACATGTAAGAATGTTGGATCACTGGTTGGTGTGATATATATGTTGTTGTTCATTCGTTCAGTCGTCTCCGACTCTTCGTGACCTCATGGACCAGCCCACGCCAGAGCTCCCTGGCGGCCGTTACCACCCCCAGCTCCCTCAAGGTCAAGCCAGTCACTTCAAGGATGCCATCCATCCATCTTGCCCTTGGTCGGCCCCTCTTCCTTTTGCCTTCCACTTTCCCCAGCATAATTGTCTTCTCTAGGCTTTCCTGTCTCCTCATGATGTGGCCAAAGTACTTCAACTTTGTCTCTAGTATCCTTCTCTCCAGTGAGCAGTCTGGCTTTATTTCCTGGAGGATGGACTGGTTGGATCTTCTCGCAGTCCAAGGCACTCTCAGAACTTTCCTCCAACACCACAGCTCAAAAGCATCATCTTCCTTCGCTCAGCCTTCCCTAAGGTCCAGCTCTCACATCCGTAGGTTACTACAGGGAATACCATGGCTTTGACTAGGCAATGGATCTTTGTTGCCAGTCTGATGTCTCTACTCTTCACTATTTTATCGAGACTGGACATTGCTCTCCTCCCAAGAAGGAAGCGTCTTCTGATTTCCTGGCCACAGTCTGCATCTGCAGTAATCTTTGCACCTAGAAATACAAAGTCTGTCACGGCCTCCACGGTTTCTCCTTCGATTTTCCAGTTGTCAATCATTCTTGTTGCCATAATCTTGGTTTTTTTGACGTTTAGCTGCAACCCGGCTTTTGCGCTTTCTTCTTTCACCTTGATTAGAAGGCTCCTCAGCTCCTCCTCGCTTTCGGCCATCAGAGTGGTGTCATCTGCATATCTGAGGTTGTTAATGTTTCTTCCAGCAATTTTCACCCCAGCTTTGCATTCATCCAGCCCCTCACATCGCATGATGTGTTCTGCATACAAGTTAAAAAGGTTGGGTGAGAGGATGCAGCCTTGCCGTACGCCTTTCCCAATCTTGAACCAGTCTGTTGTTCCATGGTCAGTTCTGACTGTTGCTACTTGGTCCTTGTACAGATTCCTCAGGAGAGAGACAAGGTGATTTGGTATGCCCATACCACTAAGAACTTGCCACAATTTATTATGATCCACACAGTCAAAGGCTTTGGAATAGTCAATAACAGAAATAGATGTTTTTCTGAAACTCCCTGCCTTTCTCCATTATCCAGCAGATATTGGCAATCTGGTCTCTCGTTCCTCTGCCTTTTCTAAACCCAGCTTGAACATCTGGCAACTCTCGCTCCATGTGTTGCTGGAGTCTTCCTTGCAGGATCTTGAGCATTACCTTACTGGCATGAGAAATAAGGGCCACTGTACGGAAGTTTGAGCAGTCTTTCGCATTTCCCTTTTTTGGTATGGGGATAATTTGATTTTTTCCAGTCTGATGGCCATTCTTGTGTTTTCCATATTTGCTGGCAAATGGCATGCATCACCTTGACAGCATCATCTTTTAAGATTTTAAACAGTTCAGCTGGGATCCCGTCGTCTCCTGCTGCCTTGTTGTTAGCAATGCTTCTTAAGGCCCATTCAACTTCACTCCTCAGGATGTCTGGTTCTAATTCATTCACCACACCGTCAAAACTATCCTCAATATTATTATCCTTCCTATACAGATCTTCTGTATAGTCTCGCCACCTTCTCTTGATCTCTTCAGCTTCTGTTAGGTCCCTGCCATCTTTGTTTCTTATCATACCAATTTTTGCCTGAAATTTACCTCCAATGTTTCTAATTTTCTGGAAGAGGTCTCTTGTCCTTCCTTTTCTGTTGTCTTCTTCCACTTCCATGCATTGCTTATTTAAAAATAGTTCCTTATCTCTTCTGGCTAACCTCTGGAATTGCGCATTTAACTGGGCATATCTCCCCTTATCCCTGTTTCCTTTTGCTTTCCTCCTTTCTTGGGCTACTTCCAGTGTCTCAGCAGACAACCATTTTGCCTTCTTGGTTTTCTTTTTCTTTGGGACGTACTTTGTTGTCGCCTCCTGAACAATGTCGCGGACTTCTGTCCATAGTTCTTCTGGGACTCTGTTTACTAAATCTAGTCCTTCAAATCTGTTTTCACTTCCACTGCATATTCGCTAGGAATGTTAGTGAGATCATATCTAACTGGTCTGTGTATTTTCCCTGATCTCTTTAGTTTTATTCTAAATTGAGCAATAAGAAGTTCGTGATCTGAGCTATTACTATTATATATTGCTATATAGTATATATTATATATATTATTGTTATATATACTACTATATAATATAATGTTACTACTACATATTACTATATTAAATAGACTCATAGAATAGAGTTAGAAGGGACTCTACCATGGTATTGGGGGAGAACAGACAGGAAGGAAGGAGAGAAGAAAGGAGGGAGGGAAAAAGAGAAAGGAATGAAAGAGGGATAGGGGGAAGAAGGAAAGAGAGAAGAAGGGAGGGAAAGAAGGAAAGAGGGAAGGAAGGAAGAAGAGAAAGTACAAAGGAAAGAAAAAGGGAAGGAAAGGCAGGAAAGAGGTAAAGAAGGAAGGAAAGAGAAAAGGAAATAAAAAGTGAAAGAAGGAAGGAAGGAGGGAAGTAAGGAGATGAAGTAGAGAAAGGGGGAGGGGAGGAAGGAAAGAGAGAAGGAAGGATGAAACCAAAGAGCGAAAGAAGGAATGAAAGATAGAGGTAGAGAAGGAAGAAAGGAGAGAAAAGGAAAGGGGAAGAAAAAGGAGGGAAGGAAAGGTGGTACCTCTCTTTCATAATAGTCCAGATATCTACCTCTACTTTGAAAACTCTTACTATAGGCCACTGCAATGCGTGGCAGGGAACAGCTAGTACATCATATATTTTGATCCATCACACATGCAAGCAGATATCACTCTTAATTTGAAACACTGCCAACTCAGGCATCTGAGACTGTTTCTGAGTTTCTTCTTTCTTGTTTTCAAAAGCATATTGGTGATCATATCAGGCTTTCAAGGCCTTGGGACTTTTTCGCCTTTTGGCTCCTACATCATGCATTTGAATTGCAGTAAGTGTCATGACCTGGTTTTGTGTGAAGCCAGGAAATTAGGCCATGCCTTAGAGCTGGCCTGTGTATATTTGAAACAATGGTGAGGATTGCCATGGAAATGGGAGCAATGAGGGGAAGTGGCCAGCGTGAGGGATAGGATGCAGGAGGGAAATAAACTGGCAGTTGGAATTTTGTTGCGTACTGTAATGTATGCTTTTGAATAAAGCCTTCCCACTTTGTTCATGAGGAAATTTCTTCATCATAAAGCTACAGATCCGGACAGTAAAGTTTGGTGTGAAGCCAGGAAATTAGGCCATGCCTTAGAGCTGGCCTGTGAGGATTGCCATGGAAATGGGAGCAACAAGGGGAAGTGCCCAGCGTGAGGGATAGGAGGCGCGAGGAAAATAAACTGGCAGTTGGAATTTTGTTGCATACCCTAATGCATGTTTTTGAATAAAGCCTTCCCACTTTGTTCGTGAGGAAATTTCTTCGTCAGAAAGCTTCAAATCCAGACAGTAAAGTTTGGTGTGAAGCCAGGAAATTAGGCCATGCCTTAGAGCTGGCCTGTGTATATTTGAAACAAGGGTGAGGATTACCATGGAAATGGGAGCAATGAGGGGAAGTGGCCAGCGTGAGGGATAGGAAGCGCGAGGGAAATAAACTGGCAGTTGGAATTTTGTTGCGTACTGTAATGTATGCAACAAATTAGGAAATTAGGCCATGCCTTAAAGCTGGCCTGTGTATATTTGAAACAATGGTGAAGATTGCCATAGAAATGGGAGCAATGAGGGGAAGTGGCCAGCATGAGGGATAAGAGGCGCGAGGGAAATAAACTGGCAGTTGGAATTTTGTTGCATACTGTAATGTATGCTTTTGAATAAAGCCTTCCCACTTTGTTCGTGAGGAAATTTCTTCGTCAGAAAGCTATAGATCCGGACAGTAAGGTTTGCCAGCAGATCATATAGATCACATAGAAATTGAGACGTGACAATGCCCAGCTTCCTATTCCCCACATGGCAAAGAAGGCAATGCCAAGAATTAAGTGACTAAACTAGTTTGGTTGAAAGGACTGGAGAAGAGTTGCCTGGGTCTCTCAAACTGGTGTTCTCTTCCTCCTGCAGGACTGTGAAGAATGTATTCGCCTAGAACCCACCTTCAGTAAGTACATGGAATTGGGTCGGCTTTGAAGGGTGGGATTGGAAAAGAAAAGAAAGGATCTCGAGTCAAAGGGATGGAAAGAGACTGGGGTTTAAAATTGTTTACAAGTCCCTAGTGGCCTCTTCTCTTGTGGAACTCGCCCTGAATTGAGGAGAGAAGGGGGAAATGTGGTCCATCTGGGTGTGGGATCTCATGCTTAAAGGACCGGTGTTGATTTTCAGTTAAGGGATACACGCGCAAAGCGGCGGCACTGGAAGCCATGAAGGATTATACCAAAGCCATGGATGTCTATCAGAAAGCCCTAGAACTGGACTCCAACTGCAAGGTGAGCTTTTGGTGGGATATCATTATTATTATTATTATTATTATTATTATTATTATTGACACAAAAGCACAGTATGTCACAGCAAACGAGATCTATATGCTGGATTTCGTATCACAAAATCACAAGTCAAACACTTCCCAAGCGTCTAGGACTTATTATTATTATTATTATTATTATTATTATTATTATTATTATTATTATTATTATGAGCTTCTCTGAGACTCCCTTAGGAGAGAAGAAGAAGGATGTTTTTTTTTTTTTTATTTGTCGTGTCAGGTCACAGAAGCGACCAGGATATTATTATCATTATCATTAATATTTACTAACTTAGGACGGTTTTAATGGTGTATTTTAATATTTTGATAATGTTTTAAATGTTTATGTATGTACTAGCTGTCCCCTGCCACATGTTGCTGTGGTCCAGTTTGGTGATCTGGAAAATAAAGTAATTAGAAAGTATTGGTTTCTAATATATTTAATTTCTTTGTGGGTAAACAGTATTTCTTGCTGTTTCTTTGTCAGTGTTGATGTGGAGAGTGCCTGGTTTGCCCACCCTGGAACATGGAACATATATTTGTCCTTCTTTAGGGGTCCCTTTCAAATCTATGATACTATATCTGCGTGTGTGTGAATCATATATACCCATCTGAACATGAGGAAGAACTTCCTGACTGTGAGAGCCGTTCAGCAGTGGAACTCTCTGCCCCGGAGTGTGGTGGAGGCTCCTTCTTTGGAAGCTTTTAAACAGAGGCTGGATGGCCATCTGCCAGGGGTGATTTGAATGCAATATTCCTGCTTCTTGGCAGAATGGGGGTTGGACTGGATGGCCCATGAGGTCTCTTCCAACTCTTTGATTCTATGATTCTATCTATATCTATGTCTGGATGGCTCTTTGTCAGGAGGGCTCTGATTACGTTTTCTTGCCCTGGTGAAGGGAGGTGGACTGGATGGCCTTAAGTATTTTCTGTTGGTTATGGAGGTTCTGTGTGGGAAGTTTGCCCCAATTCTGTTGTTGGTGGGATTCAGAATGCTCTTTGATTGTAGGTGAACTATAAATCCCAGTAACGACAACTCGCAAATGTTGAGGTCTATTTCCCCCAAACTCAATCTGTGTTCATATTTGGGCATGTGGAATATTCGTGCTGAGTTTGGTCCAGATCCATCATTGTTTGAGTCCACAGTGCTCTCTGGATGTAGGTGAACTACAACTCCCAAACTCAAGGACAATGCCCACCAAACCTAGTGTTTTCTGTTGCTCATGGGAGTTCTGTGTGTCACCTTTGGTTCAATTCTATCATTGGTGGAGTTCAGAATGCTCTTTGATTGTAGGTGAACCATAAATCCCAAGAACTACAACTCCCAAATGACAAAATCAAAAAATTTTGAGTGAAGGGCGTACATTGGGTTGTTAGGTGTATGCTGTCCAAATTTGGTGTCAATTAGCCCACTTGTTTTTGAGTTCTGTTAATCCCACAAACGAACATTATATTTTTATTTATATAGATGATGATGATGATGATGATGATGATGATGATGATGATGATTATTATTATTATTATGTGGAGCCCCCAGTGGCGCAGTGGGTTAAACCCCTGTGCCGGCAGGACTGAAGACCAACAGGTCGCAGGTTCGAATCCGGGGAGAGACGGATGAGCTCCCTCTATCAGCTCCAGCTCCTCATGCGGGGACATGAGAAAAGCCTCCCACAAGGATGATAAAAACATCAAATCATCCAGGCGTCACCTGGGCAACCTCCTTGCAGACGGCCAATTCTCTCATACCAGAAGTGACTTGCAGTTTCTCAAGTCACTCCTGACACGATTAAAAAATATTATTATTATTATTATTATTATTATTATTATGAGCTTCTCTGAGACTCCCTTGGGAGAGATGAAGCAGGATATTATTATCATTATCATTAATACTTACTAACTTAGGCAATCCTTCATTGTGTATGATGGGCTTCCAAGTGTAGGGTCTTGCTGTAGGTGGATACGTAGGTGACTGTGGAGCCCTATTCTTGACCCGCATGCTCTTCCTCAGTGAAGACATCGGTTTGCAGACAGAAGGTGGTCCTGGTCAGGGTTGGCTTGACACACCTTCCTCTTGGCACGTTTCTCCCTTTTGCCCTCCATTCGTGCTTCTTTGAATTGCGCAGCACTGCTAGTCACAGCTGACCTCCAGTTAGAGCACTCAAAAGCCAGGGCTTCCCATTTCTTGTTGGATAAAACTAAGGAGCACTGACCACTATATCAAACCCTGTTTCCACTGTTCAGTGGTCCTTTGAAGGCAACCACAAGGTGGATGTGGTCCTTGATGAAAACGAGTTTGACCCTCTGTCCTATAGGAAGCTGCCGAGGGCTACCAGCGCTGCCTCATGTCCCAGTACAACCGCAACGACAACCCTGAGGATGTGAAGCGCCGGGCCATGGCCGACCCCGAGGTGCAGCAGATCATGAGCGACCCGGCCATGAGACTGATCCTTGAACAGATGCAGAAAGACCCGCAAGCCCTAAGCGAGTAAGTGTGGGCAGAGCAAACACACACACATGTGGGGCTGAGTTCTGCTTTCATTGCATAGGGAGGATCCCAAAAGGGTGTCAGGCATGGGTAAACTTCCAAGTGTTTTGGACTTCGGCCTGCATTAAATCCCCCAAAATATTTCCAATATGTAAATTACACTATGTAAATTTGAGAAATCTTCTCTTTCTGTTTGGAAAGTGTTATTTCCTATTTAATTGTATGGTACTTACTTTGAAAGTAGTTGTTCTACTCCAGAAACATAGTTTTTGTGGCTGCCACAAACTATATGTTGAATTGTGTTATCGAAGGCTTTCATGGCTGGAATCATTGGGTTGCTGTGAGTTTTCCGGCTATATGACCATGTTCCAGAAGCATTCCCTCCTGACATTTCCCCCACATCTATGGCAGGCATCCTCAGAGGTTGTGAAGTTTGTTAGAGACTAGGCAACTAGGGATTCGTCCAGGAAGCAGCCAAACCTTGAATTCCAGATAGGAAACCGTTAGAGCCAGTGAACACCTCCCAACAAAGGATTCACCCAGGCAGAAAGCAGCCAAATGTTGAATTCCAGATAGGAAACAATTAGGACTCTCGCTTTTGGACTCTCGCTTGCTGAGGTGTTCCAGCGAGTGTCTCTGTAGATCTTAGAAAACTATTTCTTGCTTTAAGTCGTTGACGTGCTGGCTGATACCCAAACAAGGGATGAGCTGGAGATGTCTCTGCCTTGGTCCTTTCACTGTTGGCTGCTACTTCCCGGCGGATGTCAGGTGGTGCAATACCGGCTAAGCAGTGTAATTTCTCCAGTGGTGTAGGGCGCAGACACCCCGTGACAATGTGGCATGTCTCATTAAGAGCCACATCCACTGTTTTAGTGTGGTGAGATGTGTTCCACACTGGGCATGCGTACTCAGCAGCAGAGTAGCATAGCGCAAGGGCAGATGTCTTCACTGTGTCTGGTTGTGATCCCCAGGTTGTGCCAGTCAGCTTTCGTATGATATTGTTTCTGGCACCCACTTTTTGCTTGATGTTCAGGCAGTGCTTCTTGTAGGTCAAGAGCACGGTCCAGAGTGACTCCCAGGTATTTGGGTGCGCTGCAATGCTCCAGTGGGATTCCTTCCCAGGTGATCTTCAGAGCTCGGGATGCTTCTCTGTTCTTGAGATGAAAGGCACATGTCTGTGTTTTAGATGGGTTAGGGATCAGCTGGTTTTCCCTGTAATAGGCAGTAAGAGCACCTAGAGCTTCGAGAGCTTTCTGTTCAACCATCTCAAAGCTCCCTGCTTGAGTGGTGATGGCACGATCATCAGCATAAATGAATCTCTCTGTCCCTTCTGGCAGTGGCTGGTCATTTGTGTAGATGTTGAACATGGATGGAGCAAGCACGCTCCCTGAGGCAGGCCGTTCTTCTGTTTCCGCCATCTGCTTCTCTGGCCCTGGAACTCAACAAAAAAGCTCCTGTTTTGTAGCAGATTTCCTATGAAGTGGGTGAGGTGGTCGTCCTTTGTGATATTATCATTTTTCCTCAGGAGTAGGCAATGATTTACAGTGTCATAGGCTGCTGACATGTCTATGAAGACAGCTCCTGTGATCTGATGATGATGATGATGATGATGATGATGATGATGATGATCCTGTTTGGACCCGTGTGGGAACGTGGTCAAAGTTCAGTCCTTTGAGAGAGGTGTCACTCTTGACAAATCCCTTCCTTCTCTTTCCACAGACACTTGAAGAATCCCGTCATTGCTCAGAAAATCCAGAAGCTCATGGACGTCGGTTTGATCGCCATTCGGTGATGTTTCTGATCCTGCGCCCTCCCTCCGTTTCCCTGTTGAAAAGGGCAGCTGGGACTTTGGGATGCTGGGCAGTGCCGTCCAAGGGGCGCACCCCTCTGCCGGAGGCAAAGACTTGTACAGTCCCGTGGGGTGTGGCTTTTTTTTTGTCACTTGCACACGCGTGTGCTCACACCAGACCATCCTGTCAGCTCCTTCTGGGCCTGGCCTATCCAATATCATGGCTCGTTGACCTGTCCCAGCAGTTCTTCCCACTTGTGAGCTGCCCTCTTCTTCTCTTCCTCCTCCTTCTCTCTTTCCCTTCTTGCAGTTTTAATTCTCCTGGCCTGTGATGATGTCCTCGGGAAGCTCATCATTCGTTGGTTGTCTGATTTCGTTCGGCTCTGAGGCTGCATCTTTTTTTTTTTTTTGTCTGCTGCACATGCAATAAAAAAGCAAAGTTAGTGGCCTTGGCTGCTTGAGTTCACCTTCCTTCATTTCCAGATAGGAAACAATTAGCTAACACCTCCCAACAAAGGATTCACCCAGGCAGGAAGCAGACAAACCTTGAATTCCAGATAGGAAACAATTACGGCCAAGTAACACCTCCCAACAAAGGATTCACCCAGGCAGGAAGCAGCCAAACCTTGAATTCCAGATAGGAAACAATCAGGGCCAGCTAACACCTCCCAGCAAAGGTTTCACCCAGGCAGGAAGCAGGCAAACCTTGAATCCAGATAGGAAACAATTAGGGCCAGCTATCACCTCCCAACAAAGGATTCACCCAAGCAGGAAGCAGCCAAACCTTGAATTCCAGATAGGAAACAGAGCCAGCTAACACCTCCTAACAAAGGATTCACCCAAGCAGTAAGCAGCCAAGCCTTGAATTCTAAATAAGAAACAATTAGGGCCAGCTAACACCTCCCAACAAAGGATTCATCCAGGGAGGAAGCAGCCAAACTTTGAATTCCAGATAGGAAACAGTTAGAGCCAGCTAACACCTCCCAACAAAGGATTCACCCAGGCAGGAAGCAGCCAAACCTTTAATTCCAGATAGGAAACAATTACTTCTAGCTAACACCTCCCAACAAAGGATTCACCCAAGCAGGATGCAGCCAAACCTTGAATTCGAGACAGGAAACAGTTAGGGCCAGCTAACACCTCCCAACAGAGGATTCACCCAAGCAGGAAGCAGCCAAGCCTTGAATTCCAGATAGGAAACAATTAGGGCCAGCTAACACCTCCCAACAAAGGATTCACCCAGGCAGGAAGCAGCCAAACTTTGAATTCCAGATAGGAAACAATTAAGGCCAGCTAACACCTCCCAACAAAGGATTCACCCAGGCAGGAAGCAGCCAAACCTTGAATTCCAGATAGGAAACAATTAGGGCCAGATAACATCTCCCAACAAAGGATTCACCCAAGCAGGAAGCAGCCAAGGTTTGAATTCCAGATAGGAAAGAGTTAGAGCCAGACAACACCTCCCAACAAAGGATTCACCCAGGCAGGAAGCAGCCAAATCTTGAATTCCAGATAGGAAACAGTTGGAGCCTGCTAACACCTCCCAACAAAGGATTCACCCAGGCAGGAAGCAGCCAAACCTTGAATTCCAGATAGGAAACAATCAGGGCCAGCTAACACCTCCCAACAAAGGATTCACCCAAGCAGGAAGCAGCCAAACTTTGAATTCCAGATAGGAAACAGTTAGAGCCAGCTAACACCTCCCAACAAAGGATTCACCCAGGCAGGAAGCAGCCAAACCTTGAATTCCAGATAGGAAACAATTAGGGCCAGCTAACACCTCCAACAAAGGATTCACCCAGGGAGGAAGCAGCCAAACCTTGAATTCCAGATAGGAAACAATTAGGGCCAGCTAACACCTCCCAACAAAGGATTCACCCAGGCAGGAAGCAGCCAAACCTTGAATTCCAGATAGGAAACAATTACGGCCAGCTAACACCTCCCAACAAAGGATTCACCCAAGCAGGAAGCAGCCAAACCTTGAATTCCAGATAGGAGACAATTAGGGCCAGCTAACACCTCCCAACAAAGGATTCACCCAGGCAGGAAGCAGCCAAGCCTTGAATTCCAGATAGGAAACAATTAGGGCCAGCTAACACCTCCAACAAAGGATTCACCCAGGGAGGAAGCAGCCAAACCTTGAATCCAGATAGGAAACAATTAGGGCCAGCTATCACCTCCCAACAAAGGATTCACCCAAGCAGGAAGCAGCCAAGCCTCGAATTCCAGATAGGAAACAATTAGGGCCAGCTAACACCTCCCAACAAAGGATTCACCCAGGCAGGAAGCAGCCAAACCTTGAATTCCAGATAGGAAACAATTAAGGCCAGCTAACACCTCCCAACAAAGGATTCACCCAGGCAGGAAGCAGCCAAACCTTGAATTCCAGATAGGAAACAATTAGGGCCAGCTAACACCTCCCAACAAAGGATTCACCCAGGCAGGAAGCAGCCAAACCTTGAATTCCAGATAGGAAACAATTACGGCCAGCTAACACCTCCCAACAAAGGATTCACCCAAGCAGGAAGCAGCCAAACCTTGAATTCCAGATCACTGATATATATTTTCTGTTCGTCGTGGGAGTTCTGTGTGCCATATTTGGTTCAATTCCATCATTGGTGGAGTTCAGAATGCTCTTTGATTGTAGGTGAACTATACATTCCAGTAACTACAACTCACATATGTCAAGGTATATGAGGGAATGAAAGAAAAAAGGGAGGAAGGAAAGAGGGGGGAGAGAGAAAGAAGAGAGAAGGAATGAAAGACAAAAGGGAAGGAAAGAGAGAAGGAAAGACAAAAGGGAAGGAGGGAAGGAAAGAGGGAAGGAAAGAAAAAGAAGAGGAGGAAGGGGAAGGAAGGAAAGAAAAGGAAGGAGGAAGGAAGAGAAGGAAAGACAAAAGGGAAGGAAGTAAAGGAGAAAGAGGAAGAGGGAGGAGGAAGGAAAGGAAGGACAAAAGGGAATGGGAGAGGAGAAAGGGGAATGGAAAGACAAAATTGAAGTAATGAAAGACATTAAGGTGAAGTCTAATGTATTAAGTAAAGACCAATGTAAATTATATAAGTGAAGTAATGAAATACAAAAGGAATTAAGGACGGAAATGAGAGTAGAACGAAGTAAAGTAAAATTAATATATAAGTATAAGGATAGAAAGTAAAGACAAAAGGGAATGATTAAAGACAGAAGGGAATGAGAAAGTGGTAGGAGGTAAAGACAAAGTTGAATTAGTAGAAGGTGAGGAAGGTAAATACCAAATTAATTACTTAATGTATTTAGTATTCCATACAAGAATTGAATTATAAATATATTTTGATTAATTAAAATACATCTAATTAATTATAAAATTATTTATATACAATATTGAATTACTTAAAAATTTAAGTATTAATTAAATTATTTTAATTTTTATTTTATTTATTTATGAAATATCAATTAATTAATTAGAATTATAGACACATTTAATATTAATTATAAATTCAATTATTAATTAATTATAAAATATTAAGTTTACTATATACCATATTATTTTAATTAATTATAAATTTGTAATTATATACAAAATATTATTATATTAATTATAAATATTTTAAATTTATTTAATTTAAATTCAACATTTTTTAATTTATTTCTTAAATAGAACAGGAAGGAAGGATAAGATGGTGAGAGGGAGGAGATCCTGAGAAAAAAGGCCCTGGGTTTGCCCTACCTGGAATCATAAGAGTTGGAAGAGACTCCAGGGGCCATCCAGTCCAGCCCCGTTCTACCAGGCAGGAAGAGGCAATCAAGGCCCTCCTGGCAGATGGCCATTCAGGCTGTTTAAAAGCCTCCAAAGAAAGAGCTTCCACTGAGACTCCGAGACAGAAAGTTCCATTGTTGAACAGCTCTACTTACTGACACATACGCACTCATGTTTTCCCCTCATTCCTTTGCGTTATGGAAAGAGAACAGGGATTATCTGCTTTCCTCAGGTCTAGTTTAAGGAAGACGTGTTGTCATGACTTGGTATTTATTTATCGTGTCATCAGCAACCAGACATTTGTATTACATTTTTAACAAAAACAAACAGAAAAAACAAAATTTGCAAGTTTGGTAGTTGATTAAATGTCCCTTGACCAGTATCTGGCCACTTGGAGTGCCTCTGATGTTGCCGCAAGAAGGTCCTCCCTTCTGCATGTGGCAGGGCTCTGGTTGCATTGCAGCAGGTGATCTGTAGTTCGCTCTTCTCCACACTCGCATGTCGTGGATTCCACTTTGTGGCCCCATTTCTTAAGGTTGGCTCTGCATCTCGTGGTGCCAGAGCGCAGTCTGTTCAGTGCCTTCCAAGTTGCCCCGTCTTCTGTGTGCCCAGGAGGGAGTTTCTCATTCGGTATCAGCCATGGATTGAGGCTCTGGGTTTGAGCCTGCCACTTTTGGACTCTCGCTTGCTGAGGTGTTCCAGCAAGTGTCTCTGTAGATCTTAGGAAACTAGTTGTTGGCGTGCTGGCTGATACCCAAACAAGAGATGAGCTGGAGATGTCTCTGCTTTGGTCCTTTCACTATTGGTTGCTACTTCCCAGCGGATGTCAGGTAGTGCAAAACCGGCTAAGCAGTATAATTTCTCCAGTGGTGTAGGGCACAGGCACCCCATGATAATGAGGCATGTCTCATTCAGAATCACATCTGTTTTACTGTGGCGAGATGTGTTCCACACTGGGCATGCATACTCAGCAGCAGAGTAGCAAAGCGCAAGGGCAGATGTCTTCACTGTATCTGGTTGTGATCCCCAGGTTGTGCCAGTCAGCTTTCGTATGATATTGTTTCTAGCACCCACTTTTTGCTTGATGTTCAGGCAGTGCTTCTTGTAGGTCAGAGCACGGTCCAGAGTGACTCCCAGGTATTTGGGTGCGCTGCAATGCTCCAGTGGGATTCCTTCCCAGGTCATCCTCAGCGCTCGGGATGCTTCTCTGTTCTTGAGATGAAAGGCACATGTCTGTGTTTTAGATGGATTAGGGATCAGCTGGTTTCCCTGTAATAGGCAGTAAGAGCAGCTAGAGCTTCGGAGAGCTTCTGTTCAACCATCTCAAATCTCCCTGCTTGAGCGGTGATGGCATGATCATCAGCATAGATGAAACTATGTCTACATAGGGACCACCAAACACAGTGCCCAAACACGAATCAAGGAACATGAAAGGCACTGCAGACTACTTCAACCAGAGAAGTCAGCCATAGCAGAGTACCTGATGAACAAGCCTGGACACAGCATATTATTTGAGAACACAGAAATGCTGGACCACTCTACCAACCACCATGTCAGACTACACAGAGAAGCCATTGAAATCCGCAAGCATGTGGACAGTTTCAACAGAAAGGAAACCATGAAAATGAACAAAATCTGGCTACCAGTATTAAAAAAACTCTAAAATTACAACAACAAACAGCAGAGAGGAAACAACCAGGCACATCTTAACACCTCTCAACAAAAGATTTTCCCAGGCTCAGCCAGTCCTTCAAATGCTAATGAAGGTGGTCAGTTGAAACATTCACACCTAGCTCCAGCAGAAGAGTTCTTTGCCCCACCCCAGCCATTCCACAGATATATAAACCCATTGTCCTAATTCCAACAGACCTCACTACCTCTGAGGATGCTTGCCATAGATGCAGGCGAAACGTCAGAACATGGCCCTATAGCCCGAAAAAACCCACAAGAACCTATAGATGAAACTCTCCGTCCCTTCTGGCAGTGGCTGGTCATTTGTGTAGATGTTGAACATGGATGGGGCAAGCATGTTCCCCTGAGGCAGGCCGTTCTTCTGTTTCCGCCATCTGCTTCTCTGGCCCTGGAACTCCACAAAGAAGCTCCTGTTTTGTAGCAGGTTTCCTATGAGCGGGTGAGGTGGTCGTCCTTTGTGATATTATACATTTTTCTCAGGAGGAGGCGGTGGTTCACAGTCTCATAAGCCGCTGCCATGCTCCAGTGGGATTCCTTTCCAGGTCATAATAATAATAATAATAATAATAATAATAATAATAATAATAATAATAATGGCACGATCGTCAGCATAGATGAAACACCAGAAGCGACTTACAATAATAGACTGCTGATGGCAGCAGATTGAGTATGCCAAAATGGCAACTGAGCAACTGCAGTAGTCATAAGAGGATTGTAGCATAATGAAGGGCAGGTTGCGAGGCACTATGTGGGTTGGGAAAGCGGCAGCGGCAATCAGTCTCCAGATTCAGAGTGATTCAGAGCCAGGATGATTCAAATGGAGACCCTGCCAGCTGTTTTGCAACGCTTCCTCTTTTTCTCGGCTTGCAATCCTACTAGAGAAGTCACGATTGCAACAGAGTGCTGTGGGGGAGTTCGCTCACCCGGTGAAGGGGCAAGCGGACACACGTCGTCATTGCTTCTCAAGTAGAGTTCATCCTTATTGCCCCATATCAGGCTTATTTATTTATTTATATGTATTTACAATACTCATGGAGCCCCCAGTGTTGTTGACCGAAAGGTCGCAGGTTTGAATCCGGGGAGCGGGGTGAGCTCCCACTGTTAGCCCCAGCTTCTGGCAACCTAGCAGTTCGAAATCATGCAAATGTCAGTAGATCATGGGGTGCTTGTGGACAATGAGCCAACAATGTGATGCGACGGCAAAAAAGGCCAATGGGATTCTGGCCTGCATCAATAGGAGCATAGTGTCTAGATCCAGGGATGTCATGCTACCCATGCTCTATTCGGCCTTGGTTAGACCACACCTGGAATATTGTGTCCAATTCTGAGCACCACAATTGAAGAGAGATATTGACAAGCTGGAATGTGTCCAGAGGAGGGCGACTAAAATGATCAAGGGTCTGGAGAACAAGCCCTATGAGGAGCGGCTTAAGGAGCTGGGCATGTTTACCCTAAAGAAGAGAAGGCTGAGAGGAAACATGATAGCCCTGGATAAATATGTGAGAGTTGACAAGCTGGAATGTGTCCAGAGGAGGGCGACGAAAATGATCAAGGGTCTGGAGAACAAGCCCTATGAGGAGCGGCTTAAGGAGCTGGGCATATTTAGGAAGAGAAGGCTGAGAGGAAATTTGATAGCCATGTATAAATATGTGAGAGGAAGCCACAGGGAGGAGGGAGCAAGCTTGTTTTCTGCGTCCTGGAGACTAGGACGCGAACAATGGCTTCAAACTACTAGGAGACCACACCTGGAATACTGTGTCCCATTCTGGGCACACAATTGAAGGAGATATTGACAAGCTGGAATGTGTCCAGAGGAGTGGACTAAAATGATCAAGGGTCTGGAGAACAAGCCCTCTGAGAAGGCTTAAGAGCTGGGCATGTTTAGCCTGAAGAAGAGAAGGCTGAGAGGAGACATGATAGCCATGTATAAAAGGGAGATGTTGACAAGCTGAAATGTGTCCAGAGGAAGGCGACTACAATGATCAAGGGTTTGGAGAACAAGCCCTATGATGAGCGGGCATGTTTAGCCTGCAGAAGAGAAGGCTGAGAGGAGACATGATAGCCATGTATAAATATGTGAGGGAAAGTCATAGGGAGGAGAGAGAAAGTTTGTTTCCTGCTGCCCTGGAGACTAGGACAATGACTTCAAACTACAAGAGAGGAGATTCCATCTGAACACGAGGAAGAACTTCCTGACTGTGAGAGCCGTTCAGCAGTGGAACTCTCTGCCCCGGAGTGTGGTGGAGGCTCCTTCTTTGGAAGCTTTTAAACAGAGGCTGGATGGCCATCTGTCGGGGGTGATTTGAATGCAATTTTCCTGCTTCTTGGCAGAATGGGGTTGGACTGGATGGCCTTTGATGTCTCTTCCAAATCTTTGATTCTATGATTCTATGGGCAAGCTTCGATCTTATTGGCCCACTAGCCGTCCCCTGCCATGCATTGCTGTGGCCCAGTCTGATGATCTGGAAAATAAAGTAATTATTGGTTTCTAATATATGTGATTTCTTTATGTTTGTAGGTAAACAGTATTTCTTGTTTCTTTGTCAGTGTCGATGTGGAGATTGTCTGGTTTGCCTACTCTGGAACATGCAACATATAATTGTCCTTCTTTAAGGGTCCCTTTCAAATCTATGATACTATATCTCTCTGTGTGTGAATCATATTTATCTATCTATCTATCTCTATGGCTGGATGGCTCTTTGTCAGGAAGGCTTTGATTATGTTTTCTTGCCCTGGTGAAGGGAGTTGGACTCGATGGCCTTAAGTAATTTCTGTTGTTCATGGGGGTTCTGTGTGGGAAGTTTGCCCCAATTCTGTCGTTGGTGAAGTTCAGAATGCTCTTTGATTGTCAGTGAACTATACATCCCAGTAACTACAACTTCCAAATGTCAAGGTCTATTTTCCTCAAACTCCATCTGTGTTCATATTTGGGCATATGGTTTATTCGTGCCAAGTTTGGTCCAGATCTGTCATTGTTTGAGTCCACAGTGCTCTCTGGATGTAGGTGAACTACAATTCCCAAACTCAAGGTCAATGCCCACCAAACCCTTCCAGTATTTTCTGATGGTCATGGGAGTTCCGTGTGCCAAGTTTGGTTCAATTCCATCGTTGATGGAGTTCAGAATGCTCTTTGATTGTAGGTGAACTATAAATCCCAGCAAGTACAACTCCCAAATGTCGAGGTCTGTTTTCCTCAAACTCCACCAGTGTTCACATTTGGGCATACTGACTATTCGTGCCAAGTTTGGTCCAGGTCCATCATTGTTTGAGTCCACAGCGCTGTCTGAATTTAGGTGAACTACAATTCCCAAACTCAAGGTCAATGCCCACAAAACCCTTCCAGTATTTTCTGTTGGTCATGGGAGCGCTGTGTGCCAAAATTGGTTCAATTCCATCATTGGTGAAGTGCAGAATGCTCATTGATTGGAGGTGAACTACAAATCCCAGCAAGTACAACTCCCAAATGTCGAGGTCTGTTTTCCTCAAACTCCACCAGTGTTCACATTTGGGCATATGGAATATTCGTGCCAAGTTTGGTCCAGATCCATCATTGTTTGAGTCCACAGCGCTCTCTGGATGTAGGTGAACTACAGCTCTCAAACTCAAGGTCAATGGCCACCAAACCCTTCCAGTATTTTCTGATGCTCGTGGGAGTTCCGTGTGCCAAGTTTCGTTCAATTCCATCATTGGTGGAGTTCAGAATGCTCTTTGATTGTAGGTGAACTATAAATCCCAGTAACTACAACTCGCATATGTCAAGGTCTATTTTCCCCCATGAGCACCTCTAGGCAAGGTCAACTGTACTGCAAATGCTTATTTTGCATAATGGGTTGAGCCGCCCCTGCGTCCACGTTTACTTAAACCATTGTTTCTCAACCTGGGGGTCGGGACCCCTCGGGGGTCGCAAGGGGGTGTCATAGGGGTCACCAAAGACCATCAGGAGGCACAGCATTTTCGGTTGGTCATGGGGATTCTGTGTGGGAAGTTTGGCTCAATTCTTTGGTAGGGTTCAGAATGTTCTTTGATTGTAGGTGAACTATAAATCACAGCTACTACAACCCCCAAATGCCGAGGTCTATTTTCCCCCAAACTCGACCAGTGGTCATATGTGGGCATACTATTTGTGCCAAGTTTGATCCAGATCCATCATTGTTTGAGTCCACAGTGCTCTCTGGATGTAGGTGAACTACAATTTCCAAACGCAAGGTCAATGCCCACAAAACCCTTCCAGTATTTTCTTTTGGTCATGGGAGTTCTGTGTGCCAAAATTGGTTCAATTCCATCATTGGTGAAGTGCAGAAGGCTCATTGATTGTAGGTGAACTACAAATCCCAGCAAGTACAACTCCCAAATGTCGAGGTCTATTTTCCTCAAACTCCACCAGTGTTCACATTTGGGCATACTGACTATTTGTGCCAAGTTTGGTCCAGGTCCATCATTGTTTGAGTCCACAGTGCTCTCTGAATGTAGGTGAACTATAATTCCCAAACTCAAGGTCAATGCCCACAAAACCCTTCCAGTATTTTCTGTTGGTCATGGGAGCTCTGTGTGCCAAAATTGGTTCAATTCCATCATTGGTGAAGTGCAGAATGCTCATTGATTGGAGGTGAACTACAAATCCCAGCAAGTACAACTCCCAAATGTCGAGGTCTATTTTCCTCAAACTCCACATAATTATAGGTGAACTATAATTCCCAAACTCAAGGCATAGCTGATGTGTTGTTCCTCCTTCCCGAAGGGGTTGCATCAGGGGAAGTTGAAGGGAAATCACTTTCTGGCCCCCCTGCCCTCCCCATTGCTCTGAACACATGAGCACAAGCTGGGTCGTGGTGTATGTCAGGGGCCAACATGGAAAAGAGGAAGTGTTTCCGCATCTCTTTTCGTGCCTTTCCCCTGGTCTTCATCAGATCGACGTTCTGACATGAATGGAAGTCACCTATCCTCATAAATAAGCTTTTTGGGGGCTTCATTAAACCCAAGATTGCAACAACAAAGTTGGAACTGGTTGCTGTAATGTAAATACAGTTTGTAGACCTCTCAAACTGGGGTCTGGACCCCTGGGAGGGTCACCAAAGACCTTCAGAAAACACACATTTCTGATGGTCTTAAGAAGCCTTTTGGTGGAGAAGGCTGAATGTCTCTCTTCCTTTTTGTTGTTTGTGAACTACGACTCCCGGAATTCAAAAACAGCCCTCCCCCAACCCCCCAACAATGTTAGCCACGTAGGTAGTGTGCCAAGTTTGTTGCAGATCCATTCTGGGCTGGAATGCTCTTTGATTGTAAGTGAACTATAAATCCCAGGAACTACAACTCCCAAATGTCAAGGTCTATTTTCCCCAAACTCCACCAGTGTTCACTTTTCGCCATATTGAGTATTTGTGCCAAGTTTGGTCCAGATCCATCCTTGTTTGAGTTCACAGTAATCTCTGGATGTAGGTGAACTACAACTCCAAAACCAAAGGACACTGCCCACCAAACCCTTCCAGTAATCTCTGGATGTAGGTGAACTACAACTCCAGGTCAAGGTCAATGCCCGCAAGATCCAGTATTTTCTGTTGGTCATGGAAGTTCTGTATGCCAAGTTTGGTTCAATTCCATCATTGGTGGAGTTCAGAATGCTCTTTGATTGTAGGCAAACTATAAATCCCAGCAAGTACAACTTCCATATGTCTGGTGCAAAGTATTGTCAAAGGCTTTAATGGCTGGAATCACTGAGTTCTTGTAGGTTTTTCGGGCTATATGGCCATCACCTCTGTGGATGCTTGCCATAGATGCAGGCGAAACGTCAGGAGAAATGCCTCTAGAACATGGTCATATAGCCCGAAAAAATCCACAAGAAGTCTGGTGCAAAGTTTGGATCAGATCCATCATTGTTTGGGTCCACAGCACTCTCTTGATGTAGATGAACCACAACTCCAAACTCAAGGTCAATGCCCACCAAACCCTTCCAGTATTTTCTGTTGGTCATGGGAGTTCTGTATGCCAAGTTTGGTTCAATTCCATCATTGGCGGAGTTCAGAATGCTCTTTGATTGTAGGTGACCTATAAATCCCAGCAAGTACAACTCGCAAATGTCAAGGCCTATTTTCCCCAAACTCCACTTGTGTTCATATGTAGGCATATTGAGTATCTGTACCAAATTTGGTCAAGATCCATCCTTGTTTGAGTCCACAGTGCTCTCTGGATATAGGTGAACTACAACTCCCAAACTCAAGGTCAATGCGCACAAGACCCTTCCAGTATTTTCTGTTCGTCATGGAAGTTCTGTGTGCTAAGCTTGGTTCAATTCCATCGTTAGTGGAGTTCAGAATGCTCTTTGATTGTAGGCAAACTATAAATCCCAGCAAGTACAACTCCCAAATGTCAAGGTCTATTTTCCCCAAACTCCACCAGTGTTCACAATGCCCACGAGACCCTCCCAGTATTTTCTGTTGTTCATGGGAGTTCTTTGTGCCAAGTCTGGTTCAATTCCATCATTGGTGGAGTTCAGAATGCTCTTCGATCGGAGGCGAACTATAAATCCCTGCAACTACAACTCCCAAGTGACAAAATCAATCCCCCCACCAACCCCACCAGTATCCAAATTTGGGCGTATTGGATGTTTGTGAACGAAAATACATCCTGCAGATCGGATATTTCCATTACGATTAGAGTTCTGAAGTAGCAACCACAATAATGTTATGGTTGGGGGTCACCACCCATGAGGAACCGTATTCAGTGGTCACGGCGTTAGGAAGGTTATGTGTTTGTGTGTTTTTGGGGAGAGTATGCTCTTATGTGTATGCTCTTATGTGTGTATGTGAGAGAAGTAGAGAGGTGTTGGTCAGAAAAAGCCATAAAGTTCACAAGATAAAACCTTGCAAGTGCAACTTTGGCTCGCCGCCCGATCGGCGTGCTCCGCTTCCTGCCACATGCAAACACGAGGTTGCATACAGAGACTTCCACTTTTGAACAAGTGGCAGTTCCGTTGTATGTGTGCGCCTATGTGTCACCCGCAAGGGAGGAAGTTGATAAGCGGGGAGGAACGCCTAAACCCGGAGCAGAGGCGAGTGCCCTGTGGAAACGACCCAAGCGAAAAGGAAGCTGGGCTCACTTTCTGGTCCACATCCCCATCCAAGGAGGACTTTGGGTTGAAGGTACGTTGGGATGGCTCCTGCTTTCCTCCTGTGCTTTATGGGATGGAGGAGTTACTTCTCACTCTAGGGCAGGCCTCTAGCCTTTAGGATGTGGCTGGATTATAAGGTTTCCCTAGTCCGAGTGGTCCCTGGTCCGAGTGGTCCCTGGTCTGAGTGGTCCCTGGTCCAAGTGCTCCTTGGCCTGAGTGGTCCCTGATCTGAATGGTCCCTGGTCCGAGTGTCCCTGGTCTGAGTGGTCCCTGGTGCAAGTGGTTCCTGGTCTGAGTGGTCCCTGGTCCAAGTGGTCCCTGGTCCAAGTGTCCCTTGTCTGAGTGGTCCCTGGTGCAAGTGGTCCCTCATCTGAGTGGTCCCTGGTCTGAGTGGTCCCTGGTCCGAATGGTCCCCGGTCCGTGTGTCCCTGGTCTGAGTGGTCCCTGGTCCAAGTGTCCCTGGTCTGAGTGGTCCCTGGTGCAAGTGGTCCCTGGTCTGATTGGTCCCTGTTGCAAGTGGTCCTTGGTCTGAGTGGTCCCTGGTGCAAGTGGTCCCTGGTCCAAGTGCTCCTTGGTCTGAGTGGTCCCTGGTGCAAGTGTCCTCTGTCTGAGTGGTCCCTGGTGCAAGTGGTCCCTGATCTGAGTGGTCCCTGGTCCGAGTGTCCCTTGTCTGAGTGGTCCCTTGTGCAAGTGGTCCCTGATCTGAGTGGTCCCTTGTGCAAGTGGTCCCTGATCTGAGTGGTCCCTTGTGCAAGTGGTCCCTGATCTGAGTGGTCCCTGGTCCAAGTGTCCTTTGTCTGAGTGGTCCCTGGTGCAAGTGGTCCCTGATCTGAGTGGTCCCTGGTCTGAGTGGTCCCTGGTCCATGTGTCCCTGGTCTGAGTGTTCCCTTGTGCAAGTGGTCCCTGTTCTGAGTGGTCCCTTGTGCAAGTGGTCCCTGTTCTGAGTGGTTCCTGGTGCAAGTGTCCCTGGTCTGAGTGGTCCCTTGTGCAAGTGGTCCCTGATCTGAGTGGTCCCTGGTCCGAGTGGTCCCTGGTCTGTGTGTTCCTGGTCTGAGTGGTCCCTGGTCTGAGTGTCCCTGGTCTGGGTGGTCCCTGGTGCAAGTGGTCCCTTGTCTGAGTGGTCCCTTGTGCAAGTGGTCCCTGATCTGAGTGGTCCCTGGTGCAAGTGGTCCCTGATCTGAGTGGTCCCTGGTCTGAGTGGTCCCTGGTCCATGTGTCCCTGGTCTGAGTGGTCCCTTGTGCAAGTGGTCCCTGTTCTGAGTGGTTCCTGGTCCAAGTGGTCCCTGGTCCAAGTGTCCCTTGTCCAAGTGGTCCCTGGTGCAAGTGCTCCCTGGTCTGAGTGGTCCCTGGTCCAAGTGTCCCTGGTCTGAGTGGTCCCTTGTGCAAGTGGTCCCTGCTCTGAGTGGTCCCTGGTCCGAGTGGTCCCTGGTCTGTGTGTCCCTGGTCTGAGTGGTCCCTGGTCTGAGTGTCCCTGGTCTGGGTGGTCCCTGGTGCAAGTGGTCCCTGGTCTGAGTGGTCCCTGGTCTGAGTGCTCCTTGGTCTGAGTGGTCCCTGATCTGAATGGTCCCTGGTCCGAGTGTCCCTGGTCTGAGTGGTCCCTGGTGCAAGTGGTCCCTGGTCTGAGTGGTCCCTGGTCTGAGTGGTCCCTGGTCCAAGTGTCCCTGGTTTAAGTGGTCTGAGTGCTCCTTGGTCTGCGTGGTCCCTGATCTGAATGGTCCCTGGTCCGAGTGTTCCTGATCTGAGTGGTCCCTTGTGCAAGTGGTCCCTGATCTGAGTGGTCCCTGGTCTGAGTGGTCCCTGGTCCAAGTGTCCCTGGTTTAAGTGGTCTGAGTGGTCCCTGATCTGAATGGTCCCTGGTCAAAGTGGTCCTTGGTCAAAAAAAGGTTGGGAATCACTGCTCTAGAAAGTAAAGTCTTAGTAGGACAGTAAAGGTGTAACAGCAAAGGCAACGAAGACTATCAATATGACTGACCCGGGATGACTCATTTTCTTGTCTACCTTCAGATCCAATCAGAATTAATTCTACAAAGTAGAATTAATCATCCCCCGATTAGCATTGTAAGAGGGAGCCTTACACCTTGATTAGTGAATACTCTCCCAAAAAGGATTCACACATATTATCATTTTTGGCCCTGTTTGCAGTCAGCAGTGGGGTTTTTTTTTTCTATTATCAGGCACCACTTTGACCATGGGTTACTCTTCAACATTAGTACCAAAAAAAGGGTTACGAATCTGTTTTTGGTCAGCTTTAGATTTGGCTTGGTCATGTGGGGTGCTGGTTCCGAAAATTGCATTGGATAGACCACATCAGCATTGGATAGAAGCTCAACAGAGTCACTTCTTGGCCGTCTGCAAGGACGTTACCCAAGGGATGCCCAGATGTTTTGATGTTTTACCATCCTTGTGGGAGGCTTCTCTCATGTCCCTGCGTGGGGAGCTGGAGCTGACAGAGGGAGCTCATCCACACTCTCCCTGGTTTTGAACCTCTGACCGATCAGTCCAGGTTAAAATAAGACGCATGAAGCTGATTGATCAGGCAATGCCTGGGGAGATGGCTGAGCCTGAGACTTTTGAACACTGTTACGTTTTTGTTCAGGCTTGAGCTATGCAAGTCCAGAGAGAAGCAGTTTGAAGATAGACGCAGAGAGAGACATTTGGAGTGTGCTCTCACTTCATGAACTGCTGAAAGAATTTATCCACATGGACGAAAGAAAGACCATTTTAATAATAATAATAATAATAATAATAATAATAATAATAATTTATTTATATACTGCTCCATTTCTCCGAGGGGACTCAGAGCGGTTCCCAGGTAACATCACAAAACATACAAAGTAACATACAAAGTCGGCAGTGTCCGGGAGGGCTTTTGCACAATTGAGACTCGTGCGCCAGCTGCGACCGTACCACGCGAAGGCTGATCTGGCCTGGGTGGTCCATGCCTTGGTCACCTCCAGATTGGACTACTGCAATGTGCCCTTGAAAACGGCTCGGAAATTCCAACTGGTCCAATGGGCAGCAGCCAGGATGTTAACTGGGGCCCCTTACAGAGAGAGGTCAACCCTCCTGTTCAAGGAGCTCCACTGGCTGCCGTTTATTTTCCGAGCCCAATTAAAGGTGCAGGTGCTTACCTACAAAGCCCTGAACGGTTTGGGACCATCCTACCTGCGTGACGGCATCTCCGTCTATGAACCCACACGTTCACTGCCGAGGAGCCACCACTGAAAAGGCCCTATCTCTCATCCCCGCCAGCTGAGCCTGAGAAGCAGGCGGGATTGAGAGCAGGGTCTCCCCAGAAGATCTCAAAGTCCTGGTGGGTTCATAGGCAGAGATGCGGTCGGATAGGTAGCTTGGGCCAGAACCGTTTAGGGCTTTAAAGGCCAACGCCAGCACTTTGAATTGAGCCCGGGGGCCACCACTGAGAAGGCCATCTCTCTCGTCCCCACCAACCACGCTTGAGACGGTAGTGAGACCGAGAGGAGGGCCTCCCCGGAAGATCTTAGAGGTCGCGCCGGTTCATAGAAAGAGACGCGATTGCGGAAATAGGCGGGGCCCGAACCGTTTAGGGCTTTATAGGTCATGACCTGCACCTTGAATTTGGCTCGGCAACTTATCGGCAGCCAGTGAAGCTGTTTTAATAGGGGTGTTGTATGCTCCCTATAGTTTGCTCCAGTAAGGAGCCTGGCTGCCGCCCGTTGTACTAGTGTCCTATCTGGATTTCTGACTGTCAAAAGCATATTGTCCGCAAATAAGCTGATTTTTATTTTGTTGTCCATGTCCATTCCCTGTATCTCCTTTTCTTTAAAGGAAATAGTATGTGGAAGGTTTTGCGTGGAAGGCTAGGAGTGCATCTACAGCAGGCCTGGGGCAACTTGGACCCTCCAGGTGTTTTGGACTACAACTCCCACAATTCCTAACAACCCCAGGCCCCTTCCTTTCCCCCTCAGAAGCTTAAATGGCTGAGGGAGAAACTTCCAGGCCGTCTTCAAGGGCAGCCGCACATAGAGCGCATTGCAGTAGTCTAGTTTGGATGTAACCAAGGCATGGACCACCCTAGCCAAGTCAGACTTCACGAGGTATGGTCGCAGCTGGTGCACAAGTTTGAGTTGTGCAAAGGCCCTCCTGGTCACCGTTGACACCTGAGCATCAAGCGACAGCGTTGAGTCCAGGAGGACCCCCAAGCTACGGACCTGTGCCTTCAGGAGGAGTGTAACCCCATTGAGCACAGGTTGCCACCCAATACCCCGGTCTGCCCCGGGGTATTGGGTGGATTTCTGACTGTCAAAAGCATATCGTCCGCAAATAAGCTGATTTTGATTTTGTTGTCCATGCCCATTCCCAGTATCTCCTGACCAGGAGAACCTCTGTCTTGTCTGGATTAAGCTTCAACCTGTTAGCCCTCATCCAGTCCATCACAGCTGTCAGACACTGGTTCAAGGTCTGGGAGGCTTCCTTGGAATTCGGTGGAAATGAGTAATAGAGTTGGGTGTCATCTGCGTATAGATGGCACCCAACTCCAAAACTCTGGATAACCTCACCCAGCGGTTTCATGTAGATATTGAAAAGCATGGGGGATATAATGGAACCTTGTGGGACCCCACAGGTCAAAGGTCACGGGTCCGAGCAGGTATTTCCCAGCTTCATCAACTGGGAACGACCCTCCAGGAAGTCTCTCATAAAAGGACATGATGTGAGCTGATGCAACTGATCACATTGTGCATATGTTGTTCTGAACGACAAAGAGTAAACTACTTGTTCTTTGTTGTTCACCTGTGTGGAATATTTTCTTTCTCTGGCAAGGCAGTGTTTGAGCTGATCAAACGGGAACTACACGTGGTTTATTTTACATTACACCACAGGCTTGACGAGCCTTCCTCTTCCTCACGTTCCAGATGACGATGAAGAGGGAGACCGAAAGGCGCTTTGAGTCTCCTTTGTGGAGAGGAAAAGTAGGATATAAATAAACATAACAACGGCGGGTCAGCGCTGCTTGTGTTATTGGATCTCACAGCAGCATTTGACCCAGTCGACCACAATCCTTTGACCCACTGCCTTGCTGTTGCTGGAGTCAGGTGGACAGCTTTAAACTGGCTGTCCTCCTTTCTTCACAACCGTGGACAGCGAGTGGAGAGGGGAGGCCTCTCTCTGAGAGGTCCCCTCTATCTTGTGGGGTTCCTCAGGGGGCCATTCTCTCCCCTCTGTTGTTTAACATCTATATGCGACCACTTGCCCAGCTGGTTCGAGGTTTTGGGCTTGAGTGTTACCAGTACGCCGATGACACTCAGCTGGTGCTGAAGATGGAAGGCTGAACGGACTCTGTACCCGATCATTTCCATCAGTGCCTCAAGGCCGTTACTGGATGGTTGCGTGCCAGCAGGTTGAGGGTGAATCCAGGAAAGACGGAGATCCTATGGCTGGGTCGACCGGGCAGTGGGGACATCCAGCTGCCTACCCTGGATGGCGAGGCGCTATGCCCATAATTGTTGGTAGAGTCTGGGAGTCCTTTTGGATACTCTGCTGAGGATGGAGGCCCAGGTCTCCGCCTTTAGCAGAACCGCCTTTTTTCACCTGCGGCAGGCTAGACGGCTGGCCCCCTCCCTGTCCAGGGATGACCTAGCTACAGTGATCCAGGCTACGGTCATCTCAAGACTGGACTACTGTAACGCCCTCTACATTGGCCTTCCTCTGTCGGTGATCCGGAAGCTCAAGTTGGTACAAAACGCAGCTGCTCGGCTTCTTGCAGGAATTCCGATGAGATACCACATAACACCAATCTTACTGCAGCTGCATTGGTTACCAATTGAGCACCGGATCACTTTCAAAGGGATGGTACTCACCTTGAAGGCCTTGCATGGTTTGGGGCCGATGTACCTGAGGGACCGCCTCACCCCCTACCAACCCCAGAGATCCCTCCGTTCTGAGGACCAAAATCTATTGGAAATTCCTAGTGTCAAGACCTTGTGTCTAACAGCAACCAGGGGCAGAGCCTTTACAGCAGTGGCACCATCGCTCTGGAATGCTCTGCCACCTGAAGTCCATGCCTTGCGGGACTTGTCAGCTTTCTGTGGGGCATGTAAGACATACCTGTTTCGACAGGCTTTTGATTGTTGATATTGCTGTTTTTAAATTGTTTTAAATTGTGTTAGATTTTAGCCTGTTCTTGTAAGCCGCTCCGAGCCCCAGGGGCGTGGCGGCATATAAGTTCGAACAATAAATAAATAAACAAACAACAACAACAACAACTCTTTGGTCTCCCTAGGGCTCATCATGGCCGGTCTGAAAACGGCGACTGGGGAATACATTGACGACTCTTGGGAGCTCAATGCCTTTGTGGAAGACTTGGGGCCAGATGCCGATCCGGTCACACTCCGGGTCTCGGGCAGCATGCATATCGGAGGCGTCATGCTCCAGATCGTGGATAAGTTAAGTAAGTCTGCCAAGGTCTTTCCCACGATTGCTTTTCCTTGTTCACACAGAGCTTGAAAGAAGCCATTGCGCTCTGCAAGGTTGTGGGGATCCCGGTCTGTCCAAAGTTTATTTATTTATTACTTCTTTATTTCGGTTACTTCTACCCCGCCCTTCTCACCCCGAAGGGGACTCAGGGCGGTTTAGGTAAAGGTAGTCCCCTGACATTAAGTCCAGTCATGTCTGACTCTGGGGTGTGGTGCTCATCTCCATTTCTAAGCCGAAGAGCCAGCGTTGTCCGTAGACACCTCCAAGATCATGTGGCCGGCATGACTGCATGGAGCGCCGTTACCTTCCCGCCGGAGCGGTACCTATTGATCTACTCACATTTGCATGTTTTCGAACTGCTAGATTGGCAGAAGCAGGGGCTGACAGGAGAAGCTCATGCCGTTCCCTGGAATCGAACCTGCAACCTTTCAGTCAACAACTCAGCAGCTCAGTGCTTCTGTGTCCTGGAAACCCCGGAGGGGACTCAGGGCAGCTTACAAAGGCACAATTCGATGCCGGCATCACATAACAGTAGTAAAACAATATAGCAGCAATTAACAGTTAAACAACAGTTCCTGCATTACAGCAATAAAACCAATAAAACCAATACAAACCCATTACTCCTCATTAACGGTCAGCGTTCGCCATCTCATAGTCCAATTTCCAATTCCACTTTGTCAGTCCTGTCAGTCCTAGTCGTCTGATTGTCCTTATCTAGTTGTCAGATTGCCCAAAGGCCTGGTCCCACAACCACGTCTTTACTTTCCTCCTGAAGGAGAGGAGGGATGTTGATGCCCTAATTTCCCCCGGGAGTGAGTTCCACAGGTGAGGGGCCACCACTGAGAAGGCCCTGCTCCTCGTCCCCACCAACCTCACTTGTGATAGCGGTGGGGTCGAGAGCAGGGCCTCCCCAGTGATCTCAAACTCCGGGGTGGGACGTAGAGGGAGATGCGTTCGGACAGATACACTGGACTGGAACCAGCACCTTGATCTCAAACTCCGGGGTGGGCCGTAGAGGGAGATGCGTTCGGACAGATACACTGGACTGGAACCAGCACCTTGATCTCAAACTCCGGGGTGGGACGTAGAGCTAGATGCGGAACCAGCACCTTGATCTCAAACTCCAGGGTGGGACGTAGAGGGAGATGCGTTCGGACAGATACACTGGACTGGAACCAGCACCTTGATCTCAAACTCCGGGGTGGGACGTAGAGGGAGATGCGTTCGGACAGATACACTGGACTGGAACCAGCACCTTGATCTCAAACTCCGGGGTGGGCCGTAGAGGGAGATGCGTTCGGACAGATACACTGGACTGGAACCAGCACCTTGATCTCAAACTCCGGGGTGGGACGTAGAGCTAGATGCGGAACCAGCACCTTGATCTCAAACTCCAGGGTGGGACGTAGAGGGAGATGCGTTCGGACAGATACACTGGACTGGAACCAGCACCTTGATCTCAAACTCCGGGGTGGGCCGTAGAGGGAGATGCGTTCGGACAGATACACTGGACTGGAACCAGCACCTTGATCTCAAACTCCGGGGTGGGACGTAGAGGGAGATGCGTTCGGACAGATACACTGGACTGGAACCAGCACCTTGATCTCAAACTCCGGGGAGAGCAGGGCCTCCCCAGCTGATCTCAAACTCCGGGGTGGGACGTAGAGGGAGATACGTTCGGACAGATACACTGGACCGGAACCGTACAGGGTTTTGTAGGTCAAAACCAGCACCTTGAATTGTGCTCGGAACTGAACCGGCAGCCAGTGGAGCTGACACAGCAGGGGGGTAGTGTGCTCCCTGTATGACGCTCCGGTGAGTAATCTGGCTGCCGCTTGCTGGACCAGTTGAAGTTTCCGAACAGTCTTCAAGGGCAACCCCACATAGAGTGCGTTGCAGTAGTCTATTTGGGATGTAACAAGAGCGTGGACCACTGTGGCCAGATCAGACTTCCCAAGGTACGGGCACAACTGGCGCACAAGTTTTAATTGTGCAAAAGCTCTCCCGACCTAAGGTTCCGGGCTCAACGATGAGTCTAGGATATCTCCCAAGCTGCAAACCTGTGTCTTCAGGGGGAGTATAACCCCGTCCAGCAAAGGCTGTAACCCTAAGTTGTGTTTGGTCTTGTGACTGACCAGTAGGACCTCTGTCTTGTCTGGATTCAGTTTCAATTTGTTAGCTCTCATCCAGTCCGACACAGCAGCTAGACACCAGTTCAAGGTCTGGACAGCCTCCTTGGTGACAGGTGAGAAGAAGTGACAGATCTGGACATCATCTGCGTAGAGATAACACCTCAGTCCGAAACTCCGAATGATCTCCCCAGCTTTGTCATGTGACATTATTAACCGTGGTAATTAAGAACCAATAATAGTAATTAACAATGAATTCAAAAATGTAGATTGATCTCATCTAGTGTCCTATCTGGATTTCTTACTGTCAAAAGCATATCGTCCGCAAATAAGCTGATTTTGATTTTGTTGTCCATGCCCACTTCCTGTATCTCCTTATTGTTAAAAGAAATAGTATGTGGAAGGTTTTGTGTGGAAGGCTAGGAGTGCATCTACAGCAGGCCTGGGGCAACTTGGACCCTCCAGGTGTTTTGGACTACAACTCCCACAATTCCTAACAACCCCAGGCCCCTTCCTTTCTCCCTCAGAAGAGGGGGGAAAGGAAAGAGGCTGAGGCTGTTACAAATTGTGGGAGTTGTAGTCCAAAACACCTGGAGGGCCCAAATTCACTCATACCTGCTGTAGATGCACCCCAGGAGTGACTAGCTTGGCTTGGCTACGGGCCTGGTTGTCAGCCAGGAGAGAGGGATTACTATAATCCCCAGTTATGACATGGCTTGGAGGTCGGTGGCTAATCGGAGTGCTGCCAGAAATCCACCAAGGGAAGGGGTTGACCACAACGCCTTAGCTGAGTCACTCTGCTCCATTCACACAGTCAGATGGACGAGTCAGATGGACACAGGCGTTTCCTGGACCCGTCCCTCTGCTTTCCTTCCTGGAATGCCGCAGGGTTCCCTCCTTGGCCCGGTCCTGTTCAGGATCTTTATTAATGATTTAGGTGAAGGGCGAAAAGGCAGGATCATCAAGTTTGCAGACGACACCAAATTGGGAGGGAGAGCTAAGACTCCAGAGGACAGGAGCAGGATTCACAGATTAGAGAGATGATTGGCCAAAACTAGCAAAATGAAGTTCAACAGGGACAAAGGCAAGATACTCCACTTAGGCAGAAAAAAAGGAAATGCAAAGAGACAGAATGGGGGACAATGCCTGGCTCGAGAGCAGGACGTGTGAAAAAGATCTTGGAGTCCTCGTGGACAGCAAGTTAAACATGAGCCAACAATGTGATGCGGCGGCAAAAAAAGCCAATAGGATTTTGGCCTGCATCAAGAGGAGCATAGTGTCTAGATCTAGGAAAGTCATGCTCCCCATGCTCTATTCTGCCTTGGTTAGACCACACCTGGAATATTGTGTCCTATTCTGGGCACCACAATTCAAGAGAGATATTGACAAGCTGGAATGTGTCCAGAGGAGGGCGACTCAAAGGATCAAGAGTCTGGGGAACAAGCCCTATGAGGAGAAGCAGAAAACAAGCTTGCTCCCTCCTCCCTGTGGCTTCCTCTCACATATTTATACATGGCTATCATATCTCCTCTTAGCCTTCTCTTCTTCAGGCTAAACATGCCCAGCTCCTTAAGCCACTCCTCATAGGGCTTGTTCTCCAGACCCTTGATCATTTTAGTCGCCCTCCTCTGGGCACATTCCAGCTTGTCAATATCTCTCTTCAATTGTGGTGCCCAGCCTTGTGGACCTTTTCCCTACAGGTGTTGGCTATTTGTTTGAATTCTTCTTTGGTGATTTTGCCCTTTTTCCACTTCTTGTGCATGTCTCTTTTGTGTTTTAGCACAGTTAGAAGTTCTTTGGACATCCATTCTGGCTTCTTTGCACTTGTCCTATTTTTTCTCTTTGTTAGCACAGTTTGCAATTGTGCCTTGAGTATTTCATTCTTGAGAAATTCCCATCCATCTGTAACTCCTGACTGTGTGAGCCATTCAGCAGTGGAACTCTCTGCCCAGGAGTGTTGTTGAGGCTCCTTCTTTGGAAGCTTTTAAACAGATGCTGGATGGCCATCTGTCGGGGGTGCTTTGAATGCAATATTCCTGCTTCTTGCCGAATGGGGTTGGACTGGATGGCCCATGAAGTCTCTTCCAACTCTATGAGTCTATGATTCTATGAAATCAATTTTTTTTTAGTGGAGGACATACATTGGGTTCTTAGGTGTCTTGTGTCCAAATTTGGTGTCAATTCATCCAGTGGTTATTGAGTTCTGTTAATCCCACAAACAAACATTACATTTTTATTTATATAGATTTTAAATCTTTAAATCTTGACCATATTCAGGTGATGCTTGGCCACATACATCTCAGTTTTCACCGGTGGAAGATATGCCACCCTGTGTTTCTTCCTCCTTTCCTCCAGATCTCCAGAGGGACTGGTCAGACCATGCCTTGTGGTGGGAACAGAAGAAGCTGTGGCTGCTGAAGACAAACTGGAGCCTGGATAAATATGGGATTTTGGCCGATGCCAAACTCCGCTTCACTTCGCAACACAAACCGGTGCTTCTTTCGCTACCAAACCGATGCACTGTCCGTGTCCGGGCTAACTTTGCCCAACCTGTCTTCCGCACCGTTGCCGATATTTGCAAGGTGCTTGGTGAGTAAACATCCAAACTGAAGGAATATATGTTTGTTATTGACTTATACTCCAATTACAAGCGACATACCCTAGGTAATTTTCAACGGTAAGCAAACAGTATTTTGGCGCCCCCCCCCCCAACCAATCATTGATATATATTTTCTGTTTGTCATGGGAGTTCTGTGTGCCATATTTGGTTCAATTCCATCATTGGTGGAGTTCAGAATGCTCTTTGATTGTAGGTGAACTATACATCCCAGTAACTACACTTGCCGCACTTGCTCCCTTGCCTGGCCAGCTTTGGGTCCGGAGGCGTGCCTGAAGACCCCGGCGTGTGCACCAAAAGTCACCTCTTCTCCTGACTTTCTCCTCAGCCATTTGGACCGAGAGAGAAGAGAGAGAGAGAGAGAGGTGGAGATGCCCACCTTTCCTGAAGGTAGGCGCAAAAACAAAGGAGGGAGCGGAGGTGGGAGATACCTCCAGCCGGAGGGGCTCTCTCTCTCTCTCTCTCTCTCTCTTGGTCCCAATGGCTAAAGAGAAAGTCAGGAGAAGAGGCGACTTTTGGTGCGCACGCTGGGGTCTTCAGACACGCCTCCAGACCCGAAGCGGGCCAGGCGTGGCGGCTCCGCCCCTTGGCCCACCCGCGGATTGGGGAGAGGAGAGGAGGCGGGTGGAGCGCCGGGGGATCGGGAAAGGGAGCCGGTCATGGGGAGGGGATCGAACGTGGAGAACGATTGAGCGCTGGCTCTGCTTGCGCACCCGGTGGCCGGGTGGAGCAGGAACGAGAGGGGCTAGGCGAGCTCAAGGGCCCGGCCCCTTTGGGAAGAGGATCGCCCGGCAGCGAGGCAAGAAAGCCGAGGCTCCCCCCGGACTGCTAGGGCTGTTGTGCGCTGAGGGGGCGCTCCTCAAGTGGCGGTCGAGGGGCATTTACAGAGGCGCCTCTGCGCCCCTGGCAAAAAAAAGTGTTCTGCGACCGCTTACTTTGCGTAATGGATGAGCCGCCCCTGTATATACTCCAATGACAGAACGTTGAGGCGAGCAGTAGTGTGGGATTGTATACCCACTGCGCCACTGGGGGCTCATAGGTGGACAGTCAGCTGGGCTGAAGGTTGGGTGCTCACCCCAACCCGGGCTTCGAACTGCCAACACTTCGATTGATAAGATCTATTGCTGCTGGTGATTAACATGGAAGTCAGATTGCTCTTTTAAGATAGGACTACTTAAGATAGGATACTGGTGGATACTGCCACGGAAATCCTGCCACGGGTAAATATAGCTCTCCTTGGACTCTCCTTTCACAGGTATCCGCCATTACGAAGAGCTATCATTGCTATGGCCTCCTGAACAGAAGGACAAGCGGAAGCAGAAGGAAAAGGAGGGGAGCCAGGCAGAAAGCTATGACTTGACTGGAGTTCGGCTGCCAGCAAGTGAGTTAACAGGGGCATTCAGGAATATGGAA
Organism: Anolis sagrei ordinatus; assembly: GCF_025583915.1. Lineage (NCBI taxonomy): Eukaryota > Metazoa > Chordata > Lepidosauria > Squamata > Anolidae > Anolis > Anolis sagrei. The sequence continues at coordinate 21,723,835 of NW_026844700.1, read as the reverse complement.
AGATAGTGGGTTGCTATGAGTTTTCCGGGTTGTCTGGCCATGTTCCGGAAGCATTCTCTCCTGACGTTTTGCTCACATCTATGGCAGGCATCCTCAGGGGTTGTGAGATCTGTTGAAAATTAGGCAAGTGGGGTTTTATATATATCTGTGGAATATATATATCCGGGATTGTGGCGCAGCTGGCTGAGTGTCAGCTGCATTAAGATCACTCTGACCAAAAAGGTCATGAGTTCGAAGCCAGCCCAGGTTGGAGTGGGTTTCCAACCAATTGTGTGTAGCCTGTTGTCGACCCTTGCAACCCGAAAGACAGTTGTATCTGTCAAATAGGAAAATTAGGTACCACCTTAAAGTGTGGGGAGGCTAAATTAACTGATTTATGAGGCCATAAAGAAGACTCCAGCAAAACATTCCAGCAGGGAAGCATGCGGGGAATGCGGAAGTGCTTCATCAGCGTCGCAGATTGTCGAGGAAAGCGACAGCTACCCTTGCAGCCAGAAAAAAATTAAATAGCTTCTGTATATGTTTGTATGTCAAAAATTGGCATTGAATGTTTGCCATATATGTGTACACTGTAAATAATAAATAAATAAATAATAAATGTCCAGAGTGAGAGAAAGAACTCTGATCTATCTGAATGTTGCAATTGGTTGCCTTGATTAGCATTTAATTGCCTTACTTAGCTGCTTCCTGCCTGGTGGAATCCTTGGATCAGAAAATGGGAATTCCAGACAGGAAACAATCAGGGCCAGCTAACACCTTATTTGTTTGTTTGTTTGTTTGTTTACAGTATATATATTCCGCCCTTCTCATCCCGCAAGGGACTCAGAGCGGATTAAAATGTACATATACATGGCAAACCGTCCATGCCATAGTCACACAACATATATAGACTGACACACAGAGGCACTTTAACATTCCAGCTTTTTCTTGAGGGTATTCTGGCCACCAGGGGAGCTGTCCCTTTGTGGCACTGATGAAGTACTTCCTCATTCTTTGCATGCTTGCTGGAGATTTTTATGGCCTCGTAAATTAGTTAAATTTACCTCCCCGCATAAGCGGTACCTAAATTTCCTACTTGACAGATGCAACTGTCGTTCGGGCTGCAAAGGTCAACAGCAAGCTACACAAAACTGGTCGGAAGCTCACTCCGACCTGGCCCGTCTTCGAACTTATGACCTTTTGGTCAGTAGTGATCTTAATGCAATTAAATCCCTCCTCAGACTTGCTGTCTGCTCATCATTTCACATTGCACACTTGTGCCTCATGCAGAGGAGATGTCTCTCTCCAGGAAATCTTGACCTGGGAGTAATCCGTTGTGCAACTTGCGGCAAACTATAAATCGTCCAGCTGCAAGAAGGCAGGTTCAATGTACTAGCCTTTGCCAGAGCCCTGACCCTTCCTCCTTTTTCTTCTGAGGCCAGGTGCAGAACAGCAGCTCTTTCGAGGTATGCCTGCTCACTTCTCGGACAGTGCCAACACAGAGGCCTGCTACCGGATGCTGTCGGTCAGCCAGACTGGGATCACCCCTGAGCAGATCATGCGGATGCACCGGCCAGGATCCCTCACTGAGAAGACACAGATCAACAGCAGGTGAGGATGACATCCACCAAGAGGCGCAGCGGGTTAAACTCCTGTGCCGGCAGGACTGAAGACCGACAGGTCGCAGGTTCCAATCCGGGGAGAGCACGGATGAGCTCCTTCTATCAGCTCCAGCTCCTCATGCGGGGACATGAGAGAAGCCTCCCACAAGGATAGTAAAAACATCAAAAACATCTGGGCGGCCCCTGGGCAATGTCCTTGCAGACGGCCAATTCTCTCACACCAGAAGCGACTTGCAGTTTCTCAAGTCACTCCTGACACGACAAAAAAGCAGAGTTTAGAGCTTCTGTGCCGTCACGCCTGGGGGCTATAACTCTTAGTGAAAGAGGCATGGACATGACATCTTTCCCCCAGGAGATTGCTTCTTGCCCTCCTTTAGGAAACTGGAACTCCCAAAGACCAAAACACTGTAGATAACTCAAAATAAGTTTTATTGTTCACAAAGAGTTATCTCTTTAAGGCAATAAGCTGGAAGTTTCAAAGGGGTGAAGGAAAATGTACATTACAGTCTCTGGTTGTCTTGGGTCCCTCTTTCTCAATGGCTGTGAATGCCAGAGCAATCCACAACCCCAGTCCAAATGGCCTATATTTGAAGACACAGAGTCTTCCTTTGGTGCCAAAAGAACTTGTTTGAAGGCGCTTGAGACTTCCCAACTTCGTTCAGGTTGATCTGAACATGAAACATAAATCTCAAGGGTAAGAACCTCAGAATTGGTGCTGAGAGGTAACTTAATCAGGGGCTTTTAGAGTCAAGTCTCTAACTCACATCCATCTGGTAGAAAATCTGATGGTGGAATGAAAAAGGGAAGCACTCCCCTCCTCCAGGAAGAGGTGGAGCCAAACAACTGAGCTGAGCCTTGATGATTTAGACAAGGCTCTTGCCAGTCTGGAGGTCAAGCTTGAAGGATCCTCCTCGACACCCAATGTTCTGGTAAGTACCTTATTATTATTCAACTGATTCAACTGATTCAAACAACATTGATTGACAGCTATAAATAACCAATCAATCCAACTATACATAGGCAGGGTAAAAAGGCAGGATTAAGCACGATACAACAGTTTAAATCTTGCAACTAACAGTTTTACATATAGGTGGCGCCACTCGCGCAGTCACAGCTTCAAATAGTTACGCTCAGGACTGCAACTGCCTGAAGCCACTGAGCAACATGGCAATTGCATTCCAAAAACTAGTAAGTCTTGAACAGGAGTACATGAACAGGAACATAAAAAACTTCCAGGATATATTAAATCCAAAATCAAAGCTTGACTTGAACCAGGAAAAAGAGAACTCAGGCTTAGCTTCTCACATTAACGTAGCGTTGCCTGAACTGACCTTAAGGTAAACAATCTGTTGTTTGATAGGCACCCATTAAATCATTTCGTTTCCTGTGAATTTCCTTCCCAACTTTCCCATGTAGTCTCTCTGAATGACGCAATCTATTTTTGGCTCTGATTTGTAAACAAAGACTTTTGTTGATCTCCATTGCTGCAGATGGGTTCTCATGGGAACCTTCCTTATTACTTAGCTCTTCACTCGATTCCTTATCTGCCATTGCTACTTCTGGCTTCCTTCCCCATGTAATCTCTCTGAACAACACAATGTTTTTTTGGCTCTGATTTGTAAACAAAGACTTTTGATCTCCATAGGTGCAGGTTGGTTCTCATGGGAACCTTCCTTATTACTTAGCTCTTCACTCGATTCCTTATCTGTCGTTGCTACTTCTGGCTCCCTTTCCCATGTAATCTCTCTGAACAACACAATGTTTTTTTGGCTCTGATTTGCAAACAAAGACTTTTGTTGATCTCCATAGCTGCAGGTGGGTTCTCATGGGAACCTTCCTTGTTACTTAGCTCTTCACTCGATTCCTTATCTGCTGTTGCTACTTCTGGCTCCCTTGAGGCCCTGCACTTTCCAAGCTGGATTTCTCACAGATAGATTTTCCTCCTTTCTCCTTCTCTCAGGTGGCTGGATTCATCACGGACTTTGCTGCAACAGGAAGTCAAGGAGAATGACTGCTTATGGCTACGCTTCAAGTATTACTGTTTCTTTGACTTGGAGCCTAAGGTGAGCATTCCTCTTGAAGCCTTTTTTCAACTCTGGAGGGAAAAACCCTTTTCTACCTCCCTTTAAGAACGGCAGCTGAACAACTGCTCAAAAACCCTTCTGCAGATCTCGGTTCTAGTTCTCCAGAATAATCACAGGATGTCTTAAACCTACACCTGTTGATAAACTCTACAAGCCAGCTGGCATTGCCCCCCCCCCCCCCCCGGATGTGCGATGAGAAGGCATTGAATGTTTGCTGTATATATGTTCTGTGATCCACTTCTGGTTCCCTTCGGAGTGAGAAGGGCGGAATATAAATACTGTAAATAAATAAGAAGGGAGTGCAGAAATATAATAAGTTCAGAGCAGAGGTAAGGTTCAAACCTGGTGTGAATAGCGGGACCTTCCCCTTCTTTTCTCGCAGTATGACACGGTGCGGATCAACCAGCTCTACGAACAGGCCCGTTGGTCTGTGCTGCTGGAGGAGACGGAGTGCACCGAGGAAGAGATGGTGGTATTTGCTGCTCTGCAGGTAGTGTTTCTTTGCTCACCCAAATCCAGCGACAGAATGCATGGGTCTTGGTGAGGATCTATTGTTGTGTTCCTTTTCTAAGTCAGGCCATGCTCATTGGGGATGCTGGAAGCTATGGTCCAACACAGGTGAAGGAGAAGTGTTGTTGAGTTTCTTTTAGCTTTAGAACTATGCACAGGGTTTTGTCTTCCATGCCCAAAGCTAAATCACACATTCCTTTTGTGGCTTTGTCGTAGTATCGCATCAACCAGCTGTCCTTGAATGCCAGTCCACCAGAGCACTCTGGTGACTCGGGCCTTGATGATTTAGACAAGGCTCTTGCCAGTCTGGAGGTCAAGCTTGAAGGATCCTCCTCGACACCCAATGTTCTGGTAAGTACCTTATTATTATTATTATTATTATTATTATTATTATTTTGCTTATCTCTGTAACATCAAGAGATTCCCTTGAGGGGTTTCTGTTTCACTTAATTCTTCTTCACTCGACCCCTTATCTAATGATGATGTTTCTGGCTCCTGTGATTGTCCTTGAAGCTCGACACTGTCTGAGTCAATTTCATTTTCCTGGCACTTTGAATCCCAGGAAATCCCACAATTCCTTCTGAATAATCAGTGAACCCATCAGTCCCTGGCTGCTGAGCTACAACAGTGTATAGCCTGGTGTTTTCTCTTTGGTTTGTGTAGCTGTTGCTTTGATTTTTAAAATTCCCATCTTAAATGACTGCTTGAAATCATTTTTTTTAAAGTCACAAATGTCTTGGGAACCTTATACCTGCCTACAAGGAGAGTGAATATTTGTCTTGTTTGTCCTATAGGAAAGTCTCACAGCTATCCCTGAGCTGAAGGATAACCTCCGAATATTCAGGTGACGTCCTACAATCCATTTCATGGGAACGTGATTCTTGAGGAAACATTTTCATATGGACTGAAATAATTTCTTTTCATTCGCTGCAGTTGCTCTACTCATTTTACGAGCACTTTTGCAATGTATTGTCAAAGGCTTTCATGGCCGGAATCACTGGGTTGTTGTAGGTTTTTTCGGGCTATATGGCCATGTTCTAGAGGCATTCTCTCCTGACGTTTCGCCTGCATCTATGGCAAGCATCCTCAGAGGTAGTGAGGTCACCTCACTACCTCTGAGGATGCTTGCCATAGATGCAGGCGAAACGTCAGGAGAGAATGCCTCTAGAACATGGCCATATAGCCCCAAAAAACCTACAACAACCCACTTTTGCAATGTTGTTCTCCTATATTTTCCCACAGCAATCTTTTGGGGTGTGAGCAGCATGCAGTGCCTTCATCGAGAAGGGCTGGTCCCCTAAGGACACTGTACACCAGTTCAAGGGAGATTCTGCCTTGCTTTCCTTAGGTTACAATGGGAATAATGTATTTATTATAGCCCGGAAAAACCTACAACAACCCAATTTATTTATTTATCATGTCAGGAGCAAGCCAAACAGCTGTATTGCATTTTTTTAACAAACAAACAAACAAAACACAAAGTTTGCAAGCTTGGTAGTTGATTAAATGTCCTTTGACCAGTATCTGGCCACTTGGAGTGCCTCTGGTGTTGCCGCAAGAAGGTCCTCCATTGTGCATGTAGCAGGGCTCAGTTTGCATCGCAGCAGGAGATCTGTAGTTTGCTCTTCTCCAGGATTCCACTTTGTAGCCCCGTTTCTGAAGGTTGGCTCTGCATCTCGTGGTGCCAGAGTGCAGTCTGTTCAGCACCTTCCAAGTCACCCAGTTTTCTGTGTGCCCAGGGGGGAGTCTCTAATTGGGTAACAGCCATTGATTGAGGTTCTGGATTTGAGACTGCCACTTTTGGACTCTTGCTTGCTGAGGTGTTCCAGCGAGTGTCTCTGTAGATCTTAGAAAACTATTTCTTGCTTGAAGTCGTTGACGAGCTGGCTGATACCCAAACAAGGGATGAGCTGGGGATGTCTCTGTCTTGGTCCTTTCACTATTGGTTGCTACTTCCCGGCGGATGTCAGGTGGTGTAATTTCTCCAGTGGTGTAGGGCGCAGACACCCCATGATAATGTGACATGTCTCATTAAGAGTCACATCCTAATGTGGTGAGATGTGTTCCATACTGGGCATGCATACTCAGTAGCAGAGGGAATAATGCCCAATGGTGAGAGCAAGGTGCTGCTGCACTTGTCTTCCCATTGAGGCCCAAAGCCATGTTATCCATCTGCCCTGACAGGCCTCGCAAACTGACCCTGAAGGGCTACAAGCAGTACTGGGTGGTCTTCAAAGAGACCTCCATCTCCTACTACAAGAGCCGCGAGGAAGCACTGGGAGAACCCATTCAGCAGCTCAACCTCAAGGGTACGTCCAGAAGCTCCACTTCTAGTCCTGATTGAGCCTCGGAAGTAACCCATTGGTCTTGGGGTGGCCTTAGGGCAGTATTTCTCAACCTGGGGGTCGGGACCCCTGGGGGGTGCAAGGGGGTGTCAGAGGGGTCGCCAAAGACCATCCAGAAAACACAGTATTTTCTCTTGGACATGGATGTTCTGTGTGGGAAGTGTGGCCCAATTCAATTGTTGGTAGGGTTCACAATGCTCTTTGATTGTAGGTGAACTATAAATCCCAGCATCTACAACTCCCAAATGCCAAGGTCTGTTTTCCCCAAACTCCATCAGTGTTCACATTTGGGCATATTGAGAATTCATGCCAAGTTTGGTCCAGATCCATCATTGTTGGAATCCACAGTGCTCTCTGGATGTAGGTGAATTAGAACTCCAAAACTCAAGGTCAATGTTGGCCAAACCCTTCCAGTATTTTCTGTTGGTCATGAGAGTTCTGTGTGCTAAGTCTGACTCAATTCCATTGTTGGTGGAGTTCAGAATGCTCTTTGATTGTAGGTGAACTATAAACCCCAGCAACTACAACACCCACAGGACAAAATTAATACCCTCCCCCAATCACACCAGTATCCAAATTTGAGCGTTTGGGTATTTGTGCCAAATTTGGTCTAGTGAATGAAAATACATCCTGCATATCAGAAATTTACATTACTATTCATAACAGCAGCAAAATGAGTTATGAAGTAGCAACAAAACTAATTTTATGGTTGGGGGTCACCATAACATGAGGAAGTGTATTAAGGGGTCGTGGCATTAGGAAGGTTGAGAACCACTGCCTTAGGGCATTACTGTGGCCAGGATAAAGCACTCACCTACTTCACAGTAAATCACTATGTGTTGTGACCCGTTTCTGTCCCACTCCAGGCTGCGAAGTGGTACCAGATGTCAATGTCTCTGGCCAGAAATTCTGCATCAAGCTCTTGGTGCCTTCTCCAGACGGGATGAGCGAAGTGCACCTGCGTTGTGCGGACGTGAGTTGAAGAGGGAAGAAAACCATCTTGGGTTTTGAATCGTGGAATTGGGTTGGGTCTTCTAAAGGTCATCTAGTCCATAGCCTGTTTGTGGACTAGAAGACCTCTAGGACACCTATTTCCTTTTATGAACCTAAACGATCCCTTCGATCTTCCAGAGAGGCCCTTCTCTCGCTCCCGCCCCCTTTGCAAATGTGACTTGTGGGGACGAGGGAGAGGGCCTTCTTTGTGGTGGCCCCTCGGCTCTGGAACCCGCTCCCCAAAGACATTAGGCAAGCCCCCAGCCATGCCCACTGTGATCAACTTTCTGTGTTCAACTATTGTGATTTTATATAATAATAATAATAATAATCATCATCATCATCATCATCATCATCATTATCTTTATTTATACCCCTCTGGGGACTCGGGGCAGCTTACATGAGGCCAAGCCCTACAACACTATACAATAAAAAAGTCACAAACAAACAATCGCATAGTAAATTACATAAAACATAAAAATACAGCATACAATATAAAATTAAAATAAAATCATTCATAACACAGGAAGTTTTTTGGTAAGTTTTATTATTATTTACTAGCTGTACCCTGCCACACGTTGCTGTGGCCTGTAGTAAATCTTTTCTAGGTAGAGGTAGATATCTGGAGTATTATGAAAGAGAGGTACCTACCTATTCCTTCCCCCTTTCTCTCCCCCTTTCTCTCCTTTCTTCCTTCTCTTCCTCTTTCTTTCTTTCCTTCTTTCGCTCCTTGGTTTCATCCTTCTCTCTTTCCTTCATTCCCTCCCCCTTTCTTCCTTTGCCTCCTTTCTTCCCTCCATGTTTCCTTCCTTCTTTCACTTTTTTATTTGCTGTGGCCAACCTTCCCTCTTTCTCTCCTTCTTTCTTTCCTTCCTTCCTTCCTTCCTTCCTTCCTTCCTTCCTTCCTTCCTTCCTCTCCTTCCCATCTTTCCTTCTCCTCTTCCTTCTCTATCTCTTTCCTTCCTTCTCCCTTTTTCTTTCTCTTCTGCTGTCTCTCTTTTTTTCCTTCTCTCTTTCCTTCCCTCCCTCTTTCTCTACATCTTCCCCCTTCCTTCACTCCCTCTTTCCTTCCTTCATTCCCTTTTTTCTTTCCTCCTCTCCTTCCTTCTTTCCCCTTTTTCTTTCCCTCCCTCTTTCTCTCATTTCTTCCTTCTCTACCTCTTTCCTTCCTTCCCCCTTTTTCTTTCTCTTCTGCTGTCTCTCTTATCTTTCCTTCCATCTTTCCTTTCCTTTTTCCTTCTTTCTCTTACTTTCCTTCCTTCCTTCCCCCTTTTTCTTTACCTCCCTTTCTCTTTCTTCCTTCTTTCCTTCCTTCCGTCTTTCCTTCTCTTCTTCCTTCTCTATCTCTTTCCTTCCTCCCCCCTTTTTCTTTCTCTTCTGCTGTCTCTTTTTTTTTCTTCCTTCTCTCTTTCCTTCTTTCCTTCCCTCCCTTTCTCTACAGGAAGGGGGGGCGGGGCTTGGAGGGGAAGAAGAAGATATTTTTGGACAGGGCTTGGAGGGGGCGGGGCTTGGAGGGGAAGAAGAAGGAGGGGGAGGAGGTAAGATTGGAGAAGAAGGAGGAGGTAAGATTGGGGCGTGGTGTTGCGTGTGGGGCGGGGGAGTGAGGTGACGTGTTGTGGAATGATCGTGCTGGGCGGGGCGAGGGAGGAGGGTGCATTGGCCGTTTGGCCATGTGCGCGCGCATGACGGGGACTTTGCGCCATTGCGCATGCTCAGCTGTTTTGTCCTTTTGTGAGTGTGTTGTTGTGTTATTCAGTATTTTGATTTGATATGTTTGTACCTTGTGGGTTGAGGTATGTGCATGGGAATTTTGGTTAATTTTCGTTGGGGTTTTTTTGAGTTTTGCTGTCCCGTTGGACGCCCCTTACAGATTTATAGATATAGATTATTATTGGAGACCCTGTATTCAACAGATATCAAGATAACTGAAGCACCCCCATTTCCAGTTCTTGCTTCTTGGGTTTCTGAGACTCATTTCGGCAAAGCATCATCCACCACTCCATCTTGGTTCAGTGCTATATGTATTTCTTTCTCCAACCAGGAGCAGCAGTATGCCCACTGGATGGCGGGTTGCAGGTTGGCAGCGAAGGGCAAGACCATGGCAGACGCCTCGTACCCAACCGAGGTGGAGAACATCCTGTCCTTCCTGAAGCTCCAGCGGACCAACCCAGAGGCACCCCTCGCTCCGGAGGCCGAGGGGGCCCAGTGGCTTGTGTCCCCACGCTACCAGAAGAAGTTCAAACCAAAGCAGGTATATTTCAGGCTGCCTGAACACTTGGTATTGTCATGAATACTTTTTAAACAAAGGTTCTTTTTATTGCAATTTTAGTATTAGAGTGTATATCAGAACATTTACAATTTTAAAGAACAACATTGGACATACAAATGATAAAGGGTCTGGAGAACAAGCCCTATGAGGAGCGGCTTAAGGAGCTGGGCATGTTTAGCCTGAAGAAGAGAAGGCTGAGAGGGGATATGATAGCCATGTATAAATATGTGAGAGGAAGCCACAGGGAGGAGAGAGCAAGCTTGTTTTCTGCTTCCTTGGAGACTAGGACGCGGAACAATGGCTTCAAACTACAAGAAAGGAGATTCCATCTGAACATGAGGAAGAACTTCCTGACTGTGAGAGCCGTTCAGCAGTGGAACTCTCTGCCCTTGAGTGTGGTAGAGGCTCCTTCTTTGGAAGCTTTTAAACAGAGGCTGGATGGCCATCTATCAGGGGTGATTTGAATGCAATATTCCTGCTTCTTGGCAGAATGGGGTTGGACTGGATGGCCCATGAGGTCTCTTCCAACTCTTTGATTCTATGATTCTGTGTAACTTACATTGAGTCTACAAGCAACCTATAGTTACATTGGTTAACAAAGAAAGGGGAATTACATTTTACTCAGCATTCACATTACACATACACATTCATACATACATCACACACACACATTCATTCATCCTCAAAGGATGACCACCTCACCCGCCTCATAGGAAACCTGCTACAAAACAGGAGCTTTTTTGTTGAGTTCCAGGGCCAGAGAAGCAGATGGCAGAAACAGAAGAACGGCCTGCCTCAAGGAAGCGTGCTTGCTCCATCCATGTTCAACATTTACACAAATGACCAACCATTGCCAGAAGGGATAGAGAGTTTCATCTATGCTGATGATCATGCCATCACCGCTCAAGCAGGTTGAACAGTTGAACAGAAGCTCTCCGAAGCTCTAGGTGCTCTTATTGCCTATTACATGGAAAACCAGCTGATCCCTAATCCATCTAAAACAGACATGTGCCTTTCACCTTAAGAACAGACAAGCATCCCGAGCTCCGAGGATGCCCTGGGAAGGAATCCCACTGGAGCATTGCAGCACACCCAAATACCTGGGAGTCATTCTGGACCATGCACGAATATTTCATATGCCCAAATATGAACACAGATGGAGTTTGGGGGAAATAGACCTAGACATTTGGGAGTTGTAGTTACTGGGATTTATAGTTCATCTACAATCAAAGAGCATTTTGAACCTCACCAACAATAGAATTGGGCCAAACTTCCCCCACAGAACCCCCATGAACATCAGAAAATACTGCATTTTCTGGTGGTCTTTGGCAACCCTTCTGACACGCCCATGGGACCCAGACTGGGCCACAGCAACACGTGGCAGGGAACGGCTACTACTATATATGATAGGAACTAACATGGGTGTAATGCTGGGCAAGAACTTTGGGAGACTAGGCAGAGGAGGCCCTAGGTAATTTTCAACGGTAAGCAAACAGTATTTTGCCCCCCCCCCCCCCCCCAACCACCACCAATCACTGGTATATATTTTCTGTTTGTCGTGGGAGTTCTGTCTGCCATATTTGGTTCAATTCCATCATTGCTGGAGTTCAGAATGCTCTTTGATTGTAGGTGAACAATACATCCCAGTAACTACAACTCGCATATGTCAAGGTCAATTTCCCCCCAAAGCACCTCAAGAGCGCCCCTGGGCAAAATCAACTATACTGCAAATGCTTACTTTGCGTATGGGTTGAGCCGCCCCTGAGACTAAGGGCGCATCTAAACTGTAGAATAAATGCAGTTTGATATCACTAACTGCCATGGCTCATTGCTGTGGAATCCTGGGAAGTGATGGTTGCCTACCTGTAACCGTGTTTCTCTGAGTGGTCACCTTGAAATTTGCACATATTGGTATTTTCTGACTGTGCGTGCACAGAAAATACCATATGTGCGATTTCACAGGGACCACGATGAAGAATTGTAGTTTGGTGAGGCACCAGCTTTTTTGGGGGGGTCATTACAGTCTTTGGCTGGCTTCAAGATGGCGATGACTCTTGCTTTCCTCCAGATTTTGGGGATCTGACAGGATGCAGTGCAGTTGTTCATCAGCTCCAGCAGCCAGCGCCTTGCTTTGGGACCAAAGTTCTTGATTTGTTCCACCAGCACTCACCATTTACTAATCTCTCTATTTATAATATCCGTAGTTAACTCCACGTATCTTGGAGGCCTATCAGAATGTGGCCCAGCTCTCTCTCAATGATGCCAAAATGAAATTTATCCAAGCCTGGCAGTCGCTCCCGGATTTTGGAATCACTTACTTCGTAGTCAGGTAAGAAACTGTTTGTCCATCGAACCATGAGAACAGGATCTATTTCCTTACACTTTGCCCCCTTCCAATATGTGCCCCCCAACGCAGGAAAGTGTGTTGGACTACAACAACCACTGCCTGTAGCTGTACTAAAATCTCCCCAAGATGTTCCAAAAGATCTGGGAAGGATAAATCAGCCATAGCTTGCAGGTTCTCCCTCCTGGTCAGAAGTGGGCCAGGTTCATATGCAGAGTGTACCCATGGCTTTGCTGTCTTTCTGCAGATTCAAGGGCAGCCGGAAGGATGAAATCTTGGGCATTGCCAACAACCGCTTGATCCGCATCGACCTTGCCGTTGGGGATGTGGTGAAGACTTGGCGGTACAGCAACATGCGCCAGTGGAACGTCAACTGGGATATCCGACAGGTCAGTCATGGGAGCGGGTGGGGATTCTGAGAATTTGGGGATCTGAATCTGTATGCTTGTCCACTATGCCCTGCCTCATGTACAGAGGAAGAATTGTTGGAGGCTACAGTGCTGTTGTTGCCCATTTTTGGCCACCTGCGCTCCTTCTATTTTTATCAGTTTTATACTAATTTATTCAATGCTTTTGATACAAAATAAATAAACAAACAAACAAACAAACAACAGGGGAATTCCAGACAAGAACTCTACAAGAAAGGAGATTCTATCTGAACATGAGGAAGAACTTCCTGATTGTGAGAGCCAGGCCCGTAGCCAGGATTTCGTTTTGGGGGGGGGGGGGGGGGGGGCTGAGTCTGAGTGAAAGAGGGTCTAGCCTAGCAAACCTTTTGTATCATTACCCTAATATTATTTATTTATTTATTTGCTTTATTTCTATACCGCATTTTTCAGCCCTTAACAGGCGACTCATGCATATGGGATATATTGAGTATGGTGATCAGATCATGATATGAATAAACATAACAGTTTAAATAATGCACCAGTAAGGCCTTCTCGCGGACCACCATGAGAATTTGGGGGGGGGGGTGAAGCCCCTCAAGCCCCCCCCCTCCCCCGGCTACATGCCTGGTGAGAGCCGTTCAGCAGTGGAACTCTCTGCCCCGGAGTGTGGTGGAGGCTCCTACTTTGGAAGCTTTGAAACAGAGGCTGGATGGCCATCTGTCAGGGGTGCTTTGAATGCAATATTCCTGCTTCTTGGCAGAATGGGGGTTGGACTGGATGGCCCATGAGGTCTCTTCCAACTCTTTGCTTCTATGATCTTCTATATAAATAAGCCAAAAAACCCACACATTACAACACATGCACAAAATCACATATATACGCATATACACAAATATATAAACACACATCTATATAAATAAAAATGTAATGTTCGTTTGTGGGATTAACAGTACTCAAAAACCACTGGACAAATTGACACCAAGTTTGGACACAAGACACCTAACAACTCAATGTATGTCCTTTACTCAAAAAAACTGAGTTTGTTATTTGGGAGTTGCTGGGATTTATAGTTCACCTACAATCAAAGAGTGTGGTGGAGGCTCCTTCTTTGGAAGCTTTTAAACAGAGGCTGGATGGCCATCTGTCAGGGGTGCTTTGAATGCAATATTCCTGCTTCTGCCTAGGATTCTAGGAATCAGTCAGGGCTAGCTAACACCTCTTAACAAAGGATTCCCCTAGGCAGGAAGCAGCCAGACTCTGAAGCTGCAAGGCCATTCAATGCTGATCAAGGTGACCAATTGCAACATTCCCACTTGCCTCAAGCAGACAATAATAATAAAAATTTATTTATACCCCGCCACCATCTCCCCAAGGGACTTGGAGCGACTTACATGAGGCTAAGCCCAACAACACATCAATAAAAACAACAAGCAACAAGCAAATAAAACAATACAATTAATACATCTCAACATATAGACAATGACACGCAAGGGTTTAAAAACCTATGGCCAGGCCAGATGGAATAGTTTAAAATTTAAAAATAAACGCTGGGCATGAACAGAGGTAGGTAGGATACATCAGGATGAGGAAGGACTTCCTGACTGTGAGAGCAGTTCAGCAGTGGAACTCTCTGCCCCGGAGTGCAGGCTCCTTCTTTGGAAGCTTTTAAGCAGAGGCTGGATGGCCATCTGTCAGGGGGTGATTTGAATGCAATATTCCTGCTTCTTGGCAGAATGGGGTTGGACTGGATGGCCCAGGAGGTCTCTTCCATCTTTGATTCTATGATTCTATCTGGTAGGAAGGTTTTAAAAGAAATGTTGGTAGAACAACCCAACGAATAGTTAAAGTGCTCCTGAGGACATTTTGCAGGGAATTGTTTCCTTTATTCAGGGAACAGCCACGTTTTCAGGCTCCTCCTAAACACTGCCAATGTGGGGGCTTGCCTGATATCCTTGGGAAGTAAGTTCCAGAGTCGGGGGTCCTCTCCCTCGTCCCCACCAATCATGCCTGCGAAAGGGGCGGGAGCGAGAGACAAGAGTTCTTCCTCCCACCCTGGACACTCCACAAACCCCACTTGCCTCGTTTCCAACAGACCTCACAACTTCTGAGAATGCCTGCCATAGATGTGGGTTATTTATTTATCTATCTATCGTGTCATCAGCAACCAGACATTTGTATTACATTTTTAACAAAAACAAATAAACAAACAGACTAAACACAGAATTTGCAAGCTTGGTAGTTGATTAAATGTCCTTTGACCAGTATCTGGCCACTTGGAGTGCTTCCGGTGTTGCCGCAAGGAGGTCCTCCATTGTGCATGTGGCAGGGCTCAGGTTGCATTGCAGCAGGTGGTCAGTGGTTTGCTCTTCTCCGCACTCGCATGTCGTGGATTCCACTTTGTGGCCCCATTACTGAAGGTTGGCTCTGCATCTCATGGTGCCAGAGTGCAGTCTGTTCAGCGCCTTCCAAGTCACCCAGTTTTCCATGTGCCCAGGGGGGAGTCTCTCATTTGGTATCAGCCATTGATTGAGGTTCTGGGTTTGAGCCTGCCACTTTTGGACTCTCGCTTGCTGAGGCATTCCAGCGAGTGTCTCTGTAGATCTTAGAAAACTATTTCTTGATTTAAGTCGTTAACATGCTGGCTGATACCCAAACAAGGGATGAGCTGGAGATGTCTCTGTCTTGGTCCTTTCACTATTGGCTGCTACTTCCCGGCGGATGTCAGGTGGTGCAATACCGGCTAAGCAGTGTAATTTCTCCAGTGGTGTAGGGCGCAGACACCCCGTGATAATGCGGCATGTCTCATTAAGAGCCACATCTACTGTTTTACCGTGGTGAGATGTGTTCCACACTGGGCATGCATACTCAGCAGCAGAGTAGCACAGTTCAGGGGCAGATGTCTTCACTGTGTCTGGTTGTGATCCCCAGGTTGTGCCAGTCAACTTTCGTATGATATTGTTTCTAGCACCCACTTTTTGCTTGATGTTCAGGCAATGCTTCTTGTAGGTAAGAGCACGGTCCAGAGTGACTCCCAGGTATTTGGGTGTGTTGCAATGCTCCAGTGGGATTCCTTCCCAGGTCATCCTCAGAGCTTGGGATGATTGTCTGTTCTTAAGGTGAAAGGCACATGTCTGTGTTTTAGATGGGTTACGGATCAGCTGGTTTTCCCTGTAATAGGCAGTAAGAGCACCTAGAGCAGGGGTCCCCAAACTACGGCCCGCGGGCCACTTCCGGCCCACCAAGGGCACTTATCCGGCCCGCGGAGGAGGAGCGCCCCCCCCCCCCACACAGTGCCCCTCCCTTGGCTGGCTCACGCTATCCGTCAGCCCGATGGTGAGGCAGCCAAGGGCAGCTGCTCCGCGTGGCCTACTCGCGCGTAAAGCACCTCGCAAGGTACTTTACGCGTAAGTAGCCCGCGCGGGGCTGTTCCTCCCTTGGCAGGCTCACGCTGCCCATTGGGCCCGATGGGCAGCGTAAGCCAGCCAAGAGAGGCTGCCCCGGACAACGCCGGGAGAGGCGAGAGAGCCAAGAGAGGCTGCCTACGGACAACGCCGGCTCTTCGACTTCGAAATGCAGATGAGCACCACACCCCAGAGTCAGACACGACTGGACTTCATGTCAGAGGAAAACCTTCAACTAGGAAAATTGTGGGAGATCCAGGGTGGGAGAAAGAACTCTTGTCTGTTGGAGGTCGGTATGAATGTTTCAATTGGCCACCTTGATTACCATTTCATAGCCTGACAGTTTTTAGGGAGAATCCTTTGTTGAGAGGTGATTAGCTGGCCCTGATTGTTTCTTGTCTGGAGTTCCCCTGTGTTTGAGTGTTGTTCTTTATTTACATTTATAATTTTAGAGTTTTTTTTAATACTGGTAGCCAGATTTTGTTCAGACTAGAAATAGGAAGATTTCCCATTCTCTGCTCCTGGAATTACTGCCTAAAGAGGGCTAGAAAGAACCCCCTCTAAGGGCCCTTCCACACAGCAAAATCAGATATGAGCAATGTGCGTAGGAATTTTTTTATTGATTTTCTTTAAAAAAAAATATAGTCCGGCCCTCCAACGGTCTGAGGGACAGTGAACTGGCCCCTGGTTTAAAAAGTTCGAGGACCCCTGACCTAGAGCTTCTGTTCAACCATCTCAAAGCTCCCTGCTTGAGCGGTGATGGCACGATCATCAGCATAGATGAAACTCTGTCCCTTCTGGCAGTGGTTGGTCATTTGTGTAAATGTTGAACATGGATGGAGCAAGCACGCTCCCCTGAGGCAGGCCGTTCTTCTGTTTCTGCCATCTGCTTCTTTGGCCCTGGAACTCAACAAAAAAGCTCCTGTTTTGTAGCAGGTTTCCTATGAGGCAGGTGAGACGATAGATGTGGGTGAAACGTCAGGAGAGAATGCTTCTGGAACATAGCCAGACAGCCCAGAAAACTCACAGCAACCCACTTCTAGATGTTACTGCATCCCATTAGCTGTAGTCTAGTGATCAAACTTGGCCTGTGTGTGTGTGTTTTTCCCCAGGTGGCTATAGAGTTCGATGAACACATCAATGTGGCTTTCAGCTGCATTTCTGCTGGTTGCAAGATTGTGCATGAATACATCGGTGGGTACATCTTCCTGTCCACACGCTCAGTGGACAGAAGTCAAACCCTAGACGAGGAGCTCTTCCACAAGCTAACAGGCGGCCACGAAGCCCTCTGATCGTCTGCCACAAAGGCAAGTTTGTGCCCAGGAAGAGAGTTCCTCCCTTAAAGAACTGGTCACTTCTGGCATTTGGAGCAGCCAACAAACTTGCAGAGAGGAGCAAAGAAGGAATGTTGGCATGATTTTGGATGCACAAAAAATATATTTCCCAATATAGTCCTAATAAAAAAAGAAGAATGGAGTCCCTATGAAGGATGAAGGTGGAAACAGGCAAGCAGTCGTCATAATAGGGAAGGGAGGAATCTCTTTCTATTATGTCCTGGCATTACACATTATTTGCCCTTTCTTGGAGTCACTGCAACTCCTAACATCATTCCAAATCTTTTTTATAATATATATGAATTTTTATTAAGGGATTTTTCTGGGGGGGATGAGAGATAAAAATAAAAAAATAAAATACAATTTTTTTAAAAAAAAAAAGAAGGGAAAAATATTCCAGTTCTTGATCTCCTTTTCATCTTTTTCTGCACCATTTTTGATCCTGGCATAACGCATTATTTGCCCTTCCCACCGTCTTGGAATTATTGAAAATGCCAAAACTTGTCCCGATTCTCCTTTCAAGGCAAGCGGTTACACGATTGGGTTGTTGTAGGTTTCTTCTGGGCTATATGGCCGTGTTCTAGAGGCATTCTCTCCTGACGTTTCGCCTGCATCTATGGCAAGCATCCTCAGAGCTAGTGAGGTCTGTTGGAAGTAGGAAAATGGGTTTATATATCTGTGGAATGACCAGGGTGGGACAAAGGACTCTTGTCTGCTGGTGCTAGGTGTGAATGTTTCAACTGACCACCTTGATTAGCATTTAATGGCTTGGAAGTGCCTGGGGGGAATCTTTTGTTGAGAGTGATTTGATGTGCCTGATTGTCTGCTAGAGCTAGGTGTGAATGTTTCAACTAACCACCTTGATTTGCATATAATGGCCTGACAGTGCCTAGAGCAAACCTTTGTTGAGATGTGATTAGATGTCCTTGTTTGTTTCCTCTCTGTTGTTTTGCTGTTGTAATTTTTGAGTTTTTTAAATACTGGTAGCCAGATTTTGTTCATTTTCATGATCTCTTCCTTTCTGTTGAAATTGTCCTCATGCTTGTGGATTTCAATGACTTCTCTGTGTAGTCTGTGCACTCTCAACAAAAGATTCCCCCCAGGCACTTCCAAGCCATTAAATACTAATCAAGGTGGTCAGTTGAAACATTCACACCTAGCTCCAGCAGACAAGAGTCCTTTGTCTCACCCTGGTCATTCCACAGATATATAAACCCATTTTCCTACTTCCAACAGACCTCATTACCTCTGAGGATGCTTGCCATAGATGCAGGCGAAACGTCAGGAGAGAATGCCTCTAGAACATGGCCATATAGCCCGAAAAAACCTACAACAACCCAGTGATTCCGGCCATGAAAGCTTTCGACAATACATGGTTACACGATTGTTAATTGAGAGTAAACTGTATTTTATTATTATGGAATTTTATACTTTGAGGCAGGAGGTCTGTATTCCTTGCTTCTTGCTTTGTTGCCTGACGTGGGCGCTACAATTAAAAATATATATATTTGGAAATGTCTCCCTCTGTTTTGTTGTTTCCTACTGCAGGTTATCTGCATTTTACCTTTTGGTGACATAAGCAAGAGCACTCAGGATCACTGAAATGGGCTTGGCTTTTCAAAATCCCCATGGATTTTGTGGGACTGAGTGTTGGTTGTGGGATTGAGTGTTGTTATTGTTGTTGTTGCATTCCTGGGCAGCTCAGGTTTGCTGGGGCAAGTAGGGAATATAGCACAAACACACACCCAGTCTTGGTTTGTAGGCTTTCGACTCTCTGTTTTGAATAGAAAAACTGGTTTTCGATCTTTAAATCCTCATATTGTGTCAGCTTTTCCATTATTATTATTATTATTATTATTATTATTATTTGAAACACCCATGATGAGTCCACAGTAGACACTCTGCTGGCTGTTGTATTGGATCATATGTCGGACACTTCCCAAGTGTCTAGAACTGTGTGATATATAGGCGAATAATGCATGCAGATCCCAGTAGGGTGGCCTTTTGCAGCTGGCAGATGGTAATTTCTGTCAGTGCCAATTGTGTTTAAGTGCAGGCCAAGGTCTTTAGGCACTGCACTGTGTGCTGATCACCACTGGGACCACCTTGACTGGCTTTGTGCCAGAGTCTTTGCCGTTCAATCTTTAAATCCTCATATTTATTATTTATATTTTATATTATTATATTTATTATTTTATATTTATATTGTTATATCAATAATATTTATATTATTTTTTTAATTATAAAATAATATTTATTTTGTCTGTCAGCTTTTCCAGTTGTTTCTCTTCAATCCTGCTGTCACATGGGATTGCAACATTGACAATCCATACTTTGTTTTTTAACACGATGGTGAGGTCAGGAGTATTGTTGTTGTTGTTATTATTATTATTGTTGGAATTATTATTATTATTATTATTACTATTATTATTATTAGGATAGTTCTCTTGGGAGCCATAAAGATAGGTGAGCAATAAATGACATTATATTATGATATTATTTGATACACAACAAGATGAGACCACAGCAAACAAGATCACTCTGCTGGCTTTTGTACTGGACCACACAATGGACACGTCCCAAGTGTCTAGGACTGTGTGATGTATCAGAAAATAATGTGTGCAGATCTGAGAAGGATGGCCATTTGCAGCTGACAGTTGGTAATTTTGTCAGCGCCCACTGTTTTTAAGTGCAGGCCAAGGTCTTGAGGCACTGCACCTAGTCTGCTGATCACCACTGAGACCCCCTTGACTGGCTTGTGCCAGAGTCTTTGCAGTTCAATCGTGAAATCCTCATATCGTGTCAGCGTTTCCAGTTGCTTCTTGTTAATTCTGCTGTCGCCTGGGATTGCAACATTGACAAGCCATGCATGCTGGAAGAAGCAAAGACCACCAGCATTGAAGCGATGCTCCTACGCCATCAACTCCACTGATCTGAATGCCACGATGTCCGTATGCCCAAAGATCACCATGTTCCAAAGCAGTTACTATATTCCCAACTCAAGAATGGAAAACTGAATATTGGTGAACAGGAAGAGATTGAAAGAAGGGCTTAAAGACAACCTTTAAAGCTGTGACATAGACACCAAGAGAGAATTGGGAAGCCCTGGACCTTGAGCTTCAACTGGAGGTCAGCTGTGACCAGCAGTGCTGCAGAATCCGAAGAGGCACAAATGGAGGGCAAAAGAGAGAAATGCGCCAAAAGGAAGGCGCATCAAACCAACCTTGACTGGGACCACCTTCCACCTGGAAACCAATGTCCTTGCTGCAGGAGAACATGCGTATCAAGGCCCCAGGATCACCTACATATCCACCGCCAAGACACTACACTTGGAAGGCCATCATATTCAGACTACGAGGGATCACCTGAATAAGGACTGTATATACTCGAGTATAAGCCTAGTTTTTCAGCCCCCTTTTTAGGCTGAAAAATCTCCCCTCGGTTTATACTAGAGTCAAGATTATTTATTATTTTACAATGTTATTAGTATTATTTTATTACCTTTAGTATTTTACTCTATTTATTATTATTATTGCATTTATTATTTTTCTCTATTTATTATTGTTTATATTACATTCATTATTTTTCTCTATTATTGCATGTATTATTTTTCTCTATTTATTATTGTTTATATTACATTCATTATTTTTCTCTATTATTGCATTTATTATTTTTCTCTATTTATTATTGTTTATATTACATTCATTATTTTTCTCTATTATTGCATTTATTATTTTTCTCTATTTATTATTGTTTATATTACATTCATTATTTTTGTCTATTATTGCATTTATTATTTTTCTCTATTATTATTGTTTATATTACATTTATTATTTTTCTCTATTATTATTGCATTTGTTATTTTTCTCTATTTATTATTGTTTATATTACATTTATTATTTTTCTCTATTATTATTATTATTGCATTTATTATTTTTCTCTATTTATTATTGTTTATATTGCATTTATTATTTTTCTCTATTATTATTGCATTTGTTATTTTTCTCTATTATTATTGTTTATATTACATTTATTATTTTTCTCTATTATTATTGTTTATATTACATTTATTATTTTTCTCTATTATTATTATTATTATTGCATTTATTATTTTTCTCTATTATTGTTTATATTGCATTTATTATTTTTCTCTATTATTATTATTGCATTTATTATTTTTCTCTATTTATTATTGTTTATATTGCATTTATTATTTTTCTCTATTATTATTTTTATTCTTACATATATTATTTTACTCTCTTCATTATTATGGGCAGGATAGGTGAGCACATTTACATGGAAGAAGGCGAGAATCGTGGTTTAATCGGAGTTGGACAGTCTTAAATTACAGTTTTATGTAAATATCCAAAAGCATTTAACCTACTAAAGCCTCAATTAATGTAATTGTATTGGTATCTATTTTTATTTTGCATTTCCCACCCTCGGCTTATACTCGAGTCAATACATTTTCCCAGTTTATTGTGGTAAAATTAAATGCCTCGGCTTATATTCGGGTCGGCTTATACTCGGGTATATACGGTAAGTTATTTTTTGTTGAATATATTGTGGGAGGTGGGGAGGCATAATGCCGGTCTTCCAAAAACATTCAAGACTTTTTGGCTGACTGGGTAAGAAATAATAACAGTAGTAGTAAATAATAATAATAATAATAATAATAATAATAATAATAATAACAATAATAATAACAACAACAATATAATAATAATATATTATAGTAAGATAGAAGATCTTGGAGACAAGGGTAAAGCAGGAAATAATAACAGTAGTAGTAATAAATAATAATAATAGTAATAATAATAATTTTATTTATTTATTTATTATTTATAAATTAACTGAAGTTAACTAAGTTAACTGAAAGGTAAATTTTGCATATAGCTGTGGAGGGGAAAGGTCTTTCAATATGGAACTGGAAACAGTACACAGAGGGGAAAAAAAACATAAATCACATATAAATAGAGAGGGGCTTTTTTGTTTCTTTATTAAGTCATTTACCCCAAACCAGGAAACGAAGGGAGGTAGAGGACGATGGGCTCAGGCGATGGGCTCAAGAGGCAGAAGGATCCCTATGTGGAAAATAAAAGAGAAGATGGTGAAGAAGTGCAAGTTATTGTCAGAGTGTAGGACCTAAATAGCAATAGTAAATAACCACTCACAAGCCGGCTTGCTTTGAAATGGATATATTGCTTGTATCTCTGCAGCAAAGAAAGACACTACTGACATTTTCCTACCACCACTATCTTTTTATACACCTAAATAGCAATATTAAATAACCACTCACAAGCCGGCTTGCTTTGAAATGGATATATTGCTTGTATCTCTGCAGCAAAGAAAGACACTACTGACTTTTTTCCCACCATTACTTCCTTTTATTCACCTTTCCTGCCCATCTCCTCCTCTTCTCAGTTTCCTTATTAGAACTTGTTGCGAGCTGACTCCTCTATTGCGTCAGCTCCACTGGCTGCCAATTAACTTCGAGCACAATTCAAAGTGCTGGCGTTAACCTACAAGACCCTAAACGGTTCCGGCCCAGTTTACCTGTCCAAACGTATTCTCACCTATGAACCATCAAGTTTGTTAAGATCTTCTGGAGGGCCCCTGCTCTCGGTCCCGCCACATTCACAATCGCGTCTGGTGGGGACGAGAGACAGGGACTTCTCGGTGGTGGCCCCTCGGCTGTGGAACTCTCTCCTGCCCCTTCCCTCCTGACCTTCAGAAAGCTAGTGAAATCCTGGCTCTGGGACAAAGCATTCCCAGAACAATTTGGACGCGCACTAGTCCAAAAATGCGCAGAGAAGCAAATGGGGAAGAGACAAGATTGCAAAGTTAAGGTTAGGCTAAAACAGGAACTTACGATTAGGCCGAAGCTGGAGGGCTTCCTTGAAATAGCAGGGGAGCAGCAGCCCTTGGGCATCACCAGGAGTGAGGATGACTCCATTAGCCGAGCGGAAAAAGGGGATTCCATCTGAAAAATAATATATAGGATCACAAAAGCACAAAACCATGGTGTCAACTCAACTCTTGGAATGTCGTGTTCCTGGGATGACTCTCAAAAGCTTAATTTCCATTGGGGCCCCGGAAATTAAGAGTCCTGGGTTGCCATTTCCATCTGTAACAACTAAGCAGCAGGACATGGAATCCTAGAATTGGAAGAGACTCCCAAGGGTCATCCAATCCAACCCCCTTCTGCTGGGTAGGAAGACACCAGCAAAGCCCTCCCAACAGATGGACATCCAGAGTCGGAAGGCACCACCACAAGGGTCATCCAGTCCAACCCCCTTCTGCTGGGCAGGAAGACACCAGCAAAGCACTCCAAACAGATGGACATCCAGAGTCGGAAGGCACCACCACAAGGGCCATCCAGTCCAGCCCCCTTTTGTTGGGCAGGAAGACACCAGCAAAGCCCTCCCAACAGATGGACATCCAGAGTCAAAAGGCAGCACCCAAGGGCCATCCAGTCCAACTCCCTTCTGTTGGGCAGGAAGAAACCAGCAAAGCCCTCCCAAGAGATGGTCATCCAGTCTCTGGATAATAAACTCCTAGATTTGAAAAAGACTGCAAGAGCCATTCAGCCATTTTGGTCAGACAGAAAGACACAATCAAAGCCTTCCCGACAGATGGCCTTCCAGAGTCGGAAGGCACAACCACAAGGGCCTTCTAACCCAACCCCTATCTGCTGGGCAGGAAGACACCAGCAAAGCCCTCCCAACAGATGGCCATGCAGCCTCTGGATCATAGAATCCTAGAGTTGAAAGAGACTGCAAGGGCCATCCAATCCAACCCACTTTGGTCAGACAGAAAGTCATAATTTAAGCCTTCCTGACAGATGGCCATCCAGAGTCAGAAGGCACCACCACAAGGGCCATCCAATCCAGCCCCTTTCTGCTGAGCAGGAAGACACCAGAAAAGCCCTCCCAACAGACGGCCATCCAGAGTCGGAAGGCACCACCACAAGGGCCATCCAGTCCAACCCCCTTCTGCTGGGCAGGAAGACACCAGCAAAGCCCTCCCAACAGATGGTCATCCAGAGTCGGAAGACACCACCACAAGGGCCATCCAGTCCAACCCTCTTCTGTTGGGCAGGAAGACACCAGTAAAGCCCTCCCAACAGATGGCCATACAACCTTGGGATTCTAGAATCCTAGAGTTGAAAGAGACTGCAAGGGCCATCCAGTCCAACACGTTTTGGTCAGACAAAAAGTCACAATCAAAGCCTTCCTGACAGATGGCCATCCAGAGTCATAAGACAACACCACAAGGGCCATCCAGCACAACCCCCTGAATACTTCTGACTACAGCTCTCATCATACTTTGCCAATGGCAATGATGGCTAGAACTTTGGGGAGTTGAAGGCCAAAACATCTGAGAGCCATCTTGACATATGGAAAGAACATGGAGTAGTAAGATCCAGCTCACCTGCCACGGCCTTGTCAATATCGATTATTATGGCCAAGTCACAGTACTTCCTCATTCCTGTAAAGTAAAGGCCACAGAAAGATCATTGTCACGTACTCCCAAGTTTCTCTTTCTATCCGGCCCGCTTCCATTGTCCCAGTCAAATCACTAACATAATAATAATAATAATAATAATAATAATAATAATAATAATCTATACACATAACCAAAGTGAAAATATGTATGTGTGTTTGTGGCTGGGGTGTGCACTTACATAGACAAGCTCCCACTTTGGGGGGGGGGTTGATTTTGTTATTTGGGAGTTGTAGCTACTGGGATATATAGTTCACCTGCAATCAACGAGCACTCTGAACTCCACCAAAGATGGAATCGGACCAAATTTGGCACACAGAGCCCCCATGACCAGCAAAAAATACTGGAGGTCTTTGGGGAAAATTCACCTTAATTTGGGGGAGTTGTAGTTCACCTACATCCAGAGAGCACTGTGAATCCAAACTGATGGATCTGGACCAAATTTAGCATACATACCTGATATTCCCAAATTGGAATACTGGTGGGTTTGAAAGGGAGTTGTAGGTACTGGGATTTATAGTTCATGTGCAATCAAAGTGCGCTCTAAACCCCACCAAAAAGGGAATTGGACCAAAGTTGGCACACAGATCCCCCATGACCATCAAAAGTGCTAGAAAATTCCCCAAGATTTGGGGAGTTGTACTTCACCTACATCCAGAGAGCATTGTGAACCCAAAAGCCGATGAATCTGGATCAAACTTGGCATGCATACCAAGTATGCCCAAATTTGATTACTGAGGGGGTTTGGGAGGGATTGACCTTGAGTTTTGAGAGTTGTAGTCAGGCATTATTTATTTATTTATTTATTTATTTATTATTTGCACTTGTTAACCGCCACTCTCAGCCCGAGGGCGACTCGTGGCGGTGTACAGAACATAGAAAAGACAACAATTTACAATGCATCAAGACCATGACATAACATCTTACTAATACAACAACTAATTAAACTAAAAATCCGCATTCGTCTAGTTTGGGGTCATAATCAATCTCATAGTCATAGTACATTCCGGTGATCATTCCAAAAACGTAGCACTAGTTGAAGGCCTTTTCGAAGAGCCAGGTTTTCAGGCCCTTGCGGAAGGCCATGAGGGAAGGCGCCTGTCTGATTTCAGCGGGGAGGGAGTTCCACAGCCGGGGGCCACCACCGAGAAGGCCCGCTCTCTCGTCCCCGCCAGGCGTGCCTGTGAGGCAGGCGGGACCGAGAGAAGGGCCTCCCCAGATGATCTCAAGGTCCTCGTGGGCTCATAGGCCGAGATGCGGTCCGAAAGGTATTTTGGGCCGGAACCGTTTAGGGCTTTGTAGGCCAGCACCAGCACCTTAAATTGGGCCCGGTAGCAGATCGGCAGCCAGTGGAGCTGGAACAGCAAGGGCGTTGTGTGCTCCCTGCGTCCCGCTCCGGTTAGTAACATGGCTGCCGCGCGCTGGACTAGCTGAAGCTTCCGGGCCGTCTTCAAGGGCAGCCCCACGTAGAGAGCGTTGCAGTAGTCAAGCTGGGATGTGACCAGAGCGTGTACCACCGTGGCCAAGTCAGACTTCCCGAGATACGGGCGCAGCTGGCGCACGAGCCGGAGCTGTGCAAATGCTCCCCTGGTCACCGCTGAAACCTGGGGATCCAGGCTCAATGATGAATCCAGGGTCACACCCAAGCTGCGAACCTGCGCCTTCAAGGGGAGTGCGACCCCGTCCAGCACAGGCTGTAACCCTATACCCTGCTCGGCCTTGCGACTGACCAGGAGTACCTCTGTCTTGTCTGGATTTAATTTCAGTTTGTTCGCCCTCATCCAGACCGTCACAGCGGCCAGGCACCGGTTCAGGACTTCGACAGCCTCCTTAGTAGCAG
This sequence comes from Anolis sagrei ordinatus, assembly GCF_025583915.1. Lineage (NCBI taxonomy): Eukaryota > Metazoa > Chordata > Lepidosauria > Squamata > Anolidae > Anolis > Anolis sagrei. Next base: position 21,697,219 of record NW_026844700.1, on the reverse strand, counting down.
GTGGGAAGGAGTGACAGAGTTGGACGTCATCTGCGTACAGATGACACCGCACCCCGAAACTCCGGATGATCTCACCCAGCGGCTTCATGTAGATATTAAACAGCATGGGGGACAGTATAGAGCCCTGTGGAACCCCACAGGTCAAAGGCTGTGGTGTTGAACAGGAGTCCCCCAATAACACCTTCTGGGTACGACCCTCCAGAAATGACTGGAGCCACCGCAAAGCGGTGCCCCCAAGGCCCATCTCTGCAAGGCGTCCCAGAAGAATACCGTGGTCGACGGTATCGAAGGCCGCTGAGAGATCCAGGAGCACCAACAGGGACACACTCCCCCTGTCTAGCTCCCGGCGGAGATCATCCACTAAGGCGACCAAGACCGTCTCGGTACCATGTCCCGGTCTGAAACCAGACTGTGCCGGATCCAGAATATCCGTGTCTCTCAAGAATACCTGGAGTTGTGAGGCCACCACGCTTTCCATGACTTTGCCCAAGAAGGGGAGATTGGAAACAGGCCGAAAGTTGTCAAATTTAGTGGGATCCAATGATGGTTTCTTCAACAGCGGCTTTATAATAGCCTGTTTTAGGCTCGCTGGAATCTTGCCTTCCCGAAGGGAGGCATTAACCACCACCGTTACCCACTCAGCCAATCCCCCTCTGGCCTCTTTCAGAAGCCAGGATGGGCAGGGGTCTAGGATGGACGTGGTAGGCCTCATTCCTCCAAGTATCTTGTCCACATCCTCGGGTTTCACAAGCTGAAAAGAATCCATCAAAATAGGACAAGCAGGTGCTTGTGTCACATCCACAGAGACTGCATTTAACGTGGCGTCCAGCTCAGAACGGATCAAAGCGACTTTGTCTGCAAAGAACCGAGCAAATGCTTCACAGCGCGTGGCCGAATTGTCAGGGCTCCCACCTGAGGTAGGGGGAGTTAAAAGACCTCTGACAATCCGAAACAACTCCGCCGGACGGTTTTTTGCAGACGCAATAGTGGCCGCAAAGAAAGTTTTCTTTGCGGCTTTTATTGCCGCGGCATATGCCCTTAGAAAGGACACAAACCGTGCTCGGTTTGGCTCGCTTGGGTCCGAGCGCCACACGCTCTCTAGTTCCCTCTTCCTTCGCTTCATCGCTGCCAGCTCCTCAGTGAACCAAGGAGCTGGTTTAGCTCGGTTACTTGAGAGGGGACGTTCCGGAGCGATCCTGTCAATTGCCCTGGTCATCTCCCCATTCCAGAGAGCGACCAAGGCCTCGACATGGTCACCTACCGAGGTAGCGGGGAAATCCCCAAGAGCCGTCAGGAATCCATTCGGATCCATAAGCCTCCTGGGGCGGACCATCTTAATGGGTCCTCCACCTTTGCGGAGGTTAGGGGGCGCAGTGAGCCTAAATCTGATCAGGAAGTGGTCGGTCCACGGCAACGGAGAGATGGACAACTCCTCCACACCGCCACCCTGCTCCCATCCCTGGCAGAAAACCAAGTCCAATGTGTGTCCAGCACAATGGGTGGGGCCAGTTATTTGTTGGGACAGCCCCATGGTTGCCATGGCAGACATGAAGTCCTGAGCCGCGCCTGGGGGGGGGGCTTGAGGCCCCCCTCCCCCCGAAATTCTCATGGTGGTTTGCGAAAAGGCCTTACTGGTGCATTATTTAAACTGTTATGTTTATTCATATCATGATCTGATCACCATACTCAATATATCCCATATGCATGGGGGTATTGGGGTAATGATACAAAAGGTTTGCTAGGGTAGACCCTCTTTCACTCAGACTCAGCCCCCCCCCCCGAAACTCAGCCCCCCCGAAACCCCCCTGAAAAAAATTCACACACCCCCCCGAATCGAAATCCTGGCTACGGGCCTGTTGTAGTTCACCTACATCCAGATAACACTGTGAACCCAAAAGCTGATGGATCTGGATCAAACTTGGCACAGGTACCTGAAATGCTCAAATTTGATTCCTGGAGGGGGTTTTTTTGGGGGGGGGGGGTTGACCTCAACTTTTGAGAGTTGTAGTTCACCTACAACCAGAGAAACTGTGACCCCCACCAAAAATGGACCTGACTCAAATTTGACACACAGAACCCCCATGACCAACTGAATATACTGGAGGGATTTGAAGGGAACAGACCTTGATTTCTGAGTGTTGTAGTTCATGTGCATCCAAAGACACTGTGACCACCATCAACAATAAACCAGGACCAAACTTGGCACACAGAACCCCCATGACCACATGGCACACATCCCTGATATGTTGAAATTTGATTACTGGAGGGGTTTGGGGGAAACTGACCTTCCTTTCTGGGAGTTGTAGTTAATCCATAATAATGTTTTTTTATTTTTATGTTTATATTTGGTTTGTTAATCTTATGGTTATGTTGTTTTCACCCTGTATGTTTTGTGATATTATTTGGGAACCGCTCTGAGTCCCCTCGGGGAGATGGAGCTGTATATAAATAAAGTTTTATTATTATTATATTATAATAATAGTAATAGATATGTGAGCAGCAAACCTCAGCCAAGTTACCCACATAATAATAATTTTTTCTGGGTCGGGTCAAGAGTGACTTGAGAAACTGCAAGTCGCTTCTGGTGTGAGAGAATAGGCTGTCTGCAAGGACGTTGCGCAGGGGACCCCTGGCTGTTTTGATGTTTTATCATCCTTGTGGGAGGCTTCTCTCATGTCCCCGCATGAGGAGCTGGAGCTGACAGAGGGAGCTCATCCGCCCTCGCCCTGGATTTGAACCTACGACCTGTCAAATTCATGTCCTGCCGGTGCAGGGGTTTAACTCACTGCGCTACTGGGAGCTCAATAATAGTAATAATAATAATAATTTAAACAGTTAAATGAGGGCTCACCATGCTGAACAGTTGTAAACAGGGTAAATTGGAGAAAACAGTCCTGCCGGCACAGGGGTTTAACCCACTGCGCCACCAGGAGCTCCATAATAATAATAATAATAATTATTATTATTATTATTATTATTATTATTATTATTTAAACAATTTAATGAGGGCTCACCATGGTGAGCAGTTGTAAAACAGGGTAAATTGGAGAAGACAGAATTGAATGGAATATCCTAGAGCGATGGATAGGAGCATCCCAAGATATAAGATTTTGTTACCGGTTCCAATAGTAGTGAATCTTACCTAGTAGGCTGGAAAAGAAGCCTGGATAACAGTGTGGCAATCCTCCATTTTGGGAGTGTTTGCCAGGGAAGCAGCCATCTTGAGTGAAGATAGCTTAGCTAGAAGATGGGGGGAGTTTGAAGTCTCCTGGGATTGGCTAGAGCAGATGGGAGGAGCCAAGTCTTAGGAGGGGAAAAAATTCAGCTTCTGATGAGAAGAGAGTTGGGAGCTGGTGGAAGAAGAAGTGTTTTTGGAAACTGGGTTTTTCAGAGAGAGAACGTCTGATTAGCTGACAGGAAAGGTCTGACAGCTACCTGATTTCTTGTGGGAGATAGCAAAAGGCATTAGCTCTTTAGACTGAGTTTAGCAGTAAGAACTCTGGGAGAGTTAGCCGATAACTCAGGGGACTACCTAGGTTAGGTCAGTCAGAAACTCATTGCTATTTCTCTGAAGTAGGGTGACGGATTTTTGTAACCAGCAGCTATATCTGTTTGATTAGCTCTGTATGTAATTAAGTGAAGAAACTCTTTTCAAGCAACCATCAAGCTATAGTTCACTTTTGTAACAAGTCAAGCGTTTTGTGCCTCTCAGAAGAAGACGTTAGTTGTCTGTTGTTTTTATAAATAAATCTTTTTCTATTTAACTTTCAAAAAGGTCTCTATCGTTCCTCAATCTATCAGTAATCCTTTGTGATAATTCCAGCCTCTTTAACATCCTAATACCACAGAAAGGTCTCTTATCCAAACGGTCATTTTGGGAGCTAAGGGAAGAGTTGTGTTGGCAGAAGGGGAAAAGTTTACCTCAGAAACTCATTTTAAAAATCCTAAGACAGCTTGGGTTGGTGGCAGCATTAAACCAAAAGAAAACTGAAGTGTTCACTCTACCATTACACATTCTATCTAACATCAACTCGCTATCATACTATTGTCCAGAAGTGTTATATTATTATTATTATTATTATTATTATTATTATTATCTGTATTTGTACCTCGCTAGCATCTCCCGAAGGACTCGATGCGGCTTACAAAGGCCAAGGCCTCAATAAAACAACAATACAAAAATACACATAAAACATAAAGCAAATCAAAACATTAAGTAATAACAGTAAACAATAAAAACAATACACTGTAGCACAATAAAACTAAGGCCGGGCCAAGTGTAGATGGATACAGATTAAAAGTGCTGAGTATGACAGTTGAAATATGAGGATTTTTGGGTAAGTACAATGTGCGGACAGTCTTAAATCTCTAGTAAAGTGCTTTTGGGACATGTTGCTGGGGTTTCCTATTCTGGAAAGGCACACTGGAACAGCCAAGTCTTCAAGCTCTTCCTAAAGACTGCCAATGTAGGGGCCTGTCTGATGTCCTTGGGGAGGGCGTTCCAGAGTCGGGGGGCTACCACAGAGAAGGCCCTGTCCCTCGTCCCCACCAACCACGCCTGCGACGCAGGTGGAATCGTGAGCAGGGCCTCTCCAGATGAACGAAGGGAGTGTGTGGGTTCGTAAACGGAGATAGGCAGGTTCCAAACCATTTAGGGCTTTGTAGGTGAGCACCTGCACCTTGAATTGGGAAATGAACGGCAGCCAATGGAGCTCCTTGAACAGGAGGGTTGACCTCTCTCTGTAAGGAGCACCGGTTAACATCCTGGCCTCCGCCCGTTGGACTAACTGAAATTTCCGAGCCGTTTTCAAGGGCAGCCCCATGTAGAGTGCATTACAGTAGTCCAATCTAGAGGTGACCAAGGCATGGACCACCCCGGCCAGATCAGCCTTTGCGAGGTATGGTCACAGTTGGGGCACGAGTCTCAATTGTGCGAAAGCCCTTCTGGACACCGCCAACGCCTGAGCTTCAAGTGTAAGAGATGAACCCAAGAGGACTCCCAAACTGTGGACCTGTGACTTCAGGTGGAGTGTAACCCTATACCCCAAACTGGTTTACGAGCGACCAGGAGGACCTCTGTCTTGTCGGGATTGATCTTCAGCTTGTTCCTCCTCATCCAGATAGCACTTCTCCAGCACTCAAGGGGCTTCCTTGGAATTAGGTGTAAATGAGTAGTAGAGTTATGTGTCATCTGCACAGAGATGGCACCTAACTCCAAAACTCCGGATGACCTCTCCCAGCGGTTTCATGTAGATGTTAAAAAGCATGGGAGACAAGATAGAGCCTTGCGCGACCCCACTTATAATCCTTTACAGTGGTGTTCAACTGTGGGATACTTGGTGTTAGATAACTACGCATTTCATTATATTGGTGGCATGCGGCGTGATATTTGGTGATATATTGATCCAGTAGATCGTGATCCTGTTACATACGCTTATACATTCGTACACATGATCACCAAGAAGGTCTGATTTTGCTATTTCACATAGCCAAAGGGAACATAGCAGACTCACCGCTCACGACTTCCCTACCCCCCGGCAAATCCGATGCCATATGGATGTGCGTCCGCTTCATCCGTGACAGGCCAAACCGGCGGATGATGGGCCAGTTACGCATGTAAGTGCCGTGGGCCACAATCTCTGGAAAATCGGATGGGTTCAGCAGTGGCTCCAGCTCCAATTCATTCACCTGATATAGTATGGCAGCAGGTTAGCGTGACATAGGTTATAGTGAGCGTCATGAACATATACAAGAGTGCTGCCAATGTCTTCCACAAACACCATACTGTCTAACACCCAAGTGAAGGCTTTCATGCAAAGACAATTTGTTCCTAGATCTCACGTGTTTCCACCACAGACATCCTAGTGCAGTGGTTCTCCACCTTCCTAATGCCGCGACCCCTTAGTACAGGTCCTCATGTTGTGGTGACCCCCAACCATAATATTATTTTCGTTGCTACTTCACAACTGTAATTTTGCTACTGTTATGAATGGTAATCTAAATATCTGATATGCAGGATGTATTTTCAGTCACTGGACCAAATTTGGCACAAATAACCAATACTCCCAAATCTGAATACTGGTGAGGTTGGGGGTGATTGATTTTGTCATTTGGTAATGCTGGAGTTTCTGGGATTTATAGTTCACCTAAAATCAAAGAGCCTTCTGAACTCCACCAATGATGGAACTGAGTCAAACTGGGCACACAGAATTCCCATGACCAAGAGAAAATACTGGGAAGGTCTGGTGGACATTGATCTTGAGTTTTGGAGTTGTAGTTCACCTACATCTAGAGAGCACTGTGGACTCAAACAATGATGGATCTGGACCAAACTTGGCACTGATACTCAACATGCCCAAATGTTGAACACTGGTGGAGTTTGGGGAAAATAGACCTTCACCTTTGGGAGTTGTAGTTGCTGGGATTTCTAGTTCACCTACAATCAAAGAATATTCTGAACTCCACCAACGATGGAATTGAGTCAAACTTGGCACATAGAACTCCCACGACCAACAGAAAATACTGGAAGGGTTTGGTGGACATTGACCTTGAGTTTTGGAGTTGTAGTTCACCTACATCTAGAGAGCACTGTGAACTCAAACAATGATGGATCTGGACCAAACTTGGCACTGATACTCAACATGCCCAAATGTTGAACACTGGTGGAGTTTGGGGAAAATAGACCTTGACATTTGGGAGTTGTAGTTGTTCTAAAGTTGAGATTTATAGTTCACCTACAATCAAAGAGCATACCAATGATTGAATTGGGCCAAACTTCTTACACAGAACCTCCATGACCAACAGAAAATACTGTGTTTTCTGATGGTCTTCGGCGACCCCTCTGACATCCCCTCGTGACCCCTCCAGGGGTCCCGACCCCCAGGTTGAGAAACACTGTCCTAGTGTTTCTTACTCTCACCGTTGATGTGGAGTTTGCATGATCCCGCCCACTGCCTCTCCCGTAACCCTTCCCTACACTGTTCAACTCTGTCTGCACTTTTAGTGCTATTCAAACTGGCACTTTAAGGCTCATATATTAATATAATATATTATAGTATTAATATATTACTGATGTGCTGTGGTAATGATATAATATATTGTATACACATATAATACTGATAATAATATTACAATGTAATACAATATAATACTACTAATAATAAAATATAAGAATTATATTTTTATATTACATGTAATATTACTAATAATATTACAGATAGTGGTATAGTACAATATAGTAATACATAATACTAATATGGTGATGTGAGAATAATATATTGTATACACATATATTATTGATAATAATATTACAATGTAATACTATATAATACTACTAATGATAAAATATAAAAAATATATTTTTATATTACATGTAATATTACTAATAATATTACAGATAGTGGTATCTATATAAATAAAAATGTAATATCCGTTTGTGGGATTAACAGAACTCAAAAACCACTGGACGAATTGACACCAAATTTGGACAGAAGACACCCAACACCCCAATGTATGTTCTTCATTGAAAAAAAATGATTTTGTCATTTGGGAGTTGTAGTTGCTGGGATTTATAGTTCACCTACAATCAAAGAACATTCTGAACCCCACCAACGATGGAATTGAACCAAATTTGGCACACAGTTCTCCCATGACCAACAAAAAATACTGGAAGGGTTTGATGGGCAGTGTCCTTTGGTTTTGGAGTTGTAGTTCACCTACATCCAGAGATCACTGTGGCCTCAAACAATGATGGATCTGGACCAAACGCTACAAGAATATGCCCAAATGTGAACACTGATGGAGTTTGGGGGAAATAGAATATTGACATTTGGGAGTTAGAGTTGCCGGGATTTATAGTTCACCTACAATCACAGAGTATTCTGAACCCCACCAACGAGAGAATTGGGCCAAACCTCCCACACAGAACCCCCATGCGGGCCACAGCAACGCGTGGCAGGGGACAGCTAGTATGTATATATATTATATTATATTATATTATATTATATTATATTATATTATATTTAAGACATTTATATGCCGCCCTTCTCACCCTGAAGGGGACTCAGAGCAGCTTACAAGTAAAAAGTAAATACAATATATTATATTATTACCATAGCACAATATTAATATTATATATTACATTGTACTATAACATTATACTGTAATATTATTAGTAATATTACATTTAATATAAAATATATAATTATAATATCATATTATTATTAGTAGTATTATATTGTATTGCATATAATATTATTAGCATAGTACAACATCAGGTCTAAACACTGCTATATTGTACCATACCAATTATATTGTAATATTATTAGTAATGTTACATGTAATATAAATATATAATTACAATATCATATTATTATTAGTATTATATTGCATTTCATTATAATATTATAAATATTATACGTATATAAAATATATTATATTATGTTATTAGAATATTATATTATATTATAGTCCTTGCTTGGCATCCATACTCTCCCACCTCCAGTGAGTGCCCTTGGTTGCAGCGGATCTGGAGGCGCCCGTGGACAGGACTTGGCCGCACGGCAAAGCGCTGCTTTTTGTTCGTCTCCACAACAAACTTGACGTCGTCCAAGCAATATGCCTTAAACTGGGGCAAGCGAAGGATCTCCGACACATCCGCAAAGCCATCTGCCATTTAGGAGGAACAAGAGGATCAATCAGGAACACCTTTGAATAAGCAGAAAGGTGGCTAAACTCTCTGGTGCTTTTAAGAAAGCCACACAATGTCACAGCGAGAGCTCCTCCTAATGGAACAAGTCCAATTTGGATGCAAGGAAAGGCTGAAAAAAAGGTAAATCCCCCTTTTTAAAAATCCCATTAGAAGGCAAAGGTTTTGGTTTTTTTTTGGCAGAGCAAATTGTTGAAGGCAATTTATGAGTTGTGCACAATTTATTATTTACTTATTTAGTGAAGTCCAGTCGTGTCCGACTGGGAGTTGGTGGTCATCTCCATTTCTAAGCCGAAGAGCCGGCGTTGTCCCTAGACACCTCCAAGGTCATGTGGCCAGCATGACTGCAAGGAGTGCAGTTACTTTCCCACCAGAGCGGTACCTATTGATCTACTCACATTTGCATGTTTTCGAACTGCATCTCTGGCAAGCATCCTCAGAGGTAGTGAGGTGTTTTGGAACTAGGAAAAAGGGTTTATATATCTGTGGAATGACCAGGGTGAGACAAAGGACTCTTGTCTGCTGGAGCTAGGAGTGAATGTTTCAATTGACCACCTTGATTAGCATTTGATGGCTTGGTAGTGCCTGGAGGAATCTTTTGTTGAGAGGTGATTAGATGTCCTTGTTTGTTTCCTCTCTGTTGTTGTGCTTTTGTATTTTTAGAGTTTAATGTATTGAGGAAGGCTTTCATGACTGGAATCACTAGGTTCTTGTGGGTTTTTTCGGGCTATAGGGCCATGTTCAAGAGGCATTTTTCCTGACGTTTCGCCTGCATCTATGGCAAGCATCCTCAGAGGTAGTGAGGTCTGTTGGAAATAGGAAAATGGGTTTACATATCTGTGGAATGACTGGGGTGGGGCAAAAAGCACTTCTCTGCTGAAGCTAGGTGTGAATGTTTCAGCTGACCACCATTAGCATTTGAAGGCCTGGCTGAGCCTGGGAAAATGTTTTGTTGAGAGGTGTTAAGATGTGCCTGGTTGTTTCCTCTCTGCTGTTTTGTTGTAGTAATTTTAGAGTTTTTTTAATACTGGTAGCCAGATTTTGTTCATTTTCATGGTTTCCTCCTTTCTGTTGAAATTGTCCACATGCTTATGGATTTCAATGGTTTCCCTGTGTCGTCTGACATGGTGGTTGTGAGAGTGGTCCAGTATTTCTGTGTTTGGGTGGATGCTGTTAAGATGGCCCAGGAACCCTGGTCTTTCCACAGAAATACAAACCTATTTTCCTAGTTCCAACAGACCTCACTACCTCTGAGGATGCTTGCCATAGATGCAGGCGAAACATCAGGAGTGAATGCCTCTAGACCATGGCCATATAGCCCGAAAAAAACCTACAACAACCCAGTGATTCCGGCCATGAAAGCCTTTGACAATACAGTCAACATTTTCGTTGGCAAGATTTTACAGCAGCTGTGCTAAAGCAGGTTAACGGCCAGCTGTGTCATGGCTAACAATAACAACCCAACAATTTGCTCTGCAAATAACTTCTGAAATAAGCTCTTGCCTTCTGAGGAGATCCATAAGACGATTGTCCCCGCAGAAGCCCACTGGGCTCATGAAAATAGGTACAAGGGGGACAGGATTTCCTTTGAAGAGGAGCCTCCTGCTGCTCCATCAAGCTGATCAACACATTGAGAAGTTGCCTTGTTTTGGCAGTATTGGAAAAGGAAAAAGAAAAGAAGACATACTCACCCGCTCCCAGGGTTAATCCCAACTTTTCTGCACCATGACGCAAAACATAAGCGAGGGCTTTGGACAGGAGAATAACGGGATCCTGAAAGAAGGTTTTGAGATAAAAGGTGAGTATTGAAATGTAGTCGTGTGCTTCCCAGCAGGACATCTAAACTCCCATTCTTAACTATTCAGGTTTTGAAACTGGTGTTTTTTAATTGTGCCAGAAGTGACTTGAAAAACTGCAAGTCTCTTCTGGTATGAGAGAATTGGCTGTCTGTAGAGACATTGCCCAGGGGACGCCTGTGAGAGGCTTCTCTCATATCCCCGCATGGGAAGCTGGGGCTGACAGACGGGAGTTCACCTCGTCATGCAGATTCATACCACCAACTTTCAGGTCAGCAGTTCAACTGTTGGTCAACAGGTCAACTGCTTTCGGGTCAGCAGTTCAGACAGCACAGCCCATTGTGCCACCACAGCTCTGAAACTGGTATGGTGGCCAATGACTCTGGAGACCCACGTTGAAATCCTCACTCAGACATGGAATCCAGCTGGGTGATCTTGGGCAAGTGACATTATTATTATTATTATTATTATTGGTCCGGTGAATGAAAATACATCCTGAATATCAGATATTTACATGACGATTCATAACAGGAGTAGCAACGAAAATAATGTTATAATTATAAATAGTAACAATATAAAATAATTGTAGTCATATAATCTTATGTTATTATTCCCTCAACGTTGCTGTCCTAGGAATACACCCCCATTGTATGAAGGTCCGTTTATTTCCCTGTCTCTCTATGAGTTCTCCCTTACAAATAATTCTGCTCCTTAGGTTCTTGTTGGTTTTTTCGGGCTATAGGGCCATGTTCTAGAGGCATTTCTCCTGACGTTTCGCCTGCAGAGGTAGTGAGGTCTGTTGGAATTAGGACAATCCTCAGAGGTAGTGAGGTCTGTTGGAATTAGGACAATGGGTTTATATATCTGTGGAATGGCTGGGGTGGGGCAAAGAGCTCTTCTCTGCTGGAGCCAGGTGTGAATGTTTCAACTGACCACCTTCATTAGCATTTGAAGGCCTGGCTGAGCCTGGGAAAATCGTTTGTTGAGAGGTGTTAAGATGTGCCTGGTTGTTTCCTCTCTGCTGTTTTGCTGTTGTAATTTTAGAGTTTTTTAATACTGGTAGCCAGATTTTGTTCATTTTCATGGTCTCTTCGTTATTCCCAGGCTCAGCCAGGCCTTCAAATGCTAATGAAGGTGGTCAGTTGAAACATTCACACCCAGCTCCAGCAGAGAAGAGCTCTTAGCCCCACCCCAGTCATTCCACAGATATATAAACCCATCTTCCTAATTCCAACAGACCTCACTACCTCTGGAGATGCTTGCCATAGATGCAGGCGAAACGTCAGGAGAAATGCCTCTAGAATATGGCCCTATAGCCCGAAAAAACCCACCAGAACCTAACAATATAAAATAATTGTAGTCATATAATCTTATGTTATTATTCCCTCAACGTTGCTGTCCTAGGAATACACCCCCATTGTATGAAGGTCCGTTTATTTCCCTGTCTCTCTATGAGTTCTCCCTTAGAAATAATTCATTTTGTGTACATGCGGCCCGCTCACTGTCATTATGTTTGGCTTACTGTTTTTGTTTGTTTTCTTTAAATATTTTGTGTATATTGTTTATATGCTTATATGTTTTATATTTTAATGCTATGTTTATTTTATGGTAATTTGTATATTATTTTATTGGAATTTGTTGTTTGGGCTTGGCCTCATGTAAGCCGCCCCGAGTCCCCGTTGGGGGAGATGGTGGCGGGGTATAAATAAAGATGATGATGATGATGATGATTATTACTATTATATCATAGCGTTATTAAAATAATAATAAATAATCCAATAATCCAGGTATTATCATCCTTCCTCTCTACCTTAGAATTATAAATAGGAATATAATAATCATCTATATAAATAAAAATGTAATGTTCGTTTGTGGGATTAACATAACTCAAAAACCACTGGACGAATTGACACCAAATTTGGACACTACACCCCTAACAGACCAATGAGTGACCATCACTCATAAACCCCTCCCAAAATATAGCAGAAAGGACTGAAATGTCCCAAAAAGCTAAATGATGATACAGCGCATGTGCAAAAATGACAGCATCCCCTAGACCAGGCTCTTTAGGGGAGGAGGATGCTCCAAATGCACTGCTTCCAATAACACTATGATATTATTATTTTATATTGTTACTATTTAATTAATTTTAATCAATTTGTCTTCTGGACTACTACATGTTGCCTGCCCATTATACTGCCTGTGCTTATTTTTTTATTTTTCATATTGTTATGTATTCATGTGTTTTATTTAATTGTGATGTTATTGTTTATTGTTCACGTTTTCGGTTTGTGTTTTTGGTTTTCTTTATTGTAATTGTCATTTGGGCTTGGCCTCATGTAAGCTGCTCCGAGTCCCCATTGGGGAGATGGTGGCGGGGTAACAAATAAAGATTATTATTATTATTATTAATAATAATAATAATAACATTATTTTCGTTGCTTATAGTAAAATAATGTTCCACCACAAAATGTTCTTTTAAAAAATATTTTTATTGTTTTATCATAGTTATTACATTTGTTATACATTTGTTTATAGCAGTTACATATTATTCAACACACTCTTTAACATATAATCTTATTATTCTGCTTAAGCATTTCCCCCCCTTTTTTCCCACCACTGTGCTCCCCTCCCCCCATCTCAAGCCACAACTTTTACATATCGTCTGTCCAAAATTTCATTTCTTCTTGTGACGGTAACTTTCCTTCTTTGTTTTTTAAACCATTTACAACAAATTTACCCCATACAACATCAAAATCGCTTTGTTTCCATATACCTTTTTTAACTTTTAATATACATGTCAGCTTATCATTTATTGCTAATTTCCATGCTTCCTTGTACCACTCCTCTATTTGTATATTTATTTCTTTTTTCCAGTTCCTTGCTATGAGCAGTCTTGCTATTGTTAATAAGTTTGTTATCGCTTCTTTATCCTCCTTTTTCAATTGTTTGTTGTTATATAATGATAATAAAGCTGTACTAGGACTTTTCTCAATTTCAATCCGAATCTGCCTATCTAAAATCATAGAATCATAGAATCAAAGAGTTGGAAGAGACCTCATGGGCCATCCAGTCCAACCCCCTGCCAAGAAGCAGGAATATTGCATTCAAATCACCCCTGACAGATGGCCATCCAGCCTCTGCTTAAAAGCTTCCAAAGAAGGAGCCTCCACCACACTCCGGGGCAGAGAGTTCCACTGCTGAACGGCTCTCACAGTCAGGAAGTTCTTCCTCATGTTCAGATGGAATCTCCTCTCTTGTACTTTGAAGCCATTGTTCCGCGTCCTAGTCTCCAGGGAAGCAGAAAACAAGCTTGCTCCCTCCTCCCTGTGGCTTCCTCTCACATTATTTATACATGGCTATCATATCCCTCTCAGCCTTCTCTTCTTCAGACTAAACATGCCCAGCTCTTTAAGCCACTCCTCATAGGGCTTGTTCTCCAGCCCTTGATCATTTTTGTCGCCCTCCTATGGTCACATTCTAGCTTGTCAACATCTCCCTTCATTTGTGGTGCCCAGAATTGGACACAATATTCCAGATGTGGTCTAACCAAAGCAGAATAGAGGGGTAGCATTACTTCCTTAGATCTAGACACTAGGCTCCTATTGATGCAGGCCAAAATCCCATTGGCTTTTTTTGCCGCCACTTTCTCCCAAAAATTATTTACATATTTACATTGCCACCACATATGTATGTATGTTCCTGGTTCTTGACACCCTCTCCAACAATTTTTTGAATTATTTTTATTTATATATGCTATTCTTACTGGTGTCAGATACCACTTCCATATTAGCTTATAATAATTTTCTTTAACCCGTATTGATAATTTTTTTAAATGTCTTTGTCCCCATAATTGTTGCCACTCTGTTTCGTTTATTTTTATCCCTAAATCTTCTTCCCAAACCTCTTTAAGGATGTTATTTTTTGTATTTCCTTCCTTTATTTCAATTATTATCTTATATATTTTACTAGTTATTCCTCTCAAATTTTCATGCTCTTCTACAACCCTTCCCTTCTGTATTATTTGTTCAAACCTGTATTAAGGGGTCATCACAATATGGGCAAGTCACACTCTCTCAGCCTCAGAGGAAGCAAAGGCACTAACAGATCTTTCCAAGCAAAGAAAACCCACCAGTACTTTGTGTACAAAGTACTGTACACAACAATCACTGCCCTCCCCAGGTCAAAAACCAGTTTTTTTTCTATTCAAAACATTGAGTTGAAAGCATACCAACCAAGACTGGGTGTGTGTTTGTGCTATATTTCCCACTTGCCCCAGCAAACCTGAGCTTCCCAGGAATGGAAAGGTCTGTCTGCACATCAAATGCAGGCCCCAGGCAAGAGAGGAGTTGGCAGAAGGGGTTCCTCACCTGATCTCTGAACCTCATTCTTCTCTTTCTTGGTTTCTTTTTGGCTCTCAGTGCTTTCCAGGCTTCTAGGTCTTTCTGAGCCTGGGATTTTTCCCCAGCTTGAGATTTTTCCCCAGCCTGGGCTCCTTCCTCAGCCTGGGCTCCTTCCTCAGCCTGGGCTCCTTCCTCAGCCTGGGCTCCTTCCTCTTCCATTTCTCCAGCCTGGGCTCCTTCCTCTTCCATTTCTCCAGCCTGGGCTCCTTCCTCTTCTCCTTCCTCAGCCTGGGCTCCTTTCTCTTCCATTTCCCCAGCCTGGGCTCCTTCCTCTTCCATCCTGCACAGAAGCAAAGAAGGGACCTAGTGATCAATCCAAACTCTGATTGCTCCTCCTCCCTTCCGGAAGTGCCACCCCTTCCACTGCCAACAGGAAAAAGGATGAGCCGCAAAGGCTTCTGGGAGTTGCAGTTCTACTGCCCCCTTTATTTGCATGAGAATAAATGGAGCTTGACCTCACTTTACCTGCTATAGAATCCTTGCAGTTTGGTGAGACGCCAGCCCTCTTTGGCAGAAAAGGCTTTGGAAAGCCAGTCCCCCATTATTCCATTGCACTGAGCTCAAGGGTCATGGAAAGTGGTGTCAAACTGCATTAATTCTACAGTGTAGATGCATCATAAAGTACACTTTCAACAGGATGTTAGACCTCACAACCTCTGAGGATGCCGGCCGTAGATGCAGGCGAAATGTCAGGAGAGAATGCTTCAGGAACATGGCCATATACCTCCAACCTACTCTCCCAATTTTCCTCCACCTAGAATCATAGAATCCTAGAGTTGGAAGAGACCTCATGGGCCAACCAGTCCAACCCCATTCGGCCAAGAAGCAGGAAAATTGCATTCAAAGCAGGGGCGGCTCAACCATTATACAAAGTAAGCATTTGCAGTATACTGGAACGGTTTTGTGGGCATTGACATTGAGTTTTGGAATTATAGTTCGCCTGCATCCACAGAGCACTGTGGACTCAAACAATGAAGGGTCTGAACCAAACTTGCACAAATACTCAATATGCCCACATATGACCACTGGTGGAGTTTGAGGGAAATCGACATTTGGGAGTTGTAGTTGCTGTGATTTATAGTTCACCTACACTCAAAGAGATGTTCAAGCTGGGTTTAGAAAAGGCAGAGGAACGAGAGACCAAATTGCCAATATCCGCTGGATAATGGAGAAAGGCAGGGAGTTTCAGAAAAACATCTACTTCTGCTTCATTGACTATTCTAAAGCCTTTGACTGTGTGGATCATAATAAATTGTGGCAAGTTCTTGGTGGGATGGGCATCCCAAGCCCCCTTGTCTCTCTCCTGAGGAATCTGTACAAGGACCAAGTAGCAACCGTCAGAACTGACCACGGAACAACAGACTGGTTCAAGATTGGGAAAGGCGTACGGCAAGGCTGCATACTCTCACCCAACCTTTTTAACTTGTATGCAGAACACATCATGCGATGTGCGGGGCTTGATGAATGCAAAGCTGGGGTGAAAATTGTTGGAAGAAACATTAACAACCTCAGATATGCAGATGACACCACTCTGATGGCCGAAAGCGAGGAGGAGCTGAGGAGCCTTCTAATCAAGGTGAAAGAAGAAAGCGCAAAAGCCGGGTTGCAGCTAAACATCAAAAAAACCAAGATTATGGCAACAAGAATGATTGACAACTGGAAAATAGAGGGAGAAAATGTGGAGGCCGTGACAGACTTTGTATTTCTAGGCACAAAGATGACTGCAGATGCAGACTGTGGCCAGGAAATCAGAAGACGCTTCCTTCTTGGGAGGAGAGCAATGTCCAGTCTTGATAAAATAGTAAAGAGTAGAGACATCAGACTGGCAACAAAGATCCATTGCCTAGTCAAAGCCATGGTATTCCCTGTAGTCACCTACGGATGTGAGAGCTGGACCTTAGGGAAGGCTGAGCGAAGGAAGAGCGATGCTTTTGAGCTGTGGTGTTGGAGGAAAGTTCTGAGAGTGCCTTGGACTGCGAGAAGATCCAACCAGTCCATCCTCCAGGAAATAAAGCCCGACTGCTCATTGTAGGGAAGGATACTAGAGACAAAGTTGAAGTACTTTGGCCACATCATGAGGAGACAGCAAAGCCTAGAGCAGACAATTATGCTGGGGAAAGCGGAAGGCAAAAGGAAGAGGGGCCGACCAAGGGCAAGATGGATGGATGGCATCCTTGAAGTGACTGGACTGACCTTGAAGGAGCCGGGGGTGGTGACGGCCGACAGGGAGCTCTGGCGTGGGCTGGTCCATGAGGTCACGAAGAGTCGGAGACGACTGAACGAATGAACAACATAAAATAACATAAAATAACAAAAATAAAATAAAACAACATAACATAACAAACATAAAATAAAATAAAATAAATGTTCGTTTGTGGGATTAACAGAACTCAAAAACCACTGGACGAATTGACACCAAATTTGGACACCAGACATCTAACAACCCAATGTATGTCCTTCACTCAAAAAATATGATTTTGTCATTTGGGAGTTGTAGTTGCTGGGATTTATAATTCACCTACAATCAAAGAGCATTCTGAACCCCACGAACGATGGAATTGAACCAAACTTGGCACACAGTTCTCCCATGATCAACAGAAAATACTGGATGGGTTTGGTGGGCATTGATCTTGAGTTTGGGAGTTGTAGTTCACCTACATCCAAGGAGCACTGTGCACTCAAACAATGATGGATCTGGACCAAACTCTACACAAATACTCAATATGCCCAAATGTGAACACTGGTGGAGTTTGAGGAAATAGAATACTGACAGCCATGTATAAATATGTGAGAGGAAGCCACAGGGAGGAGGGAGCAAGCTTGTTTTCTGCTTCCTTGGAGACTAGGACGCGGAACAATGGCTTCAAACTACAAGAGAGGAGATTCCATCTGAACACGAGGAAGAACTTCCTGTGAGAGCTGTTCAGCAGTGGAACTCTCTGCCCCGGAGTGTGGTGGAGGCTCCTTCTTTAGAAGCTTTTAAACAGAGGCTGGATGGCCATCTGTCAGGGGTGATTTGAATGCAATATTCCTGCTTCTTGGCAGGGGGTTGGACTGGATGACCCATGAGGTCTCTTCCAACTCTTTGATTCTATGATTCTATGACATTTGGGGGTTGTAGTTGCTGGGATTTATAGTTCACCTACAATCAAAGAGCATTCTGAACTCGACCAACAATAGAATTGAACCAAATTTGGCACACACAACTCTCATGACCAACAGAAAATACTGGAAGGCTCTAGTGGGCATTGACCTTGAGTTTGAGAGTTGTAGTTCACCCACATCCAAAGATCACTGTGGACTCAAAAATTCAATATGCCCAAATGTGAAAATAGAATCTTGACATTTGGGAGTTGTAATTGCTGGGAGTTATAGTTCGCTTACAATCATAGAGCAATCACAGAACATTCTGAACCCCACCAACGAATGAATTGGGTCAAACCTCCCACACAGAACTCACATGTGGGCCACAGCAATGCATGGCAGGGGACGGCTAGTGCTATATAGAATCCTTGTAGTTTGGTAGAAAAGGCTTTGTAAAACCAATCTCTCATTATTCCATAGCATTGAGCCCAAGGGTCATGGAAAGTGGCGTCAAACTGCATTCATTCTACAGTATAGATCAGGGGTCCTCAAACCAAGGCCCGAGGGCTGGATACGGCCCTCCATGGTCATTTACCCGGCCCTCGCCCAGGGTCAACCTAAGTCTGAAACAACTTGAAAGCACACAACCACAACAACAGCCATAAGCAAGCCCACACTTCCCATGGAAGTACTAATAAGTTTATATTTGTTAAAATTGTTCTTCATTTTAATTCTTGTATTGTTTTTAAGTGTTTTTACACTACAAATAAGATATGTGCACTGTGCATAGGAATTCATTCATTTTTTTTTTCAAATTATAATCGGGCCTCCAACAGTTTGTGGGACTGTGACCTGGCCCTCTGTTTAGAAAGTTTGAGGACCCTTTTCTCGTAGTTTGAAGCCATTGTTCCGTGTCCTAAACTCCAGGACAGCAGAAAACAAGCTTGCTCCCTCCTCCCTGTGACTTCCTCTCACATATTTATACATGGCCATCATGTCTCCTCTCAGCCTTCTTTTCTTCAGGCTAAACATGCCCAGCTCTTTAAGCCGCTCCTTATAGAGCTTGTTCTCCAGACCCTTGCTCCCTCCTCCCTGTGGCTTCCTCTCACATATTTATACATGGCCATCATGTCTCCTCTCAGCCTTCTCTTCTTCAGGCTAAACATGCCCAGCTCTTTAAGCCGCTCCTCATAGGGCTTGTTCTCCAGACCCTTGATCATTTTAGTCGCCCTCCTCTGGACACTTTCCTGATCAATTCCTGTTTGCTGAGTTCCGTAGAGTAGAAAGGGCTATGGGAGAGACAGTGGGTGGGGTCATGCAAATTCCACACCAATGGAGAGAGTAAAGAACACTGAGATGTCTGTGATGGAGGAAAAACAGAAAATCTACAATGATATTATCCATGTCTGAAAGCCTTCATCTGGGTGGTGGGCAGTGTTGTGTTTGTGGAGGACCTTGGCAGGGCTCTTGGACATGTTCATGGCGCTCGCCATAACCTACAATGGCATTGGAGGGAGGGCCATTGGTGTCTCCTGAGTAGTGTTTGTGGAAGCAGGAGCTTGTTTGTGTAAGTGGACATTCCAGTCATATAGACACATGCATATTTTCACTTTTATTATGTGTGCAATAGAAGATACCTTTTCCAATGTTCTTGGGAGAGTTTAATGCATGGGAATAAAATATAATGTACCGTATATACTCGAGTATAAGCCGACTCGAATATAAGCCGAGGCACCTAATTTTACCACAAAAAACTGGGAAAACATATTGACTCGAGTATAAGCTGAGGGTGGGAAATGCAGCCACTACAGGTAAATTTCAAAATTAAAATAGATACCAATAAAATTACATTAATTGAGGCATCAGGAGGTGAAATGTTCTTGCATATTTACATAAAACTGTAATTTGAGATAAGATTGCCCAACTCTGATTAAATCATTACATATCTTCACTGTAAATGTACTTATGTATCCTTCCAACAATAATAAAGAGAGTAAAATAATAAAT
The DNA here is from genome assembly GCF_025583915.1 of Anolis sagrei ordinatus. Taxonomy (NCBI): domain Eukaryota; kingdom Metazoa; phylum Chordata; class Lepidosauria; order Squamata; family Anolidae; genus Anolis; species Anolis sagrei. The sequence goes on along the minus strand of NW_026844700.1, from coordinate 21,677,222 downwards.
ATAATAATAATATTAATTATAATAAAGTAAAATAATGGAAATGCAATAATAACAGTAATAATAGAGTAGAATAATGTAATAATAGAGTAAAATAATAAATGCAATAATAATAAAGTAAAATAATAAATGTAATAATAATTGTTCTGTTGTGCGCTGGGCCTGTAAAGAATTTCCTTTAGAACAGGACATGCAACCTCTGCCCAGCGGGAATCCAGGGGGCCCAAAGAGAAGCTCTCAGGGATCTTCCACCACAAATAGTCTTTAGATGGCTTGTGAAGTATAACAAAGTCCTTTATTAATGAACAATCAAACAAAAACTTCTCTTGTTTTCAGAAAGTCAAACAAATGATTCCAGGCTTTTATGCAACTGGTGGCTTCCTAAACTTGCCCACGAAGGACAGGCAACTGTCTTCAATAACTTCTTCTTTACTTTAAAGGAAAATCCCCTTTTTCACTTCTCCCAGGCTGACTGTAATCTAACCCTTACTGATGTGGGCTCCGCTACTGGGTCGAACTGCGTCTCGAAGCACCGAGTGGACCTACCAGTAAAGGCTTAGATATTCTCCAGCTGGAGTTCTTTGGTCTTTCAAACTGTTCACCCTCCGAAATTCCTCAAAGCTTTAGGACTGCTTCCCTGGAAATCTTTGGGTGCTCTTAAGACTGTTCTCCCCCGGAAGGTCTTAAGGATTGAAGCTTTTGTACAGGGGAAGCTTGCACACGTCCTGTACATTAGCTTTCTTTGCTGAGACTAACTAAAAAATGGCTCCCTTCCCTTCCCAATTGCCTTGAGCAAGGGGTGGAACCAAAACTTAACGATGATGGACAGGTAACTTGCCCTATGACTGCAGCCAAAGGAAGCCACCTTTCTGCAGAGTCCCTGAAACCTTGGACTGCAAGCAAACATTTCATAGAATCATAGAATCAAAGAGTTGGAAGAGACCTCATGGGCCATCCAGTCCAACCCCATTCTGCCAAGAAGCAGGAATATTGCATTCAAATCACCCCTGACAGATGGCCATCCAGCCTCTGTTTAAAAGCTTCCAAAGAAGGAGCCTCCACCACACTCCGGGGCAATGAGTTCCACTGCTGAACGGCTCTCACAGGAAGTCTTCCTCGTGTTCAGATGGAATCTCCTTTCTTGTAGTTTGAAACCATTGTTCCGCGTCCTAGTCTCCAAGGAAGCAGAAAACAAGCTTGCTCCCTCCTCCCTGTGGCTTCCTCTCACATATTTATACATAGCTATCATATCTCCTCTCAGCCTTCTCTTCTTCAGGCTAAACATGCCCAGTTCCTTAAGCCGCTCCTCATAGGGCTTGTTCTCCAGACCCTTGATCATTTTAGTTGCCCTCCTCTGGATACAAAGCAAATAAAATTGGAGCTCCTGGTACAGCCATACCAGAACAATAATCATAAATAGTGTAAAATAATAAATGTAATAATAATAATAATAGGGTAAAATACTATAAATGTAGTATAAATGGAGGGAAGGATACTAGAGACAAAGTTGAAGTACTTCAGGCACATCATGAGGAGACAGCAAAGCCTGGAGAAGACAATGATGTTGGGGAAAGTGGAAGGTAAAAGGAAGAGGGGCCGACCAAGGGCAAGATGGATGGATGGCATCCTTGAAGTGACTGGACTGACCTTGAAGGAGCTGGGGGTGGTGACGGCCGACAGGGAGCTCTGGCGTGGCCTGGTCCATGAGGTCACGAGGAGTCGGAGACGACTGAACGAATGAACAACAAAACTATAAATGTAATAATAATAGAGTAAAATAACACATGAAATAAAAATAATACTAATAACAGAGTATAATAATAAATAACCTTGACTCGAGTATAAGCCGAGAGGAGCTTTTTCAGCCTAAAAAAGGGGCTGAAAAACTAGGCTTATACTCGAGTATATACAATATCAAATAAGGGTATAAATGATGTGAAAGACCTATGATTTAAGCATCGAATAAACTTGGAAACTTGGATAAAGACATAAAAACAACCAAGGAAAAACAGCACGAAGGATATTTCCATTTGTTTTGTAACTAGAGCTTTCATCAGGACCAAAAAATAAAGTTCTGCTGGAGACGTGAGGCCCTTTGTCAGCTTCCCTTCGTCCCTTCTGTGCGTATCCAAAGGACTGCATGGGGACAGTAATTCTTGGTGACAACGCAGATGCTTGTCCTGCCACAACCCTGTGGCTTGCTGCTGATTCACTTTTGCAACAGACAGAAATTGGAAGATATGCTCATTTGTTTGACGCGCTTACATACAGCCTTTCCGTCACAGTCGGTAGCGCTCCAAGGCCATAAGGCATTTTCACAAGACTCCAGCTCCCAGCATCCCCAAGCCAGTGTGGCCAATGCAAGGTGGGCTCCAGAAAGTATTGCTCCGCAACTCTGGAAAAAATGAGGTTTCTTTCTTTCTCCTAGGAAATGTGGCACAACTTTAGATCTATGCTTTGATAGGGTTAAGTTGTGTTGTTGTGTTGTTCCAATCCAGTGCATCTGCACTGAAGAATTAATGCAGTAGTTTGGTAACACTACAACTCCCATGCTTTGATCGTATAGCAGCTATGCAACACTACAACCCCCATGTTTCAATAGTATAGCAGTTATGCAACACTACAACTCCCATGCTTTAATAGCATAGTCGTTATGCAACACTACAACTCCCATGCTTCGATAGCATAGCAGCTAGGCAACATTACAACTTCCATTCTTCGATACCATAGTGACTAGGCAATACTACAACTCCCATGCTTTGATAGCATAGCAGCTATGCAACACTACAACTCCCATGTTTTGATAGCATAGCAACTAAGCAACACTACAACTCCCATGCTTTGATAGCATAGCAGCTATGCAACACAACAACTCCCATGCTTTGATAGCATAGCAGCTGTGCAACACTACAACTCCCATGCTTTGATAGCATAGCAGCCATGCAACACTACAACTCCCATGCTTTGATAGCATAGCAGCTATGAAACACTACAACTCCCATGCTTTGATAGCATAGTAGCTATGCAACACTACAACTCCCATGCTTTGATAGCATAGTAGCTATGCAACACTACAAGTGCCATGCTTCGATAGCATAGCAGCTAGGCAACATTACAACTTCCATTCTTTGATACCATCGTGACTAGGCAACACTACAACTCCCATGCTTTGATAGCATAGCAGCTATGCAACACTACAACTCCCATGCTTTGATAGCATAGTAGCTATGCAACACTAGAACTCCCATGCTTTGATCGCATAGTAGCTATGCAACACTACAACTCCCATGCTTTGATAATATAACAACTATGCAACACTACAACTCCAGTTTTGTGCATTGCAGCTACCACCGCCTGCTTTTTGAAGGCTTCTGCATCATCATTTGTCTTCTTTCGATTACATGTGTAATCAATAAAATCACCATTCCCTTTGCTTTTGAAATAATGGAGATCAGGGCTGTAGCAGCATCGATAAACAGAGCCTTAAACCCATGAATTATTGCAAAATAGAAAGGCAAAGGCATGCCTGAGAATTAGAGAGATATGGGCATGTCTTCATGACAGATTTAGGAAATGGTTGCTCACATTTGCGATTTAGAGAGAATTAAACATGCTTGCTTTGACAACAGTCATGTCTTTTGTTGTACCATCACAGCCGGTTTGACATTAATATGTCTGCCCATGCACACACTTGCACATGGAGGGAATGAGCACTGAGTCAAAGGCACCACACTTGATGGGGAAATAGGAACAGCATTAGCCAATGCAACAATGCTCTCCTGTCGCCAGGTGGTGCCATCCACCATATTATTCTTTGTAAACATTTCTTTTTCTTGGTTAGGTATGCACAGCTGCCTCCCATTCTTTGAGAAAGTCATTTCAAGGGCAAATGTGACTAAATACAGAAACCACTGCACTACTGCTGACAAGGAGTTAAAGTGGTATCAAACTGCATTAAGTCGACAGTGTAGATGTGCCCTTGGTTTGGAAGCATGAGTAAGGTATTTTATTTATTACGAGCTGTACCCGCCAGGCGTTGCTGTGGCCAGCCGTCCCTCCCTCTTTCTTTCCTTCTTTGCCTCCTTCCTTCGCTCCCTCTTTCCTTCCTTCCCTTTTTTTCTTTCCTTCCTTCTCTACCTGTCCTTCCTTCCCCCCTTTATCTCCTTTTTCTCTCATTTCTTCCTTCCCCACTTCATTCCTTTCTTCCTTCATTTTTTGCTTCCATCCTCTCTTTCCTTACCTCCCTCTTCCTCTCCTTCTTTCCTGTGAGGGAGGAAGGGGAAAAGGGAAGGATGGATGGAAGGAAGGCAGGGTGGTAGGGGAGAGAGAGAGGGGAGAAGGAAGGAAAGACAAAAGGGAAGGAAGGAAGGAAGGAAGGAAGGAAGGAAAGAAGAGAAAGGAAAGGGGAAAGGTATGAGCAGAAGGGAGGGAAGGAGGGAGGAAGGGAAGAAAGAAAAGGGAAAGAAAGGAAAGGAGGAGAAAGGAGGACTGAGGGAGAAAGAAAAAGGAGGGAAGAAAGGAAGAGAAAGTAAAGGAAGCAACAGTATGAGGGGAAGGAAGGAAAGAAGGGAAAGGGAAGGGAGGAAAGAAAAGGGAAAGGAAAGAAAAAGGAAGGAAAGGGGAAGAAGGAAGGAAGGAAGGGGAAGGGAAGAAAGGAAAAGGAAGGAAGGGGAAGAAGGAAAGGGGAGGGAAAGAAAGAAAAGAAAGGAAGGGGGAATAGGTATAAGGAGAAGGAAGGGGGGACGGAGGGAAGAAAGAAAAGGGAAGAAAAACGATGGAAAGAAAGAGAAGGGAAAGAAAGAAAAGGAGGAGAAAGAAGGAATGAGGGAGAAAGAAAAAGGAGGGAAAGAAGGAAGAGAAAGTAAAGGAAGAAACAGTATGAGGGGAAGGAAGGAAGGAAGGAAGGAAGGAAGGAAGGAAGGAAGGAGGGAAAGAAGGGAAAGGGAAGAAAGGGAAAGAAAGAAAAGGAAGAGGAAGGAAGGGAGAAGAAGGAAAAGGAGGGAAAGAAAGAAGAGAAAGGAAAGGAAGGAAGGAAGGAAGGAAGGAAGGAAGGGGGAAGAGAAATGATTGGAAGAAAAAGAATGGAAAAAAAGAAAAGGAGGAGAAGGAAGGGGTGGGGGAGAAAGAAAAAGGAGGGAAGGAAGGAAGAGAAAGGAGATATAGAAAGGTATGAGGGGAGGAAAAGAGAAAGAAGGGATGCGAGCAGGAGGAAGTGACTCCTCTGACACCAGGGCAATCTGGGTATTATATATGTTACTTATTATTATTATTTCTTCCTCAACAGTTGGCAACCCTCCATGAATCAAAGCCACATCCCTTACATAAAGGCAGTGGGTGAGATGTCCCCTATCAAGACGAGAATGATTGAATGAAACCAGCAGCTTAGCACCTCGGGTCACAGCTCAGACAATAATCTGCACAGTGATTGGGGACCTTAACTGGAGCCTCAACTCATTCATTGTCTAAAAATCTGCCAATAATCCAGATAATCAAGGCTCTGGGGTTAGATCAGCTAAAGCCTTGAAACGCAGCTGCTCTCACGCTACCCTTGGGCCAGCCTTCTTTCTCAGGCTCCGGGACTTCCCGCTGACGAGAGATATTACAGTCCGCAAGAAGTGATTTGGTACAAAAAGGATATGTAAATTCAGAATCTCTCCCAATCACATCTGGGCAAAGGAGAAAATGAAGGAAATGCTCTAAAATTACAACAGCAAAACAACAGAGAGGAAACAAACAAGGACATCTAATCACCTCTCAACAAAAGATTGCTCCAGGCACTGCTAGGCCATCAAATACTAATTAAGGTGGTCAGTTGAAACATTCACACATAGCTCCAGCAGACAAGAGTCCTTTGTCCCACCCTGATCATTCCACAGATATATAAACCCTTTTTCCTCGTTCCAACAGACCTCACTACCTCTGAGGATGCTTGCCATAGAGGCAGGCAAAACGTCAGGAGAGAATGCCTCTAGAACATGGCCATACAGCCCGAAAAAACCTACAACAACCCAAAGCTCTCTTTACGTCACAACTAATGGCTTTGCGAAAACACGACAATTCAGTAGAACGTATTGTCGAAGGCTTTCATGGCTGGAATCACTAGGTTCTTGTGGGTTTTTTCGGGCTATAGGGCCATGTTCTAGAGGCATTTCTCCTGACGTTTTGCCTGCATCTATGGCAAGCATCCTCAGAGGTAGTGAGGTCTGTTGGAATTAGGACAATGGGTTTATATATCTGTGGAATGGCTGGGGTGGGGCAAGGAGCTCTTCCCTGCTGGAGCTAGGTGTGAATGTTTCAGCTGACCACCTTCATTAGCATTTGAAGGCCTGGCTGAGCCTGGGAAAATCCCCTGTTGAGAGGTGTTAAGATGTGCCTGGTTGTTTCCTCTCTGCTGTTTTGCTGTTGTAATTTTAGAGTTTTCTAATACTGGTAGCCAGATTTTGTTCAGTAGAAATTCGGCTTGAGAATCTAGGATTGCTTATTAAAAATCAGAGCCAGCTAACACCTCCCAACAAAGATTTCCCCCCAGGCTGGAAGCAGCCAGGCTTTGAAGCTACAAGGCTATTCAATGCTAATCAAGGTGCTCAATTGCAACATTCACGCTTGATTCAAACAGACAAGAGTTCTTTCTCCCACCCTGACATCATTCCAGAGATATATAAACCCCACTTGCCTAGTTTCCAACAGACCTCGCAACCTCTGAGGATGCCTGCCATAGATGTGGGTGAAACGTCAGGAGAGAATGCTTCTGGAACACAACCATATAGCCCAGAAAACTCACAGCAACCCACTAAAAATTCTAGCTTTTATGGCTTCAAAGAAATGGGATGGTGTGACCACTTTAGAAGCAAAAGTTTTGCCTAAATAATGTTCATCACTCAGAAGGGAGCAGTGTCCCTATTATTATTTGCTTAACCCGTGACCACATAAATTTGCTGCCAGTTTATGATGACTATAAACCAGGACGATTTCCTTTTGGGTTTGACATCGAAGAACACATTTATGAGGGCTATGGAAGACCTGAAGGGTACTACGTTAAGAAGATAATTAGCAGGCATGCTGTGGTTTTAGCTATGAATAATTTTTAATCGTTTTTAAGGGTTTAGTTTATTTTCTATTGGTCATAGGGGTTCTGTGTGGGAAGTTTGCCCAAATTCTGTCGTTCGTGGGGTTCAGAATGCTCTTTGATTGTAGGTGAACTATAAATCCCAGTAACTACAACTCCCAAATGTCAAGGTCTATTTTCCCCAAACTCTTCCAGTGTTCACATTTGGGCATATTGAGTATTCGTGCCAAGTTTGGTCTAGATCCATCATTGTTTGAGTCCACAGTGCTCTCTGGATGTAGGTGAACTACAACTCCAAAACTCAAGGTCAATGCCCACCAAACCCTTCCAATATTTTCTGTTGGCCATCGGAGTTCTGTGTGCTGTTTGGTTCACTTCCATCGTTGGTGGAATTCAGAATGCTCTTGGATTGTTGGTGAACTATAAATCCCAGCAACTACAACTCCCAAATGTCAAGGTCTATTTTCCCCAAACTCCACCAGTGTTCAGATTTGGGCATATTGAGTATTCATGCCAAGTTTGGTCCAGATCCATCAGTGTTTGAGTCCGTTGGTCATGGGAGTCCTGTGTGCTATGTTTGGTTCAATTCCATCATTGGTAGAGTTCAGAATGCTCTTTGATTGTAGATGAACTATAAGTCCCAGCTACTGCAACTCCCAAATGACAAACTCAATTTTTTTGCGTGATCGTCATTCCTTGGGTTGGTAGGTGTCTTCTGGCCAAATTTGGCAGCAGTTTGTCCAGTGGTTTTTGAGTTATGTTAATCCCACAAACGAATATTACATTTTTTTTTATATACACCCACCACATGTTGCTGTGGCCAACCTTCTCTCCCTCTTTCTCTCCTTTTTCTTTCCTTCCTTCCCTTTTTTTCTTCTCTCCTTCCTTCTCTCCTTCCTTCCTTCCTTCCTTCCTTCCTTCCTTCCTTCCTTCCTTCTCTTCCTCTTCCCTTCCTTCCCCACCCTTTTATTTCCCTTCTTCTTTCTCCCCGTTCTTCATTCTCTACCTATTCTTGGACTGCAACCCCCAGCAGTCCTCCTGATCTATCTACCTACCTACCCACCTACCTACCTATCTCTATCTATCTATCTATCTATCTATCTATCTATCTATCTATCTATCTATCTATTTATCTATCTGGAGGATTTCTCAGAGTTGCAGTCCAGGAATAGGAAATTGGAAATATGCCGGGATTGGGATGCGCTCAAAGAAATCCAAGGAGAAGAAAGCTTGCATCTTGGAAGCAGTGCATTTGGATCATCCTCCTCTCCTAAAGAACCTGGTCTAGGGGATGCTGGGAGCTGTAGTCTGGAAGAGTGTGGATATGCTATTGTGTGGGGAGTCGTTTTGCTCATGCTCTGTAACGTCTTTTTGCTTTTCCCCCCTTTTAAGTCCCTTCTGCTGTGTTTTTCAGTGTTTCTATGAGTGATGGTCACTTGTTGGCTGGATAGGTGTCTTGTGTCCAAATTTGGTGTCAATTCGTCCAGTGGTTTTTGAGTTATGTTAATCCCACAAACGAACATTACATTTTTATTTATATAGACTAGCCGTCTCCTGCCACGCGTTGCTGTGGCCCACATGGGGGTTCTGTGTGGGAGGTTTGGCCCAATACTATCGTTGGTGGGGTTCAGAATGCTCTGTAATTATAGGTGAACTATAAATCCCAGCAACTACAACTCCCAAATGTCAAGTCTATTTCCCCCAAACTCCACCATTGTTCACATTTGGGCATATTGAGTATTTGTGTAGAGTTTGGTCCAGATCCATCATTGTTTGAGTCCACAGTGATCTCTGGATGTAGGTGAACTACAACTCCAAAACCAAAGGACACTGCCCACCAAACCCTTCCAGTATTTTCTGTTGGTCATGGGAGTTCTGTGTGCCATCGTTGGTGGGGTTCAGAATGTTCTTTGATTGTTGGTGAACTATAAATCCTAGCAACTACAACTCCCAAATGACAAAATCAATTTTTTTGAGTGAAGGACATACATTGGGTTGTTAGGTGTCTTGTGTCCAAATTTGGTGTCAATTTGCCCAGTGGCTTTTGAGTTCTGTTAATCCCACAAACAGACATTACATTTTTATTTATATAGATTATTTCAGGAAATTCTGAGATTTATGCCTCAGTGTGCATGAAATAAAAACCAGCGGCAAGGGAATGGCGCAACCTCAAATGGGCTGGAATACAAAACATTTTATTGCAGCTGTCACTTTGTAAACCAGCAATACCGGTTGTACTGGTGGCACACAGAATGTACCAGTTCAAGATACATCCCAGGGACGGAAAACACAGCCAGGAATAGAAAATACTCACAAAATATGTACCACCATTTCATCATTCATGAGAACTATTTTTTAAAAATACAAGCTCTTTAGTGGGAAATGGAATATTAGTCGGCTCAGCAATGGCAAGGAGTTAAGGTGGGAATTATTTGGTCCATTTCCAAGGAGGGAATAACTCTCACTCCATGCCCCTGGTGTTGATATCCCCACTGTTGCCAAAAAAATGGTGATTTTGTGGAATAGTCCCTGAGAGTCCTTAATTCGTCCAAGAAGCATTGTTTAGGAGCGCTCACTGGCACTCGCCCATCACCACTGAATAGAGCCTTACAGCCCCTTTGGCCGACGGACACAGTTCCTTCCACAACTCCCCATTCTGCTCCATTGTCAGGACATCCTGTCCACACAGAGAGACATAACGAAAGCCAGGGTTAAAAGAGTTGTAGAGGTAAGAAGAAAGCAGGTTGCAATGCAGACCATCTTCCACAGACCAGCAGGCCCAACACATACCTCTCTGTTGACAAAGATAACGCTGGTGGATTCCTGAGCTTCAGGGCCCCCGATAGCATAGTAGTGCCTCACTTCCTCAGACGTCAGGCTGCACCTGAATGAGAGAAGCAAAATGGGGTTGCAAGATGGAAGACAAATCGTAGACCTGTCAGGGTTTGGTGCAACATGGGCCCTAAAGAAGACATCTCATTGGCAAAGAAAAGTATATACTCGAGTATAAGCCTAGTTTTTTAGCCCCTTTTTTTTAGGCTGAAAAAGTCTCTCTCGGTTTATACTCAAGTCAAGGTTATTTATTATTTTACTCCCTTGTTGTTGTTGTTGTTATTACTACATTTATTATTTTACTCTATTAATTATTATTATTGTCATTACGCTTATTATTTTACTCTGATATTATCACATTTTTCATTTTACTTTATTATCGTTATTATTGTTATTACATTTATTATTTTACTCTATTGTTATTGCATTTCCATTATTTTACTTATTATTATGACTTTATTTATTTATTTATTTATTTATTTACTTACATTATTTCTATCCCGCCCACATCAGCTCGAAGGCGACTCAGGGCGGCATACACAGTCGGCACAATTCGATGCCATAAAAATACATACATTGATAAACAAAAGAAACATTATAGTGCATTTAAACATAAAAACAGTGCATAATAACAGTTTTTAACCCCCCCCCCCCCTATGTCCTCTTGTTCGAATCCTCATCCGTTCCATCATCTTCGGCCGTTCCTGTGTCATTTTCTGATTCAAGTTTGTCTATTTATTCCGAGGTTCCAAATGCTTGCTCGAAGAGCCAAGTTTTTACTCTTTTCCGAAAAGTCAGGAGGGAGGGGGCTAATCTAATATCCCTAGGCAGGGAGTTCCACAGCCGAGGGGCCACCACAGAGATGGCCCTGTCTCTCGTCCCCTCCAGACGTGCTTGAGAAGCAGGTGGGATCGAGAGCAGGGCCTCCTTGGATGATCTCAAGTTCCTGGAGGGTTCATAGGAAGAGATGCGTTCGGATAGATAAGCTGGGCCGGAACCATTTAGGGCTTTATAGGCTAAAGTCAGCACTTTGAATTGAGCCCGGTAGCAAACTGGCAACCAGCTATTTATTTTTATTATTATTACTATTATTATTACTATTTTACTCTGATGTTATTACATTTATTATTTTACTCTATTTATTATTATTACACTTATTATTTTACTCTGATATTATTACATGTATTATTTTACATTATTATTATTATTACATTTATTATTTTACTCTATTATTATCAGAAGGATATGTAAGCACATTTACATTGAAGAAAGCTAGAATAATGGTTTAATCAGAGTCGGACAGTATTATCTGAAATTACAGTTTTATGTAAATATCCAGAAACATTTAACCTATGGATCACTCAATTAATATAATTTTATTGGTACCTATTTATTTTGAAATTTACCAGTAGCTGCTGCATTTCCCACCCTCGGCTTATACTCTGGTCAATACATTGGGAGTCAGCTGCATTAAGATCACTACTGACCAAAAGGTCATGAGTTCAAAGCCAGCCCGGGTCAGAGTGACCTTCCGACCAATTTGTGTAGCTTGCTGTCGACCTTTGCTGCCCGAAACATAGTTGCATCTGTCAAGTAGGAAATTTAGCTACTGCTTATGTGAGGAGGCTAATTTACGATGCCATAAAAATTTCCAGCAAGCATGCAAAGAATGAGGAAGTACTTCATCAGTGTCACAAATGGACGGTGAAGCGACAGCTCCCCTGGTGGCCCGAATACCCTCATGAAAAAGCTGGAATGTTAAATACCCTCTGTGTGTCTGCCTATATATGTTGTGTGTCTATGGCATTGAATGTTTGCCATGTATATGTGCATTGTAATCCGCCCTGAGTCCCTTGCGGGGTGAGAAGGGCGGAATATAAATACTGTATATATATATATATGGCAAACATTCAGTGCCAGGACAAGAATTCATATAGGCGTACATAAACATTAAAAACATTTATCTCAATATTAAAATACACCATTTAAAAATGCCACAAGAAATTCAGTGTGCAGATTTCACATATATGAATTTAATATGATGTGTAGGAATGAAAGGATGGATGTATTATGGAAACACCAGTATAATATTAAGGCCTGCAATGACTAACTACCTGCTTGCTGCTTTGTGATTAAAACCTGTTAATGAGATCTGAAGAGTAAATTCTGATAAGAATTGTGACAATGGTTCTTTTAAGTAAGGAAGTCAACACTGTGGCTCCTTACAGAAATGTTTACAAGCTTCCTTGATAAGGAAAGCCAATTAAACAAAATCAACATCTGTCCAGGAACTGATGGAATCTGTCTGTCTGAAATTTACAACTTTCAGAACCACATCAACAGAAAATACTGCATAAAAGGATCCTTTTCTCTCAGAGAGAGTGTGTCAGACCAACTGAACACCATTTCTTAACACCATTGTGAACAGCCGCCTCCTCTCAAGAAGCTGATCATCTTCAACAAGAAGAATGGTAAGAATGCTTGAGGAATGAATGAATTATGAATGAATGATTGAATGTCAGATTATATGTACAAACATTGATGCAATATTCCCCCTTTTGTCTGTTAACCAATATAATTATTATAGCTGTTTAACCTCAGCAGACTGAAAGGCAAAACCAAGGTTACAACAACACCTGTTATAGAACTCCAGTATGCTGATGACAACGTCATCTGTGCGCATTCAGAAGGTCTACAAGCCACTCTAAACACCAGAATCATACGAGAAGCTCGGCCTGTCATTGAACATCGAGAAAACCAAAGTGCTCTTCCAGCAGTCACCAGCCAACCCTTCTCCAATGCCAGAGATACAGCTTAATGGTGTAACATTAGAAAATGTTGACCCTTTCTGCTACCTTGGCAGCCACCTCTCCACCAAAGTCAACATTGACACCGAAATACAACACCGCCTGAGCTCTGCGAGTGCAGCATTTTTCCGAATGAAGCAGAGAGTGTTTGAGGACCGGGGCATCCATAGGGATACCAAGGTGCTTGTTTATAAAGCTATTGTTCTCCCAACACTGCTATATGCCTGCGAGACGTGGACTGTCTACAGACGTCACATGCAACTCCTGGAACGATTCCATCAGCGCTGCCTCCGGAAAATCCTGCAAATCTCTTGGGCAGACAAGCAGAAAAACGTTAGCGTGCTGGAAGAAGCAAAGACCACCAGCACTGAAGCGATGGTCCTCCGCCATCAACTTCGCAGGACCGGCCACGTTGTCCAGATGCCCAACCACCGTCTCCCAAAGCAGTTGCTCTATTCCGAACTCAAGAATGGAAAACGGAATGTTGGTGAGCAGGAAAAGAGATTGAAAGATGGGCTTAAAGCCAACCTTAAAAACTCTGGCATAGGCACTGAGAACTGGGAAGCCCTGGCCCTCGAGCGCTCCAGCTGGAGGTCAGCTGTGACCAGCAGTGCTGCAGAATTTGAAGAGGCACGAAAGGAGGGTGAAAGAGAGAAACGTGCCAAGAGGAAGGCGTCAAGCCAACCCCGACCGGGACCCCCTTCCACCTGGAAACCAATGCCCATACCGCGGAAGATGCAGATCAAGAATAGGGCTCCACAGCCACCTACAGACTCACAAGAATTCTGATCCTGGAGGACTATCCTACTCGGCCAACGAGGGATTGCCTAAGTAAGTAAGTAAGTAAGTATAAAACCCAGTACTGGAGTCTGTGTCTACTTTTTCTCTGCAAGTGCCTAATGCAACCTGTCTCACTAAAAGCGGAATAGAAGAACCTTATAGAAGTACTTATGACATATTTGGTGTCAGAAGTGGGATATTCTTTTCCAATGTGGGAAAGTTATTCATAACATTATTTGGCGTCACGAACACTTCTTGCACTTTTTAAATGATTTAACGCATTACCTGACGTAGAATTCCACGCTGCACCGCCCTGCGCTGGTCTCGTTCCGAGCAATCCCCAGTAACACAGGGCTACTCAGTGTTGCCGATGGGAGGCTCACCTGGAAGGCATCAAAGGGCAGGGGTTAGCACATGACGTGTATAATGGGCGAAGCAGTCCAAAGGTAGCCCCTCTTTTCCTTGCATCCCCTCACCTCATCTTGAATCTCCCGGAGAACAGAGGAGAATAATTCCTGGACAACCAAGTTACCCTGGAGGTCTTGATGGCAGATGGGTCCCTCCAAGGCGGTGCTTCCTCTCACAACCTGAAAAGAAAAGGATTTACTGTATATACTCGTATATACCGTATATACTGCACCGGGATTGTGGCGCAACTGGCTGAGTGTCAGCTGCATTAAGATCACTCTGACCAAAAGGTCATGAGTTCGAAGCCAGCCCGGGTTGGAATGAGTTTCCAACCAATTGTGTGTAGCCTGTTATCGACCTTTGCAACCCGAAAGACAGTTGCATCTGTCAAGTAGGAAAATTAGGTACCACCTTAAAGTGTGGGGAGGCTAAATTAACTGATTTATGAGGCCATAAAGAAGACTCCAGCAAAGCATTCCAGCGGGGAAGCATGCGGGGAATGCGGAACTGCTTCATCAGCGTCACAAATGGACAATGAAAGCGACAGCTCCCCTGGCGGCCAGAAAAAGTTAAATAGCCTCTGTGTATGTCTGTATATGTTTGTATGTCAAAAATTGGCATTGAATGTTTGCCATATATGTGTACACTGTAATCCGCCCTGAGTCCCCTGCAGTGTGAGAAGGGCGGAATATAAAAGCTGTAAATAAATAAATAAAATAAATAAATAATAAATATTATTATTTACACTAGGATATAGTATTAGTGGAGCCCCCGGTGGCGCAGTGGGTTAAAGCACTGAGCTTCTGAGCTTGTTGACCGAAAGGTCGCAGGTTCGATTCCGGGGAGCGGCGTGAACTTCCGCTGTCAGCCCTAGCTTCTGCCAACCTGGCAGTTCGAAAACATGCAAATGTGAGTAGATCAATAGGTACCGCTCCAGCGGGAAGGTAAGGGCGCTCCATGCAGTCATGCCGGCCACATGACCTTGGAGGTGTCTATGGACAACGCTGGCTCTTCGGCTTAGAAATGGAGATGAGCACCACAGTACAGTATTTACAGTATTTCTACAAGTTTGCCCTCTTCTCTCTAGTTGCAATCAGACCAGACTAACCTGTGGTTCGGGATGCCCACCAGGAATGTCAACCTTCCCAGGTGCTTCCCCTACAAGGTGGCTCCGCTTCAAAAAAATGAACTTGTCGTCTGCTGTGTGCAGCATGGCGCCCACCCCCAAGGGCTGGGCCAGGTAGGCTTGTCTGTCCCCAAAGTCCTCCCAGCCCTGCTGCTGCAGGCGTGCGGCTCCATCGCCCAAGTTGGTGCCCACAAAGTCTTTGTAGCAGGTAAGCCCAAGAAGGAAAGTCAGAACGGCTCCGTCCAGTTTGACAGAATGCAGGCGGAATTTGTCCCCGTCAAAGAGCCACGGGTTCTGCTTGCAGCGCTCTGCCCAAGTGGCCTCAATCTGAAGCTGGTCTCCAAGCAATGGGTGCCGGTCATACAAAGGGGACAGCTCAACCTGGACCTGAGCCTCTGTGATGCCCTTTGCAGACGGGCATTGGAACAAGAGCGAGATCTCGGGGTCTACTTTCTCCATGTAAATGCACCTGGAAGGCAAAGACGGAAGTCACCTCAAAGCCTCTTTCCCAAGAGTTATAGAATTATTATTATTATTATTATTATTATTATTATTATTATTAATAATAATAATTCAAAGTGCTGATTTTGACCTATAAAGCTCTATACCTGTGTTTCTCAACCTTCCTCATGCCGTGACCCCTTAATACAGTTCCTCATGTTGTGGTGACCCCCAACCATAAAATTATTTTCATTGTTACTTCAGAATTGTAATTTTGCTACTGTTATGAATTGTTATGCAAATATCTGATATGCAGGATTTATTTTCATTCACTGAACCACATTTGACACAAATACCCGATATGCCCAAATTTGAATACTGGTGGGGTTGGGGGAGGTTGATGTTGTGATTTGGGAGTTGTAGTGGCTGGGATTTATAGTTTACCTACAATCAAGGAGCATTCTGAACTCCACCAAGAATGGAATTGAACCAAATTTGGCACGCAGACCTCCCATGACCAACAGAAAATACTGGAAGGGTTTGGTGGACATTGACCTTGAGTTTGGGAGTTGTAGTTCATCGACATCCAGAGAGCACTGTGGACTCAAACATTGACCAAACTTGGCACAAATATTCCATATGCCCAAATATGAACACAGATGGAGTTTGGGGGAAATAGACCTTGCCCCCTGGGAGTTGTGATTGCTGGGATGTATAGTTCACCTAGAGTCAAAAAGCATCCTGAACCCCACCAACAATAGAATTGGGCCAAACTTCCCACACAGAACCCCCATGACCAACAGAAAAAACTGTGTTTTCTGATGGTCTTTGGTGACCCCTCTGACACCCACCCACGACCCCCTGAGGGGTCCCGACCCCCAGGTTGAGAAACCCTGCTCTATACAGTTCTGGCCCAGCTTACTTGTCCAAACGCATCCACCCCTACACGTCCCATCTCGTAATCTAAGATCATCCGGAGAGGCCCTGCTCTCGCTCCCGTCAAGAGCACAGATGCGCCTGGCGGGGATGAGAGACAGGGCCTTCTCAGGTGTGGCCCCCTGCCTGTGGAACATACTCCCAAATAAGCTAAGATCTGCTCCCTCCCTCCTGGCTTTTAGAAAAAAATTAAAATCATGGTTTTGGGACCAGGCCTTCGGGCAGTAGAAGCAAATGTATGCAGCAATTCGGAAAGACAATGAATGGAACGGTGATTTGACGGACAAGACTGTTTTATTGTTTTAATGATTGTTTTACTGCTTATGGGTGTATTTTTAATTTGATTTATGTCTAATTGTAATGTATAATTGTAATTCTTTATTATTGTATTGTTGTTGTGTTTTACTGATGTATTTGGGCTCGGCCTCTTGTAAGCCGCACCGAGTCCTTCGGGAGATGGTAGCCGGGTATAAATAAAGGTTTATTATTATTATTATTATTATTATTATTATTATTAATTGTTTGTACTGGCATTGAATTTTGCCATTACCTATGTGGAAACCACTTTGAGTCCCCCTCAGGGTGAGAAAAGCTGTATACAAATACTGTAAATAAATAAATAAATTATTATTATTATTATTATTATTATTATTGTTTATTATGTTTATTGATATCCTGCTTTTTCTCTCACAGAAAAAATGCATGACATACAATGGTATAGTAAAATGGCATCCCTTTATATAAAATCAAGATTGGATTATTACAGGCATTACAGAAATGTACAACAAGTCAAAAAAAGAGAGAGAGAAAGCCATCGTTCGACTGCATAATACTGCCTAGCTTCCTAAATCTACATTTTAACGGCTAAGAGTTTTCCACCATTAAATCAGATTGGCTTTTGACCTTATAATGGATGTTGCAAGTTCGGAAGGACATGAAAAACAAGCGAGCCCCTGGGCCAAGAGTTATAAGATTATAAGACTGTGATTTAATTATGGAGCAAAGGCTTGCTGGCTCACTCTGGCAACAAGCTGCAATCCAATCTTCCTCACAATTGAATGGAAATCGCTTCCAGGAGAGAAAGCCCTGTGTCATCTTAGCTGCCAAGGAGAGTCAGATGGATGGACTCGTTAAAATGCCTTTTGGTTGATTTAAAAAGGTGCCTCTGATGAATCAGGAGGTTTTGAAATGCTTACAATAACAGTAATAACACAGCTCCCAGCAAAATGCTAAGCTTGTATCCGCATCATTTGAGATCGGTTAGGATCATACCATTGCCATGGATTTTGAAATAAAAAATACCCTTCTAAATATAGGAAATTAACCTTAGTCTTCAATTCTGGCATTCTGCAGTATAGTGGGGGGGGGGGGGGGGAAACTACAAAATAGTTTCCTAAAGCCCAGTTTTGTCTAAAGCAGGCATGGGCATACATCGGCTCTCCAGGTATTTTGGACTTCAACTCCCACAATTCCTAACAGCCAGTAGGGCCTGGAGGGCCGAGGTTTGCCCACGCCTAAAGCATGTAAATATGTACAGGAATTAATAACATAACACTTTTGAGATTGACTATGAAAATCCAGTGTGAAGACAACATTCAGTGTGAAGACTCGAGTATAAGCCGAGGGTGGGAAATGCAGCAGCTACTGGTCAATCTATATAAATAAAAATGTAAAGTTCGTTTCTGGGATTAACATAACTGAAAAACCACTGGACAAATTGACACCAAATTTGGACACAAGACACCTATCAGGCCAACAAGTAAATAAAAACATTGAAAAACACAACAGGAGAGCCTTAAAAAGCCAAAAAAAGAGAAAAATATATGTTACAACTCATGCACAAAACCACATATATACACAAACACACATATATACACATATACACAAATTTATACAGACATATATGCACACCCAAACACATATACACAGAAAGGAAGGAAGAAGGAAGGAAGGAAGGATAGAAGGAATGAAAGGGAGAAAGAAGGAGGGAGGGAAGGAAGGAAGGAAGGAAGGAAGGAAGGAAGGAAGGAAGGAAGGAAGGAAAGAGACAAGGTAAGATGGAGCCAAAGAGCAAAAGAAGCGAGGAAAGAAACAGATAGAGAAGGAAGAAAGAAGTAGGGAATGAAGAAAGGAAAGAAAAAGAGCAGAAGGAAGGAAAGAAGGAGGGAAGGAAGGAGAGAAAGAAAGAAGGAGAGAAAGAGGGAGGGAAGGTTGGCCACAGCAACGCGTGGCGAGTACTGCTAATCTGTATAAATAAAAATGTAATGTTCGTTTGTGGGATTAACAGAACTCAAAAACCACTGGATGAATTAATAATACTAATACTAATACTAATACTAATAATAATAATAATAATAATACTACTACTACTAATAATAATAATAATAAAAAAACTTCATTTGTACCCCGCTATCATCTCCCCAAGGGACTCAGTGCGGCTTACATGAGGCCAAGCCCACAGCACATCAATAAACAAAGGCAATAACAAATAATCAATACAAACAGTTAAAATAAAACTCAAAAACAAAAATACACAATAAGCAATAAACAATAACAATAACATGCAGCATTTAAAAACCTATGGCCAGGCAAATTTGACACCAAATTTGGACACAAGACACCAAACAACCCAATGCATGTTCTTCACTCAAATAAAATTATTTTGTCATTTGGGAGTTGTAGTTGCTGGGATTTATAGTTCACCTACAATCAAAGAGCATTCTGAACTCCACCAACGATGGAATTGAACCAAACTTGGCACACAGTTCTCCCATGACCAACAGAAAATACAGGATGGCTTTGGTGGGCAGCGTCCTTTGGTTTTGGAGTTGTAGTTCACCTACATCCAGAGATCACTGTGGACTCAAACAATGATGGATCTGGACCAAACTCTACACGAGTACTCAATATGCCCAGATGTGAACACTGGTGGAGTTTGGGGAAAATAGAATCTGGACATTTGGGAGTTGTAGTTGCCGGGATTTATAGTTCACCTACAATCACAGAGCATTTTGAATCCCACCAACGATAGAATTGGGCTAAACCTCCCACACAGAACCCCCAGCAACGCGTGGCAGGGGACGGCTAGTAATCTATCTATCTATCTATCTATCTATCTATCTATCTATCTATCTATCTATACACACACACTCACACACACAATATACTACATTATATTATAATATTATGTTATTAGCATAGCGCAGGAGACAAGGTGGAACTATCTTCTGGCCCTCTCTCTCTTCACTTTGGGAGGAAAGGCTAAAGATCTTGTGAAACGACAATTCCCAGGATTCCAATGGCACTCAACTGGTTAGTGAGAAAGAACAGAAGACAAGTGCAAGTAGCACTGTGTCTAGCAATGCAACTACTCAAGCTGAAAGGATATTCACCTGGAGAAAGGTCTGCGCAATGGAAGGTAAGAAGAATTGAAAAGGGAAAGCTGTAAAGATGGAACGTAGCCATGTGTGGAATTGAAAGACCATGTAAATAATAGATGTATACTACTAAGCCTAATTGACTGGGAATCTGAAGAACTCTGGACAAAAGCCAGGGATAATCTCAGGAAAGAAGGCAAAAAAAGACTATCCACAGTGAAAAAAGAAAGAAAATCCTCTTTGGGCAAAAGATGAGACTCTTCAAATGAAGGGCAGACAAGGAGCAAAAGGTCAGAATGCTCAATACGAGTGTTCAATGACTTGGTCATAGGGACAATGAGGGCTATGATAGGAATGAATGCAAAGAAATAAAAGAAGATAAGGTAGAATGAGCCCCGAGCAAGCATCTGTCCCAAATGAAAAGTGATATATTCTGAGCCAGAACCCCATGACTCAAACCAGTTCTTAAGTTCAAAAATGATATCAACAAAGCTTTGACTGAAAGTAGTGGAAAACAGGCAGAAATAGCAAGTTATATGTATTAAGTTAAGTAACTGATAAAAATTTGTACTTAATGTCAAAATTAAATGGCTGATTGACTAAGGTAGATAGGCATCTACACGTCAAAAATATTGTAACCTGATTATATTTGCCACAATTTGCTTTTCTGTTATGTACCATAACAAAAATAAACAGTTTTATTATATATATAAAAGAGAGAAAAAAATGATATCAACAAGATGAACTTATATAACGAGTTGTCGAAGGCTTTCATAGCCGGAATCACTGTGTCGCTGTGAGTTTTCCAGGCTGTCTGGCCATGTCCAGAAGCATTCTCTCCTGACATTTCACCCACATCTGTATCAGGCATCCTCAGAGGTTGTGAGTTCTGTTGGAAACTAGGCAAGTATCTGTGGAATGATGTCCAGGGGGAGAGAAAGAACTCTTGTCTGATTGTTGCAATTGGCCACCTTGATTAGCATTTAATGGCCTTGCAGCTTCAAAGCTTGGCTGCTTCCTGCCTGGGGAGAATCCTTTGTTAAAATCAGAGCAAATAAATAAATAAAGAGCAACACTCAAAAAACAGGGGAATTCCTCCATAAGAGAGATGGACGAATTATCTTTTTTGATGAGGAAAAATACCAGAAAATCGATGAAAAGGACAGATTGGTCCCCCTTCTATGATTATGAAAAGATGAGAAGAAAAATGGAAGACAAGAATACATAGATTGGATTAAGAAATATTTATAGAAGATCCTGAGGCTGGAGTGGAAGTCATTTTAAGAAGTGTTGAGAGGTGTTGGTGGTGCGTGTTCTTTTCCTTTTTGTGTGTTTTTTTTTCTCTTTTTTGCTTTTTTTCTTTTCGGGTTTCCTACTTTCCTATCTTCTATATTATTGTTCTCCCTCTTTCCTTGTGTTGATGTTTGAAATGTTTAATAAATTTTTAAAAAAAATCAAAACAGGGGAATTCCTGACATGAAACAATTGGGGCCACCCAACACCTCCCAACAAAGGATTCCCCCAGGCAGCAACCAGCCAAGCTTTGAAGCTGCAAGGCCATTCAATGCAACCAAGTTGTCCAATTGCAACATTCACAGTTGTCTCAATCAGACAAGAGTTCTTTCTCCCACCCTGGACATTATTCCACAGATAAATAAACCCCACTTGCCTAGTTTCAAAAAGACCTTGCAACCTCTGAGGAGGCCTGCCATAGATGTGGGCTAAATGTCAGGAGATAATGCTTCTGGAACATGGCCATACAGCCCGGAAAATTCACAGCAACTTGTATTATATAGCACACACAAACAGAGATATGCACACACACGATATATATCTCCCGTTTTTTTTTCTACCGAAGGAGAATCAAGGTGGTTAACCGTAAAAACAATGACAATGAGAGAATTAAAACCTAACACATATAAACATTAAAATAGAATTAAATTTAACCTTCGTTTTTATTATTTATTTATTTATTATTTACAGCTTTTATATTCCGCCCTTCTTACCCCGCAGGGGACTCAGGGTGGATTACAGTGTACACATATATGGCAAACATTCAATGCCAATTTTGACATACAACATATACAGACATACACAGAGGCTATTTAATTTTTTTCTGGCCGCCAGGGAGCTGTCGCTTTCATTGTCCATCTGAGACACTGATGAAGTACTTCCGCATTCCCCGCATGCTTTTTTGCTGGAGTGCTTTGCTGGAGTTTTTTTATGGCCTCATACATTAGTTAATTTAGCCTCCCCACATTTTAAGGTGGTACCTATTTGAAAGATGCAACTGTCTTTCTGGTTGCAAAGGTCAACAACAGGCTACACAATTGGTTGGAAACCCACTCCAACTTGGGCTGGCTTCGAATTCATGACCTTTTGGTCAGAGTGATCTTAATGCAGCTGACACTCAGCTAGCTGCCCCACAATCCCGGTTTTTAATTTTTGTGGTTTGAAATTTTACCTTGGCATTTTAATGATGATGTTTTTAAATATCTTTTAACTTAATCAAGTTTGAACGTATGTTAGCTTTCTATTATGGGAGTCCTAGGATAATGATTATTGTCTATTTGTGTACGTTTCTGTTTTTTGTTTTTAATGTTGATATGGTCAATGGACTAATAAATAAACTTTGCTTGTTCAAGGTGAAAAATAGAATTAAACACAGAAATATTAAAAAATACATAGTTAAAAGCAATAAAATCAATAAAAACATAAGACATGTCCATAGAAGGGTGACCAAGACTATCAACAGTTTGGAAACTAAGCCTTCTGAGGAACAATTAGGGAGCTGGATATGTTTAACTTAAAGAAGAGAGGACTTAGAGGTTTTTATTTGTCGTGTCAGGGCAACCAGTCAATTATATTACATTTCTAACAGAGCAAAGCAAAAAGACAGACAAAATACAAAATTTGTGAGTTTCGTAGCTGATTAAATGTCCTTTGACCAGTATCTGGCCACTTTGAGTGCTTCTGGTGTTGCTGCAAGAAGGTCCTCCCATTGTGCATGTGGCAGGGCTCAGGTTGCATTGCAGCAGGTGGTCAGTGGTTTGCTCTTCTCCACACTTGCATGTCGTGGATTCCACTTTGTGGCCCATTTCTGAAGGTTGGCTCTGCATCTCGTGGTGCCAGAGCGCAGTCTGTTCAGCGCCTTCCAAGTCGCCCAGTCTTCTGTGTGCCCAGGAGGGAGTCTCTCATTTGGTATCAGCCATTGGATTGAGGTTCTGGGTTTGAGCCTGCCACTTTTGGACTCTCGCTTGCTGAGGTGTTCCAGCGAGTGTCTCTGTAGATCTTAGAAAACTATTTCTAGATTTAAGTCGTTGACGTGCTGGCTGATACCCAAACAAGGGATGAGCTGGAGATGTCTCTGCCTTGGTCCTTTCACTATTGGCTGCTACTTCCCGGCGGATGGCAGGTGGTGCAATACCGGCTAAGCAGTGTAATTTCTCCAGTGGTGTAGGGCGCAGACACCCTGATAATGCGGCATGTCTCATTAAGAGCCACATCCACTGTTTTAGTGTGGTGAGATGTGTTCCACACTGGGCATGCATACTCAGCAGCAGAGTAGCACAGCGCAAGGGCAGATGTCTTCACTGTATCTGGTTGTGATCCCCAGGTTGTGCCAGTCAGTTTTCGTATGATATTGTTTCTAGCACCCACTTTTTGCTTGATGTTCAGGCAGTGCTTCTTGTAGGTAAGAGCACGGTCCAGAGTGACTCCCAGGTATTTGGGTGCGCTGCAATGCTCCAGTGGGATTCCTTCCCAGGTATTCCTCAGAGCTCGGGATGCTTGTCTGTTCTTAAGGTGAAAGGTTGTTTTAGATGGATTAGAAATCAGCTGGTTTTCCCTATAATGGGCAGTAAGAGCACCTAGAGCTTCGGAGAGCTTCTTTTCAACCATCTCAAAGCTCCCTGCTTGAGTGGTAATGGCACGATCATCAGCATAGATGAAACTCTCTGTCCCTTCTGGCAGTGGCTTGTCATTTGTGTAGAAGTTGAACATGGATGGAGCAAGCACGCTCCCCTGAGGCAGGCCGTTCTTCTGTTTCCGCCATCTGCTTCTCTGGCCCTGGAACTCCACAAAAAAGCTCCTGTTTTGTAGCAGGTTTCCTATGAGGTGGGTGAGGTGGTAGTCCTTTGTGATATTAGGTGATCCAAGGTGATAGGATTTTAAGGGATGTCCTGCAGAATATTGCTTCCTGATGGCCCAGAGAATAGGGCACTAACTAGTGGATTACAAAAAATGGAACCTTTTGTGACATGAAAACAAGATATTCTTGCTCAGAAGAATCATTCTCATGCAGCCACAGATGTAAATCTTTACAATCACCGCTGTCAATTGACTTTGCCTTGCTCCCTTTTGAATCTAGCTTTAAAACCTTTTTCCTCCGCAGGACAATTATGGTCTGTTGTAACACCATCCCCAAATCCCAGGATAAGAAGTGTGAATGATTGATGGGCAGCTTCCTTGCCTGGCTGGCTGGCAGGTTATGTCACAATTTAAAGCGGAGGGAAGAAAATAGAAGCAGAAGAACTCATTCGGGCTCCCAACGAAGAAAAGAAGGCGAGACCAATGAATCTGATTAGAACTTGGACAGCATTAACAAGGAGATGGATGAGGCTGCCAAAATGGATCAAGGGGGAGATTCTTTGTGACTATACACCGAGGAGTTGGCTGGCTTGATGCCTTGTCAGCCACAGTGTGCGTCAGAGTGTTATCCTTTTTTAAAGAGGGTCGGCTTCTTTATGTCTGGCTAGCTTAGGGTTTGTGTTTTGTAATGATATTTATTATTACTAAAAATAATGGTAGTGTTATGACAATAGCGATAGTTCTATCTCCAGACAGGAATACAATTTATTTATTTATTTACTATTCTTGTATACCGCTGTATCTCAAGCCCGAGGGCGACTCACAGCGGTTTCCAGACAGTAAACAACAAAGACAGTAAAAACAGCAGCAATCAATATACCATAGCAGTTAAACTACACAATTCCATTACTAGCAATAACAACATCAATACACAGTTATCACAAAAAACCCACCCCCGATCGCCTCGTCATCCAAAACGTGATCCAAATTCATCGTCCATTGTTCCGTTCCTATGTTCAATTACCAGATTGCACTGAATTACTCAAACGCCTGCACAAACATCCAGGTCTTCAACTTTCTACGGAATGCCATTAGAGATGGTGCTAGTCTAATGTCCGTAGGAAGGACGTTCCACAGCCGAGGAGCCACCACCGAGAAGGCCCTATCTCTTGTCCCCGCCAGCCGTGCTTGAGAAGCAGGCGGGATCGAGAGCAGGGCCTCCCCGGAAGATCTCAAAGTCCGGGTGGGTTCATAGGCCGAGATGCGGTCAGATAGGTATCTTGGGCCGGAACCGTTTAGGGCTTTATAGGCCAGTACCAACACCTTGAATTGGGCCCGGTAGCAAATCGGCAGCCAGTGGAGCTGGTGCAACAGGGGGGTTGTGTGCTCCCTGCGCTCCGCTCCTGTTAGAATCATGGCTGCCGCGCGTTGGACTAGTTGCAGCTTCCGGGCCGTCTTCAGGGGCAGCCCCACGTAGAGAGCGTACTTTCTCTGTCCCTCGGTTAATGAGACATCTGGCTGATTCTAGGGGCCTCATCACACTAGAGAAAAAATCCACTTGAAATCCGGTTTCTGCCTCCTGTGGAATTCTGGGGTTTGTAGTTAAGGGGAAGCCTTTAATAGCATCATTACATTACAAACCCCAGAATTCTGCAGGAGGCAGAAACCAGATTTTAAATGGATTTTTTCCCTCTAGTGTGATGGGTTTCCATGGCAAATCTCTAGTGCAGTGGTTCTCAACCTGTGGGTCCCCAGATGTTTCTGGCCTTCAACTCCCAGAAATCCTAACAGTTGGTAAACCGGCTGGGGTAACAGTTGGGTCTTTTCTGTGAGTCTTTAGGGACCTGTTCGGGAAACACCTGGCTCTTTTCTGTAACCCTCTAGTGACCTCTTGGGATAACAGGTGGTTCTTTCTTGCAACCTTCTAGTGACATCATGCAGTAACAGCTGGCTCTTTCCTACAACCCTCTAGTGACCTCTTGGCATAACATCTGACTCTCCTGCAACCTTCTAGTGAAATCATAGAGTAACAGCTGGCTCTTTCCTGCAACCCACTAGTGACCTCTTGGGGTAACATCTGATTCCTTCCTGCAACCTTCAAGTGACATCATGGGGTAACTGGCTCTTTCCTGCAACTTTCTAGTGGCCTCTTGGGATAACATCTGGCTCTTTCCTGCAACCCTCTAGTGACCTCATGTGGTAACAGCTGGCTCTTTCCTGCAAGTTCTAGTGACATGGGGTAACTGGCTCTTTCCTGCAACTTTCTAGTGACCTCTTGGGATAACATCTGGCTCTTTCCTGCAACCCTCTAGTGACCTCATGTGGTAACAGCTGGCTCTTTCCTGCAACTTTCTAGTGACCTCATGGAGTAACAACTGGCTCTTTCCTGCAACCTTCTAGTGACATCACGGGGTAATAACTGGCTCTTTTCTGCAACCCTCTAGTGATTTCATGTGCTAACAGCTGGCTCTTTCCTGCAACCCTCTAGTGACCTCATGTGGTAACAGCTGGCTCTTTCCTGCAACTTTCTAGTGACCTCATGGGGTAACATCTGACTCTTTCCCACAACTTTCTAGTGATTTAATGGGGTACTGGCTCTTTCCTGCAACCTTCTAATGACTTCATGGTGTAACAACTGGTTGTTTCCCCGCAACTTTCTAGTGACAGAATACAAACAATTCATTAGTTGTAACTAGTTACTAACAAGCTCTCCAGCAACTGAATGTCATTAATCCCAAATAGAATTCCTAGCCTCGAAGGAGGGGATTAGAGGGGCTTGGTATGTGTGAAAAACAACATTGTTTTTCAACCCATTTATGCTAAATACCCCAATGTCATTGTGGTAATAGTTCCATTCAGAAAAAGATTTCCCCTGCATACATGAAGCTGTGTGTAATCTGATTAGTAATTGGCACTAATTAATTCTAATCTCAGTGGGAAACACTTTAGGGAAACAGATAATGGAGGAAGGGAACAGTGATTCATAGTATTCATACAAGGTAATCTAATAATTTTCAAGGGGAAGGGGCCATATACTCAGACTGCTGTGGCTCCTTTCCCTTTTTAGAGCAATTTAGGCCACACCTACACTGCCTTTATAATGCAGATGGAACTGCATCACATGGCCATATAATCCAGTTCAGTGCAGTTAAACTGCATTATATGACTCTACACCAGTGGTTCCCAACCTGTGGGCCGCGAGACCTAAAATATGGTTTTCTGTGTGCAAGCAGATGGTAACTACGGGATGGCATATGTTCTGTATCAGAAGCTAGAGCTGATGTGGTCTATCCAATGCAGTTTTCTGAATCTGCACCCCAAAATAACCAAACAGAATCCAAAGTTGGCTAAAAACTGATTCGTAACCCTTTTGGTACTAATGTTGGATAGAGTTCCCTGGTCAAAAAAAGGTTGGGAACCACTGCTCTACACTGACCATGTAATGTTTTATATGACCATAAAAATATGAGGTTAAAAAGAATAAATATGAGGTAAAATAACAAAAATAAGGGGAAATAATAAAAATATGAGAAAAATAAGAAAAATGTGAGGTAAAAATAAAAAAACAGATTAAAATAAATATATCAGGTAAAATAACCAAAAAGGAAAAAGTAATAAAAATATGAGGTAAAATAATAAGAGGTAAAAATCATAAAAATATGAGGTAATATAACAAAAATTAAGGAAAAACACAAAAATATGAGGCAAAATATAAGGTAAAAAGAATAAAAATATGAGGTAAAATTAGAAAAAAATTAAGGAAAAATCATTAAAATGAGGTCAAATAATATAAGGTAAAAAGAATAAAAATATGAGGTAAAATTAGAAAAAAAAATTAAGGAAAAATCATAAAATATCAGGTAAATAATATGAGGTTAAAATAATAAAAACATGAGGCAAAATAAGAAAAAAATAAATAAAAATATGAAGTAAAATAATAAATTGTGAGGTTTAAAATAATAAAAATATGCAACAAAATAACGAATAAAATAAAGGAAAAATAATAAAAAGGATAACGTAAAAGCAAAAAAAAACCAGAAATCTGAGGTAAAATAATAAAAATGAGGTAAAATAATATGAGGTAAAAAGAATAAAATATGAGGTAAATTTACAAAAAATAAGGAAAATTTATGAAGTTAAAAATAATAAAAGCATGAGGTAAAATAATAATATATGAGATAAGAAAATTATGAGGTAAAAATAATAAAAACATGTGGCAAACTAAGAAAAAATAACAAATAAATAAAAAATATGAGGTAAAATAATAAAATATGAGGCTTAAAATACTAAAAATATGAGACAAAATAACAAATAAAATTTAGGAAAAATAATAAAAAAGATGAGGTAAAAGCAAAAAATATGGAATAACAGAAATATGAGGTAAAATAATATGAGGTAAAAAGAATAAAATATGAGGTAAATTTACAAAAAATTAAGGAAAAATAATAAAAATATGAGGTAAAATAGTAAAATTATGAAGTTAAAAATAATAAAAGCATGACATAAAATAATAATATATGAGATAAAATAATAAAGTTATGAGGTTGAAATAATAAAAACATGAGTTAAAATAAGAAAAAATAAGAAATAAATAAATAAAATATGAAGTAAAATAATAAATTATGAGGTTTAAAATAATAAAAATATGCAACAAAATAACAAATAAAATTAAGGAAAAATAAAAAGATGAGGTAAAAGCAAAAAATAAGGAATAGAAATATGAGGTAAAATAATAAAAATATGAGGTAAAATAATATCAGGTAAAAAGAATAAAATATGAGGTAAATTTACAAAAAAATAAGGAAAAATCATAAAAATATGAGGTAAAATAGTAAAAATTATGAAGTTAAAAATAATAAAAGCACGAGGTAAAATAATAATATATGAGGCAAAATAAGAAAAAATAAGAAATAAATAAATAAAAATATGAGGTAAAATAATAAATTGTGATGTTTAAAATACTAAAAATATGAGACAAAATAACAAATAAAATTTAGGAAAAATAATTTTAAAAAGATGAGGTAAAAGCAAAAAAATAGGGAATAATAAAAATATGAGGTAAAATAAATAATAAAATAATATAATATGGGGTAAAATAATAAAAATATGAGGTAAAATAAAAAAATAAGAAAAAGTAATAGAAATGAGGTTAAAATAACAATATGAGATAAAATAACACAAAATAAGGAAAAAATAGTAAAATATGAGGTAAAAATAATAAAATTATGATTTATTAACAAAATCAAGCATTAAATAGTAAAATATGAGGTAAAATAAATAATAAAATATAATATGGGGTAAAATAATAAAAATATGAGGTAAAATAAATAATAAAATATAATATGGGGTAAAATAATAAAAATATGAGGTAAAATAATAAAAATGAAGTAAAATAAGAAAAAATAAGGAAAAGTAATAGAAATGAAAAATAATAAAAAATATGAGGTAAAATAACACAAAATAAGGAAAAAAATAGTAAAATATGAGGTAAAAATAATAAAATTATGAATTTATTAATAAAACCAAGCCTTTCAAAGCCATTTCAAGGCCTTCCCTTCACTCCAAAGGCACCTATGGGACAGGGCTACTTATTTATTTAGTAAATAAATTAAAACCACTGACCTTCGTTGAGAAGGAAACAAATAAAAACCAGGCCAATGAGTACAACTCTTCCAGGCTTCAGTGCTGAATGAAGGGGAAAGCTGTAAGTCAACCAGAGAGAGAGTTTATTAGCTTGGAATGGCAGGCAACATGAGGGTATATAATGTATTATTATTATTATTATATCACAGTGTATTATTCCTGTGGAGAACATACTGTGTGTGTGTGCTGCAGAGGCTGTAACTGACAACTAGGCCAAGGGAAACTGAGGAGAAGTTCATCTCCGAGATGCCCGGATGTCGCTCCTTTTCTCCCCCTCCCTTCCCGAAAGGGGCGGGGCTTACTGGCAGATGGAGAGTTAGCCTCAAAATGGCGGCTGCGACCCGCGCGCCGACTGTAAGTTTCCATGGCAACCCACCGGGTTTCCCTTTAACCTGTCTCCTACAATGGTGGTGGATTGTTATTGTTGTTCTCCTTTGGCTCCGTTGCTTCCCGTTTTTAAGTGTGTTTTATCTGTTTTAAATTGTGTTTACCTCTCTCTCTCTCTCTCCCCCTTCCCCAGTTGTGGCCAAACTGGGATTCGAACCCCGTTTTCCAGGGTCGTAGGCCGAGGCTCAAACCACTAGGCCATGCAGCTTCCCTCTCTACTTCATTTCCCAGTCCAACCCTAGTCTGACAGGCAAAGAAACACCATCAAAACCCTCCTGACAGATGGCCATGCAGCCTCTGAATCATAGAACACTACAGTTAGTATCCCAAAAGCCATCCAGTCTATTTCCCGTCTGACAGGCAAAAGGACACAATCAAAACCCTCCTGACAGATGGCCATGCAGCCTCTGGATCATAGAACTCTTCAGATTGGGATCCCAAAGGTCATTCAGTCCATCAAAACCCTCCTGACAGATGGCCACACAGCCTCTGAATCATAGAATCCTATAATTTGGATCCCAAAAGCCATCCACTCTAATTCCCATCTGAGAGGCAAAAGGACACAATCAAAACCCTCCTGACAGATGGCAACACAGCCTCTGGATCATAGAACTCTTCAGATTGGGATCCCAAAGGTCATTCAGTCCATCAAAACCCTCCTGACAGATGGCCACGCAGCCTCTAAATCATAGAACCCTACAATTTGGATCCCAAAGGCCAGCCAGTCTAATTCCCGTCTGACAGGCAAAAGGACACCAACAAAAAGCCCCTGACAGATGGCCATGCAGCCTCTGAATCATAGAATCCTACAATTTGGATCCCAAAGGTCATTCAGTCCAACTCCAGTCTGACAGGCAAAGTGACACCATCAAAACTCTCCTGACAGATGGCCACACAGCCTCTGGATCATAGAACTCTTCAGATTGGAATCCCAAAGGCTATCCAGTCCAACCCCAGTGTAACAGGTAAAGAGACACCATCAAAACCCTCCTGACAGATGGCCACGCAGCCCCTGAATCATAGAACTCTTCAAATTGGGATCTCAAAGGCTATCCAGTCCAACCCCAGTGTGACAGGCAAAGAGACACCATCAAAACCCTCCTGACAGATGGCCACACAGCCTCTGAATCATAGAACACTTCAAATTGAGATCCCAAACACTATCCAATCCAACCCCAGTGTGACAGGTAAAGAGACAACATCAAAACCCTCCTGACAGATGGCAACGCAGCCTCTGAATAATAGAATCCTACAATTGGGATCCCAAAGGCTATCCAGTCTAATTCCCGTCTGACAGGCAAAAGGACACAATCTAAACCCTCCTGATAGATGACCATGCTGCCTCTGAGTCATAGAACACTTCAAATTGGGATCCAAAAGACCATCCAGTCCACGTAGCCTCTGAATCATAAAATCCTACAATTGGGATCCCAAAGGCCATCCAGTCCAACCCCAGTGTGACAGGTAAAGAGACACCATCAAAACACTCCTGACAGATGGCCACACAGCCTCTGGATCATAGAACTCTTCAGATTGGGATCCCAAAGGCTATCCAGTCCAATCCCAGTGTAACAAGTAAAGAGACAACATCAAAACCCTCCTGACAGATGGCCATGCCTTTGAATCATAGGAACCTACAATTTGGATTTCAAAGTCTGATTCCCGTCTGACAGGCAAAAGGACACCATCAAAACCCTCCTGCCAGATGGCCACACAGCCTCTGAATCATAGAACCCTACAGTTGGGATCACAAAGGTCATTCAGTCCAACCCCAGTGTGACAGGTAAAGAGACAACATCAAAAGCCTCCTGACAGATGGCCACACAGCCCCTGAATCATAGAATCCTACAGTTGGGATCCCAAAGGCCATCCAGTCTAACTCCCGTCTGACAGGCAAAAGGACACAATCAAAACCCTCCTGACAGATGGCCACGCAGCCTCTCAATAATAGAATCCTGCAATTTGGATCCCAAAGGCCATCCAGTCTAATTCCCGTCTGACAGGCAAAAGGACACAATCAAAACCCCCCTGACAGATGGCCACACAGCCTCTGGATCATAGAATCCTATAATTGGGACCCCAAAGGCCATCCAGTCCAACCCCAGTGTGACAGGTAAAGAGACACCATCAAAACCCTCCTGACAGATGGCCACACAGCCTCTGAATCATAGAACACTTCAAATTGGGATCAAATTTGGACTGGGTGGCCTTTGAGATACCAATTGTAGGTTTCTATGATTCAGATGCTGCATGGCCATCTGTCAGGAGGATTTTGTTGTTGTCTCTTTGCCTGTCACACTGGGGTTGGACTGGATAGTCTTTGGGATCCCAATTATAGCATTCTATGATTCAGGGGCTGCGTGGCCATCTGTCAGGAGGGTTTTGATGGTGTCTTTTTGCCGGTCAGATAGGGGTTGGACTGGATGGCCTTCGGGTTCCCAATTATAGGATTCTATGATTCAGAGGCTGCCTAGACATCTGTCAGGAGGGTTTTGATGGCATCTCTTTGCCTGTCACACTTGGGTTGGACTGGATGGCCTTTGGGATCCCAATTATAGGATTCTATGATTCAGAGGCTGCGTGGCCATCTGTCAGGAGGGTTCTGATGATGTCTCTTTGGCTGTCACACTGGGGTTGGACTGGATGGCCTTTGGGATCCCAACTTGAAGTGAAAATAAAAAGATAATCTGGGTTATAGAGCAGTGTAGATCCAGCCTAAACGTTGTGCCTTCTGTCTCCCAATTGAGATTAATTTTGCAAGTTCCTTGTAGAAGAGAGAGCTCCCTCCTCTGGTTCATAGACATGCAAGTGACCTTCTTCAGCCAGGGATTAGCACCAGCCTGGAAAAAGGAGAGGTGGTTGTCCTGCTGCCAAGTGTTGGGGTCAACAACATGCCTGACATTGGACATCGCTGCTCCCTGGGAAAGCCTTCAGAGTGCATATATAAACCCTGGGCAGCTTGCAGGATTCAACCCCACCGAATGCATGGGGTTTGGGACTTTTTTGGGGGGGGGGGGGAGATTGGGCACTTTATTTGAAAGGGTCTTTGAGTGAAATTTCCAAATGCTAAGCAAGGGGCTTTGAATGAAATTAACAGCAAAAAGAGCAACACGGAAGAAAATGTTTTTAAGAAACAAGACGTCATAGAAAGTTCAAGCCTACATAGGAAGTAGTTGTGTTGTGGTTAAGCCAAAGGTGGTGGTTAAGCGCAGAGTCTGCAGGTACAAGAAGGTACTTTCCATCAAAAGCTCAAGGGAGAGGGGCTAGAAAGAGAATACTTTCCATGACCAAAAAAAATGTTATTGTTTACTTTAGGGCAGTGGTTCTCAACCTTCCTAATGCCATGGCCCCTTTGTACAGGTCCTCATGTTGTGGTGACCCCCAACCATAACGTTATTTTCGTTGCTACTTCATAACTGTAATTTTGCTACTGTTATGCTAAGGTAAAGGTAAAGGTAGTCCCCTGACATTAAGTCCAGTCAGGTCTGACTCTGGGGTGTGGTGCTCATCTCCATTTCTAAGCCGAAGAGCCAGCGTTGTCCGTAGACACCTCCAAGGTCATGTGGCCAGCATGACTGCATGGAGCGCCGTTACCTTCCTGCCGGAGCGGTACCTATTGATCTACTCACATTTGCATGTTTTCGAACTGCTAGGTTGGCAGAAGCTAGGGCTGACAGCGGAAGCTCACGCCGCTCCCCGGAATCGAACCTGTGACCTTTCGATCAACAAGCTCAACAGCTCAGTGCTTTAACCCACTGCGCCACCGGGGGCTCCTATAATGTAGATATGCAGGATGTATTTTCATTCACTGGACCAAATTTAGCACAAATACCTGATATGCCCAAAATTTGAATACTGGTGGAATTGGGGGTGATCGATTTTGTCATTTGGTAATGCTGAAGTTGCTGGGATTTATAGTTCACCTTAAATCAAAGAGCCTTCTGAACTCCATCAATGATGGAATTGAATCAAACATGGCACACAGAATTCCCATGACCAAGAGAAAATACTGGGAAGGTCTGGTGGACATTGACCTTGAGTTTTGGAGTTGTAGTTCACCTACATCCAGAGAACACTGTGGACTCAAACAATGATGGATCTGGACCAAACTTGGCACGAATATTCCATATGCCCAAATATGAACACAGATGGAGTTTAAGGGAAATAGACCTTGACATTTGGGAGTTGTAGTTGCTGGGATTTATAGTTCACCTACAATCAAAGAGCATTCTGAACTCCACCAATGATGGAATTGAACCAAACATGGCATACAGGACTTCCATGACCAACAGAACACACTGGAAGGGGTTGGTGGGCATTGACCTTGAGTTTGGGAGTTGTAGTTCACCTACATCCAGAGAGCACTGTGGACTCAAACAATGATGGATCTGGATCAAACTTGGCACAAATACTCAATATTCCCAAATGTGAACACTGGTAGAGTTTGGAGAAAATAGACCTTGCCATTTGGGAGTTGTAGTTATTGGGATTTATAGTTCACCCACAATGAAATAGCATTCTGAACCCCACCAACGATAGAATTGGACCAAACTTTCCACACAGAACCCCCATGACCAACAGAAAATACTATGTTTTCTGATGGTCTTTGGCGACCCCTCTGACACCCCCTCGCCACCCCCACAGGGGTCCCCACCCCCAGGTTGAGAAACACTGCTTTAGGGTATATAACGGTGTTCAAAAGCCAAGGGGGCGCAGCAGTCACTTGAAGGGTAGCATCTGCGTATGCTGCCAGGCTCTCCGTCTTCTTCATGAAGAAACTAAAATAAATCTTGTTTTTTGATCTTTTTTGCGGGGGGGGGGGGGGGGACTGTCTCCTTTGTTACATTCTCCCGTGATGTGGACCTAAGGGTCTCTAACATATTTACCCCAGTTGCTTGCTTTGTGGCAGCAGCAATGCCATGCTTCCGAAGCCAGGTTTTCCAATTCCCTTTTGTTTTGTTTGCTTGGCTTGCTTCGGAAGGCAAGCCATGCGTGAAGTTTGCAGCGGCTTGCTCATTTCCCTCCTGTGCGTCCCTATGCCATCAACCCAGGGACGCACATAGACGGCAAGGGAGGTGTGCGTCTCCCATCTCCATCAATGGGACATGACAAGGGAGGGGGTCCCTGGGCGGTTGCTGTGGCAACAGATCAACTGATTGACAGGGATGCAGATGGAAAACTGCGTCCTTTATAATTTTGCCTCTTGATTAAGGTTCTGCTCGACTGGAGACAGCTAGCCGTCTGCTTTGGGTGCCTCAAGGTCGATGCTTTGAGTCTCCTTTTGGAGAGAAAACGCAGGGTGTAAATAAAAATAATGATAATAATAATCTATATAAATAAAAATCCAATGTGCAAAAATCCAATTCCACAGATATATAAATCCCTTTTTTCCCAGCTCCAGCAGACCTCACCTCTGAGGATGCTTGCCATAGATGCAGGCGAAACGTCAGGAGAAATGCCTCTAGAACATGGCCATATAGCCCGAAAAAACCCACAAGAACTGAATCCAATGTACGTTCGTGAATGACCTCAAATCTCCCAAAATACTTCACCAATTGCGTCGGAATTTGGACACAACGTAGCTTTCAAACAAGCGAAGGTTTTCATGTTTTCGCATATTTACTATTATATATATGTAACACCTGTGACAGGTAAAAACATGCTTTGCATCAAAGTCAGCGCCATCTGCTGGACGGCCAGGGTTATTATTTATTTATTTATTTATTTATTTATGACATTTATATGCCGCGCTTCTCACCCCGAAGGGGACTCAGAGCGGCTTACAAGGTATATATACATAGAATATATTATTAACATAGTATAATATCAGTTTTAAATATTGCTATATGGCACTGTATCAATTATACTGTAATATTATTAGTAATATTACATGTAATATAAATATATAATTATGATATCATATTATTAGTAGTAGTATTATATTGCATTACATTACAATATTATAAATATTATATGTATATACAATATATTATATATTATATTATAACATATTATTAGAATAGCACAGGAGACACAACAAGATTGTGTTCGAAACACAACAAGATGAGTCCACAGCAGACACTCTGCTGGCTGTTGTATTGGATCACACGTCGGACACTTCC